>OU015498.1:32238002-32348002 GCA_907164885.2 Dolomedes plantarius | reverse complement strand
AAGATTTTCTACTTCTTCCCTTGAATGAACAGAATATCAACAAACAACTCGATAATCCCCCAGTATCGGAGATCTCCGTAATAGCTAACGTTAACAGCGATATTTAATCTTCAATTACACAGGTCTACGACGGAAATATTTCCTGAAAACTAAGCATTGTTTCTGATGCATTTTTGGACGCTTATTTCAGAAAAAATAACCAAAAAATTCCATCACGTACAGTTTTTTTCACAATATGAAATTTTCTGTTTTCAGACTTTGTGTTTTATGAATATACAATTAACATGTAATTTATTTTTGTTCGCCCGCTAAATTTCATTAATATATATATATAACTTATTTTTTTGTTATTTTATAATAATCAGTTAATAAAATCAAAAAATGTTCGGTACACATAAATAAAAAAAGGAAAGAAATTAATAAAATAGTGTAGACAATGAGGTGAAGTTCAGTCACTCTGTCACTTCTTCTTAAGACAGACATGTGGCACATGATGTCTGTTTTTCATGGTTTAGAAGAAGAGAAAAGGATTTCCTTCCTTATTTTTCTGAAGATGTTGATTTAGTTTATTGCAGCAATATTCCTGGCTTGATGGCACAGTATCAAATTGAATATGGCGCACAGGAATGGAGGCTCGTCATTGACTCATGCTAAAGAAGCTTCAAAGCTGTGTGTTATGAAATAAAATTTGACTTTTGTGGGGAAAATCAATGATAGTGTGAATAATAATTAAGTCGAGCGTATTACTATACGTTTAGAATATTAGGGGTGGAAGAAATTAAGGATGTATATGGAAATTATACTAGATGTAACAGGATTACGAATTAACTTTAAGATGAGAAAGCAGTAGTACATGTTGAGAATATCATCACGTGAAGCATGCAGCCATGATCCAAGAAAAGAAAATGGCAACGTGCATAATAAAATGAAATCGCACAAGATGGCAAACAGTATAGTGGGAATACTTAAATTTAGGGCATTGTGTAAATTGGTGTAGGTGATAGTTCAACCTAAAATAAAATATACATATCCTGCAACATACTTAACACATTAAAGTTAACACCAACGGAAAGTCCTGACTCAAGCGAATAGTATAAAATTAGATTTATTACGATTAGCATATCAATAATCAGAAATAGGTATGGTCACTAAAAATAACAAAGAAGAATAACTCATATATTATAACAATTTTTGCAGTACCTCTTTTCCCACCATGGAAAATGCTGAGCACGACAAAGCCAGCGAAAAAAACGGCAATACCGTCGAGAAAAAAAAATGTCACTGACTCCTTTCACAGAACCTGTCTGGGCCACCATTGAAACACGCCAAATTGGCGCGATGGGTAGCTTGGGCAAACGCCAAAGTTTGCCATATTCTCGGTTGTTCGCCTTTCAGGCTACTTTACAATTTGCACAATTATTTACTGATAAAACAAAGGGGTTTGCATTAAATGAATTGAATTAATCAGATAAATTGAAAGTTACGAATAACTAATCGTGACATCCTCTCCATTGACGAGAGAAAAAAAATTAATTCCTACAGACCTGTAGTTAGGTTGCGCAGGCCTAACCCCAAGGTAGCAAGAACAAGTTAAAATTAATCTGTTACAATACAAAAACTACAACTTTTGGTTGTTTGGCCCAGTACAGTCAAGATACAGAAATCAGCTTAAGTATATTGCGTAGAAAAATGGGTGTGTGAATATTCTTCAACAAAGACTTTTGCTCGACATATGAGCCTCATAACAAATATTGATCAAAATTTGACACTGGTCATAAAAATACATTATACATAAACCTTACTCAATTACAATTTTAACACAACATGCAGTGACAATAAATGTTTGCATGGTATTAAAAGTTAGGGAGTTGCTGCAGAAACCAAGTGTGACACAGTCAACACAAAAGGTAAGTCAATTACATGACATGTAAACCATAAAGCAGAACAGTGCTGCACTCCATAAATTAAAAGGTGAAGTGAGTGCCCGTTCACTGGCACACACTAATGGAGCAAACAAATTGGTTAACTTAAGGTATTCTTAATTACCAGATATGCATTTAAGCATTTACAGCATTTTTATACATTTCTCCCATAATATAGATGGCCAGCCTTCTTATTAAAACATTGTGAACCAAGGCCACAAAAATGTGCAATATTGGCACAGAGTTATTCATAGGTAAGGCAAAGAAAAAAAATACTGATTTAAAAGAATGTTTTGTACAAAATTGTCCATCAAGGGATCAAAAAATTAAACATATGCACTTAAAAAAACATAATTGACCATACACATAAATAATAAGAGCAATTGTGCCTGTACAAAAATGTGTAAACAAACAAAACAAAAGGCACATAATGAGTGTAGAGATATCCGGTTGCACATACTAAGACTTGTAACATGAGTGATTACCATAGTGTAAGTAACTTGAATTTATAAGTAGATAAACAATAATAAACAATAATAATTTTGCGAGGAGACAATCTTCCCACGAGGACGCAAGTTGTATCTCCTGGGTGGTGAGGCAGGTACAACAGGTACATCATCACTCATATCTGCTACATTGAAGTACGCCAAATTGGCGCGATGGGTAGCTTGGGCAAACGCCAAAGGTTGCCATATTCTCGATTGTTCGCCTTTCAGGCTACTTTACAATTTGCACAATTATTTACTGATAAAACAAAGGGGTTTGTATTAAATGAATTGAATTAATCAGATGAATTGAAAGCTACGAATAACTATTCGTGACACTGTGTTACTCCATAACGGAAACAAATATGTTTCAATACCAGTTGGACATTCCGTGCACTACAAAGAATGCTACGAAAATTTAACCATCATTTTGAACAAACTTAAATACAAGGATCACATGTGGAACATATGTGGAGATTTAATAGTAATTCCCATTCTCCTTGAACTTCAAGGGGGATATACAAAATATCCATGCTTCCTGTGTGAGTGAGACAGTAGGGAACGGAGTCAATATTGGATTAAGAGAGAGTGGCCAGTAAGAGAGAAAATGGAAATTGGCAATAAAAATGTTATTGAGGAAGCTTTGGTTGACCGAGAAAAGATTCTTCTGCCTCCACTTCATATGAAACTTGGTATGATAAAACAATTCATGAAAGCTCTAGACAAAGAAGGTCAGTGTTTCAAGCACTTGCTTCAAGCATTTCCTGGATTATCTGCGGCCAAAGTGAAGGAAGGTGTCTTTGTGGGACCAGATATTCGAAAACTTATGAAGGACGAAAAATTTGAAGCATGTATGACAAAGGTCAAAAAGAAAGCTTGAGAGCTCCTTTAAAGAAGTTGTTAATACATTTCTGGGAAATTAAGGGGACAGTGGACATTCAAAATTGTTAACTTTGTCCAAAAATTCGATTTTTTTAAATTTTATTGAATTGGGAAACTACGGACGTGTAGGAATGTGTTGCAAAAAGAATTTTTAATTTCTGCGATTACTTTCCTAGTTATAGGCATTTGTATTTAATTTAGATATTATGTGGTTACTAATAGCAATAACTTTAAATGTGCTTTACTCAAAATAAAAATTTTCATGCCATACGAATATTCAAACTGCTCCAGGCGCATTTCAAATTATCGTATTGCTTTGAAATTTAAATTTTATATACTTAACTGCATATCAAATAAATCTTATTGGAAAAAATTATGTTTCGTAGCTCAAAATTTCTAAATTTTGTACTCGAAAAGATGATTTAGAGGTATTTTGCGTCATAAAAAGGGTGTTTTCGCTATTATTATATTTTTCTCTTTATATTTTTAATGAATGCTTAAAATAAGCGATAGGTTTCATTGTTAGTTCTATAAGGTATCCTGTAAATAAAAATGACCGTATTATATGCAAAAGAAATGCTCATGGAAAATTTTTAATGAGGCCATTTTTTGATATAACTAATAATTCATAATTCATAAATTATTAATATTTCATCTTTAAATTTTAACCACTTTTACATATCTATGGTACTAATCACGTATTCAAATTTCAAGCAAATCCATTCAAAACAAAAAAGTTAGGTTTGAAGGTCCACTGTCTCCTTAAAAGGATCCCAACTTCAAACAAATTGTACAAAGTATGCTTGAAAATTTCAAAAAATAGGAAGTTCTGTCATCTTAAAAGTTCATTTCCTGATATGTCACCTGGACTATTTTCCTGAAACTCTTGGTGCCGTCAGTGAGGAACATGGTGAAAGATTTCACCAAGACATTAAGCAGATGGAATGCAGATACCAAGGTAGATGGAACAAAAACATGATAGCAGATTACTGCTGGTCGCTACATAGAGAACAGCCGCAAGTTACACACAGAAGATCTGCTTCCACACGGAGTATTCAGCACAAAAGAAAAAGGTGCTACAAAGCCTTAGAAACTCGACTTTATGCGGCCATTGCTGAATATCCAGAATCATATGCAATCGTACTAATGACAGTAAACGACTCAGTAATGTGGATTCTAAATATATATGTATTAAAGTAATTTTTCATACAAAACTTCTTACTTATTATTTTGTTTTACTTCCTAGAAATGTTTTTACATGGTATATAAAGCATTACTCTTCTAAATTTCCAAACGCAATTTTCAAAAAACTGCTACGTGATGGCCAAAAACGAATGACATTTCAAATTAGCATACCGAAAAACATAAAAGTCTATTGCTACTTTGCAAAAAATATTTGTTCACTGAAAATTTGCAGACCTTTGTTATTATTCATTTTACATGCAGGTTTCGTATGTGTTATTAAATTGCACTTAGTCACTTAATTCAGCAGTTGGGGCAATAGTTTAGTCTTCCCTGCCTCGTTTTCAAGTGGTATTCTTGCATGTAATATAGAAGTGAATTCTCCCACGTAACACTCCTTCCTGTTGTACATACCTCGCCTGTTTGCTACTACATATATTTCCGACTAAGTAAACTGTTTGCTTGACTCGCGTCCTTGAACAATGACTGCGCATGGTAATTCAAAGGATTGATGCTAAGAAGACTTCGAACGGAAAACGAACCATATAAATGGGTTGGAAAAAAGTTATAATGTAATTAACAGTCTAATGAATAAAAGAGAATGTTTTAACCCTACAGGGGGCGCGCCAATTTTTGGAACAACAGCAGGCGCGTGTGGCACAAAGTGCAATGTCTCTTTCAACCTTAATTATTCTTTTTGTAATCATTTTTTTTTTCAAATTGAAAATAATAATTCTGTGTTTTATGACAAGATATAAAATGTTGATAATATTGAGATTATTTATAATTAAAGGCCAAAGAATGTAGATACAATCGCCTTATTTCAAAACCGTCTGGTTTATTGGATCTAATTACAACTTGCGAATGGATTCCTATTATGTCCAAAAACCTAAAAAAACAATGAGATTGTCCATCTTCGTGATATGCGGGATACCGTGTAATAGCTGCACATTTGATCGAGTACATAAACTCCTGATTTTGTCGTATTGTAATCCAGTATAATCGCTGGTTTACCACGGTTAAATCGCGAATAAAAATGATTGGAAATGAATACAAGGGTCAGAAAATCAGGCCTGCATTAGAAAGGGTGTAGGTATAAATAGAAACTGCTTAGAACATTCAAAACTTACATGTAAAAACAAACCATTCAAAATTACGAAGATGTTGCATTTTGTACACGGGCCCGCCCACTGAAGGTTTAATTACATCGGCGAATGTTTTAATAGTCATTTAGTTTCAATACTCATTTAGTTTATAATATTTGTTTTCTTCATACCTTTACGGTATGTGAGTGTCCTTCGATAGTTGTTCAATATTCAAACATTTGCTAAGAAGGAAATAGATGCATGAATAATACTGACCTTTACTTTGCAAATTCGCTTAAAAACAGAAAATGATAGAAAATATAGACTTCGTAAGCAAATTATATTTATCTGACCACTTTATATTTGAAGAACTAGAAAACGAAGTTGGGATAAAATGAAATATTATTTTACATGATATTGCCTCCAAAGGAAATTCAAATTGTCTCGAAATTTATGTTGAAAAGAATCCAAAACAATTACAGACATCCTTATACATATTAATGCTACTCAGTTAATAAGTTAATCTTTATACGCAAAAATATATTAATTTTTGAATAATTAGAGGGGCTCATTTCTCCTTTGAATTTATGGTATTTTAATTTAGATATTTTTAAAAACATAGTGCATTAAAATATTTTTCTTGCATATAAATGAAAGTATTTTGAATTTACTCAGAGAATGAAGTTTGCATTGAATATGGTATTTATGAAACTTGATTTCACTTTGAAAATAACTATTGTAGCTGTAGAATGCTGTATACAGGTATTTTGGAGCAAAGATTTGTGCATTCATTCGTTGGTATATCCCCAAAGAATACATACATCAATAATTTATTCATGAAGTGTGTGTAGATTTGTTAATAATTGAGCGAATTCGAGCATGTTTTAATTCTGAAAATGAACAGACAAAATATTCTATAAGTGTTGAATAGTAATAAGTTAGCGTAAAATTTTAAAGACAAGTATGAAGTTGAAGCAAATAATGTTACTACTTCTTTAGAATTATATACATTATTTTACACAATGAGCATAATTTAATCTGTTATCAAAAAAGGCCGCCATTATAAATAATAAAATTAAATCTATTATACACATAATTTTTTTTATTATAAGATAAAAATGTCATGTAAGAAAAGATGACGCAGAAATAATTTAATCTTAGAATGCACTCTAAAAAAAATTTTAAGAATTATTTTTTGGTAGTTAATTTTAAGAACATTTTTTATTCTTATTCAATAGTAGTTTTGAACAAAATTAATTTTTTACATTCTTAAACTTTTAAAAATTGGGTTTAAAATGTAAGAAAATTAAATTTATAAAATCACAAGTAAAGCTTTTCTTTATTCTTAGTAAGCCATACGCCCAAAGTGAATCTCGAATATAAAAAAACATAATTTACTTAAATCTTTGAATTTTTGCTGTCACTTATTGCAAGCTCTATGCTTTTAGATAAATTTTAACTGAGTTTTAGATAGTATCTTGATTAAGGAATATGATCATGAAATATAAGATGTTACCGTAGGTTTAATGTTATATGAATTGTTGAAGTTACGAGGAAGACTATTTTATACTCCATTGTATTCATGAATTCATAAAAAAATATGAAACCTTTTAAGGAAAGGTTCAAAATTTTTAACAGTAATTTTTACTATAGACATGTCTGTATATTGTACAGATCACATGAGTTAAATAACATGGACTGATACATACACGATTGTTTGACACTTGAGAATCAGTTATGAAACTTACATTTATGACAGTTGAGAATCAGTTTTGTACGTTCACTTTAACGTACAAAAAATACGTAAGAAATGCGTAAAAGTACCTAAAATACGTATGTAAAACAACGTATTTTACGTATAATGATTTAATTTTATTCTACTCCAAATTTCAGTTCAGTTATGATTAGAAAATAACAAAAACGCGTAAAATTTACGCAAAAAATACGTAATGTGTAACAAAAAATACGTAAATGATACGTACAAAAATACGTATATGTAGCGAAAAATTCGAAAGAAATGCGTAAATATACGTCAAACACCTATGTAAAACAAATTAACAGTAAAAATATTTATTATTAATATTTTTATCATTGTTATATCAATAATTATTATTACTTTAAATTTATATTTATAATAAAATTAACAAATAATAAAATTAATATAATTTTTTGTATTGTTTTATGTACGTCACTCAGAAAATGTATCAACGAAATTTTGAGTGGAAGGAAAAATATTTTAAATATTACCTCTTTGAGGTATTTAAAATATAGTATTTCACTTCAGCGCCACAGACTAATCGTTTAAACTATTATCTTGTAACTCCAAAGTTTAAACATATTTTAAATGTATCACAAACTTACAATAATTTTATGTGCTTTTTTTATTTTGTTATGATCTATCTAAAGACAATTGGAAAATATCTATGTAACCAATAAATAGATTAATATTTGTAGAGAAAATAGCTCACTTCTACCCAGACTTGGGTGTATATAATTTGAAGTGGCACTCTAAATGAATTTGATACAAACACGGTTTATACGTGAAACAATGTTTATTGAATTCGTTGCACATATAGAATTTGCTTTTACAGCAATAAGCATACGTACTACTTGTACGGAATATATATATTAACATTCAATAGAAATACACATTTCAATACTCACAAACCAGCAGAGAGTCAAACCAGCAGTACTGCCACGTAAACTTTGGGCCCCCTAAGCACTAGCGCAGGATAACAACTGGAGATACTTAACCCGTAGCTCCCTCTCGCTTATCTATCAACCTTAACAACCTTTTTTAACCTTTAAAAACCTCTTTTATTAATGACGCTGCATGGTATTTATACTAAGCGCGTATGCCGAAATTAGCATATCTCAAGCAGCTTCTTTAATTCATTCACTCAAAAGTTCGATTCTTGTGAATCGAATCTTGTGTAGACCTTACATATTCCACGAATAGAAAGTTTGGTTTTCAACGGATTCGCATGTCCAATTTATTTCTGTAAGAGGCGAGAAATAAACTCTTCGTTCTTGATATTTTTATTCCGCTGCCCGTTTTTTTATTCTAAAAAAGATTTATTTATCTCTATGGACTCTGATTTCTGTTCCAATCATCTCCGCAGTTCAAGAAAAAAAATGCTTCTATCTAAACTTATATTTCCCACTTCTACCATTTATGTTCGAACTCCAATTCTCTTAATTCTGGAATAAATTTTCTTTAATCTTAAGCTATCAACGAAGTATTCGTTTCATCGGTGATAGATAAAACTGCACTAAGTTTCATTTCATCCTCAAGTGAGTCTATTTATTTCCCTTCTGAAGATACACCATCATTATAGCAAAACAGCTGTTTTATCCACAATCTACACCCTGGAGTGTTTTAAACTGAGAGAAATTCTTCCTCGCTTTAGTTGTGAAAATATTAAAGAATCTAAAACAACAGAACATCCCATTGGATAATGCATTTTTACATACTTGGATTATTTCACAGATGATACGCTTGCAAAATGCATGCGTAATATTTGCTTATATATGCTTAATACTGTTATATCTTAAGAGTATGATAAAACTGTTATCCATGCAGTATTATACTGAAATGTAAGAGAAAGATAATGATCTCTTTCTATGTTTTTTTGGGAAGATAAAACCCCAGTTTCCCTCGTCTCTCAGGGGATGCAAATATATCCCCAATGTGAGCTATAAAAATCTGAAGCCGGAGTTATTTTCTTACGCAAGGTTGCATCGATATAAGAAAAAAAGTGCCTATCGATTGGTACATTTATTCTCTGTGCCGTAGCACCGCTTTGATTTCCCGGAAATTGCTATGTTAAAAAAGTTTTTGCGGAAGCCTTCTCATTTATCATAACATCTTTTCTTTCATCTTATGAAAGAGATTATACCTTTTCTGGTTTCGACGAAAATCTCTTTTATGGAAAACAGTGTTTTCAAAAAGTGTACAACCTATGGGTGTAATCGCATCTTGCTTGAAATGAGAGTGATTTTCTACGCTTTTACTGAATAAAAAGAAGAATTTCTTTTTAAAAACCATAATTGCAAATGGATTTTGAGGCATAAATTTGTGTATTAACTTTTTTTTATGACTCTTTATTCAGCGTAACATTGCATTATGACTATTCTCTTTTTTTTAAATCCACTTTTTCTTTTGTTAATAACACCTACATAAATGTTTATAATTTTGCGTATTATTTTTTAGATAAGCAAAAATTTAGTTATTTTAGAATACAAGCCTTTCCTTATAATGTCAGGTGAAGGTAGAAACCATAGACCTCTCTTTATGCAAGATGAGATCATTGTAACTTATTTTAACTGAATTATAACTCAAATCTAATTGAACTGAGTCTAATCAATTCTAACTGATGAACGTAATAAGCAGTAAAATCCAGTACTATTATTCCTTTTCTGTTTCAATAGCACTGTTTATAGCACTACTGAACCCTTTGAACCTCTTCAGGTACAACCTCTTTTAAGAAGCACCAAATTGTTTAAAAAGTAGATATTATAAATTTCATCATTGTGACAGTGTGGTTTAGAAATATATTCCTGTGTTTAAATTATGATTCGAACAAAATACTTTTAACTTTAGTAGCTATTTCTTGAAACCGTTGGATGTCCTTGCAGTGGGAAATCCCTTAACAACCCCCCCCCCTTTATGATACTTTTATATGGATTATTTTAAAGGAAACATTTGTAAATCAACTCATTCTAAGGGCTTGTTCACATAGGAGTCCCGTAGCGGAAGCGTTAAAGTATTGAAATATATTTAACCAATGACAAGCCTCCAAACGATTAGCAATGAAATTGTTAACGCCTATGATTGGTTTATTTCCGTCTCAGCGCCATCTTTCGTTTTACGCTTCCGCTACGGGACTCTTATTTGAATAGGCCCTAAGTGTTGGCTGAAGTCTGATGATGACAACGTCCATTACAACCAGTTTTCCCTACAAATTATCCTCTATCTTAAACATTAATCCTCTGTCTAACTGCATTTCCACTAACTTTACTGGAACTTAGGAAAACAAATCCGTAATATCAGGTCGTTACTTCTGTCTTATAGCCAGAATCGGTGTGCAAGGAACCTTTTATAGCCGAACCTTTACCATCAAATTCGTCTCTTCTTTTTGTGAACGACTCATATTACTTCAACCGTCGTTCATTCAAGACTGAGATACGAATACTATAGCAAAAGTGCATTTTTTTTAGTTTAAGAACAAATTATCAGTAAAATTATTTATTATTATTATTTTTATCATTATTAAAATAATAATTATTACTGCTTTATAATTATATTAATAATAAAATTAACAAATAATAAAATTAATATAATTTTTGATATTATTGTTTTGTTAATTACTATTCCTTTTCTGTAACCGTACCATAAACAGGCCATACTTTATTCTTTGCGTGATGCATTTCCAATCCATTAAGATTTTGATCGATGAACGTCTAAAAACATGTTCCATGTTAAAAGCAAACTCCTCTTTCTAAGTAGCTGTTTGCTAAATCTGATTCTATTGAAAATATATTATTATTTGTAAACCTTTCTATATGGACCTACATTCCTCGGCCAATCAATCCTTGAAGGGGAAAAACAGCTGCCTTCAGCAGTTGTTTTTGCTCCTTACATTTATGCTTGAAGAAGTTATTTCTTAATTCTTAAAATAAAACTTGCTTTTAAATCTTAAAATGTTAGCGTAATCTTCAACTGTACGGATACAGATAAAGCTATCCCCGAATTCAGTAAGCTTCCAGTGGAGTCTACTCTTTGATTGATGGCAGTATCATAACATAATAAAATGTTTATACAAACCCTTTATTTTAAACTTAAGAAAATATTTCTCGTTTTACAGTTATATCTAAATGTTGCTGTTGCTCCTAATGCTTCCTTGCCGGATGTATTCCAGACCAGGTCCATATAGGGTAGCGGGCTGAGGGTTGCGGCTCCGGTTTATAATGACACCACAAGGGTCAGAGTGCGATTTAGCCAGGTGCCACCTCGATTTTGAACGAGTACCTTCAGAGGCCACATGTGGAGGTATCGTACCCTCTCCCATCCTCTCAGACCTCATAAAGGCACTTTACGGTTTACGGATTTAACGTGCCCATATCCGGTCTTGACACGGAGGTATTTAATGACACGTGTCAGGATTGGTTCCGAGCACCTTCGGAACCGAAAGCCAGAGCGCTACCACAAGTCTACCTCAAGCCCTTTATTGGTTTTAATAGCTTATATTAACTACCTTAAAATTTTTGTTTAGATTTTGGACACGGAAGTATTTAATGGCACTTGTCGGGATTCGATCCGAGAACCGTCAGCTTCGAAAGCCTATGTGCTACCACTAGGCTTCATCGGGCCCGGATATATCTAAATTCTTATATAAATAATATAAACTTAAATAAATTTATAGACTTAATATATATATAAACTTAAATAAATGAAAGCCAGTACCTTTAGTTTCGTAACGGGGTGTTCATAACATCATGCAGTAGTTGTAATTTTTCTCATACAGACCAAAATGTTGGTTGGTTGGTTGGTTTGGTTGGTTTGGAGCGCTACGGTCAACTTTTTGTTACACGAGGGCTAATTAGACCGGGACCTACAGTTTAAAGCCGATTCCGAACGGCTACAAACATCCATGCCACAGTGGGAATAATGAAAGAGAATATTGATAAGTTTGATGGAAAAAAAAGAATCACGATACATCGAATCCATTACACATATTCCTTTTAGGGAATATGTATTATGGATCACACGTATCACATCGGAACGCCTCGATCCATGAGAGCAATTCCTTTATCGCATCTAAAGCATACAGTCGAGACACATTTTTACTTTAACACATTTAAGTAACCATGACAGTTCTCTGATAGCTGGCATTATCCTACAGTCCTGCAAAAACATCAATTCCTGCATTATTATAAAGTGTGGAATATAAGGAAGGAGGTGAGAGAGATTTTTTGATCGAAATTACAACGACCATTGGCAAGGGATCCACGCTTGATACTTTCTTCATTATTAATTTTAGAAATACAACAATGATAATTGAATGTTGGGCAGATTGTAGTCAATAGGCATTTTTTGTGACCATCGTGAAGTGAAATTCATCGTTGAACATTCGTCAGTCACATTACCATGCATAAAAAACTGTATGATGCATAACTGATTCCTATTGATGACTGTGATATACCCCATGTCTACCAGGGACCTCATTAATGATAGCGCAATTTTGGCGTTTTCAGAATGAGAAACTTAAAACTGAACAACGATATTTTTATTTTTTCCCTAAGATTACATTCAGCTATAATTTAAGAGCCCTATAATCTAAAACGGTGTAACAATAATGTGTGCTGGGAAAAAAATGGAAGACAGAAAAGTCGCACAAAATAGCTGTTAGTTTGACATAATGTAGTAAAATCCATGAATATTTGGTCATGCAACTTAACCCCTTGACTCCCAGGACGTACGCAGCGTACGTCCTCTCAATTCATTAATCAGCGACCATGACGTCGTTCACTACACAGTAATGAGTGCATATTTGAACCGGATTGGTCAGTGATATGCAACAGATATAGCATGGTACTGGTCGGAGGTGAGTAGTAATGACCTTGATTCTACTACAAGGACGCCGCTAGATGGCGAAAGGATCGGCGGGATATGAATTTGCATAATCTCTTCAAAAATCAAAACGTCAGTTGCGATTCGACTGTTGTCTATGTTCACGTGTTTTATATTTCCTCTTATTATTTAAAGAACCTTAACTTCTTCACTATTACGTCACAGAAGTTTTAAATGATCTATGACACGAACATTTTACACCGCATAGCCTGGTATATAGCCCTTCACCAGCGAAATTAAGCCTGGTACTCAAGGGGTTAATTCCCAAATGACACTGACTTTTGGCAAGATGTGTCCCCCTATTCAAAAATTGCAAATTTCTGTGAAGCAGAGTGAATGCGTTGTGTTTTTTGGTTTGAAGAAATCAAGTCTGCTGCTTATCTTTGAGAAATTACAAACAATACGGCAAAGGACCTCTTACAATGTCCCAATTTGTCTGTGACTCAAGGTTTTCGAGCAAAAACGCAGTTCTGTGTAGGGATGCGACATCGATGTCGATGTTTTGATAAAAACATCGATGTTATAAACATCGATTTACTGACGCCGATTTTTTTTTTAACACCAATGTTTTGTGCTCGATGTTTTACGTTGTCTTGATGTTTGCTTTAGTGAAAAAGTACCATAATAAAAGAAAATTAACCGCGTAGCATAATTTTCACACTCAGTAAATGTAAGTCTGAATTCTAAAAGGGGGAACGATACCCTAACAACGAAACAAATGGCAATCAACGACTAATGAATAATAATTATATGCCCCAATAAATGTTATTTACAGTAAGGAAAAAAATAAACTTGTTCAGTTTTCCACCATATGCTGGCTTTGCATCAAATTGATGTAAATGTATGTAATTTTCATTTGTACTATTTAATTTGAAAATAAAAGATTTGTTAATAAATTGTTCTTATTATTTTTTTTATACCGGGTGGGCAAAATATCCGTATAAACTTTAAAAATTCATAAAAACCGGAAAAATAACCAAAATAAAAAAAGGTTTGCAGGGTTAGCATCGCTAGGTCACGGGATTTTTTTTAAGAAAAAAAAACTCAAAAAACAGCCGACAGGTGGCTCTGGTACGAGCCACTATGGAAATATGCAAATGAAACGGTTATAAGAACGTGCGCTCCTAATCCACAACCAGAAAAGAAAATCCCCTGGGGAAGATAACATCAATAATATAATGCTCAAAAACCTCCCATTTAAATATATCTTCAAAATTACTATTCTAATCATCTCAATTTTTAAATATGAACATTTTCTCCACAGCTGGAAAAACTCCATAATTGTCCCAATCTTAAATCCTAATAAACCCCAATCCTCTCCCTCTAGTTACCGCCCTATCAGCCTTCTAAATTCTCTAAGTAAATTAACTGAAAAATTTATTGCCAAGAAAATTAACGAGCACCTCGACGAAAATCAAATCATTATCTCGTACCAATTCAGCTTCAGAAAATCTCTTTCCGCCCCGCACCAAGTTTATCGTCTTGCTGAAAACCTTGCCAGTGCTAAGAAAAATAAATCCTCCACTGCAGCTCTTTTTCTCGATATCTCACTAGCTTTTGATAAACTTTGGATCGACGGTCTCATTCACAAACTCATTAACTATAACTTCCCACCCCAAATCATCCACCTTCTCATCTCTTATCTCGAAAATCGCACCTTTCATGTAAAAATTAACGGTTCTTCTCTCAAGTAAATTTAATATCAATTCAGGAGTCCCTCAAGGTGGACTTTTATCCCCAATTTTATTTAATTTATTTATTAACGATATACCCCAAAATATTAACACCAATATTGCTATTTTCGCTGACGACACTGCCCTTTACGCCACCAACAAAAATTTCAAATATGCTGTAAAATACATCAACACCCACATGTCCTCCATTCAAAATTGGCTCGACAAATGGAAAATTAAAATTAATTCTGAGAAATGCGTCGCTGTCATGTTTAGTTCTAAACGTAAAAAGTCATTCAACAGTCACCAAATACAAATAGGAAACACAAAAATCCACTGGTCTGATACTGTCAAATACCTTGGTATCGTTTTAGATAAAAATGTCACTTGGAAACATCATATCCTCCATGTCAGGGACAAATTCCTATTAACTTTCACAATTCAATTGACAGTGAACTCTTATCTAATCTTGCAAATTATGATCTCGCTGACCCCACTAACAGGAAAAGGCCTCGTGCCATCCTCAGTCTTTCGTCTTAAATTTTTGTTTGTCCTCGTCATTTAAATAAAAATAAAAAATTTAAAAACTATACTTGGCTTGCCAAGGCAAAAAACATTTAAAAAATTTTATAAATTAAAATAAAAACTTATTTTCTATCCTTAAACTTTCTTTTAGCTTAATTATTTTTGTCTCAGAGCAAATCCTTTGGCTTTGCTCATTTCGTAGTATTAGAACTCACGGATTCTGAACCTTATCTCTCTATCCAATCATTTTACTCTATTCTCTCTCAACTTGCCAATTGAAATCCAGCTTACAGACAGCCATTGACTCCACCACCCCCACCAGCATATCAACTCGAAGATCCAGGAGACATCCAATCAAAACTGCCGATTTTCACCCTCCTATGTATTGACCAGAATACTCCTTGCTTCACTGTTTGTGTAGCATTTCCTGAACTTTTGACGTTTCACAACAAACTTTTTCTACTTTCTGGAGATTTCCATCTCTTCGTTGTTGAAATTATGAAATATCTGAGTTTGAAGGCGTTGGCCTAGGTAACTCAGTTAACTCATTAACCGCCAAAACTATAAGGGGTAAATTTTTTTTTATACAAATAATATTGGCTATTCATTTGAACATATACAACATTAATTTATGCGGAAAATAACAAAACTGGTCTTAACTTTCGAAAAATCGAGTGTTGCGTTCGCGCAACGTCAGCGGAATAAGAGTATTGACATCAAGTGAGTTCAACTGAACTTCTGCAGGGTGTTCTTTGATTTGAGCACTGGGAATTTTTTTTTACTTTGTTACACTTTAGAAAGATAATGATCACTTTACAGGTAATTTATTAATTATAAAGATTTAACTTATTTTTCCTTTACAAAATTACTTATTATATCCAGAAAATAGTTTCTATCACGAAAAGCTTCACTACAATCACGATGTAGAGTAACGTGACAAACTTTGCATGGATAAATTGTCTGGCTATGGCATTGTTTACTACGCAGTCTTCTGCTGTCTTCGGACTTGACAATAAAATGTCCACGTTCTCCACGTAATGGCATTTGCATGCTGAATGTCCTTATCAAGAGATCAGTAAATTTCTTCCTGAGGTAAAGAATAATATCCCGTCGGCAACAATATTCCAATGAACCGTGTCATGTAGGCTTCAGATGCTAAAAAAATGGGGGGGAGATTCTTTTGTTGGGCACATGTGTTTGTCTATTCGACGAGAAGGGAATAAACCTCTGAGCCAAAGAGAAGATCAAAAATCTCTGCACTAGTTTTATCTTGTATTATACTTTTCAAAGTCCGATTTGATCTTTTTCTTCATTTTTCGGCTGAGACATATTCAATGGTCCCTTCTTTATCCATTAAAAATCTTCAGTTTTTGTTTTTTTAATTTTTTTCGAAAAACTTGTACTGCTTTTAGTAGGCAAAAACTTATTTTTTACTCACACTTCAATTTCGACAGCAGTATCGCATGGTAAATCATCATTGTCACTATTCAAAGTATTATAATTTCCTTCTTCATCACTAGCCTCTGCTGTCTCTGGTAGAATAACAACAATATCAGTTTAATTCTCGGCATCATTATCTGAATCTTCGTCGAAAATTCTTTGAAGAACTTCTTTAAACGTAAGGTATCTAGTTTTAGGCATTTCTATAACCACAGAACGGGGGAAAGTTCTACGGAGTCGAGCGACACATGTGAATACCCTTTTCCCGCTGACGTTGCTCCAACGCAACACCTGTTTTTTCTTCCTCCCCCACCCAAACAAAATCAACCGATTCATGGAATGTTCTGATAAACTTTGACCTTAGTTAAAAATAAATCACCCCTAAATCTCTTGTTTGTCTCCCTATATTTCTTCTGTAAAAAAGACCGGGAGAAAGTTCTCGTTCAAAAATGCTTAACTATCTGTCTAAGTTTGGAACTCGTTAATTAATTTAAAGAACAGTTGAAGGCAAATATTTTTCAATTCGATTATTAATCCTACTCAAAAACTTCTGTTAACATAAAATTCATTTGATAGCTAAATTTTTATACGCATTTATTTTGACCGTTGCGTCAACGCAACACCAGCGGTTAATGGGTTAAAACATTTTGTCCTATGGTCCTATGGTCCACAACCAGTTCATCGTTGTTCCGCGATCCGCCGAGAGGTGTCATGTATACATCCGGACCTGCTGCACTCTGCCGTTGCTGGATTTGTGACTAGCCTGCAATGCCTTGTCCCCTGTGGTGGGGGTCATGTGGAACACCTACTGCTGTAATAAACGATTTAGAAGCATTCTTTTCGTTATTTGCGTATCTTTTCTTTGACTTGTGTACGTCAGCGCCACCTGTCAGCTGTTTTTGAGTTAGTTTTTTTCCTGTCTCAAAAAGAATCCCGTAACCTAGCGATACTAACCCTGCAAAACTTTTTTTATTTTGGTTATTTTTCCGGTTTTTATGAATTTTTAAAGTTTATACGGACTTTTTGCCCACCCGGTATTAAACTCTGTTAAACTCAAAAATTCATTTAAATGATGTTGTCTTATACTCTATTGATATGAAACCGATCATGTTGTCTTGTGTTACAGTCATGAACTTCAGAAATTTTTTGTTTATACTTATTTATTTAACCCTCCTGGAAGAAAATTACTCTCCAAATTGTAAATAAATATGACTTGATATTTACAATAATTTTTCACATTCAACCAATTTCGATTAGAAAACATCACGGATATTTCTTTATTGATTTGGTCCCATCAATTGTTTTTATAGCAATAATTTCTTCCTCAATTTTCTTGTAAAAGTAATAAAATGTATAATGAAAATTCTGTGATATGCTCTGACTCTAGCAACCAAGTTTTTGACATTTGTGTCAGCCCAAACAGAGTAAAATTACCCCCCCCCCCTCCCACGACTAGCCGAAGAAACATTAATGTTAGAGGTTACTAAACTAGTTTTAAAAAATGGATGTTCAAAAACATCGATGTTCAAAAACATCGATGTTTAAAAACATCGATGGTTTTTGGGCGATGTTTTATTAGCATCGATGTTTTAATATTGATTATCGATGTTTCAAAACATCGATGTTTTGATATCTATGTCGCATCCATAGTTCTGTGAGTGTCCCAAGGTTAACGAGAAAGATGCATGTTTCCGCAACCGTTGAGGAAGAAGGTTTCGACACAGTTCCTAGGAAGTCCACAAGACGAGTGTCTAGTGATATTGCATGAGACCTACGTTTAAATTCGTCAGAGGCGTTTTCCTATGAACTTGGTTGAGTTTCAAAACTGCTGATAAAACTGCTAAAGTTAAGTTAAGTACGCTCTGCAAGTGCTGCGGAAATTTGGTTTTGGACGGGCGGAATTACTGGAGGGGGATCATATCGAACGTTTTATAGCCTGTGTCGTAACTTCGAGTATCTCTCTATATAAGTCTGGTAAAAGAAATAGTTCAGCTATCACTATTTATCTTCACTTCTTATTCAAGTGGTGTGCATCTTTTTAAATCACTCAACAATATCCATGACGAGATAAACTTCTTTGCATGACGAGATAAACTTCTTAAGAGAACTCCGTACACAAACCGTATTCCCTTAAGTACAGAAAAGGTCCTATAATTATTAACTGTAAGTAAAAAAAGACGATAGAAACTCGTAGGAAATACTGATTTAAAAATATAATTACTCTTTGGCAAGTGCAGTAGAAAACGAGAGCTTATGTTGATGAAAAAGGAATTGATGGATTATACAAGAGAAGTTCAAACCCATTATTTCCGAACTTCGTTCCATACATACTTTTGTTTCATAAATAGATGTATAAAAGCAAAAATATCTCCTTATTTATTACCAAACAATTTCAGAGATTTATTCATATATCAATTATTCATATATCAACGGAATTAATATAAAATGCAATCAACGTATGCGAACGCCACATCTCTGGAAAGTCTACCCAATCAAATGGTAATTAAAATTCGCGTGTACATTAATATCCTTGGGCAAGAGTAAGGAAAGAAGCATCACAAAATTACATATAATTTACCCAGAATATTTAGATTCGTACTCCCATCATATACCCGAAAATACCTTCTCTTCCGCATTCTTCAGTTGTTACACGGCTTCCGAACAGCCTCCGTTCTTTCCTCCCACGCGCTACAGGGGAAAGAGGTGTTTGATATCGACATTTAATACATAAATCTACGTTTTTGTAAAGAATGTATTTTGAACACTGCTTTAGGGGCGAAATTAAACTGAACGGAACTAAGTTTCATAGAGTTTGTTTCGGTTGAATTCACTTTCTAAAGTAAAAATAACTTACCGTGAGGCTTTGCAGTTGAATCAGAGTAAATATTAAGGTTGGTGTTAAAAATACGCCGAATGGAACTCTCTCTCTTTGGTAAAGAATAAAAAATCCAACAAATATTCGGAAAATAAGTACTTACGATAAGGATGTTATAACAACATAAATCCAAAAGTTCTGTAACACGTCATTTCTTAATACAAAATTTTTCATACGTACCCAAACTTTAAATTAAAAATCCTAGATTTTAAGAGAATATTAAACGTTGTTACACACCACATATATATTATCCATGATAATGCTATATATAAGCACTTACTAGGGAAACTCCTAACCTGTTGAACCTTTTAGAGGAGCACGTTATTTTTGCACTTGCCATTATTTAACGAGATGTTTAGAGAAGAACACTATAGGTCACCAAAAGGAACTAATCCATATGCTACGTGAACACACAATGTTTGGACTTTAAAAGAAATTTTTCTTGTTAATAATATTGTGTTTCATCGATTTTTTATATGTTTTATATTATGTTTGTGTTATGTTTAATTTTTTATATGTTTATTAGTGTTCACCAGCGGATGGCGATGCTTCATTTGGTTGGGATTTTCACTTTGTCTGGAGTGGTAACGTAATGAGCTCTAGAATTCCGCTTTAAATACCTTTGCAACTCGCATTTCAGGGGTATAGTCTTAACGCAGTAGCGTAATTTTAACGCTGGCATATTTTTAACTCCAATTTTTAGGAAGCTGCGTGTTGGATTTATGTTTTAACACCAAATATATTTTAGCGAGGCTGTACACAGGGCAGGTCCTCCCATTTATGAATCCAGGTAATGGTTAAACGTATTCGTGTAACTGGGACTAGTTCTCCCGTTCTTTCGATGCCGTTTAGGTTGAATTACTGCCAACTTACAACGCTTGTATTCTACTCAGCATTTACTGTTCGTGAAACTGGAATAAATGTCTTCAAGTGAAATGTGTTTGATTCTGTTTAGCGTATGATTTAATTCCCATTGACTCCATCAGACTACAAGGAAATTGAAGTAAGAATGTTCATTCATGTTTAGCTTTATTTAGTTACTTCCCACATTGGTTGCATGGCAGTCTGTGCTGGGCTAGTTTGAATAAATTTATTTTACTTTACCGATTTACATGCATTTGCCGCCTCCGTCATTGTCGTTTGTTTTCACATTGCATTATACACTACTACACATTACTACACAACAAATGCACGATTATAATATTTACTATTACTGCAAAACCTCTGAGGTTCCGCCTTCTTTTGAAATGTTGTCCATAACCAGGCCCGCCGTCAGGGTGGAGCAGGGGGGACAAAATACCCGGGGGCCGGGTTTTCGGGGGGGGGGCGGCGGTTAAAATAAGAGTTGACTAAAAAAATGTATACAATGTTCAAATATTGAGTGGGGAGGGGGCCCACTGTATTATTTGGCCCCGGGCCCTGGCTCAGCTGACAACGGCCCTGCCAGTAACTTTTCGCTTATGTTCTCTTACGACTGCTATGTACTAGTCCCATTGGATTCGTTCACCTCAATGTTAACCTATGGAGAAAATTTGTCCACGGATTGCCGACTTGGATTCAAAGATTGCTTTAAAAAATTTGTACTCCGTCATAGAGAAAGAAATTTTACATTTGTGTACTTTTTCGGGTTTTTTTTTGTTAAAAATACAATTAATATTTAAAAATTTAAATTATTCGGGGAAAAATCTAGTATAGTGTGCTTTAAACGCTCATAAATTCCTTCGGTAAACGAAATTTATAAAATGAATCCTGTAGCGCTTTGCAGAAAAGTTCAGGCTATCCGACAATACCAATTTTATTTGATTATCAGCATTTATGTACCTGTAAATAGTTGACAAAAATATATTTTAAATAAATAATTTGGGGGCAGCGCTTATCCCCCTTATATATAGAGAGAGCCATTACAATCCCTCAACATGTCAATCCTAACGGGGGTGGAATTCTTGAACTGTCAACTGGACTCCTCCCACCACAAGAGTCTGCAAGAAGAGGAAAAGTGAAATACGATTTTTTTCTTAGTACATAGCACCCTTAATTACCGCATCCATCCCAACAACAAATACTTTACGACCCATCCCGTCAGGTTTAAGCAAATTATCAAGGGGTAGGATTGTAAACGACATTCTTGAATATTGAGTGCGAATGGCTAAATAGACATTAAAAGGTGGGACTGGTTGGCTCGAGGAGATTTGAAGTAGCAGTTACAGGTGTTCCCATTCGATGTGAACATGCCATCAGGTAGAAAACTTGATAATGAAACTGGTAACTACTGAAAAAAGAATAGCAAGGCAGTAGAGAAAGCTGTAGATTTCTGTTGGAAATTCAAGAATACTGAGATATTAAATCCTGTGGATGGTTGTGCTTCGTTACCATTGACGACTTAAACTTTACAGTTTCATCAACATTCAATTTTATTTTTTTAAAATATAGACCTGGTCGAAATGGACAGTTTTAAGTGGCTCGTGAAGAAACAATATAGTACCATTATTACGATCATTTCAACATCTATCTTCTTTGGAACTACGCATCTTCCGAGATGAAACATTAAATCAATTTGTTTCCCAAAACCTCTGAAAAACCATCTCATCCAACTGATGCCGGATTTCTGAAAATGAAAACCAGATGCAGTAAAACTGTCTTACACGTGCTTAAACTATTTGACCTCATAATACTAATATGATTATTTATGTTATTTATGTATTTCAAATGCCTAGAAGAATTGGCTATGACGCCATTAATTCTCAGATAAAGGGCGACACTGCTGGTCATTCATTTAAGGGGGCACCGTATAGGTGGCCAGTATCACTCCCTACAAGCTGGTCTCGTAATTTATAACCAAGTCAAGTGGCAAGACCGGAACACTTGACCCCACACCTCCAGAGGTAAATTTTGAGAACTTGGAGGACATTGCAACCACCACAGATTTTACGTGCACCGGCCACCATTAGTGAACATGGTGGTGGATTCGTCAGCGACGGGGACCGATCCAGTGACGTTCTGATCACTGGTCCGCTGCCTTTGCCAACTGGGCCGCCACTGTCCCCTTATATGATTATCATGTTCGATCTTCCACAGTCAAGGTGTATGTTGCGAATCCTGGCGCGAAAGTTTAGCATTCATATATATCATTGCAGCCACTTACTCTACGATATAATCTCATAAACTAAATAAGTCTCAAATAGACCAGATATACTCGTACATTGTAGAATGTTTCCTTAAAAGCTTTAGCGTAGCTAGATTCTTTCAAGTCATATTCGTTAATGCGATTACTGAAATATGTACTATAATCTGTGTGAAATGTAATCTTGATGTGAAACTTATGTTCTTGTTATATTTTACTATTGTTGAGCATGACGTGGATTTAATTAAGGTACCTTGTATATAATCTATCAATTTTTTATCTGTACTCCCCTCTTTCCAAGATATATTTCTCAAGAGAAGATATAAACATTTACATCAGTACTTTCCGTTAAACAACCCAGTCACTTAATTATGAAACCTCCTAAAGGCTATAAAATTAAATGTTCATCAGAATTTTTCAAAATTTCAACGCAAAACCCATATTCTCGTTAAAAATTGTTATCTGTATATATATATATATATATATATATATATATATATATATGTGTGTGTGTGTGTGTTACGGTTCAAAAGCACCGCAACATTAGGCACAGGTGAAGGAATCAATTAAGAAATGATCGAGTTAAGAGAAGCAATGACGAGTGATAAAGAAGCGAGGGACGTGGACATAGTTTAGAAAAGAAACAGGATGTTTAAGTGCCATTAAGGATGAAAAAAGAAACCGCCCAAAGGAAATTTACAATGTGGGGTATGCTTAGACCACATGCAGATGTGAAAGATATAGGAAGAGGGGAAAAGAGCACTAACGAGGAAAATGCATTGAATAGTGATGGTTTGGGCTAAGTGGTGGAAAAGCGGAAACAGATGATATTCGAGAAGATGGGAATAATTATGATGGGAGGCGAGTGGCCCCACCTGCGAGAAGGCGGAGAAAAAGAAGATTCTAGAAAGAAATGAGTAGCCCAATAGAATAGGATTAAAATATATCGGACCAATAAGAAAACGAAGGAATGGGCGGATCCAAAATGAAGGGGGGAAGAAGGTAATGGACTAAAAAAAATAGACACGCAAGAAAAAGATTCATTCATGCTAGAGAATTATGAAATGACGACTCGCGAGCTGGCAGCGAAGTAGCGGCGTTAGACATTTTTTATGCAGAGAGCACTAGTACTGTGGACAGCAACCAGACAGCCATTGATGGGAATGACGGGAAGTTATTAACCCGAATGCCTCGAGTCCACAATAAGCAGAGAAACCCCTCTAGATGATGGTCAATGTGAAAGACCGACGGAAGACGAAAATAATCCCCAGCCAGCAGAAATCCTGTGAATAAGCCCCGAACCGACAACAATACGAGAGGAGTGGCCCCACATCCCAAGGAGCTATTAGCGAGATACGACATCTAGCCAACGAGACGGACAATTGAACGAGTTTCGGAAGGAGCGTGCAGAATGTCACAGAAAACCCCCACCCGCCAGTGATTACCATTCATAGTGGGCACATGGTCAAAAGATTGGAAAGAATCGTCAATGAAGGTATTGTGCCGTCTATAATTGATATATATATTTAACGTGTATAAAGTGTGCCTCTCATCCTTGATTCAGATAATGATAGATAGTGTATAAGAGTTACATGAATTGATATGATAAAATGGTTATATGGGTAGCTCACCCCTTAAATATATAATCAATGTATGAACATGTTAATGTAATTGTGATGATAACTATTGAGGAATAATGATAATGAGTAGATGTATTAGGCAAAAGTTGATAATTGTTTCTTAGAGGGAATACCTCGTAACTAACTGATTGAAAGTAGAGTATTAACATAGAAGGTTTACGAATACGAGAAAGTGAATTGTGTAATAATATTCATAAATGAATTAAGTGTAAAACTTAGATACTAAAGATAATGTGTTGATTTAAATAATGTGTATGAATGTTATGTTTTTAATAAATCCATCGGTAATTTATCAATCAGATAATATGTCATTATTCATAAACACAACGCAGATACGAACAGCGTGGTCGAACGAGTAGATGGTGAGTGCATAATTAATAATTGGTAATTCACCTCAAATTGACAACTTAGACCACGATACTAACCACTGTATGCATCATTAGCCTATTACAATATATATATATATATATATATATATATATAAGACCCCCTTAATGGCCATTCTTACAAAAGGGGTATGTAATTTCCCGTTCTAAGGAGGGGATCGGGAAAATGTGCCCCGTAAGCTAAAGGTTAAAATAATTTATAAACAAAAATTTTATAACGATGGTTTTTGTTTTAAATCTTGCAGTAACTTATTCAAAAGAAATCTAGTCTTTTTCAATGCTTTCTCGGTTTACATATGAAGACTTAATATCTTCATAATTCAACGCTACAGCAACCTAATTATCTACAAACATAGGTTACAAACCGTGTCACAGTATGAGTCTGAATTTCGTAAATAGTTCTCAATTCTTTAAGCATTAAAAAGAGTACATGATATTAGAGCCACTGGAACTGGTAGCCGGAAAAAAAAGATAACTAAACAGTGCCTACATTTAGAAAAGTTTACAGAAATTCCTGATTATGAAAAAGTTAATTCATTTTACTTCTTCAGTTGAATCGCAATATATCTTGTTTCTTATACGGTTAATAATATTTTTCAGAGGCTCCAAACTATTAACGTGCATATGCGATAATCAACCTATTCTTAAAACCGTCAAATATAATTTTATTTTCCTTATATACAACTCCTTCTAAAAAATACTTACTCCATATTTACACCAAATTATCTTTCACCATATATGTTACCATCAGTTCCTGTTTCGAACTAACACGATAATTAAATAAAAGAATAGTATAAAAGTACTTACATCTAAACAATCCCGATAAATAAATGTCTGCATTCCTAAAATATTTCCTTCTGCAAATTCATGTCTCCAGAATTCTTTGCTACCATTTTCATTTCCTTCATTTCTTTGAATGGTTTCGCAATAAAGAATCGTAAAGTATTAAACTTATCACAGAATAAATAGATGGGACAAAGCAAACAATTCCCAAGTCTATATTCGGTCTTGTTTTTTTTCGCTAAAGCAAAGTAAAGAATGGATAAATGAAATCGCTAAAATGAAGTATTTTATACTCAAAATGAAGAGATATTTTTTCCTGTTGATGTTAATTACTTGAGAGTTAAAATATCTGCCGATTAAAATATAAGTTTAAAAGTATTTTATATCAATTTAATGCATACTTCAGTGTCGCAAATATTTGGATGGTTTCTTATAAATTCCTGATAGAAATTTAACGTAAAAAAATAGTGGATTTTTTATCAAAATGCGTATAAATAAAGTAAAATTTGTTTTTATATTGCGATACCATAGGAGTAATTTTGAAAATGAAGCATTTTTTTCTGTAAAATATTGTATATTTAAATTATAGCAATGATAAATTCGGTATGTAATGTTCTGAATAGTTGTAGCCATGTAATGCCTTTTCTTAATAACTATTTCTGACTTTGGAATCCACAGTTCTAGCAGACATGGAACTATGACAAAGAACTATGGCATCAAATGAGTAGGAATTTTCTTTAAATCATCTGACATCACTTGTAGTTTATGTTTTCCCTTCATTTTCTATGTTAAACAAATTATCGTCAGATACTACTTTAAAAAGAAAAAAAGAAAAAATTTTCGATGACATACCGGACTCCTTTTCAAAATTTTAATTTCTTTCATCGGAGTTACCACTCAGCGGTAAGACTAAAGGTAGAATTAAGAGGATATTTTAGCCTACCATACTGAGGACGAAAAAATTTTCGTAGACCGGAAAGTCGCCGGACGATGGCCGAATGGCCAAGACGCTGGCTTTCGGTACCAGAGTTTGTGGGTTCGAATCCCACTCTTGGCATGGACGTTTGTAACCGTTCGGAATCGCCTTTAAACAGTAGGTCCCGATCTAATTAGCCCTTGTGTAGCAAAAAAAATTACCATAGCGCTCCAAACCAAACCAAACCAAACCAAACCTACACCGGATTCACCTTCTGTCAAGTCTGAGAGGGTGAGAGAAGGCACTCTTAAACCCTTCCGTACCAGCATATGTATATGAAGATTACATGCAAAACCAGTTTTTCGGACATTTAGATTTAAAATATCAAGTAGTAGTTTTCAGATAAATGAGATGCTTTTATTCATATTAATAAGAAGAGATATAGGTATCGATATTTAAATCGATACAAATATATCAATATCTAAATCGATACATATAGAAATATAACGATATATACATCGATTTATGTAAAAATTACATTAAAAAGTCTACAGTTTTGTTACCTTTATATATCAATATCTAAATCGATACTTATAGAAATATAACGATATCTAAATTGATACACATAAAAATATAACGATATATAAATCGATACATATAAAAATATAACGATATCTAAATCGATGCACATAGAAATGTAACAATATCTAAATCGATTTATGTAAAAACTAGCTGAAAACCCGCGCTTCGCTACGGAGTACATTGAAATTAAATACAACGGTCAATGTATGCAATTAATTCCAAAACAAAATAAATATATATATATTTATAATAAATACGACGATCAATGTATACAATTGATGTAAAAAAAACATATTTATAAAAAAATCGTAAGGGATATTTTTATAGACAAAATAAAGTCCAATCGTCTGCCGCATTAGCAAGAAAAAAATATTTTTTTGTCTATTTTTTTTTTGCACGTGACGATAAATTTATTTAAGTACCAGAAAAAGAAATCACGTGATCAGCATTTAATAAATTAAATTCTAAAAATTAATCTTTAAAAATTCACCAAAAATCAGGAAATGGAGGTAAAGATTCGAAAAGAATTTCATTTTGAAGGACTTTTTATGATCTTTCTCGTGATATAAATTTTTTAACCCTCAATGTATTATTTTAAATGCAAACGTAAAAAAAGTTTAAAAAACAGCTTAAAAATTTAATTTAAAAATATCTAATAAGAATTTTTGAAAAATCTTTCTTAGTGCACCCCTACACTATTAGAAGAATCTCCATGCAAAATTTCAGCCCTTTAGGTCCAGCGGTTTGGTCTGTGCGTTGTTTGTCAGTCAGTGAATGAATGAGTCAGTTACGGAACTGTTTTATATATATAGATTACATAAAAAAAGTTAATTTACAGTTCTGTCACCTGTAGATCCATATGTGGATCCACTGGTTTTTGTGGAGAATCAGGCCGTGGATCCACTGGTACAGAAGGGGTTAAAACGACCGTGAGGGAAGGGAAAGGGGATGGTACACAGTTCCATTAATTGACTCTGGCTCTTTCAATAAGTTCACTTTCTTTACGACAACTACAACATTTATTACTACACGACCGGACATACATATAACACTTATAATATTGACAATGAATGAAACCTATGGCACGTCTGTCAGAGCACGTCTGCTCATCAGAGTGTCTACTGACTCTTTTCCTCACTCGCTATGTCTGCCCACCTCGGAGTCTCCAAACTTGCTCTCGCTCACTGCATTCTCGTTTGGCGACAACAATACGATCCCTCCAGATGTCGCCCCTGTGCGTGCTCGGTCAAAATTCAGGTGGCACCTAGCTAAAGCGGACTCTGAACTGTGGTACCATTGCAAACCGAAGCCGCACCCCCTCAGTCTACGAGCCTTTATGGACCTGATCTGGAATGCTCCGGCCATGGGGGCATAAGAAACCACAACAATAACAACAACAATAAAGTTTTACTGATATCCATTGTAGTTCTGTATTCCGTATTGATATTGTGCAGTTACTTAGAAAGAATCAAAATAAAAGTCAAAATTTATGCAATCAATTATGTAATCAGAGACAATTAACTTCGTACTGGACTTATTTGAATCTAGTATGAAATATACACTTATACATATTACGATCATCTTTTCAAATTATGGTTTATGTAACAAAATGTGATGGAACATTTCTGCATGTGGCAGATGTCATAGGGACATGACAGTAGTGTCACGGCCAGAATGAGTTAAATATATGTGTAGAAGAGAATTAATTTAGTAGTAAAGAAGTTGTGAATAATGTGTAAATGCCGGAGGAAATATTTAGTAACTTGTAGCGTATTATTTATTTGTTCTAATAATCAATAAATTAATTTGTCAGTATAAACCAGAGTTGTTTCCATTATTTGGGAATCACAATCAATCAATGTACTAACCACAATCTTTAAGGGGATGGTGGACTTTCAAATTACCAAAAATCGAGCAAAAGTTGGAATTTTTTTTTGGGGTGAATTAATATTTTAAAACATGTAAATATTGGAATGAAATGCATTTAAAACGTGTAGTGAAAAGAAAAATGAAAAATTGGTGGCTTTAGAGTAGTAAGTATTAAAGGTAGATAAAAAAATTATCTTTTAAATGACTTTTTCTCAAAATGAGAAATTTCCAGATTTGCAAGTCTTTAAAATGCTCCTCGCGTCAGAATTTTTGACGAAATTTTATGAAATTTATAATAAATATTCCTGTAATACATCAAAATAAAGTTATGTATCCATTTTAGGATTCGAGGCCATTTAGGTTATAAAAGTTTAACTTTAGTGTAGAAAAGTACAAAAATTTCGCGAAAATTCAGAGTACAAGCATAAAAATATTTTCTTAAAATTAACTATTCAATGAAAGTACAAAAAAATACATAACTTTGTTCAGAAAGTACTTATAAGCAATATAAATGCAAAATTAAGGGGAAAAGTTTAAAATTGAGTCGCAAGGAGCATTTTAAAGAAGGGTAATTTAATTTAAATTTTTTATTTATAAAATATTTTTTTAAAAATATTTATAAAATTTTATAAGGTGTTTAATATTGTTATACTTTAATGAATATATATACAAAATTTCATATCTCTGTGGTAAAAATTTCAAAAATCGTTTTGAAAGGTCCATCATCCCCTTAAGCAATGAATTTAAAATCATAATAATCATATCATTAGTAGTAATAAGTATAATATTCTAATAACCCCAACATTATAATAAACTTTCACTGCTACAGAAGACTTGTCCCCAAAGAGCTTTTACTTAATCTTAATTAATAGTCGGATTCTTGTCGAGATTACAGTAAAATGTTTTAGGGCAAACAGTTTTTAAGTATGAGTTCTATATCCAGATTTTTCTCCCATTTTAAGTCACGTATGTAATTTACCATTACAAAGTAGAAAATCTTGAGAGAAAAACATTCATTTGTTTTTAATCGCCTATTTTAACCTTCATTACAAACTTGATTACAAACTTGAAAATTATTGAACTCTACCTGTGAGTTCAATAATTAATTCAGAACGTAATCCAAGACCTTAAGACTATAAATAAGAATTTGTATTAGTCATAAAAGCCTACATCATTTTTTTTAACATTTCTAGATTTGTTTGCAGAAGATATTTTGTTATAACAGCTATGACACAATGGAAATTAATTTCTTTGATGTTTAATTGAGTTTCAGTAAGTTTTCTTGCATATTTCATCAAACTGAATGTTTCGTATTTGTAATCAAAAAATAACTCTTTTCCCTCCATCCTTTGATTAATTCTCCTACATCTTTTAGATAAATGCGCAATGTCTTTCTTTGCACCGAACTAGACTGTTGCTTCACGTAAAAAAAATATTTGACTAAAAAAAAAGTTATCTAGTTCTTACGCTAAAAACCACACGCACTCAGAATTCTCCAACAAAAATAAATATCGAATGATTTAACCTCATCTTCCATGTAGCAAGCGAAATCTTGTAACGATATTTTTTTCCATAAAAGATAAATTGCTTCCCAGGCTTATAAAATTCTATGTTATCAGTATTTTTTCACTTCATGCATTCATTTTTTTCAATAGAAGAAATGTAATAATTTATGCTCAGTGAATAATATAGAGATGTCAAACAAATGATCGAATTGATATGCATATTCTTTCTACCAATATGTAAAAGCACTGCTTTTCTCGATACGTTTAAAAAAAGTATGATACAACAGAAATATATTTTCATTTTTGTATGTGAAGTATCTTTATTATGACAGAATAATTTATTTCTGTGCGCCTTCAGAAAAGATACTGAATAATGATTATAAGATCATATCCGTATTCATATCTACAGTGGGAAACTAATTTTCTCTCGGTTCAATTAAATAACAAAGTTACTCTAGGGAGATTGCATTCTCTGGTTTACCGAGTAAGTGATATATTATCGTTTACTATTATATTGTAAGTTTAAATAAGAGTTTATGACAATGAAATGACGTTTATAATATACATATGTTGCATGTACAGTATATAGAAACAAAATTACGTTCTCACATAAACAGTAAGAGGAATGCTACAAAAATCATTTTCCCTAGTTAGATAGTTGTTGGTTGCTCGAAAAGTTAGTGCTCATTTCATAAAATGCATTTCTTTAAATTTAAATTTTAATACTCTCTTTCAAACTGTAAAAAAAAGCTATCTTCTTAAAACAGCTATTTATCATTGCAGTTGACCTGAAACAGGGCAGTGGACAAAAAAATAAATTATTTATTTATTGTTAATAGTACTCTTTGAAGAAATATTATATTATCACTTTATGCTTCCATCAAATTGGCTTGTATTATGTTTTAACGAAAACTATTATACTCACATATATAACAGATAGAATGTTTATTTTCTCTTTTAACTGTTTAGTTTAATCTCTAATCTCCTTATTCCTTCATTCTATTAGAATATATGATCTCTCTAGTGTACATCATCCTCAAATCCTTCTACATTCAAACTTCAATATTCTTAATCAACCTATCCTTTTTTAGAAACAAACATACCATTAAAGAGTATTAAGTAGCTAAAAGATAACAGTAGCGCACAAAAAAAGGATCAATCAAACAAGCCCTAAGTCAGTGAAACATACTCTTCTAAAAGCTTGGAACTACACCATGCATGGAAGCTACACCATGGTAACTATCCTAAATGCATTTTCTTAAATACACGGAGCTAAATCAAAAATCTCGACACCCTACTAACGTATTGAACAAACTCTTATTTTTACTTCCCCTTTGTAAGTGACCTCGCATATTTACACCCTTCTATTTGAAAAACTAATACATTTATAGAGTAAATAGCTCACTTCTACCCAGATTTGGGTGTATATAATTTGAAGTGGCACTCTAAATGAATTTAATACAAATACAGTTTATACATGAAACAATGTTTATTGAATTCGTTGCACATATAGAATTTGCTTTATCAGCAATAAGCATACGTACTACTTGTACGGAATATATATATTAACATTCAATAGAAATACACATTTCAATACTCACAAACCAGCAGAGAGTCAAACCAGCAGTACTGCCACGTAAACTTTGGGCCCCCTAAGCACTAGCGCAGGATAACACCTGGAGCTTTGTAAGGTATACACAAGATTCGATTCACAAGAATCGAACTTTTGAATTAATGAATTAAAGAAGCTGCTTCAGATATGCTAATTTCGGCATACGCGCTTAGTATAAATACCACGCAGCGTCATTAAGAAAAAAGGGGGAGGTTATTAAGGTTGAAAAGGTGTTATCCTGCGCTAGTGCTTAGCGGGCCAGAAGTTTACATGGCAGTACTGCTGGTTAGACTTACTGTTCGTGAGTATAAAAATATATTGTTCTTGAAAGCTATGTTTATACATTCCGTACAAGTGTACGTATGCTTATTGCTGTAAACGCCAATTATATGTGCAACGAATTCAATAAACATTGTTTCATGTATAAACTGTGTTTGTTTCAAATTCAGATAGAGTGCCACTTCAAATTATATACACCCAGGTCTGGGTAGAAGTGAGTATAGATTCTCTATACTGGCGCCCGAAAATATATATACCCTGGTAGTTAGCGTTACATTTGTAACGAACAACATAATTGAAATTAAAAACTGTGTACTGTGAACTTATATTGATAAAATTGTTGCAAGTACTTATATACTATTTAAAAAATGAGTGTTGTAGAATAAAATCCTGCTGGAAATTTTCCTCGGGTAATTATGGTTCAGCATTTTGCGCCATTCGAAGCCACCTTCAATGGCGGCCCCTCAAGCCAATTCCTAAAGAAAATTGAGCATTACTTTCAGCAACAATGCACCCCAGAGGGGGATAAACTTAAAATTGCTCTAGCCGCTTTAAGAGGTAGTGCATATCAGTGGTACACGTGTATGAAAAGCAGTAATCTGATTTTTGACTATTCGTCATTCAAGCAACAGTTTCTTAGCGTTTTTCCAAAGACCTTTAATCAAAGTGAAATTGAAGCGGAAATTTATTCGCTAAGGCAACGTGAAGGTCAGTCTGCATTAGATTTTGCTACGGAAAAGATTTCCAAGTGTGAGGAATATTTAGAAGGGGTAACGGAAGCGGTAATCTTAAAAATAGTTATACAACGTTTGAAGCCAAGTGTTCAAGATTTTTTAGATAATCAAACAATTACAAGCAAGGTTACCCTCCTTCAAACTTTAGCTAAACATGACAATAGGCATTTCTTCGCTACCTCTGACCGTCATCCAGGTATGAAAAGTTTTATACACCCGCGCCAAAATTTTTCGCGAGTTTCAAACCAGCAGCGTAAGCAGTACCGCAGGCAAAATAATAGAAGCGCACGGCGTTATAATGAAATTAGTGCACTTAAAGAAAATAATATGCAATCACCTTACTTGCACTGGCAAGTTGATTCACATGATATGGTTCAACCTGTTGAATCTGTGTGGTCAAATGTATTATTTTGTCCGAGTAGTAATCATTATTTTGAGAATAGTGAAAGTCAGGGTATTTTTGTGGCTTATAAAGAAAGTGAGTCTAACTGGAATAATGCGGTAATTCCAGTACAAATTTCTGAAAATAGTGCCGATACTAATGCTAGTGGTTTAGAAAATAAATCATCTGACACTTCTATTAATGCTATACCTGATATTATTGATGCTATACCTGATATTTTAGATGATATTCACACATCTGTTAATGAAGGAAATTTAGTAGATGACGAAGTATGCGTTACGGAAGTTAGTGAATACTTATTAGTTGACGACAATAAAAATTCTTTAAACGATAGTAGGAACTCGCTAGGTAATGATGATATTATTTCAAGTTTCCATCCGAATGAGGATTGTGTAGGCCAGGTTGATAATATGGTTTTAAATAAAGTACATGAAAACCATACTGAGAATCAAGATGAAAAGTTGACACAGAGTTATACTGTAAGTAGTTTAGCTGATGCTTCGGAAGTTATAGACGTAGGTTGTATCAAAACGCACCAGTACGAAAAGCTTAATCTTCCTAAAACTGAAGCAGTGTTAACGAATATAAATGATAACGATTCTGTTATCGCAAGTTTCAAAGAGACTTTTCGTCAAAAGAGGATAAAACTAAAGTTAAGGGGGATAAAAAACTTGAAAAAGCGCCTTCAGGTTCCAGCTTTAAAACTGCTAATACTGAAGTAATTAAGACGGTAAACAAGAAGTCGTATAAGCACAAATACGAAAAACAGAGTCAGGTTGTTGAAAAACATGACACGAGCAGCGAGATAAAGCCAGTTACTAAACTCGTTGGTGCGGCGTATAAGTTTCAAAAAATAGAATCTGCATTAAAATCTGATGCCTATACTCTAAAAAGTACGGAGAAAAGTAAAGTGTGCACTACAAAACTTCCATCTAAGGATGAATGTGGCACACATAAGGTACACAAGGTTATGAAAAGGATAGATGACAATTTTAAAGCTCCTTTGCATAAGTACAGGAAACGCAAGATATCAGCCGCCCAGCAAGGTTGGCCTCCTCCCAAGAGACCTCCTGTCCATCGTCAAGCCGGACCAGCGCCTCAGAACCTACGACCTGCTGCACGAAGGATGACCACACGGTCAACGAATCCCTTTACTAGGACTGCGACCATCAAGAGAGGTTCCACGGATTGGACAGACTGGTGCAAGGAAGTTGCTGCATTCAGGAACAAGTCTTGTATCAATTCTCTTATTCTAACCCCCACCCTTTAATAAAACCGAACCAAATTGGTTTAAAGTTCCCCATTGTATATACTGTGTAAACATTTTGAGGGGAAGGGGTGAGCCACTGAAAAAAAATACGGCATACTGTTGTTTTATAAATTTTTGAAGGGGACATGTAGTGACTAGAAAAAAAGTACATACTGCATAATATACCAATTAACCACTAATGTACTAACTTCACAAAAATAACACATGTGCATTATAAATTGGGGGAGAGCAGATACAGTCAAGAAATGTCATGCTGTGCAATTGTGTTGACAATTTTAACTAAAATAAGTTTTTTAGGGCGCAGTTGGCCAGCCCAGTATCCGCAACTCTGCAAATCCACTGTTTGATGGTGTCACCTGGACCCTTCGGGGTTAGTTTTGTAAAATGGTAGTGGCGTTTTTCCTCCACACAACGTGTGGAAGGTTTTTTTGACTTTGCCACCCATTATGTCAAAAGTCAGACCAGCACGCGTTTTCAATTAGTTAACTGAAGCCGTTCAGACCTCAGTTACCTAATTTTTTTTTCGAGGGAGGCCAGTGTAAGGTATACACAAGATTCGATTCACAAGAATCGAACTTTTGAATTAATGAATTAAAGAAGCTGCTTCAGATATGCTAATTTCGGCATACGCGCTTAGTATAAATACCACGCAGCGTCATTAAGAAAAAAGGGGGAGGTTATTAAGGTTGAAAAGGTGTTATCCTGCGCTAGTGCTTAGCGGGCCAGAAGTTTACATGGCAGTACTGCTGGTTAGACTTACTGTTCGTGAGTATAAAAATATATTGTTCTTGAAAGCTATGTTTATACATTCCGTACAAGTGTACGTATGCTTATTGCTGTAAAAGCCAATTATATGTGCAACGAATTCAATAAACATTGTTTCATGTATAAACTGTGTTTGTTTCAAATTCAGATAGAGTGCCACTTCAAATTATATACACCCAGGTCTGGGTAGAAGTGAACCAAGAAATTCTCTATAGCTTCTTACCCCGTAGCTCCCTCTCGCTTATCTATCAACTTTAACAACCTTTCTTCAACCTTAACAACCTTTTCTATTAATGACGCTGCATGGTATTTATACTAAGGGCGTATGCCGAAATTAGCATATCTCAAGCAGCTTCTTTAATTCATTCACTCAAAAGTTCGATTCTTGTGAATCGAATCTTGTGTATACCTTACATATTTTTATTGTGTTTTTCATTTATTTTTCAGTGGTTCTTTCCCTTATGTGATGTGACCGACAACAGATCCATGATACTCTACAATAATGATCGCAAAATTGAAGTCGCGTGCTCTCACATCTGAAGAACATGGCGGATGATTATTCACTTTATAATACCGGGTGAAAGCGACTCTTCTCCTGAGTAACAATCCTCATTATCCACTTTAAACATGGATATTAAGTATGTATCTCAGTAAGATAACGTGATATCCACGCTGGGCTATAACTTTCCGGAAACCAAACGTGTGTCTCCAAGCATGAAAAAATATGTAAGACCATATAATTCAACATGTGTTGTTGACTCTCTGCGCTGCTCATCCTCGATCTGAATCGAGCAGTGATTGCAACCATACCACGTGATGATCTTGTACATCAGGGAGACCTGAAAGTGACGTATTTTACACAAGTCTGCGACTTCAGCGTAATGTTGGTGCTTGGCATGAAATATTTCACCGAAATAGCGTTTCATTCCATGTTTTCCGAAGGCCTCAAAAACACATTGTTGTGTTTCGTTCACGTACCACTTCAATTTTCATCCATGCATGTTGTTCTAATTCCGAAGAATTCGATCCAGTTGAACAAATATCTCTCCATGCCTCTTGCTCTTTTACCCGCTATGTCATAAACATTCACTATTGGGTACCTTGTTCAGCCCATACCTCACACATTATGTCCACGAAATGTAAATATCCTCAAGTGCTTACCCGCAACGTGGCATTAGAATTGTCCCTATTGTATTCAATGGCGCACACAGGATTTTTTCTTGGGGAGGGGCTGAGATGAACGGATAAAAATATTTATAATGCAAAATCAATATTCATAATGCAATTTCTATTTCTTTGGGACCCATGGGTGTGCCACTGATTGTATTAAAACACTTGTCTATATACACCCATGGACAAAAAAATTAGCGCACCAAGAAATAATTGCGGGATCTTAACGAAACTTACAATGAAGGTACATGTCGGGGAGATATGCAAGTGATTAGAAATGGAGCGTGATTGCGCCTTACGTATAGCCGGTAGAGGGCGTTGAACATCGTACTCTGTGGAGTATAAAACAGGTAACCAAAGCTTGTTTGAGTGTGCTGAATCATTTACAAAGGAAGAGCTGAGACAGACATGCCATTACGCCGTGTTCGAAGACAATATAAGCAGTTGTCGCAGTTTGAGAGGGGGAGAATCGTCGGGATGATGGAAGCTGGGTGGTCAGCTAGGCGAGTAGCTCGTCAATTAGGCCGCTCTGATTGTGTTGTGAGGAGGTGTTGGGACCAGTGGACCCGGAGATGTTATGTACACGAAGACCGGGCTCAGGACGCCCTCGACAGACCAGTCGTCGAGAAGACCGCCACATCGTAAGAAATGCACGCGTACAGCCAACTGCTTCATCGGCCGCCATCCAGGCACAGGTAGAACCTTCACTAGGGGCCTGTGTGTCTTCTCGACCATACGAAGGCGCCTGGCTGAAGGACAGTTGTTATCGCGGCGCCCATTACGTGTGCTGCCCTAGACGCCCACCCATCGACGCCTCCGTTTGGAGTTTTGCCGCGCACGAGGAAACTGGACTGCAGTGGAATGGAACCAGGTCGTCTTTAGCGACGAATCCAGATTCAATCTCGGCAGTGATGACAATCGTGTTCGTGTGTGGAGAGCCCGTGGTGAACGCTTCAATCCTGCCTTTGCTGTACAGCGACACATCGCTAACACAGCTGGTGTGATGGTATGGGGTGCCATTGCCTACAATACATGGTCACCCCTAGTATTGTTCCGTGGCACCATGACAGCCCAGCGGTATGTTCATGAAATCCTGCAACCACATGTGTTGCCACTCATGCAACGGCTCCCAGGAGCCATTTTTCAACAAGACAATGCTCGGCCTCATACGGCAAGGGTGTCACAAGACTGTCTCCGCACTGTTACTACCCTTCCTTGGCCTGCCCGATCCCCAGATTTGTCTCCAATCGAGCATATCTGGGATCATTTGGGACGACGAGTTGGGCATCCCACGAGTTTGAACGAACTAGAGGCAAGGTTACAGCAAATATGGAACGAAATGTCTCAAGACATCATACAGAACTTGTATGACTCAATGCCCGATCGTATCACATCGTGCGTTCGCGCTAGAGGGGGTCCAACGGAGTATTAACTCCTCCGTTCTTTTGCCTTTTTCTCTGAAATAAATTATCCTTTTTCTTTGATTTACTTATATCAAAGTAGTCATTACGTATGTAAAATTTCGTTTCATTTTGACGACTCCTTCTTGGTGCGCTAATTTTTTTGTCCATGAGTGTATATAAAACAGTTCAGTAACTCATTGACTCACTGACTGACATACAACGCACAGATCAAACCGCTGGACCTAAAGAGCTGAAATTTTGCATGGTGATTCTTCTTATAGTGTAGGGGTGCACTAAGAAAGATTTTTGAAAAATTCTTCTTAGATTTTTTTAAAATTAAATTTTTAAGCTGTTTTAGTAACTTTTTTTAAGTTTGTATTTAAAATAATAATTCGAGGGTTATGAAATTTATATCACAAGAAAGATAATAAAAAATCCTTTAAAATGAGATATCTTTCTAATCTTTAACTTCATTTTCTTATTTTTGGTGAATTTTTAAAGATTAATTTTTATAATTTAATTTATTAAATGCTGATCATGTGATTTCTTTTTCTGGTACTTTAAATAAATTTATCGTCACTTCCATAACGATGAAATAGACAAAAAATATTTTTTCCCTTGCTAATGCGGCAGACGATTGGACATTATCCAAATAAATATTTAAATACAGTAAAAGGTATGTTCTTCAAACTGTACTATATTCTTAGTATGTCCTATTAGATTTAATTTGAATATTTACTTCTAAATTATTTTGTTCATAAAAATATCTCTTACGATTTTTTTACAAATATATTTTTTTGTTTCTTTACATCAATTGTATACATTGATCGTCGTATTTATTATACATATATATATATATATATTTTTGGCATTAATTGCATACATTGACCGTTGTATTTCATTTGAATGTACTCCGTAGCTAAGTACGAGTGTTCAGCTAGTATATGCATAAAGAAAAACTCTTCTCATCACTATCTAATTCACTTGTTTGGCAAATGTTTCCTCAAGACCGCACAGCCATCAACTGAACCTGAGATCTACGAAGAGCCCAGTATATGCAGATTTAGGAAGAAGTTGCAAACAGAACCTGTGCCACGTATATACAGTGAGAGAGAGAGAGGGAGAGTTCTTCCAGATAAAGTTTGTCCATACTGTAACGTATTCCTGCGATTAGTGTCAAAAGCAAACACTTTAGGTAGCGTCACAGGTTACGTGTAAGGCAGACAGCTTAACTAAAATCGAGACTTTTAAGATTAATGAATTACACTTTTATTTAACAATCCCACGTTTAAGCCGCGATCTAATTTTATATAGTACACAGTGAAGTACGTAGAAGTCGGAGTAGTTCGAGTAATTTCTGGAACCTCTCGAGGTAGGGACACACTGACGCTGTAGCGAGATGAACTGCCGATCAGGTCACGGAAGAAATAGCCGTCGAATTCAGTCCTTTAGAGAAAGATGAAGATCAGATGAGATGATATCTCCGCAGATGAAACGTGTTTTAACACAGAGTTTTAGTCGGCTCGACGCACACTCTTCCACTGGAAGCTAGCAGCTTCTCAGAAATAACAAAAATGGGGAGATCAAGATTCGATCGCTTTCCCCGACCTTTCTCGATGAGAAACGGTCTTCTTCACGCAGAGGGCTGAGCCTCAAAAAATAGCAAAGTCACTCAAATTGTGTGGCGCTAGGAGATCAACTATCACTCCTTAACTCTGGCTTCTAATCTCTCAATATCTCAAATCCTGCTTTCAAGCTCTCGTCGGCTTATTTAAAAGCTTGATCCCTGGCGGAATTTCTAACAGCCTCCGTCTCTCAAGCTCGATTCGGATAGGCTGGTCCGCCTAGGCCGTGTGCTAAACGGTAAGGATTATTGTATCTCAATCGCCCGGCTACCTCGTTAAGGTCGTGTGTCAAGGGGCGTTCCTTTCATTGTAGTTTAACGTCAAGGCAAGGCGCCAGTCCGTCGGCCTTTTATTCTAAAAGCGTTCCCCGAAGAGGTGTTTCATTGTAGCTCCTCTTCGCTCGGGGGTCTGTCATTCTTTAGAATCGGTTCACGGCTAGCGACGATTTTAATGATCTTTCTGCTCGCCTAGAGCAGAGGGAAATTGCCACAATACTAAGGCGGCAGAGGTTCAACGGTCGAAAAGGCTGGCCAAAGTCGGATTAAGGTAAAAAAAAATTTCGATATAAGCGTGATTCTGTGAGGAATAAAGATAAAATGAAGACCAGTTAATCTATATATAAAAAACAGTTCCGTAACTGACTGACTCACTGACTAACTGACATACAACTCACAGACCAAACCGCTGGACCTAAAGGGCTGAAATTTTGCATGGCGATTCTTCTTATAGTGTAGGGGTGCACTAAGAAAGATTTTTGAAAAATTCTTCTTAGATTTCTTTAAATTAAATTTTTAAACTGTTTTTGTAACATTTTTTAAGTTTGCATTTAAAACAATAATTTGAGGGTTATAAAATTGATATCACGAGAAAGATCATAAAAATTCCTTTAAAATGAGATCTTTCTCGAATCTTTAAATCCATGTTCTAATTTTTGGTGAATTTTTAAAGATTAATTATTAGAATTTAATTTATTAAAAATGCTGATCACGTGATTTCTTTTTCTTGCACTTTAAATTCGTTATCGTCATGTGCATAACAATGAAATAGACCAAAATTTTTTTTCTTCCTAATGCGGCAGACGATTGGACATTATCCAAAAAAAAACATTAAAATACAGTGAAGGATATGTTCCTCAAACTGTACTATATTCTTTAGTATGTCCTATTAGATTTAATTTGAATAGTTTCTTCTACATTATTTTGTCTATAAAAATATCTCTTACGATTTTTTATCAATATATATATATATTTTTTCTATATCAATTGTAGACATTGATCGTCGTATTTATTTGAAAGATATATATATATATATATATATATATATATATATATATATTTGGCATTAATTGCATACATTGACCGTTGTATTTAATTTGAATGTACTTCGTAGCGAAGTGCGGGTTTTTAGCTAGTGTTACGATAAAAAACATCAGTACTCGTTAACAATTATATTTAGATTACACTTAATGGTGTGACTGAACTTCTATAGGAATATTTCCTTTTTCCAACGTGACAGGCGCTTTTCTTGATGGCATACGTCCATCCACACCGAGAAATTTTGTTGTTTGTCTTATTATGGAAGCACCATGCAGGTGAACCAACGTTGCTCCCTAAGAGGAGACAGCACCCGAACGATTTAGCCTTAGTAGGAATTCGAACCCAAGACAACTGCATGGAAGCTCCTGAAATTAAAACTCTAAACTATGTGGGAGGCTGTATAAGAATATTATACGGTTATTATTTGTTGGTTAGTCTTTTTTAAAATTTATTTTGCAAGATTTCGTTTAATGTGTGAGTTAGACAAAGATTAGAATGGAGAAGAAACTTCCTGTTTAATCTGTTGAGTTTAAAGTTTTAATTGTTTATATGACCCAACACATCTGTTGATTACCGATCTAAGACAGACACAAAGCAGCTTGTAAAATAACACATTACAGAAATATAATTCCTTTTTAAGTTCGAATTTGATAGCTACTAATGCATAAATAAAATATTTGCTATCAAAAGTAATTATAAATAATTAAAGTAATATATTTCTTTAAAAATAAAAAATAATGAATGAAGTGAAAATGAGAATGGATACATAATATGCTTGTAACACATTTCTTTAAGTTAAATTATTATTTTTTTACTATAGAAAAGACAAATATTGCTAACTATCCCCCTATCTTATAAAAATATTCTAAATTTGAATTTTTCACTTTTTTTCAAGTTCTTTCATACGCTGTTTTCTTAATCATATTTCCTAAAGAATGCATATACTGCTCAGAATGAAATGAGAAAAAAAAATTTAAAGTAAAAGCATCAAAAGTACTAGCCTCTCTTATGAAAGCCTCGTACATTTTAATGAAGTGTTTTTGTACACCATACCTAATTATTTCTTTAAAAAGACAGCGAAAAAGGAAAAAAAACTTAAAAGTAGGCTTTATACTCGAAGGTCCATTAAAATATGGTTTCAAGCATGCTGATATCTACAATTTTTTAAATCTAGTTACTAAAAAATGTGTTAATTATATCCTTATTCTTATAGAACAAGTTAAAGAAATAAACACAATTTTTTGTAACCCAATTTTCAGAAAAGTTGTTCAGAAAAATTAATTATGGTAGAGTGAAAGTTAAAAGTTTATTTAAAAAAAAATACTTACTTTTTTTATAAACCAATGGCGTTAAAATAAAAGTATACATCAACTTATGGCTCAAAATATACGTTGTTGTTTTTATGCGATCGATTTAAGCATCGAATATCGTGCTCCAAATTAGTGATGAGAGCTCTAAGCAAGCATAAATCAAAAAGAACATATTTATTCATGCCCATCTGAAGCGGAAAACATCTGCTCGTCTGAATATATTTTAGACAAACTCTGAACTTTTATACTATGTTAAAATAAAACAAATTATTTTGTAGCGTAAAGTATAAACAGTTTGAACTGTAGTAGAACTATAAAATAGCAGCTGCATTCCCCCTCGTTTATTTGTCAGCGTATCATTAACGTTTGAAATATGGGAATGATTTATATGAGAAGAAAAAGGAAAATTATACAAAACTCTACATGGCAAACTGAAACTATTAAAGCAGAGAAATTAGAAAAATGTTATTATGATTAGGAAGTAGTATATACTTCCTAATCATAATAACATTAAGAAGATAAATTAAAACCGGATAATTAAATAATAACTAAAAACGAATCGGTAAAGTTTTTATTAATCAGAAAAACATATCACATAATTTCAATACGTTAGCAGAATTTGTAATGAAAATAAAGCAAAAGCATACGAAAAATAACAGATGTGCAGTTAATTTATTAAAGCTCATAGTTATAAAAGTCAAGTAGTATAAACAGTATAAATAAATTATAGAATAGTGATAGTTCATTTTTTGTAAATAAATCGCACATTTATTTTCATTATAAAGTACAGGTAGCCCCCCTACAGCACGGCATCTTACAACACGGTTTCGATCCAACACGATAGGATAAATTGCGGAAACCCTCGTATAACACTTCAACCTGTAACACAGTTTCGCTCGAACACGACAAAAAATTGCGAAACCCTTTGTACAACACTATTTCTACAGCCCTAGATAACATGATTTTTGTTTAACACATTTAAAAACTAAATTACCTTAAAATAATGACGGGAAGGAATAATGATCTATCAGTGGCTTTACATGAAAATGTATAAACAAATTATAATTTATTCATTTATAACTCTATAAAATTACAATTAGGCCTAAGCTTAGCTGAAAATCTTGAATCATTTTTCTTGAATGCAGACCCTTCCGCTGAAAGTAGCCGAAAATTCAAAAGGGAGCTACAAAATTGTCTATCTCCATAGTGTGAATCTACAATGACCTTGTAAGAACCAGTAAATACACCAAAATTACAGATTTTTTAAAGAGGATAGAAGGTGCAAAAAACTAAATGAAGAAAAAGGTTCTGAAAGCGAAGGTGATATCGTTCAAGCGAAAAAACGTTCTCGTTTGATTGTACTGAGCAGTGATGAGGAAGAAATATATTGAGTTGTTTATATGGAATTTTAAAAAAAGATTGTTTTTAATAAGTTTTCGGAACGTAACCCCCCCTTTTTGTACTGGCTCTGGGTCTCATATAACATGGTTTCACAGAACACGGCATTTTCTAGGAACCTATCTATCGTGTTATAGGAGGGTTACCTGTATGCGAAACACTAGATGCTCATTTATTCTTAAAACTACATAGATTTTTAAGATGATTGTATGGGGGGCATTCGATATTGCCATTCAACTATAAAGTGACAAATGTTAACTTTTAATATATTATAACTGAAAGATTTAAGGTTTTAAAATTCGTTAAAAATGTATGGGAAATACATACATAGCAAGTTTTAGAAACCGGAACATCTTCCTTCGTGAATTACAGATTAGTTTTCAGTGGTCCAATAAACTGTGGATTCATAATGGCATAATTTTCTATATCGAAAAATTTAGGCATTCAATAAATGCAAGTTCCAAATCAGAGACCTTATAAATGCGAGTTTCAGTTCTATTATCAGGCTCCTTGTTACATTCACATCACTTTCTGAGATTTGTATTTTATTAACAAGCATTAATAACTATAAAGACATTTTTTTTCCAAAACGGCTTACAAGTTTGTTAATAAAAGAGATGCCATATTTTCGGTTCCCATTGGGGAAAAAACCATTTCTAACACAACCTGAAAGTTATGGCTGAGACTGCGTATGGTCTTTTGGGCCTATAGACTGGCTCACAGACTTTGACCGTATAGACTTTGTATAGACTGGCATATAGAACTTTTGGAACTATAATACAGAAGGTACAGACATTCCCACATTGATTTGCTTAAACACATGCAATTAATATGAGATTTTAGTATGAACTACAGCACAGTGGAAGAACAGTTATTAAGACCATTACTTATACAATACTTTAAGGTAAATTAAAGCAAGCTGTAAGATGAAAAATCACCGTTCCAAAATATTAAATAGCCAGTCATCGTGCGAAGTAAATCTTACAAAATATAATTTAGCCTTGCGCTGGAATCTGGCGGAAAATTTTCTGATGAATAATGCAACAGATTGTGATGTATTACGTTGTTATTTTTTTGTTTTAAATTAATATTGTTACTTTATTCTCTTCTCGTTATTCTACAGTAAATTTCTCCGTAAAAACGTAATGAATAGTTCCTCTAGGGCAGGGGTTGCCAACCTGAAAGTCGCGACCCCCCTTTGGGGGTCTCCACGGTTTTATTCATTTAAAGTTAACTTTTTATCAAAACTCGCAGAAAATATTTCTCAATATTTATTTACCATGAAACCGTAAGGCAATGAACAGTGGCGTACCCAGAGGGAGCCCCCCCCCCCCAAAAAAAATAAATAGAAATTGCATTATGAATACTGATTTTGCATTATAAATATTTTTATCTGTTCATCTCAGCCCCCCCCAAGCATTGTAAATATCTTTATCCGTTCATCTAGGCCCCCCTCCCCAAGACAAAATCCTGGGTGCGCCACTGGCAATGATTTTTTTTAATGGAAAAAGTCTCATTAAAAGCGCAAACCCAGTTCGTTAGAAACCTCGCGTTTCACAAACTCTAAACGTCAATTTGTCTCTGATCAGCCTGTGGTGTAACTTTCGGCATTACTGTTGTAGTACCAGGTGTTTCAAAACACGCGCACATCCACATGGTAATCCTTGTTACTTAAAATCCTTCTTGGTTGCAGCAAGACGGCGCAACGTGTCACACATCACGGGACAGTATGGAAGTTTTGACTGAATTTTTCGATGATCGTGTCATTTCCAAAGGACTTTGGCCACCACGTTCACCGGACTTGTCAATTCCGGATTTTTTCCTTTGGGGATATCTGAAAAAAGTCGCCTACAGCAATAATCTCCATACGCTTGATGAACTTAAGAGTAACATCCTTCATGCAATATCGGACATTAATTCTCACACACTTCGTAAAGTGTCGACTAATCTGGTAAAAAGAGTTCGATTGTATGTCCAGGAAAACGGACATAATTTTGAGCATTTACTGTGATTTGACCATGTCTGACACCTGACAATAAAGATAATCGTTCAACCTTTGTTTATCCTTTATTATGTTTGTTAACATAATTCATCTGTCTTTAAAACTCAACCACAAAGGGTGATGTGAACGAGTTTTGAAACACCCGGCTATTTTAAACCCCCAAGCTATTTTAATTAGGTACGCATTATTATACTTTATTAGTTATATAATTCTGAACCGATACGGTTGGTGCATAATTTTTCTTATTGTTCTGTTCTATTCTGTTTTTGCTTTTACACATATTTGACTGAGAGCTGAACGCTTCTTAAAGCTCTTTAATACTTAAATTTTCTTACAATTTTTTTTAATTAAACGTTTAGTTGAAATTAAATTATAAAAAATAAATTGTAGTGCTTTTCTTTGTGTTTTAAAGGGTCTTTTGAAAGATAATATGAAAGTTGGGAAGCATTGGGGGGGGGGGGGGTCACAGGATGCGTGGAAACCGTTGAAGGGTGATCGCTATTCATAAAAGGTTGAAACCATTGGCTATAAGGGAATGGGTCGAACTGAAGAAGCCTGGAGGCTCTAGTAATATAAAAAGGCTCAAACAACGATCGTGGTATGTAGAAAAATGAGGTAGTGATTTTAACGATAGCATACGCCAATACAATCCAGCGGCAATACCTCAGAGCTCGTATGAAGCCTGATGAAGAAAAAACTGTTACCTAGATTAGTTAAATTTGTGGAAGGGTGAAGAATAATCACTCTTCTTCCTCCCTCAGACCTTTTTTTTTTTCTATAAGCAATTCCTTACTTTTTATAAAACTTCTCAGTTATAAATTATTTTATAAGACAAAAACATTAGAGATTTTTAATTAATAATACTTAAAATTAGAGAATTTTTTCCCATAAAATAAACATTTCTGCTATTCTTCACTTCAGGGTTAATGATCATTTATCAAATTTAATGACAGATTTCAATTATTTATTTATTTATTTTTGAGGTGGATGTATTCATGTGTCAGCGTCTCATGTGTCTTTATCAAATAGTTTTCTTTCGTGATAACATAAATAATGTACAAATAATTAATAAAAAAGACATTGATTTTAACTTCAGGGTATTAATGTCGATGGTATGAATTTTTATAACCCTTAAAAATAACATCTAAAAATAGCATTTTTAATTACAGAAACATAATACTTTATAAAGGAAACTATAATGGTATTTTGTAACCTTTTTAAGATAACAAAAAGGGAAAAGAAAACTCATTTAAGATGAGCTTATAAATTCATTCATATATTTTTATTTTGTTACGTAAGATAATAAAAAGTCATTGAATTACCTTATTCAGCTACTGAATTTTTCTATCTTACTGTCTTAGAGACTAGAATATTACAGAAAATTATAAAACTTAGCTATTTATAACTTCAAATAAAATGAAGATGAATAAAAAAATTTTACATCAAGAGCACTAATAAGTTACGTTTATTAAACAGTTGTTAAATATTCCAATTAAGAGTTAAGAAAAAGGAGGCTTACGTTCACTTCAAAGATTTTTCCTTTCTTTTTTTTTCTCCCCTAGAGTGAAGCTTGAACTAGAAATTTAAAAATAGAATGATGAAGCTTAATAACATAGGGTTATTATAAAATAAAAAGAAAGATATCAGATACATGCGGTAATATGGTTTTTGCAATTTTCTACAAATTTCGCTGTAGAATAAAAATAAATATCAATTAATGTATGTACGCAAAGTGGAGCCTTAAGCACTTATATACAAAATGTATCAATCAAATTCAATAAAACGCATTTTCCGATAAGCCTCTAAGTTAAGGAGGCAGTGAAATATATAAGAATTACATGAAGTCTGTTTGAGAGAGTCGAGAGTGTCTTTGAAGAACTTCTGAAAGATAAGGTGGACTTTCAAATTACCAAAAGTCGAACAAAAAAATTGGAATTTTTTGTGTATTAATAATTTAAAAATATGTAAATATTTTAATAAAATGCATTTAAAATATATAGTGAAAGGTAAAATGAAAAATTGGTGGTTTTAGAAATGTAAATATTAAAGATGGGGGAAAAAATATCTTTTAAATGGCTCTTTCTCAAAAGGAGTCATTTGCAAGTCTTTAAAATGCTCTTTTCATCATAATTTTTGACTAAATTTTATAAAATTAAAAATAAAAACTCCTGTAATACATTAAAATAAAGTTAAGTATCCATTTCAGGTTTCGACATCATTCAGATTTTTTAAATTTACCTTAAGTGTAGAAAAGTACAAAAATTTTACGAAAATTTAGAGTACAAGCATAAAAATATTTTCTAAAAATTAATTATTCAACGAAACCACAAACTAATAACTCTGTTCAAAATGTATTTATAAGCAATATAAATGCGAAATTAAGGAGGGAAGTTAAAAATTGGATCGAAAGGGGCATTTAAAATAATAATAATAATAATAATAATTTCAATTTTTAAAATATTTAAAAAATTAAAATATTTATAAAATTTTATAAGCTGTTTCATATAGTTATACTTTAATGAATATATATGCAAAATTTCATATCTCTAAGGTAAAAATTTCAAAAATCGTTTTGTATCGTCCACCGTCCCCCAAGAAAAGCTGAAAAGTGTCCCCCCTCTGGTTTGGTTTGCAGGTCTACGGTCATTTTTTTTTTTGCTACACGAGGGGTAATTAGACCGGGATCTACTATTTAAAGCCAGTTCCGAACGGCCACAGACGTCCATGCTAAGAGTGGGACTGGAACCAACGGAATGAAATACTAAATGCCAGCAATCTAGCCATTCGTCCATTGGCCGGCATTAAACATCTGGAGAGCTATCCAAAAAGAGTTCAGAAATTACCTCATAAATAAAATTGAAGATTTCTAGCAGTATACATCTATACACGTCATAAATGTAGTTAAATTCCTGCAATTGACGTCACTGAGACGCATGCACCCTGTAATTCTTTCAATTGGAATAATGCTGATAAATGAAGTTACACCTCAAAATTTACAGTTTTTACTAAAACGCCGGAACATGAGGTTATGAGTATCCTCAAGATGCTTGTGAAAAGAAATAATTTGGAGATAAAAATACCACAGATCCACATAAATTTATACGATGGGACAGCTTTTTAATTTCAATCCATCAAATGCAGTCTTTTGCTAAGCCACAAAATCAGATTTGAGTATTCCAAGGAAAAATACCCGCTATTTTCGAGCTGCGGAAAATTCCAAAATCACCGCCACCCCTACACCATCCATCAGTCGTATGAATCTGTGTATGCAAACAAATTAATAACAAATCAAAAAACAATCCTCTACATTACATGTTACATCATCTGTATTTACTCTCGGGGGGGGGGGGGGAGGTCTTTTTTTCAATTTCCAATACAACGGGCTTCGTTCACAAGCCTTCTTAGCCACAATACACATTAAAATTCAGAGCAAAAGTATTAAGAACAAATTAAGACAGCATTAAACTTTACAAAAGAAGTAAAACTTAATCTTCAAAATTGCAAACAGTATCTGGCCTGCAAATAACGATGCTTATTTTAGTCAAAGCTAAACAAATAAGTAGGAGGTCGACATCATCAATTCACGGCTACTGCAGCGGAGACACGTGGGACTGCTCCCGATTCCAAGTCGATTAACATGAAGGCGAGGTAATCAGGTTCAGTTGTCCCTCTCTGTATCCTAGTGTGCTTCGGACTAAAGGAAGATCTACGGGAGTGGCCATTGTTGGTCATTGACTTCTTGAAAGTGTGCTGTATCATGAACCTAATCTAGCTCTTCTGGATGACAGGAATAAGCACCACCACCACCAACAACAGTTGTCCGTCTGAAAGACGCCAGATCCCTATCGCTAGGGTAACTGAACAATTAAAGTAGAGTCTCGCTCCATGATTTTTCATTCACCTTTTCCCTAAGTATTGTCTTATGGATAGCTTTTAAGATTAAAAAAGTCCACTGATATGTAAGATGCAACTTGTTTTTAAGATGTAACGCAAAACCAGAGTATCTTGTTTGTTCAAATCCTCCTGCCTTTAACCTCTAAGAACAGTCGCTGGTTAATAAATGTTCCTCCTTTCCCGTAAAAAATATTTTCTAATCTCTTTGCCTGCAACCATGCTTATTCAAAGAGATTTCACCTCAGTTGCACCAGATATCAAATTAGCAATTGCACGTCCCATGAAACAATTGCATTTAACCCCATTGGGCGTGTATACCTGACGCAATACCCCACCAGCTGACTTGATACCAGGTTCTATTCCAGTAAAGTACAGTGAATTTACGAGGCTTTCAATTTTCGTCTTATGTCTTTGTTTTTTTGTTTCCATATTTTTATCAATAAATGCAACATTAAAGATTTTATTGGGTAAAACTATCTTGCCTATCACACAATTCAAACATGGGATGTGTTTTTCACTGAAAATTCACTGAAAATAATTTTGTGTTGAGTGAAATTTTATGTCGACTCAACTGTTATGGCATTATTTCCGACCATTCAACAATTGGAATTATGTCAGTCAGTAATCAGGGATCAGGCGATAATGGGGTCTTCCCTCCATGGTTCCGAAAAGTTGAAACCTTTTTACAAAAGAAATAACTCGGAGAATCTATATTTTTTTACCATGATTTTATTAACTCGCTTTCTTGTTTGTGTGCTTGCCTAGTACAAATCTTTCAATCGATTTTTAACTAACTTCCCGACTAGCTAGACTTTTGAAACTTTTAGAATAGCTCAGAACACGATGACAATGCATTATTTTAATACTTTTAGCCATCTTTAAGTAAGTTTGAATTCATTTTCGGTTATTTTTTTTGTTTGAAAAATTCTTATAATTGCTCTCTTTTTTACGCATTTGATCATTTTCTTTCAAGATGATTGGACAATTCATAAAAAAAATTTTTAAAAAGTATTTATTAATACATAGAATTGTCAAGTTTATATGATTCAACAGAAAATTTAAAAACGGGGTTTATAAAAAGTTCTTTTTATCTTGTAATTATTAGTAATTATTTTTTTCCTCGGTAACTGATGAATGAAAGTAAAAATAAGCAAATTATCATGAGTTAAAACTTCTTTATACTTAAACTATTACATTTTTCTATAATCCTAAGACAATAATTCTACTAAGACATATTCCGTCATTCAAAAAGCAATATCCATAAGGAAATGGATCATTTTTTCGGTTGCAGAAAGTTTTTTTTCTATAATACCAAGCAATGTCCGGTTCAATATTTAATATGTCAGTTCCCCATTCATGCTTCTGCATTCATTAGATATTTCTTAGTTTATTTTTTTCTGCACTGTGGTATACGAAGAGCTTATTCATAACAGTAAGCCTCACAAAACAGAAGTAAATAGAGCGAAATTTTTTCTGCAGTTTTAGTTAATGGTTTATGCTAATCAAAAAGCAGAGCGATTGTTTTGTTTTAAAGCCATGACGAACCATCACATGGCAACTCTTTAAAACTGCTGTTTACTAACCGCGTTTAATTTGCTCACCTCAATGTTAACCTATGGAGAAATTCTGTGTAGCATTTACAGCTACAAAAATGTGGATAATCCATATTTAAAACTGTAGTTTTCAGATAGCCTGAACTTTTCTGTACTTTGAAACAGGATTCTTTTTATAAATTGCGCCCACCAAAGGAATTTAGGAACGTTTAAAATACACTGTACCATAATTTATCCCCGAATGACTTAAATTTTAAAATATTATTTTCATTGAAAAAAAAACTAAAAATGCCCCATGGTGTAAAATATCTTTTTCTGGTACGTAGAACAATTTTTTAAAAAAAATCTTTTAATCCGAGTCGGCAATTCTTGGACAAATTTCCTCCATAGCTTAACATTGAGATGAGCGAATTCAGTAGGGTTAGTACACAGCGGCCTTATGTACATAGGACTTAAAAATAATTTATTTTCGTTGTAAGTTTGCTTACCTTGACGGGTAAGGATAATTCATGTTGCCTTCACTACAAGAAAGCTTAATATCCCCTATTTAAAGCTGTTAGCTCTATGGAGATGATTAATAAATTAGAATAATAAAAGAAACTATTTTATTTAGAATTTTTTTATAAAACAATCTTAATTTTTCATAATCAAAGTAAGGTTGGAACTTATCAGCTATGGACATATTTCTATTTTACAATGAAAAGTCAAGAGTACTGAGAGCATAGATTAGGAACCAAACACTCGATGATTACCTTCTAAAAGTTGCATCATGCTCTCCTATAGTTTTACTAAAAAGAAATTATGAAACATGAGATGTGTTAACGAACGCACAGGATTATATAGTAGATCTAATTCTACGATAGCTACCTAAGAAAACTTGTTGAAGGTAGCACTACAGAACAAAGTTATGAAAAAACAGTAGTGTCCGCATATATAACTTTATAACACTATAACGACTTAAAAACGACTTGAATAGGGCGAATTTACTAAGCACCCTATTACAGGGGTTCTTAAACTTATGTACTCCGAGGACCCACTCTTGAACAACATTTCTTTTTGCGGACCCCATCCCAACTCTAGGCATTTTAAGTCGTTTTTGAGACTTAATTTCTGGCTCAATAATCTCACAGGCACTACGTTATATTAAATATTGGTAAAAATGTATCGCTGGTTATTTTAATAAATGGTCTTGCGCATTTATAGAGTCGAACATTTTTTTCGGACATAGAATAAAAAACATAAAATAAATAAAAACAGTAGGAAAAAGTATTTTAAAAGTTACACATCACAATACATTAAACTCATACAAACATTTCTTGCTCAAATATTGGTCAAAATAGATCTATCTTATTATAATATGTTTTCTGTAAATGATTTTTACTTAATGAGATGGGTGCAGTGGTTCTCTTGAAACCAGAACCGCAATGTCAGGCTCTATGTTGGAAAGTTTTATTCTGAGGTCCACTTCTATATTGAGTTCGTTTCTATACTTTGATATCATATATATAACAGTACCGAAAAATCCTGTATACATAAATATGTTGTGCAGAACGGAATCAAATGTTGGAGGACTTCATTTGCAAGTGCAGGGTAATCAGATCTGAGAAATAACCAAAAGTTTGTGAGTTCGGTTTTGTCGACTTGTAGTTTCAAAGACATCTTGCATGATAATTCCAAGAGAATATCTTGTTCAAGTATAGATTGTTAAAGTCAAAATTGTTTCGCGGACCCCCAGGGGTCCGCGGACCACAGTTTAAGAATCTATGCCATATTAAGTTCATAAAAGAGTACAATACAGTTTTCTGTTATAAAACATCTTTTGTAAAAGCATACTGAAGCACAGAATTTCGATATCCATTCACCAAAGAAAATATTTTTTGAGATTATTTGAATCTTGCTACCACATAAACACTTAAAACAGCCTATGATTTATAATATACTATAAACATCACGAAAAGTTAGAAAGATACAACAGGCACAAAATCAACCAGATAAATGTAAAATAAAGAAATTTATGTTAATAGAAATAGCGATAGCTCAAAAATATTAGAAATAAGTTGACGATTGGAATACATTTGTTCCTGTTGAGTAATAAACAACAAAACAGTTATTAAAAAACAATTAAATAATTTATTTTGTTCTTAAAAGTCATCGGAACTCCTGGAAGGTAAAGTTATTAAACTTGTCACCACTGCAATGGCGACAAGTTATATATTTTGTTTTAGATTTATGAGTATTAAATATAAAACGCCCATACGAGATATGAGTGCTTCACATTTACCGCGCGTGCTGACATCTTAAATTTGAGTTTAATACGGCAGGCAACATGTTTCTTCCAAAATAATTCGATCTAATTACACTTTTGAAAGCTTTCTTGTTTAACTTTATAATTCACTCTAAAACTACCAAGCACACTAAAAATTTTTAATCCTTGGGAAATACACACTGCAGATAAAGTCGGAGTCAACCCCTTGCCACTTCAATTTTGACCGCGCAACTTCAGGGGCGACATCTGGGGGATCATACTTACTCCCACCCTCTCTGACCTCATCAAAGGACAACCTTTAATGTAAGTAACCCTCTTACAACGTATTAAGTAATCCAAAATATTAAAGAAAATTCGCAAGGAGGTTTCTGTTGTTTTGCGTATATATATATATATATATATATATATATATATATATATATATATATATATATATATATATATATATATATATATATATCCTTGTGATAAAAAATTTTAGATGATGTTCTGATTGTAAGCAATTTTTAAGGAATCTTCACTCAATATCTCTGTAATTTATTCTATTCCGAAATTGTCATTGCGAGATTTTTTTATGTAAATAATGGATGCACAACCCAGTAAAAAATTCTGGAGGAGAAATGATATCCTTCGTGGATCCCAATTATTATTTACCGGACTCTAAACGATCCGCGGACCCCAGTTCTAAAACATCACTCAACTACTATTACGGTAGTATTCCGTCTATCTATCTCATTAGGTAAAGCCGTTATAATTCTGAGGTGCAGTGAAATTTTGCCTAAAATCTAATCACAATTGAAAATTATACCAAATTTTAAAAATATATTTTTTACTGATAGAATCATAGTATATTTGCTACATAAACTTTTTTACACTTTTTCTTAAAAGTTTTGTAGTATTTTAAGCTCTTTGTTGAGTTTGTTGTTACAGAAAGTTAAAGAAAATATTTTACAGAAATGTTATTCTAATTACGATTAAGTCATCAATGCCTAAAAATATTAAAATGACCGTAACCAGTCTTCTAGGTGAAATAGAAAATGTAAGTAAATTTCAACAGAATTTTAAAAGTAAAGAATTTAGAATACTATGGCAAAAGGCAATAACTCAATATTTTGTAAGAAAATGACATTTTAATGGTGTAGGTATATCATATAAAAAGTGTTTACACACATTGATTCATTGAATATCGATGATACATAAAATAGAAATATTTTTGCTCACGCTGTTATATTTGTACAATTTCCACGTCTAGTGATAAAGTGTTTATATTTGATTGTATCGTTTTCCACATCTTAAAGGGTGTAAATCATTTCTCGTCACTAAAAAGGAAGGATGTTTATTTTGATTTATTTTCTAAAGACCCCCTTCACACCCTTCCCCCTTTCACACACATTATTCTTGCATATCAGTCCTTGTCATGGGAGATACTAATTTGAAATAACCGTTAATGACTGGACCTTTGCTTAAACGACCTATCAATGCATCATTCAAAATTGTGAAGAATCCATAGATTTATACATTATGAGCAAGAAATACATTGCATCAAAATTGTTAAAAATGTATAGTATTAATAAATAAATAAATATATTTTTTTAATATATATATATATATATATATATATATATATATATATATATATATATATATATATATAAAATTAAAAATTTACAGAAAAAATAACGTAAATAAAATTAATAACTGTTAGGATTACACAACGTTTCAACGCCCTCACCTGGTAACACATATACACCTGATTAGTTAATACAGCGGCGATTAAATCACTTAAATCAATGAAACCTTTACTGAGTACGGATCATTTGTAAGGTATACACAAGATTCGATTCACAAGAATCGAACTTTTGAGTGAATGAATTAAAGAAGCTGCTTGAAATATGCTAATTTCGGCATACGCGCTTAGTATAAATACCATGGAGCGTCATTAATAAAAAAGGTTGTTAAGGTTGAAGAAAGGTTTTTAAGGTTGAAGAAAGGTTGTTAAAGTTGATAGATAAGCGAGAGGGAACTACGGGTTAAGTATCTCCAGTTGTTATCCTGCGCTAGTGCTTAGGGGGCCCAAAGTTTACGTGGCAGTACTGCTGGTTTGACTCTCTGCTGGTTTGTGAGTATTGAAATGTGTATTTCTATTGAATGTTAATATATATATTCCGTACAAGTAGTACGTATGCTTATTGCTGTAAAAGCAAATTCTATATGTGCAACGAATTCAATAAACATTGTTTCACGTATAAACCGTGTTTGTATCAAATTCATTTAGAGTGCCACTTCAAATTATATACTCCCAAGTCTGGGTAGAAGTGAGTTATTTACTCTATAAATTCTTGGTGACAATGTAGATGTAACATTTCCTGCACCTCCTCCCAACCTTTTTTTATATCCATTAGATATAAATACACCTATATAGGTTAAAGTTCGTGTTCACAAGACAAAGTTTCAAATGGATAAGGCCAACTTGAATCTATATGTACCCAAGCATAGCACAACAAACTGTTTATTTGTCATTGTCATCTTTCAGAAGTTTCAAAAGGAAAACAGCAAAATGTCTGTCGCTATTTTAGATTTTGTTGTATTGAATAACAAAGTCACCATGGTTTGTATTCATTTATACTTAAGCATCAAACTTATTCTGGGATTCTTAAATGCAGTCTTCTTTGTGGCTGTTGAATACACTGGAGACGCCTATTTTAGCAATAACCCTTACCACTAGTGTGATCTCTATGCATCTCCAAACGATCTACATTTCATAGATCAAACCAAATTCTGTGGGTCCGAGTCCTACTGATGGCATACATGTTTGTACTAACTCGAAACCGTCTTTAAGCTGTAGGTCTTGATATAATTATAGACCTCTTGTTGCAAAAAGTGACAGTAGTGCTCTCAACCATCAAATCAAGTTACAGAGATAAATTTTTTCGTGCAAAAGAAAAGTTTGCTCTCTTTAAAAGTACAACTATCTTACAATTTTAAGCGTGTGATATATTAAGATTAAAAAATTGTTTATATTAAGGAATCTCGTAAGTTTATATGATAACCGAAATACTCAATCTATCCTTGTTTTTTAACTGTTATAAACTAAACTCATTTCGACAAATGCTTGAGTTAGTAGGGGAAAATATCTATATATATAAAACAGTTCCGTAACTGACTGACAGATAACGCTTAGACCAAACCGCTGGCGCTGGACCTAAAGGGCTGAAATTTTGCATGGTGATTCTTCTCATAGTGTAGGGATGCACTAAGGAACGATTTTCGAAAAATTCTTCTTAGATTTTTAAAATTAAATTTTTAAGCTGTTTTTGCAACTTTTTTTACGTTTGCATTTAAAATCATAATCTGAGGATTAGAAAATTTATATCATGAGAAATATCATAAAATTCCTTTAAAAGGAAATCTTTTTCGAACCTTTACCTCATTTTCTGACTTTTGGTGAATTTTTAAAGATCAATTTTTATAATTTAATTTATTAAATGCTGATCATGGGGTTTCTTTACTTTTGTGATACTTTAAATTAATTTTGCGTCATGTGCATAATAACGAAATAAATTGACAAAAGAAATATTAAAATATGGTAAAAGATAAAATTTAACCACTAGACTAATTGAGATGGAAGTTTTTTAAGAACTAAATTCAAATTAGTATGTTTTGGGGATATTGTTGCTTAATTTGAATATTTTCTTCTACATTATTTTGTGTATAAAATTATCCATTACGATTTATATATATATATATATATATATATATATATATATAGGCATTAGTTGCATACATTGGTCGTTGTGTTTATGAATATATTTTCTTGTTTTTTTCTTTTTTTGGGCAGTAATTGCATGGATTATTAATATATACATTAATAAGCCATACTTATACATTAATACACGTAATTAATATATACATTCACCATTGTATTTAATTTGAATGTACTCCGTATCGAAGCACGGATATTCAGCTAGTCTTACATAGTAATATCCCTGAGCTTGATATTATATGTTTATTTTCCTTATATCTAAAAACCACGTAAACATCACTTTACATAAATCTCCCGTTTCCGATAAGTATATACGAAAGCATCAATTCAAATACATCAATTTGAAAAAAAAAAATCTGCTTTTAATAACATTTATCTCGAAAGGACAGCACTTCATATCCCAAGCATTTTCTAAATTCTGTATTTTATCTCACTTAATAAGCTCTTTTGCCTCCATCCCTATGCGGACCCTTTTGGGAGTGTTGATGTTTCTCCACAGATAAGGAACAAACAAAAAGTGTCTTCAATGTTACATTTCGGGTGGTTATTTTCAAAAGTTTTCTAGACATATCATCTCCATTTTCAAAGCGTTTTCTTTTATCGCATTTATAAAAAATGTAAAAAGAGAGACATTTCTTGATATATCAAGAAATATCAAGACGTCTTGTTTATTATTCTTTGAAAGACAGGTAAATTTTTTAAGTATCTTTGTAATCTTATCTACAAAATTTATAACGAAGTGTTCTGAGGGTCTGATTTGAAAGAGTTAAAGAATTTTCTACTGCGTTTTTTTATATTTTCCTTCTCTATTGTAATCAGAAAATGCATTATCTATAAGTATTTTTTAGTTGGAGTACTATTTATATTTGTCAAAGTTGTGAATTATACAGAAGGCGTGAAAGATATATATATATATATATATATATACACTGCTGGCCACCCAAATTGCAACACCAAGAAAGACAAGAGATATCACAACAAAATTTATTTTAGATAACATGTTGACTAAGTATCTAATGATTAAATTTATAGACTTCTGTGAAGTGTGGTTCCTGCCAAAATCAGTAGCCAGAGTAGCCACCATTGTTGGAGATCACCGCTGCCACACGCCTCGGCATTGATTCAAAGAGACTTTGGATGAGTTCTTGGGGTACAGCAGACCAAGCAGCTTCCACACTTTGCCAAAGTTGATCTGCTGTGGCAGCTGGGGATGGAATCTGGGTCAATCGTAGAGCAACCATGGACCACATGTTTTCTATCGGCGAAAGATCCGGAGAGCGAGGCGGGCAGGGAAGCAATTCAATCTGGCGATTGACGAAGAACCGTTGGACAATGCGTGCCACGTGTGGTCGCGCATTATCCTGTTGAAATATGGCTGTGGGCAAGCCCTGAAGGTAAGGAAGGACAACTGGCTCCAACACCTCGGAGATGTAGCGCTGGCTGTTTAAAGTACCGGCAATGTGTACTAGAGGTGTGCGAGAGTTATATCCAATACCGCCCCATACCATAATACCAGGTGCAGGACCAGTGTGGCGGTGCATAACGTAGATGTTCAGCATCCTCTCTTCACGGTGTCTCCAGACTCGAATGCGACCATCGTGGTGTTGCAGACAGAACCGTGACTCGTCAGTAAAGACAATTTCATTCCATTCTGCCGTCCACATCCTTCTGTCATCGCACCATTGGCGGCAGAGACGACTGTGGTTCTGCGTCAAGGGTAGACAAAGCAATGGACGTTTTGCGGACAGACCACTCTGCTGTATACGGCGTCGAATGGTACGCGCAGACACTGGATGATGCGTTACAGACTGCATGTGCTGTGCTATGGTTCGTGATGTGACTGAGCGATCCGTCACTGCCATGCGCACAATTTGCCTGTCATCACGTGAAGTGGTGCGCTGAGGTGGATGCGATAGAACACGCCGGTCTGTCGTACCCTCCTGCATCCAACGATCACATATCCGCATTACAGTTGTTTGGTTTCGTCCAACACGACTACCGATTTCCCTGAAAGATAATCCACAATCTCGGTAGGCCACTATCCTTCCTCTGTCGAACTCGGATACTTGATCAAAAGATGATCGCTGTTTTCGACGAGGCATAATTGATCTTTTATTTTTAAAAAACCACAAGAAAAACACAATTGCCGAACTTGAAATCGTCGAAATCTCCAAGCCTTAAATAGCGCTTTGAAGTGGCGCCACAGGCGCGAGTGATGTGCGTCTGGGCTGAAATTCTAATCATTTGCATATCTCACCTCCGCTAATGCATGTTGTAAATTTCATGTTATTTGCATGTTTCCTTCAGGGTGTAGCATTTACAGTGGCCAGCAGTGTATATATATATATATTATATATGAAACAATACCAAACCCACCCGTACTTTCGAGCGAAAATCAGCGTCCTTAGAGCTTTTGTGTGTTCTGTGCCTGTTCTGTCAAGCTGTGGTTTAGTGCGCTACGTCCCTTGTCGTTTTATGTGTGTTCCGGCAAATTCCGGAATAAGTACTTTGTAAAAATGTATCTTCAGTGAATTATGTGCCACCCAAATGTTTAGGCACTATAAGATGCCCAGCAAGAAAGGACCTCTAAAAAATAAAAAGGACTATTTGACAAACTATGTGGATGTCTTTGTTTTACGACTGAATGCCTGTCTTTCTCTCCCTTCTGCGGCTGCGCCTACATGAAGCTAATCCAAAGATCCCCCCTCCGCCTGCAAGTTCATCATTGCTCTGAAAGCGACATTATATATATATATATATATACACAGTGCGTCAAATAAGTTTTAAGACTCGTCCCAGAGAGCAGGTTGTAAAGGCGCTGTTAGTGTAAATCCGCATGCGTCATAACGTCCATCGTCTACTGGCACACTGCTAACAAGTTGTGCGCATTTCGTTAAGTAGTTGAGAGAAGTCGAGCGTTTATTGCAGAAGTGAATTTTTTTCATGTTGATTTTTTGAGATGGAGCAAAGAGCTGAAATTAAATTTATCGCAAAACTTGGTAAAAGTGCTACGGAAACATACCAACTCATGAAACAAGTTTACGGTGACTGTTGTTTAAGTAGATCAAATGTTTTTGTGTGGCACAAATGTTTTTTGGACGAAAGATATACGGTAGAAGATGATCAGAGTAGTGGAAGACCAATTTCATCTAGGACACCTGAAGTTATTGAGAAAGTACTAAATTTCGTAACAAACGATCGCTGTGCATCACTGAGAATGATGGAAGGCTCTTTAAATATCAACAAAGATACAATTCGAACCATCCTGCATGAAAATTTGGGCTAAACAAAAGTGTGTGCTAACTTTGTTCCACACACTTTAACCCCTGAACAAAAAGCAATGAGAAGTGCACATCACGGAGACATTATTTCAGCCGCTGAAAACGATCCAAACTTCTTGAAGTCTATTGTTACAGGTGATGAAACCTGGTGTTTTCAATATGATTCTGAAACAAAGCAAAAATGTGCCGAATGGAAGTCACCAAATTCACCGCAAGCCAAAAAAACAAGAAAAGTTCCATCCAAAATCAAAACAATGCTCATTACATTCTTCGATAGTAAAAGTATTATCCACAAAGAATTTCTTCCAACTGGACAAACAATTGCAGGTCAACACTACTTAGCTGTTTTAAAGCGTTTGATGGCCAGAATTCGTCGCATTCGTCCAGACTATAGGACTGAAAGCAGTTGGTGTTTGTTACACGACAATGCACCCAGTCACACCTCCCTTATTGTTCGTCGATTTTTGGCAAAAAATAATGTCTGTGTGGTGAACCATCCACCGTATTCACCTGATTTAGCAACCTGTGACTACTCCTTATTCCCAAAACTTAAAGTGAAGTTAAAAGGGTGTTATTTTGAGGATATTTCGACCATACAAGAAGCTTCGACGCGTGCTTTGCAGGCCATTCCACAAAGTGATTTACAACAGGCGTTCGATTCATTAATAAATCGCTGTAAAAAGTGCATTGAAGCCGGAGGGTCCTATTTTGAATAAAAAACTAAAACAGGTATTAATTTCTTGTTTCCATTCCTTTTTACACACCCAGTCTTAAAACTTATTTGACGCACTGTGTATATATATATATGTGTGTGTGTATATATAGCCCTAAGTGCTTGATTTCTGTTTATTTTTTGTCTACATTCCTCGCACAATTATCTAGGTCTGTTGAAATATTTAATTTTAGTTATATTTGTCCGTTTTCAATATGAGAATTTGTTACAACTGCGCAATTTTTTATTCAAAAGTTAATAGTTTCAACGCTAGGGTAGGTTTTCAGTTAATTTGTTCGGCAGTCTATGCCGCCGACTTAATAGGTTTTAGTTTAAGTTGAATTGTTTACAATCGCACGAGGAAACTGAACTGCAGCGGAATGGAACCAGGTCGTCTTTAGCGACGAATCCAGATTCAATCTCGGCAGTGATGACAATCGTGTTCGTGTGTGGAGAGCCCGTGGTGAACGCTTCAATCCTGCCTTTGCTATACAGCGACACATCGCTCCTACAGCTGGTGTAATGGTATGGGGTGCCATTGCCTACAATACACGGTCACCCCTAGTATTGTTCCGTGGCACCATGACAGCCCAGCGGTATGTTCATGAAATCCTGCAACCACATGTGTTGCCACTCATGCAACGGCTCCCAGGAGCCATTTTTCAACAAGACAATGCTCGGCCTCATACGGGAAGGGTGTCACAAGACTGTCTCCGCACTGTTACTACCCTTCCTTGGCCTGCCCGATCCCCAGATTTGTCTCCAATCGAGTATATCTGGGATCATTTGGGACGACTAGTTGGGCATCCCACGAGTTTGAACGAACTAGAGGCAAGGTTACAGCAAATATGAAACGAAATAACTCAAGACATCATACAGAACTTGTATGACTCAATGCCCGATCGTATCGCATCGTGCATTCGTGCTAGAGGGGGTCCAACGGAGTATTAACTCATCCGTTCTTTTGCCTTTTTCTCTGAAATAAATTATCCTTTTTCTTTGATTTTCTTATCATTTACTTATATCAAAGTAGTCATTACGTATGTAAAATTTCGTTTCATTTTGACGACTTCTTCTTGGTGCGCTAATTTTTTTGTCCATGTGTGTATATATATATAATATATATATATATATATATATACAGGTATATATATATATATATATACACAGGTATATATATATATATATATATATATATATATATATATATATATACATACATATATATGTGTGTGTGAGTGTATTCTTATATCCATCTATGTATATTAATGAATCTATATACATTAATGCAATAATTCAGTTATACAAAATTTAAGGAACTTTCCTAGGATGTAACACATAATATTTCCAAACGTCTAATAAATACTCATTTCTCTCAACCCGATTTATGATGTTCCGACGGAAATTTCCGATACAATAAATGCAAGCTGATAACATGTTCATTATTTACAAGGGCTCTCAAATTTCCTATCCTCAATAATTCAATCAATTAATCCTAATCGCTTGCTTCAGCTTTGTCCTTATCTAAACGAACCATAAATTCACGTCTTTGACGCCATATGTGAATTTCAAATAAATTGATAATCGCGTTACCTCATTCTGCATCTAACACTTTATTCATGCATATATATATATATATACCGATATGAAGAATGTTTACTGCATAATTATGTATATTTGGAGACAAAATTTATATATTGATTGGAATATGTAAGGTATAGAAAATCCAATTTAAAACTAGGGAGCAATGGCAATTTGAAAATTATAATTAAAATTAAAATGAATCTTCGTTTGCATTGTATTAACTGTACAAGGAAATGTATCTGATTAGTAGTTCCGAAGGGAAGCGACATCATTTATCGGAATATCAGCAAAATTTAACTAATTGTGATTAAATTAACTGTTCTTCGTGCTTTCTACTACATATAAAAGAACAGTTTAATCTATATATATAAAACAGTTCCGTAACTGACTGACTCACTGACATACAACGCATAGACCAAACCGCTGGACCTAAAGGGCTGAAATTTTGCATGGTGATTCTTCTTATAATGTAGGGGTGCACTAAGAAAGAATTTTGAAAATTTCTTCTTAGATTATTTAAAATTAAATTTTTAAGCTGTTTTAATTACTTTTTTTAAGTTTGCATTTAAAATAATAATTTGAGGGTTATAAAATTTATATCACGAGAAAGATCATAAAAAGTCCTTTAAAATGAGATCTTTTTCGAATCTTAACCACCATTTTCTGTTTTTTGGTGAATTTTTAAATATTAATTTTTAGAATTTAACTTATTAAATACTGATCAAGTAATTTCCTTCTCTGTTACTTTAAATAAATTTATCGACACGTGCATAACAACTAAATAGACAAAAAAAATATTAAAATACAATAAAAGATATTATGTTCCTCAAACTGTACTATATTAAATGTACTATATTCTTTAGTATATCCTATTAGATTTAATTTGAATATTTTCTTCTACATTATTTTGTCTACAAAAATATCCCTTACGATTTTTTATAAATATATTGTTTTTGTTTTTTTTAATGAATTGTATCATCAATTGTTTACATCAATTGTATACATTCATCGTCGTATTTATTATATATATAAATATATATATATATGTATTTACTATTTTGTTTGGCATTAATTGCATACATTGACCCTTGTATTTAATTTGAATGTACTCCGTAGCGAAGTGCGGGTTTTCAGCTAGTTAATCATAAAATGTAACAAAAAGTTTCCCATAACTGTCGTAGGAGTAAATTTCTATGCATCTAACCTCGTATATATATATATATATATATATAAGTCAAACCTAATGGTTGTACAAGCGTGTTTTTCATATACTTCAGCGTCTTCTTCCAGATTTGCTGATTGTACAGTGTATCAGGACGTCAAACGTTGTGAAGACATACATCGATGTATATATTTAATTTTAATGTCATCAAATGAGGATTATTCAGAAAGGTTACCTGCAAACTAATCTTTATTTAAAAATGCATCGAGACTACTGGACAGCTTTATTTAAATCAAGTGCTTCGTCTATGAAATCAGAGAGGGTGAGAGAGGGTACGATCCCCCCCAAATGTCGCCCCTGGGGGTGCTCAATCTAAATTGAGGTGTCAACTATCTAAGACGGCCTCCGAACCTTGTGGTGCTATATAAATCGTAGCCACACACTTCAGCCCGAAGTCTATTTAGACCTGTTCTGGAACTTTCAGCCAGGGGGCATTAGAAACAACAACATATTAATTGCTCATGAAACATAGTTAGACCAGAAACACATTTCAACTATTTCACATCAAAATGCCAACGGTAAAAAAAAATTCATAGCGATTAAACATTTTCGAGGTATTCCTTGACGTTTACTTTCTAAATACAGGTTGTTTCGGAAAATTTGACATCATTTCGCGATCTCATAATTTTGCAAATGCTCCTTCAAATGATCTACCTTCTGAATGAATTAGCCCTTTAGTCCTTTTACGAGTACGATATCGACAGTTCTTTTGTTTGTCCGCGTATTTTGAAAACCCTTCTAAGAGACAAATTTTAAAATAGTGGTGGTTAATGTGTCAAGCAGTTTTGTTAAGTTATTTTTTAATTGTGTGTCACTTGCATCGCAATTTTTGTCATGCTATGTCGTATTGCGGTAGTTTCAAAACTATGTTCCTTACACTCTGGTAGACTCATGGCCAGAGGTCTATCAATGAAAGTTCAGGGATCTACGAGCGATGAGGTGTTTCTACAATCGATGAATTTTTTTAAAGCTGTGTGATGAACTCATACAGTTACAAATATTAACAAACGTAAAATGAATAGCATGGCAGTTACTAAACAAACTAAATTCACAGAATTCGAATGTTATCAAAAATATTTGTTTAAAACCAAAGGTAAGTCTCTTTGGAGATCTTTGTAAAAGGGATTACTTTTTGCGTTTCCCTAATAGGATAATGAATAGGAAATACGATGGAATACTGAACATGCTTACCAATGAAAAACACAAACATTTCCCATTTTGTATACGAAACAAACTAAATTCACAGAATTCGGATGTTATCAAAAATATTTATTTAAAACCAAAGGTAAATTTCTTTGGAGATCTTTGTAAAAGGGATTACTTTTTGAATTTCCCTAATAGGATAAGGAATAAGAAACACGATGGAATACTGAACATGCTTACCAATCAAAAACACAAACATTTCCCATTTTGTATACGAAACAAACTAAATTCACAGAATTCGGATGTTATCAAAAATATTTATTTAAAACCAAAGGTAAATTTCTTTGGAGATCTTTGTAGAAGGGATTACTTTTTGAATTTCCCTAATAGGATAAGGAATAAGAAACACGATGGAATACTGAACATGCTTACCAATCAAAAACATAAACATTTCCCATTTTGTATACGAAACAAACTAAATTCACAGAATTCGGATGTTATCAAAAATATTTATTTAAAACCAAAGGTAAATTTCTTTGGAGATCTTTGTAAAAGGGATTACTTTTTGAATTTCCCTAATAGGATAAGGAATAAGAAACACGATGGAATACTGAACATGCTTACCAATCAAAAACACAAACATTTCCCATTTTGTATACGAAACAAACTAAATTCACAGAATTCGGATGTTATCAAAAATATTTATTTAAAACCAAAGGTAAATTTCTTTGGAGATCTTTGTAAAAGGGATTACTTTTTGAATTTCCCTAATAGGATAAGGAATAAGAAACACGATGGAATACTGAACATGCTTACCAATCAAAAACATAAACATTTCCCATTTTGTATACGAAACAAACTAAATTCACAGAATTCGGATGTTATCAAAAATATTTATTTAAAACCAAAGGTAAATTTCTTTGGAGATCTTTGTAAAAGGGATTACTTTTTGAATTTCCCTAATAGGATAAGGAATAAGAAACACGATGGAATACTGAACATGCTTACCAATCAAAAACACAAACATTTCCCATTTTGTATACGAAACAAACTAAATTCACAGAATTCGGATGTTATCACAAATATTTATTTAAAACCAAAGGTAAATTTCTTTGGAGATCTTTGTAAAAGGGATTACTTTTTGAATTTCCCTAATAGGATAAGGAATAAGAAACACGATGGAATACTGAACATGCTTACCAATCAAAAACATAAACATTTCCCATTTTGTATACGAAACAAACTAAATTCACAGAATTCGGATGTTATCAAAATATTTATTTAAAACCAAAGGTAAATTTCTTTGGAGATCTTTGTAAAAGGGATTACTTTTTGAATTTCCCTAATAGGATAAGGAATAAGAAACACGATGGAATACTGAACATGCTTACCAATCAAAAACACAAACCTTTCCCATTTTGTATACGAAACAAACTAAATTCACAGAATTCGGATGTTATCAAAAATATTTATTTAAAACCAAAGGTAAATTTCTTTGGAGATCTTTGTAAAAGGGATTACTTTTTGAATTTCCCTAATAGGATAAGGAATAAGAAACACGATGGAATACTGAACATGCTTACCAATCAAAAACATAAACATTTCCCATTTTGTATACGAAACAAACTAAATTCACAGAATTCGGATGTTATCAAAAATATTTATTTAAAACCAAAGGTAAATTTCTTTGGAGATCTTTGTAAAAGGGATTACTTTTTGAATTTCCCTAATAGGATAAGGAATAAGAAACACGATGGAATACTGAACATGCTTACCAATCAAAAACACAAACATTTCCCATTTTGTATACGAAACAAACTAAATTCACAGAATTCGGATGTTATCAAAAATATTTATTTAAAACCAAAGGTAAATTTCTTTGGAGATCTTTGTAAAAGGGATTACTTTTTGAATTTCCCTAATAGGATAAGGAATAAGAAACACGATGGAATACTGAACATGCTTACCAATCAAAAACACAAACATTTCCCATTTTGTATACGAAACAAACTAAATTCACAGAATTCGGATGTTATCAAAAATATTTATTTAAAACCAAAGGTAAATTTCTTTGGAGATCTTTGTAAAAGGGATTACTTTTTGAATTTCCCTAATAGGATAAGGAATAAGAAACACGATGGAATACTGAACATGCTTGCCAATCAAAAACATAAACATTTCCCATTTTGTATACGAAACAAACTAAATTCACAGAATTCGGATGTTATCAAAAATATTTATTTAAAACCAAAGGTAAATTTCTTTGGAGATCTTTGTAAAAGGGATTACTTTTTAAATTTCCCTAATAGGATAAGGAATAAGAAACACGATGGAATACTGAACATGCTTACCAATCAAAAACACAAACATTTCCCATTTTGTATACGAAACATACTAAATTCACAGAATTCGGATGTTATCAAAAATATTTATTTAAAACCAAAGGTAAATTTCTTTGGAGATCTTTGTAAAAGGGATTACTTTTTGAATTTCCCTAATAGGATAAGGAATAAGAAACACGATGGAATACTGAACATGCTTGCCAATCAAAAACATAAACATTTCCCATTTTGTATACGAAACAAACTAAATTCACAGAATTCGGATGTTATCAAAAATATTTATTTAAAACCAAAGGTAAATTTCTTTGGAGATCTTTGTAAAAGGGATTACTTTTTAAATTTCCCTAATAGGATAAGGAATAAGAAACACGATGGAATACTGAACATGCTTACCAATCAAAAACACAAACATTTCCCATTTTGTATACGAAACAAACTAAATTCACAGAATTCGGATGTTATCAAAAATATTTATTTAAAACCAAAGGTAAATTTCTTTGGAGATCTTTGTAAAAGGGATTACTTTTTGAATTTCCCTAATAGGATAAGGAATAAGAAACACGATGGAATACTGAACATGCTTACCAATCAAAAACACAAACATTTCCCATTTTGTATACGAAACAAACTAAATTCACAGAATTCGGATGTTATCAAAAATATTTATTTAAAACCAAAGGTAAATTTCTTTGGAGATCTTTGTAAAAGGGATTACTTTTGCGTTTCCCTAATAGGATAATGAATAAGAAACACGACGGAATACTGAACATGCTTACCAATCAAAAACACAAACATTTCCCATTTTGTATACGAAACAAACTAAATTCACAGAATTCGGATGTTATCAAAAATATTTATTTAAAACCAAAGGTAAATTTCTTTGGAGATCTTTGTAAAAGGGATTACTTTTTGAATTTCCCTAATAGGATAAGCAGTGGTCGGCAAACTCATTTGTCAACAGAGCCAAATGTCAAAAGTACAACGACTGAAATATCTTTTGAGAGCCAAATTTTTTAAACTTAAACTATACAAGTAGGTGCATTGTTATTAATTTAATTAGGATACTCCAAAGCTGGCCTTTGCTAAAAATGTCCTCAATCTGAATAAGGTACATTCGCTGAAGTCGACCCCTTCCAACTCTTCCATCCACACTCGTCTTGTATACTTATTTCGTCTATCTCCTTTTGTTCATCCTCTCTGTATGTCCAAACCATCTCAAACATACCTTTCTCAATCCTCGACACTATATCTTCTATCACTCCACAGCGCTCCCTAACATTAACTTAATAAACTGTACTTAGTTTTTTTAAGTCTTAGTTAAACTATAGGTACGTTGAATAAAACTTGATATGATACTTAATATCGATATTATTTATTGATAAAATTAAATTGTAAAGTATCCATAAAATTAAATCATGACAATGACAGACAAACACTAATATGAACAATGGCTTCGCATCTCCTTGGAAATTTTGGGTAAGTGAAGTTTGTATGTTGTTTTTTTTTTAGGCACGATTCGAGGTTCTCATCAATAAGATGAATTCTCAATTTACTCTTGATAAGGTTCATTCGTGAAAATGATTCTTCTTATGAATTTGTAGACCCGAATAAGAAAGAATGGCAAACACTAGTTTTTTCTAGCTGATTATATGAGTCAGCAAAACTATTTATTCTAGGTGTTAAAAATCATGTCTTCCTTCTCCAGATCTTTCAAAGCAGAGCTCTTATGCTGTGAACTAAGTTCACATTTGTTTATCTCGAATATTTTTATATCAGCACAAAGACGTTCAAATTTCGAACTCCACATGTCTTTGTTTTTTAAATCCAGTAACAGCATTTCAAAGTTTCTAATGTCAATATTAAAGGGTTTGGTTTGGTCTGGGAGCACTACGTCATTTTTTGCTACACGAGGGCTAATTAGACCGGGACCTACTTCTTAAAACCGATTCCGAACGGCTACAAACATCCATGCTGATTGTGGAACTCGAACCCACAGACTCTGGTACCGAAGGCCAGCGCTCTAGCCATTCGGCCATCACCCGGCTTAATATTAAAGGGAAAAAAAATTAATTCTGTTACAGTAGCATTAAGAGGTTTTTTAACAGAAGCTAACGTCACTTTGCTGTTTCTGACTTCCTGAAACCTGTCGAGAAAAGCTTCCCTAATATTTAAAAGTGTTGTTTTGAAATAGAAAATGTCAATATCAGAATTATTTTCTTGGCGATGTTTCAACAGGCTTGGAAAGTGAATCTAAGTTTCTCTATCAAAATCTTGAGTAAAAAGAGATAATTTTTTTTTTGAATGAAATAACTTCTAACATCGAAAAATTTGTGCATCATTTCCCGTCTGGTTTACGATTTAGACTGATTTAGATGAGACGTAACGTCTCCCATGAAATAAAATTTCTCGATCTACTGATCGTTCGTTAGTTCTGGATAGTGAACACCCTTCTTAAGGAGAAATGCTTTAATTTCTGTTTTTTAAGAAAGCGAAACGTTTCAAAACGTTTCCTCTAGAAAACCATTGTACCTTGTTATGCAGCAGAAGATCTGCGTACTCACTCTCCATTTCAACTAAAAATTCTTTAAATTAGCGATGATTAAGAGCTTCAGCTATAATGGAGTTGATAATCATAATCATCAATTTCATAACTTTGCAAATTTCTTCTGAAAATGTCTGCGCACAAAACGCATCCAGATGAATGATGCAATGGTAATAGATTCATTGTAAGTACCTCGTGATTTTTCTCTCAAAATAGCAACAAACCCGTTTATTACGCCGGTCATACTTTTCGCCCCATCTTTTGAAATTGAGACAATTTTATCTAGAATATGAATTTTTTCAATGCACTCAATTGCAGTATTTGCTATATCCTCTCCAAGTGTTTGACCATTGAGTGACAATAATTCTAAATGTTCTTCTTTAGAACCTATAGATGAAATAAATCGTACAAAAAGTAAAACTAGCGCTGTATCATTAATGTCACAAGACTCGTCAACTGCTATTGATAAAGCTAAAACCAATTTAAGATTTTCGACTTGCTGGTTCGTTATATTCGAAGACCATTTTGTCTAGTCTAGTGTTTTCTACCGGGAGACGCTCTCGGAAGTAATACATTTTAAAACACGATGCAAAGATACGACTTGACGATACGCGTTGACATTTAATCATTCTGGAATTTTTTTTCTCATTAAGTCGCTTCAGGACACTCGCCTAAAGATAAAGACACATAAACACCAAGTATGTAAAACTAGAAATAAGAAAACTAGTCATCACGAAGTTTCAATCGCACTGTACGTGCGCGCCCGCACGTGGTATTTTGTGGAAGAGCCACACTCAGGGGACTTAAGAGCCACACGTGGCTCGCGAGCCACGGTTTGCCGACCACTGGGATAAGGAATAAGAAACACGATGGAATACTGAACATGCTTACCAATCAAAAACACAAACATTTCCCATTTTGTATACGAAACAAACTAAATTCACAGAATTCGGATGTTATCAAAAATATTTATTTAAAACCAAAGGTAAATTTCTTTGGAGATCTTTGTAGAAGGGATTACTTTTTGAATTTCCCTAATAGGATAAGGAATAAGAAACACGATGGAATACTGAACATGCTTACCAATCAAAAACATAAACATTTCCCATTTTGTATACGAAACAAACTAAATTCACAGAATTCGGATGTTATCAAAAATATTTATTTAAAACCAAAGGTAAATTTCTTTGGAGATCTTTGTAAAAGGGATTACTTTTTGAATTTCCCTAATAGGATAAGGAATAAGAAACACGATGGAATACTGAACATGCTTACCAATCAAAAACACAAACCTTTCCCATTTTGTATACGAAACAAACTAAATTCACAGAATTCGGATGTTATCAAAAATATTTATTTAAAACCAAAGGTAAATTTCTTTGGAGATCTTTGTAAAAGGGATTACTTTTTGAATTTCCCTAATAGGATAAGGAATAAGAAACACGATGGAATACTGAACATGCTTACCAATCAAAAACATAAACATTTCCCATTTTGTATACGAAACAAACTAAATTCACAGAATTCGGATGTTATCAAAAATATTTATTTAAAACCAAAGGTAAATTTCTTTGGAGATCTTTGTAAAAGGGATTACTTTTTGAATTTCCCTAATAGGATAAGGAATAAGAAACACGATGGAATACTGAACATGCTTACCAATCAAAAACACAAACATTTCCCATTTTGTATACGAAACAAACTAAATTCACAGAATTCGGATGTTATCAAAAATATTTATTTAAAACCAAAGGTAAATTTCTTTGGAGATCTTTGTAAAAGGGATTACTTTTTGAATTTCCCTAATAGGATAAGGAATAAGAAACACGATGGAATACTGAACATGCTTACCAATCAAAAACACATACACTTAAAGTGCCGTTATATGTCTTTTGGCAGAGAAATAGCATTTTTCTCTGGACAGTTAGGCACAGGACAGGAGATGTTCCTGATTTTGCCCACTTCATGATTTTCACACCTTCTCCCATTTGAAACTACAGTACAGTCCCGATAATCCGAAATGATTGGGTCCAGACCCTTTTCGGATTAACGGATTTTTTGGATTAAGGGAAATCTTCCTTAAAATAAAATTAAATTACATAATAACGTGTGGTTACATAAATATTTCATATTACGTGTGATTACACAGTTTATTTTATAAGTTCTGTCTAAATATAACCAAATCTCGGTACCAAATGGGTGATAAAAGAGCAGACCGCTGCCTGCTACAGTACAGTAGAGTGTAAGTTGTTCTAACAATACGTCACAGTGCTTGACAGTTGGATTCTACATGATCATCAGATTGTTGAAATGGTTTGAAAGAACCTTTCAACGTCTCAGACGAGAGTGAAAGTGAATCAGACGGTTAAAGCGAGCAGAGGGTATCCCACTCAGACGCCGCGACTCCATTTGATGTAGAGCTATGTTAGCCTCAGTGGAGTAGCAAAGGGGGGGGGGGGGGCAAGGGGGTCTATCATGCCCCGGGCGCCACTCGCAGAGGGGCGCCAATGTAAGATCCATATATTATATTACTATATGTTTTCGAGGTGGATGCCAATATAAGGTCTATATATTATATTACTATATGTTTTTCAGGGGAGGGCCCCAAAATAAGATCTATATATTATATTACTATATGTTTTTCGGGGAGGGCGCCAATATAAGGTATATATATTATATTACTATATTATTTTGTGGGGGGCGCCAATATAAGGTCTATATATTATATTACTATATGTTTTTAGGGGAGGGCACCAACATAAGGTCTATATATTATGTTACTATATGCTTTTCGGGAGGGAGTGCCAATATAAGGTCTATATATTATGTTATCATATGTTTATCGAGGGCGCCAATACAGGGTCTATATATTATATTACTATATGTTTTTCAGGGGGGGGCGCCACAAAGGTATCGTGCCCCGGGCGCCAGTTATGCTCGCTACGCCACTGGTTAGCTTGGCCACACACCGAATGCAACAAAACATTGCGCAACGTTTCTGTTTCTAGCTTTCTGTATCGGACGCATCGTCTGCAATGTAATCAAAGGGGAGTGCCACACACCGGATGCAACATTGTTTTGATACACGTCGCGTCATTTCGGAAACGTTGCTGCAACAAAAGTGAATGCTTCTTTGACCGATGTTTCTCGACACACAGCTGGTGAAACATTTCATCTGCGCATGTGCGGGAGATGAAATGAACACGCGCATTTTATTTTCATTAAGGGGACAGTGGACCTTCAAACCTAACTTTTTTTGTTTTGAATGGATTTGCTTGAAATTTGAATATGTGTTTAGTACCATAGATATGTAAATGTGGCTAAAATTTAAAGATGAAATATTAATAATTTATGAATTATGAATTATTAATTATATAAAAAATTGGCCTCATAAAAAATGTTTCATGCGCATTTCTTTTGCATATAATATGGTAATTTTTATTTCCATGATACCTTATAGAGCTGACAATGAAACTTATTGCTTATTTTAAGCACTCATTAAAAATATAAAGAGAAAAAATAATAATAGTGAAAACACCCATTTTATTACGCAAAATTCCTATAAATCGTCTTTTCAAGTACAAAATTTAGAAATTCTGAGCTACGAAGCATAATTTTTTTTCAATAAAATTTATTTGATATACAGTTAAGTATATAAAACTTAAATTTCAAAGCAATACGATAATTAGAAATGCGCCTGGAGCAGTTTGAATATTCGTATGACGTGAAAATTTTTATTTTGAGAAAAACACATTTAAAGTTATTACTATTAGTAACCACATAATATCTAAATTAAATACAAATGCCTATAACTAGGAAAGTAATCGCAGAAATTAAAAATTCTCTTTGCAGCACATTCCTACTCGTTGGTAGTTTCACAATTCAATAAAATAAAAAAATCGAAGTTTTGGACAAATTTCACAACTTTGAAAGTCCACTGTCACCTTAATGCTCCGTGTTGAGGATTTTGGCATTATTATAATAAAAAGAGATGGAGGTTTATGCTGACAAGTTCTTAGTTTTTGTCCACGTAAGGCCAGAAATTTATGACTTTAGAGCAAAGGACAACCACAAACAAGATGTAATAAATAAAATTTCGCAAGATATAGCTGAGGAATTGAATATTCCAAGTATGTACCACACCAATTTATCACATTTAGTCGAATAAACCTTGCCCTCAAGTAATCCAGACACCCCCATTTTTTAAGATATTGGTAAGAAAGAAAAATAGCTTTGCGTCACTCAGGGCCAGATCTAGGGAGGCGCAAGCAGGGCATCTGCCCAGAGCGGCAAATTTGAGGGGCGGCAAAATTGGTACAAGGAGAAAAAAAAATTGCGTTTAAGTTTTTTATTTATTGATTTTTTTAAAATATTTTATAAGATATGTTTTTCTTAGATTTAAAAGTAGATACAGTGGAATCTCGATTGATCGTTTTCGTATCCATCGTTTTTCCGTATGTGTCGTTCATTTTATCCAGTCCCAACGATCATATTGCTTTGTTATGTTTCCGCATTTATCGTTCATTTCAATCGGTCCCTTGAAAAGCGATAGATCGAGATTCCACTGTACTTAACTACATATTTGTCTTTCTTTTGTTACTGCTCTTTATATTAATACTTTTACAAAACAAAAAATCTTTTGTTATTCAACAATGTTATTAAAAGTTATTCCGTGATGTTATTAAAAGCCTTTCTGCTGGAGGTATACTCTTCCGGTAGTTGGTGTTCTTTTTCCGAATCTTGTCTTCAACAAGTCCCAAGAGATAATCAAACGTAGGTATGCTTAACCTATAATAATTGTAAAACTTATCTGGGTCATTTCTAAGTTCTTTAGTAAAACTGCCAATGTGTCTTTTTTTATTGATTGAATGAATCCAACAGCTTCTTTCTGGTTTTTCATCCAAACATTGCATAAATTGCCACAAAAGAATAGCTACTTCCTCACTTGCCATATCACCCACAATTATGACCAAACTGCTTTCCCAGAACTGAACACTTCCCTCAACAAAGAACAATATACTGCAGACCTCTTCAACTCCCGTGTTCTTACTACTGATGAAATATCAAATCAACCTAGCGTTGCGAGTCAAAATGTATCACCATTTTCCATGATAAAACATTTTGGTTGCGCAATGTCTAGCAACAGAAACGGTGCGCAATGTTTTGTTGCATTCGGTGTGTGGCCGGGCTTACATAGAGCAACGCTCCACCTCGACCCAGCGGACACCATTTTTCTGACGCGTTAGCGTAATTTTGCTTTAAGGGAGAGGTATTCTTCTCTTCGAAAAAATAATTAACAGATTTTTCAAACCCATGAAGTTCAGTAATAATTAGTTCAGTGCATTGTCTAACATTGAATTTTCTTGTAATTTTCAGAAATATACTTTAAATTACTTAGTATCACTGTGGTTTTATTGAAAACTTAGTTCTTTTAGACTTTCCGTTTCGGATTAAGCGGACTTTTGGATTACCGAAGTTTGTTTTATCGGGACTCTACTGTACTAAAGTCAGCCTAATGTGCATAGATTGACTGAATTATGTTCTTATTATAAAGTTTCTTGATTATAACTTGGATTTAAATAACTGTTTTGTTGTTCATTGTGTTGCTAATGCCCCCCTGGCGGAAGTGTTTCACACCAGATCCATCTACGCTTTGCGGGCTGAAGAGTGCGGCTCCGGTTTCCAATACGGTGAAGATCGTACCGTCTCCCACCCTCTCTGAGCTCAAACACAGTGTTTCCGGTTCGCAGCTTTAACGTGGCCATATCCAGCCTAGACACGGGGGTATTTAATGGCCTTTGTCGGGCCTCGAAATGGGCACCCTCGGTGCTATTATATTGTGACTTATAGCGATCTCAATCTCAGATGAGAAAAAATAAGTAATACCCGACATACTGTTAGCAATATGAACCAATAGTTAGTTTGGAGATTCATTAATTACTTGCCTTTCCGAAGTTTGACGTCATATTCTGCATTTCCATTTTAAGCCGATTCAAGTTAAAGACGATTCAATTAAAACTTAACCGAATCAACGACGTAAGTTTCGTTTAGATTACGTCATGTCTGGAAAACTGCCATACGTCATATAATTAAACACAAAAATCTTCTGTTACCAGCTGATAGCATTTTTAAAGTGAAGTGATGTACATCAACCCGATATTTGAATATCGGATTTTGTTAAGTGTATATAAGCGGCGAACACTTTCGAGAAAACGCATCACGGCATCAAGGATACACACATTATCGTAAGCTTGTTCTTGAGCTGATGAAATATAGGGGTGAAGTATCAAGCCTGTCTAGAGTAAGACGTTTTGTATTAGTTATGTATTAATTCTTGTGATAGTCCATCACAGTATGATAAAATATAATGTTTGTTTTAAAACTGATCTAAAGAAAACCCCAGTATTATTAGTAAGAAGAAAGATGTTGATATTGTTGTTTTTATCTAATTCTTAACTAGTTTTTCAAATGAATAAACTTTTAGTTATTGTTAAAAAGTCTTGTCGTCTATACATTATTTTGAACAACTTTAATGGTTTTAACGTATACCTTTTTTAACATAGCTTTTACTGCACATTTTAAACTCTGCTATTTAAATATAAATTATAAGAATTGTTGAGTGCATGTTTTTAACATGCACGCTAACACATACTTAAACGGAGGCTCAAATTGTATTTAAAAATTTAGTTCTTTTATTAGAACTGCACTATATACAATATCATGCATAAGCAATTTAAGTTGGTCTCGGAAATAAGACGGATCAGCCTCTCTTGCTGAACGTAGACGTAATTGTGTTTTAGAAGAGGAGTACTTTGGTCGTGATGACTTTATCTCCTGTAAGCAAGATATATGTAATCAAGGTGGGAGTGCTCAGTAGTTAAAATTTTAAGTAGTGAATTAAAATATTAAGGTACGAATAACGCGGGTAAAAGAAAAACAAATTTAACAGAACAGTTAAAAATAAAATTAAAAAGTTAATTTTAAGAGAAAAAAAATTAGAGTTACAAGTTAAGAAAATTTAAAAGAAAACTTAGATAAGACTAATGATCCACGGAAAACATAAAAGTAATAAAGTTAAGAGGCTCAGAAAAGCAGATATAATAAGAATACAAAAAATATTTTGTATTTTGTAAGTTTTTCTATTTTTTTTGCATTTTTTTAAAGTTTTATGATTTTTTTTTTTGTTATTTTTATAATTTTAAGTATATGAGGTCAAAAAGTACTGCAATTGAGAAAAAAAGACCCTCCTCAGGATCATACACTTCGTAACGAGATAATTGCGGATTTCGAAGGGGGAAAGCTAAAAACAGCAATAGAGTGAATTGGAAAAATACGACACTGGCTGAGATCGAACCCACAACGGGAGTGATTACAGACCAGCGCGAAGGAGCAGTGCTACGATTGGCACACGAAGAGATAAGAAAGGCGCGTAGAGTTGCAAGGTAGGTCTCTTGCTGAACAACTACTGCAGACCTCCCTTCAGAAGAGACCGGAGACCGGTTTTAAGGTTGCTGCCTCGGGGAGGTCGATTCTCAAAATGGTAATATAGTGTTTAACATTTCCTTTCAATTGTAACTGCAGATGTGTATTTCTCCCCATCTGTTTCTTGTAAACACTGCCTTTTTTTAGACTAAACCATTGCTAATCGGCAGAAAAACACCTGTTCGACTCTTCCTTGGGAAAAATGCCGTTATTTGGTGAAAAGTGGGGGATGTTTGGTGACAATCTACAACCTTCGCTTTAACGTTCCACCCCTCAACAAAAAAGAACTCTCCCCGAGTGACCAGTTTCTCGGAGATCTTCTCTTCCTCTGATAGTCGGTCTCTCTCTTCCTGTCTGTCCGAGGGGTCGATCCTTTTCACCACCCATCTCATTCTTCCAGCAGGATCCGGAAAATTCCGTTTCTCGAACTTTCTCTCAGACTTTCCACCATCAGCGTCTGCGGTTTCCCTATCTGCCTAGCCGGAGGGAGCGTCTTTCTTTCTAGAATTTCCAAACTGGACAAACTGAATTTATAAAGACCAATAATTAATACATTTTTCACGGTTATTATTTTTAACCAGAACTGTAAATCTTAGTGTTGAATAAAGACAATAGTATCTATATATATAAAACGCGTAAGTATGCGGCACAAAAATCGACGATATTTCTACAATCCGAAAGGCAACGGCTGCAACTACCGGATGTAAACATTAGCGGCTGTCCGCGTGTGGCTCGACGATAGCACGTAATTTGGTACAATTTAATTGCTGTATTTTACTCATGAATAATTTTAATTTATACACGAAATAATTTTAATTTATTCATTTAATATGATTAAGTGGAGATATCTGAATTGCGAACAATAATACATACAGAGAGAAATGTAATCTATACTATATTTTAGTATTTGCTGAATTTTCACTCCATTTTATAAGTGAAAATTTTCCCCAACAATTTCTTATTTCATGTAATGATAAAGTGTAGATATGTTAGTTTTGAAAAATAATACATACAGTGAGAGATATAATTTTTAAAATCATTGGTGTTGGGTTTCTCAGACTTATTCTTTAACTCTGTTCTGAAGTAATGGAATTTCACATTTTTTAATCATGATGTTTTAGAATCAGCCTTATAGTGAATTTATCAATGATTATAAATTTTTTGTCTGAGTTTTCACTACCCTTTAACAACGTATATTTATGATGACAGGTAATGGTAACATTCCTTACATATGTTACTTACAATTGAGTTGTTTTGCAAAAGAAAATATAAATCTAAAAGCGACCATGCTGATCGCGCAGCGGCTAGTACCTTAAAGTTCCTTGATTACCATGTTTCCAATATTAGCAGAATTCTTGTGATTTAGGAGTTAGTTAATTAGGCCACCGATAAATTTTGTGTATAATAAACCCTACAAGGTGTTTTCCCTTCGAGGGATTCAAATTTTAAATATAAAGTATGTGAATAACTTCACAATAAAAATAAATTTCTTCAAAATGTTTATTACCTACAAAAACAAGGGCTAAAGTGTTATTAACGTTATAAAATTTTTCACTTATATGTTTATAGATAATTTTAGTCAATCCTTATCTGAAATATAAGAATTTTTCAACATAAGAAATTTTAATTTTATAATACCCTATATAATGATCTACAGAAACTATCTTAAATATTGAGATTCCAAAGTGACATATTCCTTCTAAAACTTCTAATTTAACATATGCTTCAAAGAAGAGCTACATATTTTTAGTTCCATCGATTAGTCACAACGTACCCTCACTCTGTTTAAGTAGGCAGTCTGTCTACTAATTAACACCCTTCAGTCGTGTCTTAGCAAATAACTGTTAATTTGCATTTTTCATGGAAAATTATTCTGAAATTTGAGACATTTTTGACAAAATATCTAAGGAGTTTCTACGTGAATTTTGAAAAGTATAATTCAGTACCAAATTTTGCTAATTTTCCAGTTTGAGAAAAAGTTTCCCAGAATTTTCGCTAGAATGAATATACTGTACAACCAAAGTTGTGAAAGAGATGCTTTAAGTTAAGCATTCTTTCAAAATATTACTTGCTATAATTAACACAGAAAAATATATTAATGTAAAGTGTGTATTATTAAATGCGACGAGATCGCATACAGAAAAATGATAGATTTTTAACAGTTGCGTAATAAATTCGAAACTAACCTAAATGTATAATCTTTACACAATATTTACGAATCTCAATTAATTTCAAAAGAATTGTTTTATAAGTAATACAATGTTTTGGGGGAAAAGACAGGATAAAAGATTTAATGCAAGAGCATATTACATAAGTATTGCTAAGTTTTCATATTTTTGATTGCAATACATCCATTAACTTTGATGAGATATATACTTCGTCATAATTGAAACAGACCACTCTACAGAAGTTTCAGTAGAGAAAAATTGTTATTGTGCCTCAGAGAGTCCTATATATTGTCTTGGGCATCTTGTGAAACAAATACCCTAGAAATAGGAAAAATTACCAACACTGTGTTATAAGCGTCAGGACAAAACATTCCTTGGGTATTAATTTTATTGTCGGTTTATAAAAACTTCTCTGGAACTTCTTAAAACTTCCCATAACCCTAAACCAGCCATACTGAACCCCTTTTTCTCTCGGTCCACATGCATATTTTTGCAACGTTACACAAGCCGCAACAAGAGTACACTATAACTCATAATATAATAACCTAATAATTACAAGATAAAAAGAACTTTTTATATACCATGTTTTTAAATTTTCTGTTGAATCATATAAACTTGACAATTCTATGTACTAATAAATACTTTTTTAAAATATTTTTGGTGAATTATCCCATCAAATTGAAAGAAAATGAAGTTAATTAGAAGTTAACTTGCGTTTAACTTTTCGTTCCAGTTCCGGCCGATAGAGGGCTGCACCAGTCTACAAAACAAAATTAACTGAAAAAGATTTCAATCCTGCTTAAAGATGGATAAAAGTATATAGAGAATATGCTCACTTCTACCCAGACTTGAGTGTATATAATTTGAAGTGGCACTCTAAATGAATTTGATACAAACACAGTTTATACATGAAACAATGTTTATTGAATTCGTTGCACATATAGAATTTGCTTTTACAGCAATAAGCATACGTACTACTTGTACGGAATATATATTAACATTCAATAGAAATACACTTTGCAAATACTCACAAACCAGTAGAGAGTCAAACCAGCAGTACTGCCACGTAAACTTTGGGCCCCCCTAAGCACTAGCGCAGGATAGCACTTGGAGCTGCTTTCCTCGTAGCTCCCTCTCGCTTATCTATCAACCTTTACAGCATCTGTTCAACCTCTTTTTCAACCTTTGTATTAATCAAGCTGCTTGGTATTTATACCAAGCGCGTATGCCGAAATTAGCATATCTCAAGCAGCTTCTTTAATTCAATCACTCAAAAGTTCGATTCTCGTGAATCGAATCTTATGTATACCTTACAAGTATTAAAATAATGCATTGTCATCGTGTTCTGAACTATTCTAAACGATTCAAATGTCTAGCTAGTAGGGAAGTTAGTTAAAAATCGATTGCAAGATTTGTACTGGCCCAACACACACACACACACACACACACACACACACACAAACAAACAAACAAACAAGAAAGCAAGTTAATAAAAACATGGTAAAAAATAAAACTTAAAGCCTAAATGCATTCAAACGTTTATTTAAGGGGGCACAGGACCTGGAATCTCGACGAAATGACTATAAATATGGTCTGATTCTAACCACAAAAACTCAAATAATATTAGAAAAAGAAATTTTCTCTCTTTATACATATAAAGTAGTACATATCTTTAAATATGTCATATATAAAAATGGGAATTAAATATATTTAAATAAGTTTCACATTAGCAGTTTAGAATTTTATATGATTGAACGCTAATTTTGAGTGTGTGCAGCATTACTTTTAAACTATCAACAGGAAACTGACAAAACTGCACTCATATGTATATTTCATGGTACTTTTTAAAACTAGAAAAATGTGCAATTCTGGAATAATTTTTTGTTATGTGGAAAAATTATGCAAATAATTGTGATAATGATTGAAGTTTTCCAATTTTATTCTCAATTTTTACCATGTTTTTATTAACTCGCTTTCTTGTTTGTTTTTTTGTGTGTGTGTTTGTCCCGTACAAATCTCGCAATCGATTTTTAACTAACTTCCCGACTAGCTAGACATTTGAAACTTTTAGAATTGCTCAGAACACGATGACAATGCATTCTTTTGGTACTTTTAGCCATCTTTAAGCAGATTTAATTCATTTTCAGTTATTTTCAGTCGTTTTTATTTTGTAGACTGGTGCAGCCATCTATCTTCGGGGACGGGAACGAAAAGTTAAACGCAAGTTAACTTCCAATTAACTTCATTTTCTTTCAAGTTGATGGGATAATTCATCAAAAAAAATTTAAAAAGTATTTATTAATACATATAATTGTCAAGTTTATATGATTCAACAGAAAATTTAAAAACATGGTATATAAAAAGTTATTTTTATCTTGTAATTATTAAATTAAATAATATTTATTACTATTTATTTGGTTTTACAATACAGGTAAATATATTACAAGTGGATTCTGACCATTGATTACTTTCTGTAAGCATATATCTCAATTTTATGAAGCGTACAGAACGTTATGATTTTTAATCCTCGGTTAATCATATAAAAATCTATAAAAATATTATTATTTATAGATTTAAAATTTCCATTTTTAAATATGACATATTTAAAGATATGCACTTTATATGTATAAAGAAAGAAAATTTCTTTTTCTAATATTATTTGAATTTTTGTGGTTAGAATTAGACCATATTTATAGTCAATTCGTCGAGCTTCAAGGTCCTGTGTGCTCTTAAGGTATCCGACTACCTTTGGAGCATTTTTTTTTCAAAAACTGCACTTGCGTAAATTTCTGTATTATATATCGAAGAGATATAACACCAAAATACGAAAATGATAAAAAAAATAAAAATTTTGTAAAGTGTTGCCTAACTATGCAACACTTTACAAAATTGATAATTTTGTGTCGAAATTTAGCAAATTTTTACGAAAAGGGCTCTAGCTCTAAAAATATAAGAAATTATGCATATAGAATTAATTTATTTTTGTCATATATACGTAATTACTTCATGAGTGTAATAACCTAAAACCTGATCGATATCTTGGAATCTAAAAAGATACAGGTCATTATATGCAATTGCATGGAATTAGCTATTTTTCATTATTTAGACATTTTCCATGAGATTTTTTATAATTGCAGCTATAAATCAACAAATAATATACCTAGAATCAAATCTATTGTCCATTACAATTTTAGTACTATGGAAAACATACGGGAAAAATTTCATAGACATATCATGGTTAGATTTTGAGTTATCACAAGAGTCGTTTAAATTTTTGATGAAAAATGAGTTTTTCAGACAGTTTTCAACTTGTATTGAAGTTCATAGCTGCTGCTGATCTTTAAATCGCTCTCATTTCCTTTCAAATGATCGCACAGAAAAAAACAAAAGCAGATTTATTAACATAAATTTACAATCTTTAAAAAAAAAGGAATAGAAACAATTTCGGAATTTTCGTCAAAATCGATGTTTTCAAGGGAGTCGGATACCTTAAAAATGATGGTGATTATTATTTTTTTTTATTGTTGGGACAAATTTTAACTATGTTAGACAAATCTGGTTTATACTTGCTACATGCTACTCTTAATACATCACTAAGGTGAGAATCAGTAAGCCGATTTTTAAATACATTCTTCGCATACGCCATTTTGAAGGTGGATCATTTACAAAGATACGCTGAAGCGAACAACGTGAGAAGCAGGTGGCAAATTTTTGTACAGTTTTGTATTTTTCAGTAACTAATGTTGAAAACTGTGTTTACAAATGCACCTGCCTGATAATGAGTGCGAGTTTTTCGAACCGAACATAAAAGCTTGGTGTGCCGCAGTTTGAGTTCCCTTGCTCTAAACCAGGGGTTCTCAACCTTTCAGGTTCTGTTCCTCCCCTTTGAACACTGATGTGAGGTCACGCTTCGCCCACCACCACCACCATATGTGGTACACAATACAAGTATTACAATCGGAATTTGAAACTGAAGCTGGATATTAAATGAAAATATAGAATAGATAATTTCATACCCAAACTTTAATATTACTACGCATACCTTAATTTAGAACATATTATTATCTATATATATAAAACAGTTCCGTAACTGACTCATTCACTGACTGACATACAACGCACAGACCAAACCGCTGGACCTAAAGGGCTGAAATTTTGCTTGGCGATTCTTCTTATGGTGTAGGGGTGCACTACGAAAGATTTTTGAAAAAATCTTCATAGATTTTTTAAAATTAAATTTTTAAGCAGTTTTTTTATTTGTTTTAAGTTTTCATTTAAAATAATAATTTGAGGGTTATATAATTTATATCACGAGAAAGATCATACAAATTCCTTTAAAATGAAATCTTTTTCGAATCTTTATCTCCATTTCCTGATTTTTGGTGAATTTTTAAAGATTAATTTTTAGAATTTAATTTATTAAATGCTGATCACGTGACTTCTTTTTCTGGTACTTTAAATAAATTTATCGTCACGTGCATGAAAACTAAATAGAAAAAAATAATTTTTTTCTTAATAATGCGGCAGACGATTGGACATTTTCCAAAAAAATATTAAAATACAGTAAAAAAAAGTTCTACAAACAGTACTATATTAACTGTACTACACTGAAGTGCCACTGAATTAGGGATAGCAAAGCCTATGCAAATTGTGTAGCGCTGCGCATCATCTATGCGCAAGTGAGGGCGCTGTGGTAACTGCATATATACCGCGTACTGTGGTGGTTCTGAATTAGTTGTTGGAATTGCCAGTATGGGTAAACTGCCTGATTTAGACGCCTTCGATCGCGGACAAATCGTAGGTGCGCGACGCATGGGCATTTCAATTTCAGGCGTATTGTACGTAGCCAGCGAAGCCAAACATTAGCTCAAATTACCACCCTGTTTAATGACGGTGCCAGTCGTACAGTCAGTAAACGGACTGTGCAACGCTCGCTTCACCGTATGGGTTTTGGGAGCCGTCGACCTACGAGAGTACAATTGCTCTATACTCGCCATCGGTCTGCACGTCTTGCCTGGGCAAGAGAGCACAGAGACTGGAGTGTAGAGGACTGGAAACGAGTAGCATGGAGTGATGAGTCTCGATTCCGACTACTTAATGCCGACGGGAGGCTGAGAATATGGCGTCAGGCTCATGAAGCCATGGATCCTGCATGCCTGGCTGGAACTGTACAAGGGCATGGTTCTTCAATCATGGTCTGGGGTGTTTTTTCGTGGCACAGTTTGGGATCTTTGGTGCGTGTACCAAACTCCCTCAATGCAATTCGGTAGGTAGAGTTGCTGGGTGATCACCTCCATCCGTTTATGCTGTTCTGTTATCCGCACGGTAATGGAGTTTTCCAGTAAGACAACTGTACCTCTCACAAGTCCCGGTTGGCTACTGGCTGGTTGGATGAGCATCCCTCTGACTTCTCTATCATTCTCTGAATTGGCCACATAGAAGCCCAGACTTAAATCCTATTGAGCATCTTTGGGATGTTTTGGAACAAGGCGTGAAAGGCCATCACACAGCACCAAAGAACCTTACTGAATTATGGACAGCTTTAGCCAATATTTGGCAAGCCATTCCCGTGGAACGTTTCCAGAAACTTGTTGAATCTATGCCTCGTCGTGTGGCAGCCGTTATCAAGGCCAGAGGAGGCCCAACTCGTTACTAGGTAGGTATCCCTAATTCAGTGGCATTTCAGTGTATATTCTTTAGTAATCATTATATTAGATTTATTTTCAATATCTTCTTCTACATTATTTTGTCTATAAAAATATCTCTTACGATTTTATATATATTTATATATATATATATATATTGGCATTAATTGCATACATTGACCGTTGTTTTAACTTTGAATGTACTCCGTAGCGAAGTGCGGGTTTTCAGCTAGTTAGAACATATGAAATCAAAGAAATAAATACAGATCAAATATATTTGATATAATAAAGGATCTAGGTGAGGTTGTTTTACTTTTAAATTATAGTTAATTTTATTTCTTTTTTTAAACTCACGCCTCCCTTGAAATTATTCTACGCCCCCCTTCTGGGGGGAGCGCCCCCCAGATTGAGAACCGCTTCTCTAAACGAATGACGGCAACTGAAGAAATCGTGGTGATTCAGAACTAAGTCGAAATTTATAAGTTAATGCTGTGAATCCAGAGAGAGAAAGTTCACTGACGTTGGCAACAAGTAGATTCCGTTCGGTGATGCAGATCTAGAAAAAAAAATTGACCATTTTCACAAGTTCCATTTAAACAGTACTCACACGAATGTTGTTACAAACATAAAGATATGAAATTCGTAGGGTTCTTCTCACATCTACCCGATGCTTAGGGATTGTCTAAATAACGCATGTACACGAAGCCAAAAGAATCACTCTATTTCAAAAGCAGAAAATTTTATTGCAACATGACAGAAATAATAAAACGCAACAAACTCCACGTGTCTAACTACCTCTACACGAGCAAGCGTATACAGGGTTCCCTCCTATATCCGTTACAACCCCCTTAACTTCTAAACCAGCGGTTCTCAACCTGGGGGGCGCGCCCCCCTCGGGGGGCGTAGAAGAATTTCAAGGGAGGCATGAGTTAAAAAAATAAAATAAAAAGTAAAACTAACTCTAATTTAAAAGTAAAACAACCTCACCTAGATCTTTGATTACCTCAAATATATTTCATCTGTGTTTAATTCTTTGATTTCATATGTTCTAATAATAATATGTTCCAAATCAAGATGTGTAGTAATATTAAATTTTGTGTATGAAATTATCTATTCTATAGTTTCATTTAATAACCAGCTTCAATTTCAAATTCCGATTGTACTACTTGTATTGTGTAACACAAATGTTGGTGGTGGTGGGGGAGGCGTGACCTCGCATCAGTGTTCAAAGGGGGGGCACAGAACCTGAAAGGTTGAGAACCCCTGTTCTAAACGGTGACATATTAGGCGATAAAGTAGGTGTCTAGGTACAGTAAAAGGGCTATGCACTACTCGATGAGTCAACTTACAACGCCATCTATCGGCAAATTTTGGAAATAGCGTTTTTATTTCAAAAACGGTACAAGATACGGGGAAAAAGTCAACTACAAAGTTGTTCAGCATTATCGACTTCGTAAGAAAAGACACCTTGCGCACATTAATACTTAAAACAGAATGTAGAAAATGAACATTTGTTTGGTCACGATTTCGAAAATTGTCATGTCATAAAGAGTGGAAGAAAGAAACTGAGACCCTTCCCTATCTTCAGGATAATTTATTTATGTTGCTGAAAATGCTCTCCATTAGCCACTATACACATTTGCACTCTGGACCTCCGTCAGGTGGTCTTTTCGAGCTTCGCTTGCGTGACGCCATAGAGTTCTTCATGACGTCTTCATGACGCCATAGAGTTGAAAATCACGACCAAACAAATGTTCATTTTTTACATTCTGTTTTGAGTATTAATGTGCGCAAGTTGTCTTTTCTTACTAAATTGATGATGCTGAACAACTTCGTCATTGACTTTTTTTTCCCGTATCTCGTACCGGTTTTGAGATAAGAACGCTAATTCCAAAATTTGCCGATAGATGGCGCTGTAAGTTGTCTCATCGCGCATAGGCCTTTTACTATACCTAGACACCAACTTTGTTGCCTAAGCTATTACCGTTTAGGAGTTAAGGGAGAGTGTAACGGATATAGGTGGGATCCCTGTATATATATGCACAAAATAGAAATAGGGTTCATCATTACCCCGTTTTGTTTCAGTTCAGTTTATCGAGCCAACTTTTTCCAACAAAAAGGCAGTTTTGGGTGAATCTCTTCGTTCTGAGACGTATCTGAAAAAGACTTCGATTATCTCAAATAATCTCATAAAAACTTTGTCTCTTTTAAAATTATACTTTTATAAAAGGTCAAGTAGTATGATGATTATATTTAGTTCGTTCCCCAGCGGTACCCATGCAAAGTAAAAATATTGGACTCCATAAAACAATGGACCCTTCTTGCATTAGACTAACTTTAAAAGTACTTGGATAAATCAGATAATTTTCTACTTGCCCGCTCTAGATTTACCATCGTTCGTCAGTAATAAAACGAAGTCAGGTACTTAATGACAATCATATCCTATCAATTATTTTTTTACTTCACAAGTTGCATTGGTCGTATTCAGGAATGATAAGGCCAAGGTGTACATCTCTAAAGCTGAGAGAGAATAGTACTAACTCGACACGTATACAGTGCAGTTCGACTCTATATTCTTAATACAAAATCTGGGCGAAAACGAGCGGTAAAACACGGCATGAATAAACTCTGAATGCACTTTCACGAGCCGTCTAAAACACAATGAATATGTTGTGGAAATTAATTAAAGAATGGCCCAACAGAACATTGAAAGACATTCTCTAATTTAATTACATCCACTAGAGCATTAAAACGTTTTTTTCCGATAAATAACGTTTTGGAAAAGTGCATCTTAATTTAAGCTATTTAAACTAGACTGAGAGCACTGAGGGAATTCCTTTATATATACATATATAATATATAGTAAAGGAATGTCACTATGTCAATCCTAGTCAGTCCCAGTTGGACACGACAATACAAGTTTCACTGTAACTCACAATTGATTTAAGTAATTCACTGAATTTTCTCAATGTTTTCAACAAAAATATTTTTAGTAAGTTTAAGTAAATTTACCAGAAAGGGTAAGAGATAAATCTCAATTTAAAGCATGTAATATGCAGCATTATCTTTACTTTTAACCATATTTAAAGTGTCAGTGCGGTTAGAGAATTTACCTGATCACTCTTTTATGCATTAGTTGAATTTATTCTAAGTCTAATCACGTACAAAATTGTCTTTAACCCTTAAGAGGGCCTGTCAATTTTTGGAAGACCAGCAGGCACACGTGGCACAAAGTGTAGCGTCTCTTTCAACCTTGATTAACCCTTTTGCAATAACTTTTTTTTTCAAATTGACAATTTCATGACAACATATAAAATGCTGATAGTATTGAGATATATCTATAATTAAAGACCAAAGAATACAGATGCAATCGTTTTATTTCAAAACTGCCCGGTTTATTGGATCTAAGGACAACTTGCGAATTGATTCCTATTATGTCCAAAAACCTAAAAAAACAATGAGATTGACCATCTTCGTGATATGTGGGATACGGTGTAATAGCTGCACATTTGATATACTACATCAACTCCTTCTTTTTACTTATTGTAATCCAGTATAATCGCTGGTTTACCATGGTTTAATCACAGCTAACAATTAATGGAAAGGAATACAAGGGTCGGAAAATCAGACCTACATCAGAAAGGATGTACTATAAATATAAACTGCTTAGAACATTCAAACCTTACATGCAAAAACAAACCATTCAAAATTACGAAAATGTTGCACTTTGTACACGGGCGCGCTCGCTGAAGGGTTAAATTAACCATTTTGTTTTTCAAAAGTTATTCAAAAACATTCAAAAGATTTTACAGAAGACAAAGAAATTTCAAGCCTCTTGTCAATTGTAAACATCTAACAATTTGAAAAGAATAAAATGATATTTTTTGCCTTTTTTCTTGTTGTTGTTGATGATGAGGATGATGATGATGTGACTCATAGCTCCTAGGCTGGAACATGCCGGACCAGGTTTCGAGTGCGGGCAGAATAAGTAGCCACCGGTTTCCAATAGCAAGACAAGGTTGGAAATTAAGCCAGGTGCCACCTCAATTTTGACCTAGAACCCCCCCCCCCCCAGGCGATTTAAATTTTTCTACACGGTTCACTTACACCGCTTTGAAAGCAGCTCAACTTTATTGAGAATACAACCAAGGGCCTTCAGAATTCCCCGATAAGGTTTGGTGACCATAAAACCATAAAGTGGACTTAAGATCTCTCTAAATACACTGAAGTGCCACTGAATTAGGGATAGCAAAGCCTATGCAAATTGTGTAGCGCTGCGCATCATGTATGCGCAAGTGAGGGCGCTGTGGTAACTGCATATATCGCGCGTACTGGGGTTGTTCTGAATTAGTTGTTGGAATTGCCAGTATGGGTAAACTGCCTGATTTAGACGCCTTCGATCGCGGACAAATCGTAGGTGCGCGACGCATGGGCCATTCAATTTCCGAAATCGTCAGACAGCTAGGATTTTCAAGGTCGACAGTGTCAAGAGTATACCAAGATGGATCCAGGGATGGTGGAAAAAAACTAGCGATCGGGCAAACTGCAAAGAACAATTAGCCTTGACAGTGCGTGGTGAGAGACGGCTCAGGCGTATTGTACGTAGCCAGCGAAGCCAAACATTAGCTCAAATTACCACCCAGTTTAATGACGGTGCCAGTCGTACAGTCAGTAAACGGACTGTGCAACGCTCGCTTCACCGTATGGGTTTCGGGAGCCGTCGACCTACGAGTGTACCATTGCTCTATACTCGCCATCGGGCTGCACGTCTTGCCTGGGTAAGAGAGCATAGAGACTGGAGTGTAGGGGACTGGAAACGAGTAGCATGGAGTGATGAGTCTCGATTCCGACTACTTAACGCCGACGGGAGGCTGTTAATATGGCGTCAGGCTCATGAAGCCATGGATCCTGCATGCCTGACTGGAACTGTACATGGGCATGGTGGCTCAATCATGGTCTGGGGTGTTTTTTCGTGGCACAGTTTGGGATCTTTGGTGCGTGTACCAAACTCCTTCAATGCAATTCGGTACGTAGAGTTGCTGGGTGATCACCTCCATCCGTTCATGCTGTTCTGTTATCCGCACGGTAATGGAGTTTTCCAGCAAGACAACTGTACCTCTCACAAGTCCCGGTTGGCTACTGGCTGGTTGGATGAGCTCTGACTTCTCTGTCATGAATTGGCCACCTAGAAGCCCACACTTAAATCCTATTGAGCATTTTTGGGATGTTTTGGAACAAGGCGTGAAAGGCCATCACACAGCACCAAAGAACCTTACTGAATTATGGACAGCTTTAGCCAATATTTGGCAAGCCATTCCCGTGGAACGTTTCCAGAAACTTGTTGAATCTATGCCTCGTCGTGTGGCAGCCGTTATCAAGGCCAGAGGAGGGCCAACTCGTCACTAGGTAGGTATCCCTAATTCAGTGGCACTTCAGTGTATATTCCATTCTGCCCGATTTGAGAGAAACAGGGAGAGGTGAATTCTCAAAATATTCTGTTGGGTAACAGAGTACTAGTTTGTCACACTTTCTCACTCTAGTCCTTCTTCCAATTTGAAAATAGCTTGACTTTGTCCGGAATAAAAAAAACCACGTACTTATATGAAACTTAAGGCAATATCTCAGTTAAAGAATCGAAAATACTCTAAAATGCGAGAACCGTTTGTTATGTTGGATTGTTCACCGTTTGCCTCATCAGGGCTGAAAAAACTGGGACCATCTGTTTAAAGCTAGCTCGGAACGGATAGAAACTCACATGCCTACCCCAGCACTTGAACGCAATGACTAGTAAGTAGGCCGGCTCATGCTATAGCCATTTGGACATCATATTGCTGAGTTATTGTTAAATAGCTGCTGCTTTTGTTATTCTGCTGTAAAAAAGGATACCGGATTTCACTTACAAAATAAAAGACAGAGTTGAAAATAGTAAAAATTCTTTAAAACTTGCGTTTGTGAAATAAGAACCTTTGGAATGCTTTAAATTTATCACTCTGATTTATGAAGTTAATCAATGTCAAAAAGAAAAAAATATCATGATGGCAAAGTTCTCTTCGTTTTATTCATAGCATATGAATGTATCTTATCGGTAACAAGTCAACCTAAAATTTTACTAATCTGCTTAAATTTACTAATTAAATTTCCTTTAAAATTCATTAACTGGAACAGCGACTCAAATCAATTACATCAGTTTAGTTTATCGATTTCAATTACTCTGAATACCGTTTTACCTTCTAGATATTATCTACTAAAGTAGTGCATTCCTGCTATTGCAAGCGTAATATTTAAATTAAATTTCTAATTTATTTTCACCCCATCTCATTTGAAAATTAAGTATAATCATCTCGCTCCCTCCTCCAGATATGGAAAATCAATATTCATGTATTCGTTGCGGCATATAACTTGAAACATAGTAAAAAGTATAATATCGATTTACGAATTATAACCCTGTGTTATTCAAATGAGAAATATTAGTATCAGTTATAGTCTGGGTATAGTTTTAAAAATTACGAGTAGAATTACATGTTAACTTAAAAATCTGTTACCTGTAACAGAACTTAGGACACACACACACACACACATATATGTATATATATATATATATATATATATATATATATATATATATATATATATATATATATATATATATATATATATATATATATATATATATATATATATATATATATATATATATATATATATATCACGTGTCGAATCACGCTCGTTTTTAACATCGAGTCTTCGTAATTAAATCTTCGTCGGAGTCATTCGTAATTAAATCAGTCCGTGGCGTTGTGGAAATGATCTTCGACACAAGATAAGAAAGAAGACACTTCGATATTTATTATAATTCAAAAGACCCAGAGCTCCCTCAATTTATTACCAACGATTTACTATTATATTAGTGAACCACTCCATCCCGTAATAATTCCGGAGAGCCGTAGCACCTCCGTCCTCTACGAAAAATCCACAAGCGTCTGTCAATTTCTCATCATCGAATGTTCTGTAACTTTCTTCGTTACATACTGCTACCTGTTGCAATTGAATAATCTTCCTTTAAAACCCTAACCGTCAGGTGGTGACCCCTATTGATAACCTTTGCTACTAAAAACCTTACTTCCTTTTTACGCCGATACTTTCGTGAATTATTAATTTTTGATTGCCCATTCCCATTTTACCCAAACAAAATCCCCCCATATTTTAGCTTACGTTTTATCCTTACATATATATATATATATATATATATATATATATATATATATATATATATATATATATATATATATATATATATATATATATGTGTGTGTGTGTGTGTGTGTGTGTGTGTGTGTGTGCGTGTGTGTGTGTGTGTGTGCGTGTGTGTGTGTGTGTGTGTGTAAAGAATTAACTAGGAAAGAAAAAATAATTCGATTAAAATTTAAAGGTTAAAATTTTCAGGATAATTAATTTCGTGGCGAACGCCATTAGTTTAATACAGCATAGAACGCGTTAAAAGAGGGAATTTCCCCGTTTCATTAGATGACCTCAATTCGCTTGAATGGTCGGGCGAGCTATCTATTTTTAGAGCAAGCACGGCCTTGCGAGGAGTGAAACTATTACATAATATCAGAGATGGAAGCTTTTCGAACATTCCATGAACATCACAGGGCATGCGCGAAAGTTTTGCGCCTAAGTTTTAACAAAGGGTTTTGGCAGAGCGTCTTCGGATTTCGAATTGAGCGGAGCGCGCATAACGAGGTGAGAGATCGAACAATGTCTCGGATTGAATCAGGTTAATTAATAGTATTTTAAATAAAGGATTTAGATGTAAACTAATTGTATATTTAATTCCACAGGCCTACGTTTACTGACTCCATAGTTTTAAATTAAGTATTATGGGAACGAGTTGAGAGGGAGTATGAGAATTTTAAGTACGAGATAATTAAGCTCGTCATATATATATATATATATATATATATATATATATATATATATATATATATATATATATATATATATATATATATATATATATATATATATGTATGTATATATATATATATATATTTATATATATATATATATATATATATATTTATATATATATATATATATATTAATATTAAAATGTATTTTTCTGATTTGGGTTACTTTTATGATACAGAATTGTTTGTAACGTCGAATCTTATATAATACATAAAGAAATATTAAGATTTCTTTAGTACTTAGAAGTATATAAAGTTATTGAGAGAAAATTTGTAAGAATTTGCATTATAAACTTTATATTGATTTCGTCAAAAATGGTATTTATCTATAAAATGAACCTTAAAGAATCAAACTGATAGAACTTTTTACGTATTGCTATCAAAGAGATATTTATCAAAGGAATTCAAGAGCATACTATTTAAAAAAATAATATGTTTTAATGAATTCTATCCAATATAAATCATTTAACTAGCAATTCAGGAAATATTTAGAACATGTTTTGAATTATATACTTGAACTAAAAAAATATTAAGATTAATTATACTTTTATTAGAGTTGTATTTTGATTGTTCAACTACATAGAAAAGAATTAAAGAAGGAAAACAATTGTTTAACAGATGTTGTTATTGATTTTGTGGTTACAAGCAAAAAGGAACCACCGGTTCAAATTAAAAAAACTTCTTTAATTTTAAGCATGTTAATTAAGCTGGAGACCTCCTGTTTCTTTCATTTAAATTTATGCAGATTAAGCCTTAAAGCATACAAATGTTTTAATAGTTTTATATAGTTATGATTCGGAGTTAAACTTGTCTATAACAATGTGAAGTTTAAATTCTTAATTGGAAGAACCAGGAGTAAAGTATGCTCAACAAAACTTTTTAAGATAAGATTTTTCAAAATATATATTATTATATATTATTACAAGGCATGTATTATCAAAAACAGTTATGAAAAAAATAAATTATAAAAATAACAGAGGCAATAAATAAGAGATAATGACTGAAAACATTTAAGCTGTAGTGATTCATTTCTAATGATTGTTTTAATTACAGTCCTGGAATGAAAAATACCCTGATAAATGAAATTAGGATATAATTAACGTGAGTCTTTTATCGTATTTACTATATGAAGAAATGTAATTGATTCAAGTCTGTTAGCAATAAAACTACTACAAAAAATTCAGTATTACGAACAACAAGTATTAAGTATTAAGAATTACGAATTAAGAATTACGAATTTACATTCAGTATTAAGAAAAATATTAATATTTAGCATTTTCAAGATCTGTTACTTTCGAACGTACGCCCCAAAACACAGAAATGTACAAATTATTCTAAATGACGAATACGAGCAAAACAACAAAAATATGAAGCCAAACCATCTGTGGTAAGTAGTAGTGTCACAATAAAAAAATGGCATCATATTACGCCACTGGATTTTTTTATGGTATGCTTAACATTTCTTCCTGATGGATACCTGCGCACTGGTTTTAAAGCTAAGAAAATTATTTACCGGCGAGAACACGTTTCCTAGCAACACTTAATCATGCTAAACGAAATAAAATCCGTTTAACAGGAAAACTTTCATGCAGTCATCTTCTTCCAGCTAGTTAAAGGCAAGATGTTTCGAGGTTTAATGCAAGTGAATGGTCAGTCATAAAAACAAATGAACCTCCGACTACTCCATCAGCAAACACGATGAAGTGTTTAAGGCCCCGAGAGTTTGTTTTCTCACGTACCTTTATTGCGATTGGGTGACAATATCTAATAATATAAAGCTTTTACGTAATATGCCAAGCGTGAACGGGAACTTCAAAGGTAATATATTTTTACTGGTTTGATTTTCAGACTGATTATTTACTTTAGTATTCCTCATCTTTTCCCCTTGGTTGCGTCCAAAATTTTGTAATTTCTTTTACCTGTGATATCTTTATTTCTTTATGTGCTCTCCATACTTAGGATTAATTTTATGTGATTAGAAATATTTACGCATTTGCTAGACTAAATTGTATTCTGTCTTCAGTAAAACTATTACAAAAGTAATAAAAACTTATAATTTTAATGTATATTTAGTAACTAAATAATATATTATTTATGTATCATTAACGATATATTATTTTTATAATTTCTAGAGCTTGTAGAACTCTGTTTTTTCTTTGTATTAGGGATAATATAAAAAGATAGGGGTACAGATGTGTTTCACGCACCTTTTTCAATTTGGCGATTTTTTTTTTATGTTTGGCGATTTTTTTTATTTTTAGCAATTTTTTTTTTGGTCTGGCAGCCATCCGATTTGGCGTGATGTTTGTTTTTTGTTGCAACCCTGAATAGGTGTTGTGGTATTGTGTAGTGTTTTTCGAAGTTTAATATACCGGTGTTCGATATTTTTGTTAGCGTTTCATAGTAGCGGTTTAGGATTTCTGTAATGTTTTTGGAAGTTTAATGTCTTCGTTTTTTGATATATCTGCGTATGTTTTAAATAGATGTTGCGGATATGTGTAATGTTTTTGGAAGTTTAATGTCTTCGTTTTTTGATATATTTTGCGTATGTTTTAAAGTAGCGGTTGAGCATTTCTGTTTAGGTTTTGAATTTTAATATAGCCGTTTTTAGATATATTTGCGTATGTTTTAAATAAGTGGTTGAGTATTTCTGCTGAGGTTTTGAAGTTTAATACAGCTGTTTTTAGATATTTTTGCGTGTTTTAAAGTAGCGGTTGAGCATTTCTGTTTAGGTTTTGAATTTTAATACAGCCGTTTTTAGATATATTCGTGTATGTTTTAAAGTAGCTGTTGTGGTTTTGTGACATGTTTTTGAAAGTTTATTACTGCCATTGGTAAGTTTGTTTTGAATTTATTTTTATATTTGAGTTGTTATTGATATTTTGTGTATTATTTTAAGTGTATTTTAAGTGTAAAATGTCCGCGTAGGCCTGTTTTGGCGACAAGTTGGCGACAAAATTTTTTTGACGAGTATTTGGCGTCAAAAAAATTTGTCGCCAAGGGAGGTGCGTGTAATACATCTGTTCCAAGATAGGATTTCTTCCTTAAATGGTTGTAGCATGTCTCTTTAGCTATTTTAACAGTTGTCAGAGTAGAAAAGCCTAATCCGTATGAATATAACCAAACATGAAATTGCAAAACTATTTCTAAATCTCTCTCCAAAATGTGATGACATTTCTCTTTTGTCATTGTCCAGGACTTAACAATGGTATCTTATGTTTTAAGTTTTTAATTTAAATCATTTAATAATCAAATCTTCCTTCGCTGTTAGGCTCATTTTTCATTTCTTCTTAAGCTGACAGCATCATTGCTAAAGAGATTCGAACTATAGGGCGTTTAACAACTTGCTCTGTTGTATTGTACTGTGTGCAGTTGACAGTTGATGAAAAATTAACTCCAATATAGAGTTAACCTGCTATTGTACATTTAATAATACGTGTAGAAACCATAACGGTGTCTCTCATCAAGCTATTTTTTTTGAAGCACCTGTTTTATACACCTCTTTGATAACATCTTCAATTAAAATAGGACGTCTTACAGTAAAAATGATTCATTCATCCGTAAAAAAGTTTAAATTTCTATTTTGATATATCTAATGAAATTGGTGAAATGTTTAATACTATATTCCATATTGTTTACTCCTATTTAACTCATGGGATTGCATGGAAAGATTCATAAGTTCCTCATACTTTACAAATAATAAAAAAAAGTTATATGCTATTAATTTCTGGATCGTAATTAATTTTTTAGACTAGATATTTTTCTTTAAAATAAAGAGAATTAAACAGTTTGACACCTTAGGATTCAATATTTTAAATATAGCATCAATAAACATGCCTACATGAACTTTTAGTTCTTATAAAGATGGAAACAGGAAACTGATTATACAAAAAATTCATCTTTGTTTATTTTCCAAACTAAAATAAAACTTTATCTTAACAAAATTAATACTTGATGTTTTAAATTATTACAAATTATATTGAAATCTCCTTTTCCCTCTAAATTCTTTTGATATTTTTCGAGTCAAAGTTAATGCATAACAGCTTTTTGAAAATAAAACCCTTTTTCCCACAACTTCCATATGCTTTTCGTCCAAAGACAAGTATAAATACGTAATAGTAATTTCTTATCACTTTGTGCGCTATCATTGTGCGTTTGTGTTTTCATCAATTCAATCAAACTAATCTTTATCATCCTGCCATTTATCAAATGACAATTAACTATTTAACTAGACTTTAAATATGAAAAATAACAATTTGAGTAACCTGCATAAAATTTAAACTTCCTTTCATTCGCTAATAGCAATATCACAGAAGCCACTTTCTTGAGAGTCGAACACATTTCTTACATTTTTGAATTATTATAAAGTAAATTTTGCCTTAAATAGGATTCTTTAGTCTAATACAAGCCTTCTAATAATGCGGTTGTCAGAACTTATATGAATCCCTCACACAAAAGTCAGAACAAAAATGTTTTGATGATATGTAGTGTAAATCGTAACTAACCTATATCCAAAATGCAAATATGATTTAGAAAACACTCTCAGACTCTCAAATACGAGTTAATATTTTAAGGGGCAACAACCTCCAAAGTGTTTGTACAGGGTAGAATTTTTTTTTTTTTTGCACAGGGCAGAAAACCGAAAAAATCTTTAAACATTTTTCAATTAAAGGTTGCAAAAAGTTTTTGCTCCTTTAAACTGATAACAGATGGCAGTACTAGCCATTTTTATGCTCCTTTAACTGGAATAATTGAATGTAAGTGAAAAAAATACTAGATCTAGTAGGCGTTTGCACTCTGCAAACGGCGCCTTTCAAAGGGTTTTAATGGACAGATCTTCCTTTCTTTTCGGATTTGAAATAAAAATAAATTGAATTTCAATATCCGTTTAGCCTAACAGGCTGGTTAATTAAATGAGGAAAATTTAAATAGATAACTGAAACCGTTTTTTATTATTATTGATTCTATTTTTTCTTGAAAGAGCAATTTAAAAATTTCATTTAAAAAGGCTTTGGTGTGCGAAAAGAACAATGAAATAAACCTGATATATTTCATATCTTTTACGAGCAGAAATCTAAATAACATACTTTTAAATAATGATTCCAAATACTAGTTCAAATGATAAATCTATGACATATGACTATGGGTATCAGTTCTTAACATAACTATTTCCCCAAATTGTTTGTTTCTGATGTAAAACTATCCTCAATCACAGTTAATCTTTATTAAATTATCAAATAGATTTTATTCTAACACTTTAAATCTTAAACTCATTTTTGTTATATACTACGCGAGTCTAGTTTGAAATGAATGAAAATTAATCACAATTACATTAGAGTTCTAAAGAGAATAATGATCTTTCACGCAAAAGATATTGCTTTAAAAGTAATTCATTCCCCATTACTAACGTAATAGAAGTTGTTCGTGACGTTAATTTAAAAATATTTTCATCCTTTCAGGTCACAGATGTCATTTTCTCACATGCTGATGCATGTTTCCACAACTTCGTTGTCTAACCTTTTCGCTGAAGAAAATTGTATTCTTTGCCATTTAAAAATGGTGTTTGTGCTCTGAAACATGATCATAGCTAGACGCAAACTTTTAAAAGTATAATAATTAATGTATACACCGGTAAGTCACGATAATACTTCGTTTGGGAAATAAACCAGATAATTATGGCAGACGCTTATATTAGATCAAGGAGTTATTTTATTTTGATTTAAGAATATTTCAATATGTAAAGATTTAACTGAAGGGAAGATAATTCATAATAATTCATTTCCAGCTAATGCATTTATTCAAATAAGTAATGTTTACAATGCATAGTATTAAATAAAAAGTAATTAGACAATAAACATTTAAAATAACAAAAAATTATTATAGACTAATAATTATTAGTCTTCAGCTGGGAATTTAAATCTTTAAAAAAGTTTAAATTTTCTGTATAGTCAATTTCGATATCACTATCACACTGGGGAAGTGGGCCACTGGTCAAACATCTTTCCTACCTGCTGTCCACTATGTACTTGCTTTCAAAATTTTAAACTGTTTTAAAAAAGTTATTTATATGTAATTCTAGGTGAGAATAGAGCCTTAATAAATAGGTGCGAGCATTTGTGGGAATATAGAATTGGTCATTATCACACTTTTATTCGATAATACTTAACAATTCTTTTAAAGAAAAATTAATAATAAAATAAGGTTCACATTCAAATTATCAAATAATGCATGACAAATCCAGATGCAGAAGCAAAATGATCAGTCAAAGCAAATATTTATAAGTTCTTACGGGAGGTACTTATGACTGTTGAAGAAGGCTGTAGAAGGCAGCGATGAAGGAGTCCGTTGACGGGTACCCACATCATGACAGACTCTAGGAACCTTTGCAAATATCAGCGACAGCGCAATCCAATCTCTAGGGTCAGTCCACGGGGATCAGCAAGTGAAGTCTGTCGACCTTTTTGTTTTTTGAGAGGGGCTAGTGTCCGTTTCCCAGGGCCATTTGGCCCGCCCCTTTTTCTCTCATTGGACAGCGGGCTGCCTTTATCTTAACAGTTCCTGTCCCAATTGTTTTTTTGTTTTACTACTTATGTTCCAAGTATACCAAGTTCCTCCCCACCATATCTTTTCGTTTGCGTTATACTACTTTGACAATGATTTGAAAGTTTTATTGTGGGCCATAAAATAACCTGAATTTAACATCACCATCTATCTTACAACATTTATAGTCTTTTCATCGTTATCAATAACCACACAGACAGTTTTTTTTTTTACGCCACCCTTTTGGTTTATAATTCAATGCCTTTAGTGTTCTTCAAGTCTTTTTTTTGCCTCTGCAGTGGTTATAAAAGTTTTATTATTGACAGTCTCTAGACCACACACCGAGGTTTATACTTCTTGTAATTATATCATCCAGCGCTTCTACAGTAATAATAAGAGAAATCATTAAAATAATAAATAATTAATTAATAATCATTTATAAATTATCTTTCATCATCATTTTCATTAATCAAAATTAATCGAGAAGTAATAATAAGAGAATACCTTAAAATTATAGTTAATTACTCATTAATCATAAAAATTAATCATTATTAACCATTATTTAATTGATAGTCATTCAAATACAAACGTAATATTCAGCTGTTGTAATAGCAGAAAAGGATTATAATTATAAATTAAAACGGGAACTCATCACAATGCAATGTCAAAACCTATAAGATTTATATTGTGGAATAGAAGTATAAATCAAGCTGTTTGGTAATTAAATTTAAATTCATACGAAACCAGACAATTAGATTAAACATAACGAACCATTTAAAATGTAGCACAGAGAACATTTGTATGTGTCAACAAATTTCATCTAAAGGTCTTCAAAGGGCCTTCTGAAGGTCTGATAAACAAAACAAAAAATCTGCTAGTAATTGTAACTGAATATCTGTTAATATCTATTAGTACTGCTAGCAATTTATAAGATTTAGTTACTTGTTTAAAAAAATACTTTAATCATTTGCTAAAAAATCCTTTTGCTTTTATCATTTGCTAATATTAGGGTGAAATTAGTAGGACTAGTTTTTAAAGTTACCTCCTAACGCACCGTAACATTATCTTAACACTGTAAAATGTAAACAATAGAAATAAACAAAATTTAAAATTCAAGCATAGACTGCTAAATCACTATAACATAAAACATATCCTGCAAAGAAAATATGGGGGTGGAGCTATAGTAATGTTACAATGACGTAACTTTTAGGATAGAATTGGCTGCTGTTTCGCCATAACCGTCACTTACGGAATTGGGGTGTGTACGCATCTTTTACTTTGCATTAGAATTTTTGTGTGCTTGCATGTAAGGTGCGTTGAGCCCATACTGTAAGTTGTGTTTGTCTTTTCATTTTCTTCTTGACTTATTGCTTCCTTGGGGGACTCGGGACCTTGGGATGTCTTTTGGGCTTACCTACATCCTATTCAGAAAGTTTCCCTTGAGGTAACTGACATGGTTAGGCTCCCTGATGACGAGACCTGTCGGTTACCTTTGTTGTTTTATGGTTCAGTTCCGGCACTTTACAGAATTTTGCCGTTGGTGCGTGGATGCCCAGAGTGCTTGATTTCTGTTTGTTTTTTGTCTATTTTCGTATTATTTTTATCTATCTCTGTTGGATTATTTATTATCTTAACACTTTACCTTTTGAAATTCCAGAAGAATAAGTAATATTATAAATGAATACCAGTTGTTTAGACCAGTGGTTCACCATCTTTATATCCTTGAGTTCTCCTTTGGAGATCATTAACAATTAATGTCGTCCTAAATCGAGTAAAATGTTTATAAATAAAGCAATTTCTATATATGATTTGAGCCCATAAATGAAGCAATAATGAGGTTTTAAAGCAAGCTGAAAAAAAGGCGTATATTTGCATTCAAAACTCAAAGGTATTATGAACTGAAGTTAAAACGTCCTTAGTGACGTGAAAAAATATATTACTGGTGACGAACTTTTTTTATTCTCGTTTCTTCACTTTTCCTTGAAAGTCCAGAATCAGGGACCTTAATAGGGTGATTCGAACTCTTTGGTTTAGACCGTTTATTATAGGGTACTTCATAACATCATTTTCTTTTTTACTGAACAGTACCATAACGGTACTTTTATCTTTCAATAACATTACGATTTTGTTCGGCCATAATATGGAAATTTCTTTCATTGTTCCATTGTTTCTTACATCGTTTTTTCATAGCCATAACCACAACGATTCTTTTTCAATATATTTAGTTTTCATGAGTAACACAATAAGATAAGCAAAACAAATGTTTTCACTCTTATTCTATGCAGATTCATCAAGCAATCCTGAACAACTATATTTTAAATTTGAGTTCGTAGAATTTAACGTGTTTAACCCCTTCCTTCTCGCTCCCGTGAAAATCACGGGGTGAGTTTTCTCCTTCTATTTCTCGTGCCCGTGATATTGCCGGGCTGGAGTGTCCAAAAGTAACACACCAAAAAGATTAAAACAATACATTTCATGTACTCCGAAAAAATTTTATTTCTTATTTTGCATACCAGATGGCAGCACCAGACTATTTATAATGTAATTGGGGATCGATTATTTTAAACTAGATATAACAGATCAAGAAATAAATGTAATCCTCCGAAAAAAATAGGCACTTTTATTACCGTTCTATTGAAAATTATGCGATCGTTAAGGGGTTAACGGAAGCGATGACATGCAGTGGGTTCTATCTGAAGAAGATATTCCTTCCCCTTTCTCAACCAAGGGTAATTGGAAAGGGGAGAAGGAATAATCTTTAGGCCAATGACATTCTTCAAATAGTGAAAGCAGTAGGGTAGGTGGGGGCAAAGGTTTGCAGTTTTGAGTTTTGGGTTTCTTACGGGCCTCCGTTAGATCCTATCGCCCCAAAAAGTCACTTGTATTGTAGTTGGGTATCCCCTCTACCTTCTATAAAATAATGAATTTTTTCCCGAAATATTTTGTCACCGAATTTTTAATTTTACCAAAAGACCTGTTTGCGAACCTTTGCCCCAATCGGTGGGGCAAAGGTTCTCACTGCAAACCTTTACCCCACTCCTTGGTTTCTTACTGGATAGGCACCGAAAATCACAAAAAGAGTTGTCTAAATAATTTTATTTCACATTTTGTAATCTTTTTAAAGGTGTTACATATATAGAAAATCACAAATTGAACAGGTTAATCTCAATAAATGTTTTCTTAAACTAAATAACTTCAAAATGAAATATCAACTATTAACACAGAAAGTTGAATCTAACAAAGAAATTCACAAAATGAAAAGGGGTTAATCTCAATAATTTTTTTCTTAAACTAAAGAACTTCCAATTAAAATATCAACTATTAACACTATCGTTATATCATATCTTAGGCTTTACTCATTCTTTTAAAACCCGTAAAAATTAAGCAAATTAAGGGGGTGGGGGACATTACAAAGCAATTTTTGAAATTTTTACCTCAGAGATATGAAATTGGGCATAAATATTCATTAGAGTAAAACTATTTCAAACACCTTATAAAATTTTATAAATATTTAAAATTTTATTTTTTATATTTAAAAAATTGAAATTTTTATTATGTTTTTTAAAATGCTCCTTGCGATCCAATTTTTAACCTTATCCTTAATTTTGCATTTAGATTGCTTATACATTTTGATCAGGGTTATGTTTTGATTTGTGCTTTCGTTGAATAATTAATTTTTAGGAAATATTTTTATGCTTGTACTCTGAATTCTCGTGAAATTTTTGTACTTTTCCACGCTTAAGTTAAACTTTGATAATCTGAATGATGTATAAACCTGAAATGGATACATAACTTTATTTTAATGTATAAGAGGAGTCTTTGTAATAAATTTTATAAAATTTCGTCAAAAATTGTGAGGCAAGGAGCATTTCAAAGACTTGCAAATCTGGAAATTACTCATTTAGAGTTTTTTTCCCTAACCAGACCTTCGAAGCTTATAATGTCTTGTAACAACATTTAATTCTTTTATCTTGTAAAATAGGTCTTTGTTCAGAGCTATTTAATTTTTGTGTTGTACTAATTTATTTTATTTTTAATTTATGGATTTTCAAGCATTTTACAAAAAAATTTCTGATTAAAAACAGGCAGTTTTTATCAAAAACCATAATTTTTTTTCAAATTACAAAAATGTGAATTCCCATTAATAATAAAAGACGTTGTTAATAAGGATTCCTAATGAAAAGAGGACATGAAACAAATGTTAATAGTTAGAGCGGCAAAGGTTTGCAGATGGGGCAAAGGTTTGCACTGCGAACCTTTATCCCATGACTCCTGCAATCCTTTACCCCATTTCGTGCTGGTTCTGTTTCTGCAGAATGGACGCCACTGTATTTGAGTTAACCCAAAACTTAAGGTAGGATTTGAAAGGTTATTTACCACCCTAACATGCGAAAATAAGCCCAAAACAGTTCGTGAGTTTGAGTGATGCTCAAAATTACTCAAAAGTTGCAAAAAATTACATTAAAAGAGACGAAAATAAACTTACCTCATTTTCTCTGCAAAAGGGGGTCTTAACTCCAACATTTTTTACGAGGACTGGAAGTAGAGGAAGGCATTGCCTACCCTATTCTTCCTAAAACTCTTTCCGGTCATTTTAAAATGTATGTGCGAACCTTTGCCCCCACCTACCCTATGGATGTTTCTGTCTCGGTCAATTTTGAACACCAACCAAAAACGTAAAGTAGCCAGAGATATGCTGTTAAGAGTAACAGTTTCAACCCATCACGTTTCGTGATGGAACGAAATGCATTCAGTTCTTTTTTATTGGATAGAGCCAGCATAAGTCATTTGTCAAGTATCACTCATGCAGGGGTAAGAAAGTGTACCAATTTGACCCCAATAATGCTCTTTTAAAAATAGAAAACTCAACTGGGAATTTTCCGTCTCGAAGAGCATAAAATGCTGACTACGTTAACGCTTAAGGTTTCAGCAGAAGAACTGGGTAAGAAAAGTTGTGATGGTCGAAATGATTTCGGTTAATATGTACTTTGCACCCCACAGAAGTAGTTTTCTGCGAAGTCGTCAATCAGGCAGTAAGTAAAAGAAAAAGAGAAAGAAGACGATTTGTTTTACATTGATAAATACTCTTTAAACAGAAAAAAAACAATACACTCAAACCTGTTTTTGTGAGGGTTTTTTTCGTACATTTTTTTGTGCTTTTGTTTTATGCGATTTTTTTTGTATAAACAAATGTCCATGAAAATACATAATATGAATAAAAAGTAAGAAAAAGAAAGAAATTAACTAAATGGTCATTTTAAATTATTTTAAGCGATTTTTTGTGCGACTGTTTACGCCTTGGTTAAAAGTTAATATGAACTGTAACCGTCTTTCCTTGGCGCCTATGATTTGGCGGCAACAAGCTTGTAAAGCGCTGTTGAATTTCGTGTCGTGTTCTGGTAGGAAGATTCATTCGGAACCATGCCTAAACAAATGAGCCGTATCGATGACTGGTGTTAATAAATCCTTATTAATGGAAATTAGCAAATTTATTCGAACTTTCGTCCTACAGTCGGTCTCAGCCACCGACTTTTTTTGAACTTTTTTTTTCTTTATAAGGTCCCTATGTACCGCACAAAAACAGGTTTGAGTGTATAGAATTTTCCGTCTCGGCCCTTTTGAACTTCAGACTAGATTTATTATCCATTGTAAGTGCTTTTCAAACTGTAAGTTGATAATCTGTTTTAAATGTTTTGGGTGTTAACTATAAGGGACTGATTAGCAGATAAGTCAGTTATTATCAATAAAACTAAGAAACGCTTGAGAAATATATAGTGAAAAAATGAAAATGTATAATTCTCAGTTGCATAAAACACTATAGCACCATATTCATAATTAAAATAATTTCGTTCATCTTCAATAGGTAAAGCTTTAATCTATTTATTTAAAACAGTTCCGTAACTGACTGACTCACTGACTCACTGACTGACATACAACGCACAGACCAAACCGCTGGACCTAAAGGGCTGAAATTTTGCATGGCAATTATTCATATAGTGTAGGGGTGCACTAAGAAAGATTTTTGAAAAATTCTTCTTAGATTTTTTTAAATAAAATTTTTAAGCTGTTTTAGTAACTTTTTTAAAGTTTGTATTTAAAATAATAATTTGGGGGTTATAAAATTTATATCACGAGAAAGATAATAAAAATTCTTTTAAAATGAAATCTTTTTCGAATCTTTATCTCCATTTTCTGATTTTTGGTGAATTTTTAAAGATTAATTTTTAGAATTTAATTTATTAATTTCTGATCACGTGATTGCTTTTTCTGGTACTTTAAATAAATTTATCGTCACGTCATAATAACGAAATAGATAAAAAAATATTTTTCTTTTCTTGCTAATGCGGCAGATGATTGGACATTATCTAAAAAAATATTAAAATACAGTAAAAGATATGTTCCTCAAACTGTAGTATATTAACTGTACTATATTCTTTAGCATGTCCTATTAGATTTAATGTGAATATTTTCTTCTACATTATTTTGTATATAAAATATCCCTTACGATTTTTTTGTAAATGTATTTTTTTACATCAATTGTATACATTGATCATCATATTTATTATAAATATATATATATATATATATATATATATATATATATATATATATATATATATATATATATATATATATATATATATATTGGCAATAATTGCATACATTGACCGTTGTATTTAATTTGAATGTACTTCGTAGCGAAGTGCGGGTTTTCAGCTAGTATTAAATATAAGATTTTAATACTAAATATCAAATATTTCCCCTATGCAATGTAGTGTTTTGTAAAAAAATCATAACTCGTATCTTTTAAAAGATATATTTCAATATAAAAACAATTTTATTAAATCGACAAATTCCATTTATCATGTCAAATAATGCCGCAACTAGAAAATTCTCATAATTTATTTCCTAATTTCAATATGATTAACGAAGCACTAATATTCAAACGTTCAATCTCATGAAAGTGTCAAATGCAGATTTGTCCGCTGGTTATTAAATCAAGCTAATAAATTTTAGATCTGAGGTAGAAATAATCATAGGTCTTTACTAATTAAAAGCAGGGTCTCACTACCGTCAGAGATGTAATATAAATACCCCTATGTAAAACTCTGTCTTCAATTTCATGATTAAAGCAAATTGAAAAAATGGGTTTTTTTAAGACAGGTGTATTTTTCAGTTAGCATTTTTCAGTTAGCATTTTTCGGTTAGCATTTTTCAGTTAGAAGAGTTTAACTCTTAAAATAAAAATTTAGTCCTAACATCTGAAAAATAAAGATTTCTCCCAAAACACGTAATGAACCCAGATGTAAATGAATGATATTTTTAAATATAAATTATTAAAATGCTCTTTGCAATAAGCTCTTGCAAATGCTCTTTGCAATAATTATTATAATGCTCTTAGTTATTTCGCCCAAGACACGTGCATAAGTGGCTGCTATACCATACATAAATACTCAAACGTGAAGTGAAGCAGTCAGAATTATCTTACGAATATCTTATTTTAATACCAGTTCTTCGAATTCTTAATATATTTAATTGATGAAGTGCGACTATTCCTTTATACAATTTTGTAATATTCCACACGAACCTACGATAGATCTAGAATTTTACTTTCTCGTGAGACTGCAGCCATATGTTCAATTTTAAAAACATCGAGAAAATTTCCTGTTAACGACTTTGAAGTATCATTATTAAAGATTATAACTATAGTTTTAGAGTTTTAGAGTTTTAATTCTATACCTATATATAAACTTAAAATAGAATTTCAAGTTGTAACGAAAGAAATATCAAAATATAGCAGATATAGCATTATGAAAGATGTAACTATACAACTTAAATAATTATATCATAAAACTTTTAGAGTCCTATTTAGATGGAAAATATTTCAAACAACGAAGTTTTGGGAATATTACATGTTTATAATATATCGATTACATTGCTGTATTCCACCCAAATTTTATTTTAAAAGAAAAAGATTATGTTCTGTTATATAAAGAACCGAAACGATGGCTAGAATTAAGTTATTTTATATTATCTCATTATTAGGTATTCAAATATCCTTTTATACATAAAAAATGGGCCAAGCATAATTTGTCTTAGTAATTTTTTTTTTGAGTTTTTACGCTACCCTCTTCCAGTAATTACAAAAAAATAATTACAAAATACAAAAAATTGCAATACAAATTACAAGTAAATACAATAATGTTGTTGTTGATTATGCCTACAGGCTGGAAGTATTCTAGACTAAGTCCATCTAGACTTGAAGGATAAGGGGTGCGTCTATGGTTCATAATAACACCACAAGGGTCAGAATTCTACTTAGCCAGGTGCCACCTGAATTTTGTCCAAGTAACCCCAAGGTCGACATCTGGGGGGGGGGGATCGTACCTTCCCCACCCACTGACCTCATAGAAGGACTTTCCGGTATACGGAATTAATGTGCCCATATTCGGCCTAGATACTAAGGTATTTAATGGCATTGTTCGGGATTCGATCCGTGCACCCTCAGAACCGAAACCCGACGCGCTATCACTAAGCTACTTCTGGCCAAAAAACAATAATAGATTCTATTGCAAATAAAATTATAATAAATAAAATTGCAAATAAAATAACAACAAATTTCAAAGCAAATAATTATAAAATACATTTTTCTTCTTTCTGTAATAGCTCTAAAGAGATCTTAAACAAAGAAAGAGAGGAAGCCCAAGGGTCCAATTACTGTTCGCACAGTATAAATATATGCATTGGCATAGAAACAGAATATTAAGTGTATCAACCCCAAATCTTCTCTAATAGCTAATGAGAAGTTCAAAGTTATCTTTGTAGATAAAAATGCTTCTAGCAAACAAACTAATGTAAGTAATCCTTCGAGAGTACATTTATGAAATTTTAAATGAAATATTAAAAGCAAATTTAGTAGCTTATTATTATTGAAAAAGTACATTTTTACAGACTACAGTAAGTCGAAATTCGCTTCTATAATCTTCGGGCAATTGAACTTGTGTATTTAGCAGTATTTACTGATTATTAAATTGGTTACAAGCTGTGTTCTGACCAAGTCATTTTTCTATCGCTAGTGGTACGTGTGGAAGGGCTCATAATTTAATTTGTCTAAATATCCTATTTCTGCAGATGACATAAATTTGTTTGCATTAGTGAATTTTAAGTTCTTCAATATTACGCTTTAGAAAACGTTTGAAAACCGTAGGCTTACAGTGCGTAATTCAACCCGCTTTCTGATTACATTTAACTATATATATATATATATATATATATATATATATATATATATATATGGTAAAATTTGTTTCCTCGGTTACTTGACTTGAATTTTTAGTTGAAGTCCGGATAAATCAATTTGTTTCTCTTTGGTACTTTGTGCATATTTCTGTGTATCAACTTCTCATGAATTATATTTACTCGTATTTTACGTACCTGATATTTGACGAAACTTATATTTAAACCTCAAGTTAGTACTCTGTGTATAGTTTCTGTGTATCAACTTCTCATGAATGATATTTACTCGTATTTTACGTACCTGATATTTGACGAAACTTATATTTAAACCTCAAGTTAGTACTCTGTGTATAGTTTCTGTGTATCAACTTCTCATGAATGATATTTACTCGTATTTTACGTACCTGATATTTGACGAAACTTATATTTAAACCTCGAGTTAGTACTCTGTGTATAGTTTCTGTGTATCAACTTCTCATGAATGATATTTACTCGCATTTTACGTACCTGATATTTGACGAAACTTATATTTAAACCTCGAGTTAGTACTCTGTGTATAGTTTCTGTGTATCAACTTCTCATGAATGATATTTACTCGTATTTTACGTACCTGATATTTGACGAAACTTATATTTAAACCTCAAGTTAGTACTCTGTGTATATTTTCTGTGCATCAGAATTTCTGTGTATAGTTTCTGAGCGTCAGAATAAGATAGAAGAACTGGTAGTAGACGATTCTTTTTATTCCAAAGATAGTGATTATAAGTTTGATACCGACGGCCAGTTATTTAAATGCAAATAATTAACTAAGCTCACAATATCTCTAAAAACAAATTTCATCTGTTGAAATTCGTATACAAATTTA
>OU015498.1:32228002-32235502 GCA_907164885.2 Dolomedes plantarius | reverse complement strand
AATAAATATTATTAGAATAAACTCTCTTCGATATTTTAAATACGCATCTGCGTGTTATAATAATAAATTCTTTATTTATTCTTCATCTTTCAAGCGTTGCCAAGGCATTGTCACATTCATTTGTCGATGGAAATTTTGGTGAACTTAAAAAAAAACAGAACCGCAAATCTATTAAAATGATAGCACTAACACCGAGTACTAATAATTCAAAGCCATTTTTTGAAGCATAATCCTACAAAAATCATTCTTTTGTCGTTATAAATTATACTGGTAATTCGTTTAGCGAAACTCCTTATCATTTATGCCGTACTGCTAGACAGATTAAGTTCAACTGCTTATCAAACTGAAATTTAACTATTAAAAAAATTAGTGAAGAGTATATCAATAACTTTCCTTTTCTAGATATTAAAAGTTTCAATAAAACAACCAGGATACTTTTGTATTTCCAATACGCAAAGAGTGTAATAAAGTGAATTTTCCACTCAATTTTGTTACTGGCGCTCGAAAACCATTGGATTATTCACATGTTCTTTTATGAATAATTCTCTGATAAATATCTCACAATTAATGTTACACCAGTAATCTACGCAACATTTCTGATTTTATAGATATTGATCCTTTATTTTATATACTTACATCAATGGAGTCCGATTTCTATAAATACAAAAAAGATTTTCTACAAGCAACAATAATAAGTGATCAGCTACATTACCAACAAAAGCATCTGATAGTCATTCTTCGACTTTATGGCCCATTAACTTCCAAGGAAATGATGCCCTATTCTCAAGCAAATCAGCCAAATAGAGTATAAAGATATATAATGGAATTTAGACACTTATCGTAGTTAGAAGCGTAATGAAGAAAAAGTACAGGATTATAGCTACGAATATAGATAATAATTAAAATGATCATTTATATAATGTACATGTGTACAAATGTATTGCGTATATGCATTATTAAGAGGACGTTAAACTGAAAATGATAGAACAGATTATATATATATATATATATATATATATATATATATATATATATATATATATATATATATATATATATATATATATATATATATATATATATATATATATGTATGTATATATATATGTATGTATATATATATATATGTATGTATATATATATATGTATGTATATATATATGTATGTATATATATATATATGTATGTATATATATATATATATATATATATATATATATATATATATATATATATATATATATATATATATATATATATATATATATATATGTATATATATATATATATATATATATATATATATATATATATATATATATATATATATATATATATATACTGTGGAATCTCGATCGATCGTTTTCGGATCCATCGTTTTTCTGTATGTGTTGTTCATTTTATCCAGTCCCAACGATCATATTGCTTTGTTATGTTTCTGCATCTATCGTTTTCTCGCATTTCTCGTTCATTTCAATCGGTCCCTTGAAAAACGATAGATCGAGACTCCACTGTATATATATATATATATATATATATATATATATATATATATATATATATATATATATATATATATATATATATATATATATATATATATGTCATGACTTAAATGGGAACAAATACTTAACGGGAAATTAAGCAGATGGCAGCCCTATTCAGACCTCTGTAGTGGTTATGTAACGCTGGATTGCCTTGACCGCTGCTAATACTAAGGCGATTTTAAAAGTAAAGCAGAGAGCCCGGAAACGCGTTGTCGCAAGGATGTATGTCGCGAGCTAAGAGTCGAACAAAATGGAGAAATAACCGTGTTTTGAAGTGATGTTCTTTAGAGTCGAAGTTAAATAAAATAATGAGCTGCGTAAGATGTCTTATCATTCTCAACTTCCAGACAAGACTGCACTTTATGATGGAAGTCAACGATACGCCAGTGAAACGCAATTGAAACGTTACGATAAGGGCGTTACAATAGACGCTACAATAGGCGTTACTCTAATATGGGGTATGGTCCCCTCTCACAGTCATACAACTTTGTCAGCGGCCAGTCATACTGTAAACGAGACAGTTTACGTGTCTCTGTGAGACCGACTGCCACGGTAAATGAAAACTGCGTTGCTGCAGGAGTGGGATCAACTACTACAGAGAATCTCAGCAACTGCCTCGTTTACAATATGCCATCGCGCTGAGAGATGTATGACTGTGAAAGGGGTCCATACCCCATATTAGAGTCATTTTATGTTCGATCTAGCAACGTGGGTATTGGCCATTCCTGCGCTAGTAAGCCTACCTGGCGATCATGAATGCGTTCCTTGACTGTTGCAAAGTGTAATTTTTTCTCTGTAATTATTACCAGATTTCATTAACATTTTCCCTACGGGGTGGGATAGCATGTATCCAAAGAATACGGGCCATATATATATATATATATATATATATAAATATATATATATATATATATATATATATATATATATATATATATATATATATATATATATATATATATATATATATATATATATATATATATATATATATACAGGGTGTCCATAATTAAGGTCCCACTTTCAAAAGGCTGCAAAAAAAGAACCACTGGTCAGAATGACTTCAAATTTGAACTAAATATACTGGAAGAAGGGGGAAACGATTTGGCATAATTAAAAAAAGTTCCAAAATGTTACAGCACCATCTATTGATACATTTTGGAACTTTTTTATTATTCCAAATCGTTTCCCCCTTCTTCCAGTATATTTAGTTCAAATTTGAAGTCATTCTGACCAGTTGTTCTTTTTTTGCAGCCTTTTGAAAGTGAGACTTTAATTATGGACACCCTGTATATATACATATATATATATATATATATATATATATATATATATATATATATATATATATATATATATATATATATATATATATTACCCACGTAATGCCCATTCTGACAAAGGAGGTATGAAATTCCCCGTTCTAAAGAGGGAATCGGAAAAATGGGCCCCGTAAGCTAAAGGTTAAAATCTGTCCATTAATTTTCAAAAAAATTAACCAAAAGGCGCAAATTCTTTTAATTGTGAACACCGGTCTGATTTGGATGATTCATTTAGACTTACAGATAAACCTGGAGAAGAGGCTGAGCTAAAGCGAAATTTACTTTTCAGCAACACCAATCACTACAAGGCAATCAACAATTTCAAATACAGCTTGAATATTTGCTGTTACAAAGAAAGCTTGTAACTGAAATTAAAATAATTCAGATGTAAATAACTTATATTATTTATAAAAAGATATTATTAAGTATGTAAATATTTATTTATAACGCTGTTGAGAAAAATGTAATGAAATGTAAATACATATCTCGTATGTGGAATAAAAGCTTTTAGAAAACTTGTTATGATACTTCTTTAATGAAATTCCATCCAAATTTTTATATTTTTAGCCCTGGTAATCTTTTCAAAATAGTATATTTTTTGCGAATAAGCTGATAATATCGATGTTTATGCGTGTGCACGTGCATAGAGAAAACCTAAAAGCAGTCGAAACAGCTGACAATGCGTTAAGGCTGCTATGTACTAACCCCATTGGATTCGCTCACCTCAATGTTAACCTACGGAGAAAATTTGCCCACGGATTGCCGACTTGGATTCAAAGATTGTTTTAAAAAATTTATACTCCGTTATAGAGAAAGAAATTTTACATTTGGGTACATTTTTCGTTTTTAAAAAAAAATTGCAATTAATATTTTAAAATTAAAATTATTCGGGGAAAAATCAGGTATAGTGTGTTTTAAACGTTCATAAATTCCTTCCGTAAACGAAATTTATAAAATGAATTCTGTAGCGCTTTGCAGAAAAGTTCAGGCTTTCCGACAATACCAATTTTATTTGATTATCAGCATTTATGTACCTGTAAATAGTTGACAAAAATATATTTTAAATAAATAATTTGGGGGCAGCGTTTAACCCCCCTATATAGAGAGAGAGCCATTCCAATCCCTCAACATGTCAATCCTAAGAGGGTGGAATTCTCGAACTGTCAACTGGACTCCTCCCACCACAAGAGTCTGCAAGAAGAGGAAAACGGAAATACGATTTTTTTCTTAGTACATAGCAGCCTTAATAACGCGTACTTTAAGGTTGTAGTTTAAGCGAATTTCAGATTTCTTTCAGTTGCTGTAGTTCATAGAATTTCGATAATTTTTGATTTCTTGCCATCCTGTTTTATTATCTTTCAGTGCTAAGGTTTATGATTTTATCGAATTTAATCAATATTTTACGTGGTTTATTATAGAAAGGAAATTATTTTAAATTTGTTGTTATTGTGAAGATGTATATACCATACTTCTTCATTATATTCCGAAACACGCGAACTTGATAGCATTTATGCCAAAGTCGCACTAATACTATTACAGAAAAATTTGTCACGTGACTTTCAAGGATCGCTCTTGAATAGCTAGATGGGAATGGTGCAATTAGTAAAGTAACCAGATTGACTGAGATCAGCAAATTTACAATAGTTAAGAGAAACATAATTTTAAAAAATAATAATACCTGTGGCTTATGACATTATGCGGCCACACCTGAAAAAGCTGGTGTTTACAATGATGTGTCTTCAAGAACAAGCTTCAGTGTACACGTGAATGTCATAGTGAAGTTGGATCTTGGACTACAACAACTACCTGTTATAAATTTTCGCTAACTCTTCGCTAAAAACGGCATTAATTTACGAATGAATGAGAAATGCATAAGAGTATACAGTTTCACGAAAAAAGGTTTTTGAGCAGCTTAAACTTTTTATGGACAGTGAGCTTATTACTCATGTCTAAAACAACAAAATCAGAGCTTGAATGTTGCCTAATAGACATCCATACGATACCTGATAATAAATATGCACCTGCAGGACCTTTAGATGACTTTAGAAGCAAGAGTGAGTCCTGCTATGTTGTCAAAAGCATCAAGAGTTATTCTATGAATTAACTAATTTGAATAAAGTTTTACTGACATTTCATTTAAATTTTAATCCACAAAAGAAAAATGGATTTTGAAGCAGGTCCCACATTTCATGGCAGGATAATTCAACAGCCAATCGGTGATCGGCGAATCAAATTTAAGTCACATCCACACTTCTTTCCGGGTCACTTGAAATGTGTTTTTTCCCCACCTTAAAAATCAACTGCTTGGATACATGTTTGATGGTATTAATATGGCTTTGAAGGGCGCGGTGGCCCAGTTGGCAAATACAGCGAGCCAGTGATCTGAACGTCACTGGTTCTATGCCTGTTGCTGAAAAATCCTCCTCGGTATACACTAATGGCGACTGGTGCACGAAAAATCTGTTGTGGCTGCAATGTCCTCTAAGTTCTCAAATTTTCTTCTGGAGGTGCGGGGTCAAGTGTACCGTTCTCGTCCCTTGTCTCGGTTATAAATTAAGGGACCGGCTTGTAGGGGGTAGTGCTGGCCCCCCCTATACGGTGTCCCCTTAAATGAATGGCCAGCAGTCTCGAGGTGTACATACATGCGAATGTCTAGCGACAAGTGCCTCCGCTTTCGAAAAGAAATATTGCTTTGATGGTTACGTTCAGAACAGTGCTAAATCAGAACTAAATCAAATTTACAACGACTTCATCGTTATATCAAACTGCAGGAAAGGTATTCGAGTTACAAATGTTTTGGGCACAGTATTGTTGTTTTTTAATACCCATCATACATTCATTTATGTGTCAGTTTATCAGAAATATCTTTAATGCTAGGTAGAAATTTATTTTCAGCAAAACTACAGCGTAAGAAATTATTCTGCCTCTTCCACAAAATTTATCACCCTCTCAGTTTGACGAAGTAATACTAGATGAAGTCAGAGGTTTCTAGTTGTATACGCAGGAACTGAGAATGTCTTAATTACTGTATTTCCTTCGGTCGTCAGACTGGTGAACAAGTGTGCTCCCACTCAGTAATATTTTAAGCGGCCCAACTTTTCTTTTAATTTATTAAACTTAAAAACTATGTAAATTTAAAATTTATAGGGTCAGAATGTATTTAACGTTTTGTTTTGGGTAACATATAACGGTATGACATTTCATTAAAAATTTATCCTCGAGGGACTTAAAAATATTAATGCGTGTCTTTTGCATTTTATTTAATAAATAAACCAACAGATATAGATAAAAATTATACTAAAATAGACAAAAAACAAACAGAAATCAAGCACTATTGGCATCCACGCACCAACGGCAAGATTCTGTATAAGTGCCGGAACTGAACCATAAAACGACAGAGGTAATCTACAGGTCTCGTCATCAGGGAGCCTAACCATGTCAATTACCTCAAGGGGAACTTTCTGAATAGGATGCAGGTAAGCCCAAAAGACATCCCAAGGCCCCGAGTCCCCCAAAGAAGCAATTAGTCAAGAAGAAAATGAAAAGACAAACACAACTTACTGTATGGGCTCAACGCACCTTACAAGCAAGCACACAAAAATCCTAATGCAAAGTAATCGGTGCCTACACACCCCAATTCCGTAAGTGACGGTTATGGCGAAACAGCAGCCAGTTCTATCCTAAAGGTTACGTCATTGTAACATTACTATAGCTCCACCCCGCATTACAACTTAACCAAATGAAAACACAAATACTATTCTAAACATCTTTAAAAATTCCTGAGTCTAAATGCAATTTTTTTAAAACTTTTAAATTACCGAAATTTTTAGGGAAACCGTTTTTTCTTAAGTTTTCCTCGAAAATGCTACATGCCTCCAAAAAATCCCCAGCGTTGTTAATTATGTTTTTTATTCTGTAAAGTTGTGAGTAAAAAATATTATAAAAAATTTTATAGTTTAAGTTGCTATGGAAATTGGTAAAAGTAATAACCTCGAAATTAAAATCTAACCTTTTACCATAAATCCCTATTTTTATTTCCCTATTTTGAATTTTAATTTTTAAATCCAGATAAGTCGCACAAAGATTATTTTCGTTAGTCCGGTTTAAAGTAAGTTCCTTTGGGTAGATTTGATTAAGAAACTCCAAATCTTTACAGTTAAAAATTATGAGTATTTTATTTAAATAACTTTCTCAGAGTTAGATTTAGCAGAGTAAGGAGCGAATTGTTCCCTACTCTGCTTTTTAGATCTAACTTTAAATTACTCTATCGCATACTTCATGAATAATGATCCTCTTTTATAATTTAAATATTTATCTATATCAAACTAATGGAAGAAAATGTTAAATGTCAGGATATAACTGAAAAAGTATGTTACTGTAGAAAATTTCCATAGAGCAGACGCCAAGGATTATCTTTCAAAATACCTTGAATATGAATGAGTTTGATGTCTCTGGCAAAGATAAACAATCCTATGAAGTAAAAATAAACTATAATTAAAAAAATTTTATTTTTCAAGTTTATCTATTCATATGTATGATTTATATTACTCTTCACGTGTGTAGGCAAATCATTCCAAACATAAAATCTGTTACTAGAGTAAATTATTTTATAATACTATCAACATTTCTGTA
>OU015498.1:32180502-32223002 GCA_907164885.2 Dolomedes plantarius | reverse complement strand
AGAAGAAATTTTGCTCCTTTTTCACTAAAAATTGTAGAAATTTAAGTTATGCCTATAATTTGCTAAAACTCGAAGCTGATGAGGCAATTGTGTCATTTGCTCACAGACTTGATGTAGCCACGAGGAAAATGTACTCAAATGTAAAAGACGAAACTGCCTTAGAACAGATTAAGATAGTAAAATTCATTGATGCTATGCCATACGAAATTAAGGTTAAACTGTATGAGCTGAAGAGTAACTGTTTTGATGAAAATCTGAAATGTGCTGAGAATTTAAATAATTGTTACACATTGGCTAGCTCTTCAAAATTTGCAGTAGGTAGTACGAACAATATGTCTGACAATGCAATTCTAGAGAAATCAAAACTTAGAAAATTTAAAACTGGTGATTTAGTCTATTTGAAAGGCAAGGAGAAATATAAGCCTAAGTATGACGGTCCCTTTGTTGTAGTAAAATGTGTCTCTGATGTAGACTATATCATTCGTCTTGCGGAGAATGCGTCTGCAAAAGAGTTCATAGTCCATGTAAATAGGTTGCTTTTGCTTCCGCCCAGAGCATCTTACTTAAACCTTCCTAATCAAAATTTGCCCGCTTCACCTGTTGCTCCTAGGTATAACTTGAGAAGTCGTACCTAGAGTATGCAGTGCTTTTTTTAAAAAGATTAATATTATGCTTTGTTTTTCTACTTTGTGTATATAATGTAAACGTCAACAGAGGTAGCCTGATCAACTATCTTTGTGTGTGCATTGTAAATCTTGATATTCCTAGGGTATTGAGTTTATTTACATGTAACTTGATGGATATCTTATGTTACACCTTAAGATGCTCATTATTCCAAATTATCCCTTGCTTTGTAATTAGATAAGCTATATTTCTCCTACAGTAATAATCAGTAATATAAGTGGTAAATAATAGTATTTACATTGAATTTATATAAGTGGTAAATAATAGTATTTACATTGAATTTAACTTAAATAATTTTTGTTTGCAAGAGTAAAACTTGGTATGAAGTTCATAAATTTTAAATCTCTACTATTGAGCCTTACCTCTTGGTTGTGTGTATGCTTGTATCCCGAATATGTCAATTTGAACTAGAGTCATGTGTACTCATTATTGTGTCTCCTTTTTTTTGTTTTTGTTTCTTGTTCTTGCATAAATGTAATAGGAACTTTTAAATCTTGGCCAAGTGTACAATTAACTAGTGTCATAAGTGGACAGTTAACAAGGGTATAATTAACTAGTATCATAAGTAGACAATTAATATGTAAACTGTTAACAAGTGAACAATTAACAAGTAAACAATTAGCTAGTGGCTTGAGTATGCAATTAACTAGTCTCATGCGCGCACTTAATTATGACAAATGTTGGTATACCATAAAAAGAAAAATTTACGTGATTTGACTTGATTTAATTTTTTTGTGTAAAATACTGAGTGGAAGATGTAAAGTTTTTTTTTGAAATTTGCGTCAGCTGACCTAATATAAGATGAAGTGATGTGACAAAAGGTGTGAAATTTAAAAAGGATCCTTTGTGTTGAATATACCTTTTGTGTTGAATTGACCTTTTTGTTTTGTATATACATTGTGTGTTGAATACACCTTTAGTTCTGATTATGCATTTTTTTGTTTTGAATAGGCTTTTTGATTTGAATATGTCTGTGGTTTTAAGTAAGCCTTTGTTTTTGAATATGCGTGTAAATAATTTGAATTGTGCTTTTGTTATTAAGAAGTTGTGTAAGTCATGATTCGCTGGAATGAGATATGAATTGATGTGTTAATAAGAATCATGCTGGTGCATAATTGTCAGACATTATGCAATGTTATTGAATGAAGATAAATCTAATGAATCCAGAATGTAGGTTTGCAGAATTACCTGATTAGGTAGGAACTTTTGATATGTAAGGTCTGATTGTCAGTCTAATATGACAACTTCTCCATTTCGACTGTTTAATGGGAATGTGTTGTAAGTTGCTCGACTTTCTGATTCATTAGATGATGGATAAGCACAAAACTATGTATGTAACTAAAAAAAATTTTTTTTGAGAGAATGGTCCATTGCAAGATTGTTTTTTCAAAATTGTATAGTGTCAATATTGAATTCTGTTCAAGAGTTAGAGTGATGCATTGTATTGCGGCTACTGTTAATGTGTGTTCAGTAAATAATTTTTGATTTGCACAGGTATTGGTGAACCTGATTTTTGTTCCCCATGTATTTTTGGTAAGTGGTCAATTCAAAGACTCCCCGTAACGTAGTGAATTTTTTTTTCTGTCCCACGAGAGAGATGTGATATGGGATGTGCGAAGTATGCTCGCACCCGGTGTGAGATTTGCAAGAACGCACTAAGTCAACTTCAGCAAGCACCTTATTCTACTCGCTCCCTGGTCACACGTGCTGAACGCTCCCTGGTCACACGTGCGTAGCAACAGCGGTGATTTCGTTGTCGCGCTGACCGTAACTGGAGTGAGGAGAGCGTCAAGGAGAGAGCCTGCGCGGCGAACGTGTTTACGAGGCTCTGCGCAGCCCGGCCTGACATGTTGAGTTCTGAAGCGAAATACGGCACTTCTACCCGCGACGTCCAGTATGGTGGTGACCCGTCGTCAGCACCTGGTTTAGGCGCTGCATGTCAAGCTACAAGTCGACAAGATTTCTTCTAGTCCATTCGTATTCCGTCTCTCTCTCTCCTCTAACTAAATTAATATGTCTCCTGGTTTAACTTCTTAATTTAATTCCCCATGTTTAACGTTGTTCCTTTAGCTTTTTTTAACTTCTTTGAATCGACCACGTGTCCATTCCATAGCCCTAACTAATGCATAATAAACTCTCCTTTTTTTTAACCATCTCATTCACTTGTAGTGTCACTTATTATGGGAATGAAGTCCCAGGTTTTCTCGCCCTTTTTCCTTCTAGCTAGATGACGAACTGCCTTGGGTTATTGTTGGTATCAGGGTTAGTATAATTCGACGTTTTTTTTTTTTGTACGATCATTCTTTGTTATATCTTTAATCTCCGCCTATATACCGACCCTATACCACAATATATATCACGGGTTTTCAGCAGATCCTTTGTTCCAAAGACAGTTTCTACTAAATATCAGAAAAGACCATCAGAAAAGGATATTACATATATATATATATATATATATATATATATATATACATATATATATATGAAAAATGTTATATTGTTAATGTTCAAACAATAATCTTCTGCGTTGTTTAAATATTGATAGAAACAGAATGGAATTCAGAATTCCTTTTTTGCGTACTTCAAAAATTCATGTCAGGATAAATTTTCTTTCATCGCAGTGAACTTTATTAGCACTTATCAACAACGGTTTCATCCTGCATACCCTTACGTTATTTAGTTATTGAATGTTGTTTAATTCCGAGACTTTTTTTAAAATTTTCTTGAGAGATTGCTTCCATGAACACAGTATCACCTCTAAACACATATTTTAAGAGATGTGTGTGCTCACATGACCATAATTTTACTTTTAATCCTTTATTATACTTTGAACAAATGATTAAAAAATGCGCATATATGATAAGTCTACATTTTCTTGATTCCAACAACTACGGAAAATACAATGTTATTTTCAGAAAGAATTAATCTCATCACATACTTTCTCTGCAAATACTATTCGATGCAAAGAAGGAGTGAGATATTTTACCCCACACATCCAATTGTATTTCGAGCTGTGTCCTTTCAACTATATATAATTCGGAGAATAAAGTTAAGAATTTGGAGCAAATGGAATCAGTAATTATTACAAAGAAAAAATTCATTACCGGAACAATCACCGGAAACGAAACCTGTGATTTTAATTAACTTTTTACCGGGAGATTCCCACACGATTATTTGAATATTAAGAATTCTTAAAATGTTTCGAAATAAAGTGAACTGATATAAATTAGATAAAGCGTGACTCAGTTTCAATATATATTAAATTCCCATTTTATTCTGAATCTAATTTTGCTACTTTGTTAAGGAATGAAGACTCCATATTTTCCGATGCCGAAAAACATTCGACAAAAGCTCACATAAAGTATTTAAGAAGTCATTACAACGAATCCAATTACCTCTCTCCTGATGGGAGCCATTAAAAAGGTAATTAACACATGGACGTTTCTATTTCCCTTCGTAACAATTTAATCTCGGTCCAATCTGAACTTCAGGCAAGAAATAATGCTAAAGAAAAATATCAAATTACTCTTTTGCACGAATTCATTACGTCTTTTACATCCTCTCTGAGTAAGGAAACATGTGACCTATCGTAAAACATTCTACAGGATTTATATATTATATCTATATATCTATATATATATATATATACTAGCTGAAAACCCGCGCTTCGCTACGGAGTACATTCAAATTAAATGCAACGGTCAACGTATGCAATTTATGGCAAAAAATAACTATATATATTTATAATAAATGCGATGATCAATGTATACAATTGATGTAAAATATATATCTATATATATATATATATATATTTATAAAAAAATCGTAAGGGATATGCATTTTTTTTGGATAATATCCAACCGTCTACTGCATTAGAAAGAGAAAAAAATATTTTTTTGTCTATTTAGTTGTTACGCACGTGACGATAAATTTATTTAAAGTACCAGAAAAAGAAATCACGTTATCAGCATTTAATAAATTAAATTCTAAAAATTAATCTTTAAAAATTCACCAAAAATCAGGAAAGGGAGGTAAAGATTCGAAAAAAATTTCATTTTGAAGGAATTTTTATGATCTTTCTCGTGATATATATTTTATAACCCTCAATGTATTATTTTAAATGCAAACGTAAAAAAAGTTTAAAAAACAGCTTAAAAATTTAATTTAAAAAATTCTAAGAAGAATTTTTGAAAATTATTTCTTAGTGCACCCCTACACTATTAGAAGAATCGCCATGCAAAATTTCAGCCCTTTAGGTCCAGCGGTTTGGTCTGTGCGTTGTATGTCAGTCAGTCAGTCAGTCTGTGAATGAATGAGTCAGTTATGGAACTGTTATATATATATATATATATATATATATATATATGAGATGTCCCGAATGGTCATCTCATGAAATAGGAGCATACATCGAGGCCAAAATAAGGAAAATTGGATGCATGAAGAAAATATTTTATTTTACGGGAACAGCGACATGACACGTTACTCGGATCGAGCCAACTCGCCGTCTGCCTTACGTGCGAAAATAGAATTAGGTCAAAGAGAGATTGCCAGGAATTGGCGGAGAGTGTTAGTATTGGCAAAAGTGGAGCATCTCGCCAAGGCATCGGAAAAGTTACCAGGTGAGAAAGAAAGTTCAGAAAGGGTGATTAAATGTTATTAATAATATTATCACATATATATTCTGTTTAGCTATTAAAGTACGTGATTTTTTTCTAATGTAGTACACTTGTCGGGTAAGATATACATTCATACACAATCCGCGTGAATCGAAGATTGATTTCAATGGGGGCACTGTATAGGTGAACCAACACCACCCCCTAATGCCACCTCAGTTTTGACTGAGAACCCCCCCCCCCCAGGGGCGACATCTGGGAGGATCGTACTTTCTCCCACCCTCTCTGACCTCATAGAAGGACTTTCTGGTCTACAAATTTAAAGTGCCGATATCCGTCGTAGACACGAAGATGTTTAATGGCGTTCGTTGGGAATCTAACTGAGAAACCCTCAGTTCCAAACCCAACGCGCTACCACTGGACTGCCTTGGGTCCTTAAAGCCCTTGTTAGGTTAATAAAAAAACAGGTGATAGTAACCGTTCCAGGGACTGGACTGCAATTTGTGCATTGTAATTTTCTTTTACTTCTATTCACGTCGTAGACAGTAGCTTTTTCTCAGAAAAAAAACTTATTATGTTTCCATTGTTCTGACCAGTAAAATTTATGAGTTTTATTTTAAAAAGAGTAAATAAGAAAATTTTACAATAACCTTCTTACGAGATTCATATTTGTATTTTATGCTGCATCATTCACATCGTTTAAAGTTTTGCAAACAGAGGTTATTATTACTCTGGATAAGAAAGGTTGCAGGAAGATGAATCTCCTATGACTGCTTATGATATCTGAGATATACGACATTTTTTATTGACCAATATCTACGATTATAATGTCATTGTGCAAATTGAAGTTAATTACGTTTACGTTAAGCCACCACATGAGCCTGTCATTGTAAAAACATGTTAAACATTAGCTTGCACTAAGAAAGTCCAACACGTATAAGAAATGATTCAAATAAGTTTATTTAATGTTGTAAGAAAATTGCATGCTTTGTTCGAATTTCTACTCATACTTAAAAAATATATGTGCTTCTATCAAGCATTTGTATAATAACATAAACATTTTTAATGGTGCAGAATTTCAAAGAAAAAGAACATTTATTAATTAACCTTTTAAATTTTAAATTTTAGTTTTTTAAAATACACTAATTAGTGAGTTTGTTTTATAACTTTTACTTATACTAATACGCATCATTTAACACACAGGACAAATTAAGCTAATTTCATTTTAGAGGTACGTCTGTTTTGCACTTGTTTTAAAATACAAAAAATTCTAACTAAAATATAGTTTCTTAGGCGAAAAAATATTTTCTTTGTTTAAAATGGGTAAAATAAAACATTTGGAATAGAACTGCTTTGTTGCTGCAAGGTGTAATGTCATAACCAGCAGTATCCAGTGGGGCCAAAAAACCAAATTTAACGTAACACTAACGTTCCACCTGTAGGCTATTTTGAATTTATTTTTTATATCCCTTATTTTTCCTGTTTCATAATCAATAATTCAAATTCAAGAAAACAATTTGCACATTATTTTCTTAAATTTTTCTATTACTTTTGAATTTTTACGACTTTATCCGAAGGAATATATTTTTAAAAGGTTTTATTTCTTGCGAATTTCTTGAAGGAAAATTCCTTTAAGCCAGGATTAATACATCTAAAAAGAAAAAAGGATTTTTTGTTAAGATTCTAAGACACTCTTGTTTATAAATATATTTTAAGATTGATATTTGATTCATTTTTTATGCTTTCATGTGTTGTACCTTTTTTATTAAAGTTCTATACCAAAATTATCGAAAGTAATAAAATATCTTTTACCCCTCAAAGGTTTGAAATTTCTTTCAAATATTTCGGAACATCAGGTTCTTTCTCAAAGGAATCGAATAAACTTGAGCGACAGACACAGACTATTGGAAAATACCACGAGATCACTACTACACGAGAAACAAGTTGAATTCCGGTCAAAGAAATGCAAAATCTTTCTCAAAATTCGTTGACAGAAAATTGGAAGGAGGAATGTATACACAACAAGTAGAAAGACAGGAGTCCGGAAATAAAATAAATCTTATAGATCAATCAGATTGCAGAAAATCTTTTCTTGGTGGACCATGAAACTTTAAAAGAGTGAAAAGTAGGTACCAAATGGACTCAAGATAACTGTTAAAATTTTCTAGATAATTTCACTTCTATAGTGGGTAAGGAAACTTTCGTATTATGAAATTTCCATTTAAGTAACTCTAACCTCAATAGACAAAATTTTGTGCAAAAATGAAATAAATGAATATATTGTTTGAAAATTAAGGGGTATAAATTTCAGATATATGAGTATTTATACAAAAACGTCATTGCTAGATACCACACACGTTAAGACTTCTACTTTCTATAAACAGAGTTAATTCCTTAATCGAACTTAATAGACTTTCTACGCACACAAACTCTTTGTGATATTTTAAGTACAGGGAAAAACAATTTGTATAAGTAATAAATAAATTATGGATTGAGGTACGTAAATTTCGCATAAAAAATATCGAAATGTCACAAAAAATCGCAATATATAAAGTTCGCATTTATTCATAAATATATATATATATATATATGTATATATATGTATATATATATATATATATATATATGTATATATATATGTATATATATATATATATGTATATATATATATGTATATATATATATGTATATATGTATATATATATATGTATATATATATATGTATATATGTATATATATATATGTATATATATATATATATGTATATATATATATATATATATATGTATATATATATATATATGTATATACATAAATATATGTATATACATATATATATATGTATATATATGTATATATATATGTATATACATATATATATATATATATATATATATATATATATATGTATAATTTTCTATGCAGAGTAATATATATATATGTGTGTGTGTGTGTGTCTGTGTGTGTATTCAAAACATTCCATTTATTTTTTAAAATATCACAATTTTACTTGGTTAGGTAAGTATCAAAATTCTTAGTTAAAAGCTAACTTCTAGTAGTCTCCACAATCTCTTCGTTAAGTCTTTGGCAATAAGTAATAAGCAAATTTCGAGAGTGAGATCTCTCAGTTAAGGATCTTGGATGGTCTTAGATAAACAATTGTGTTGACAAATTATTACTATTATTACATAGTTTCGCTTAAAAAACCGTTTATGACTAAGTTTTCGCTGAAAAGCAGTAAAAAAATAATTTTCGCACTTATTCGTTCATATCGGCAAATTTCGCATTTATTCGCATCTATTTCATAAATACGGAAATTACGTATTCCTAATTATGGAAAAAAAAATCGTTACCCACCATGTATGTTGTAAATTCCTAAAGGAAAAGGCATCTGACTTATGTCTGATTAATGCAAAGAAAACTTCATTTGTAATGCTTGTTCAGTTCTTTAGACCCTATTTGATATCAATGATTCAGTCATTTCTTGGATGGTCTCAAGAATGAATCACAACACTCAGCACAGAAGAAACAAATTCCATTCATGCGTCTATACTATTTCGATACAAAGTGACCTACATATATGAATTAAGTACAAATAATGAAGACATTCTTGTACATAACAATCAAAGAAACTCTTCTGTTAATATGACACTGATTATTGTTGTATAACTCCTGCAATATATTCCCATTGCTTAACACATCAAATAACATTTTAGTAGCACAAAATCCTCACTCTTGTCTATGCAGAGAAATTATATAAAAGCAATCACGTAATTAAAATGTATATTTAAGAATTCAGTAGCACAAATTTAGCAGCAGAAAATCCTCACTCTGTCTATGCAGAGGAGTAATATAAAAGCAATAACGTAATTAAAATATATAATTAAGAGTTTAGTAGCACAAAATCCTCACTCTTTTCTATGCAGAGGAATTATGTAAAAGCAATAACGTAATTTAAATGTATATTTAAGAATTCAGTAGCACAAATTTAGCAGCAGAAAATCCTCACTCTTGTCTATGCAGAGGAGTAATATAAAAGCAATAACGTAATCTAATATATAAAAATGAATGTTTGTATCTCTGTAATTGTATAGAAATCCACAGTTTAGGAGCAACGATCGTGAAATTTTACATACAGGCGTCTTTAAAAACAGCCGAGGGTCTGAAGAACTTCAAAAATCGAAATTAATTACCGTTGATTTTTAATTAATAAAAAACCAAAAATTTTGAAACTAAATGTAAGATGTTACACTTTGTGGAATCACCCCTCTGAATATGGCGTCCACGTTAGGGTTAGCTGAAGCGAACAGCGAGCGAAAAGATAAAAATAAATAAAATCAAAAAGTTTCAAGTTATATATTAAACCAGAATAATAAATGAAAATAATAATCTTTCAAGTCAGATTTTATACTCTAAAATAAATCGGATCCAACGGCATATTGACACTATCACACGCGATGGAAAATTCGAATCAACCACGCTAAGTGTCACAAGATCATTTTTAATCGCTACTGCAACCCCCCTCGCTTATGTCTTTGTGTCTATTGAAGAGTTAAAGACTAAGCTTCTATCCTGCTAACTTATTTCTAACTTAAAACTCCTCTTACTCCATAAATACATGTATATTAACCAACCCATAGCAACTTTCCAGTAATTTTAGTACAAATATTCTCCTATTTACACAATACACTAGCATGTTATTGTGGCGCATTCGGTAAGAGCGTTAATTTACTATACAACATGACGCGGGTTCGAATACGGATCGTACAGATTTTGCTAAACCTGTATTTTCAGCTTTTTTATGGAGGCTTTTTTGTTTCAGCTTTTATTTTATTATTTTTTAAATTTTTTTTATTATTATTTTTATTTATTATTTTTTTAAATTATTTTTATTTTATTTTATTATTTTTAAAAATTATAATTTTTATTTTATTTTATTTTTCATATTATTAATGTGTATAACATTTCGTATACTTTTTTTTCTATGTTATTTATACTGTGTTTATTTTTTTAATGGATTTTGGTAGGTTTATTATAAATTTATGTATTTTATGTTTTACTTTTCAGGAATTTTTGCTCCAATGATAAAGGCTAAATCTTTTCTATGTTATTTATACTGTATTTAGTTTTTTAATTGATTTTGGTTAACAAACATTCGACAATTTGACATTTTTACTTTTCAGCTTTACTTTCCTAAAGACAATTTGACATTTTTCCTTTTCAGCTTTTAGTGGTTTATTATAAATGTATATATTTTATGCTTTACTTTTCAGGGTTTTTTTGCTCCAATGATGAAACGCTAAATCTAGCTGAATTCTGAAGAAATTATTGTAAATTTATGGTTTTTTATGTTGGGTTTTCTTTTTATTCATGTGTATAACATTTCACATGCTTTTTATTCTATGATATTTATACTGTGTTTAGTTTTTAAATTGATTTTGGTTAACAAACATTCTTAAAATCCCGGGCAACGCCGGATAAATTATCACCTGTGTAGGTTGATAATTTATAAATTTTAAAACTGTTACCACATGTATATTTACAGATCCACAAGAACTTTCCAATATTTTTAATTAATAAATAACCAACAACTCTCGATTCACAAGCGTACAGTAGATGGCGCCACTATTTTAATTTTTTGTGTGTCTATTTCGTTGTTATGTGACGATAAATTTATTTAAAGTACCAGATAAAGAAATCACATGATCAGCGTTTAATAAATTAAATTGTAAAAATTAATCTTTAAAAATTCACCAAAAATTAGAAAATGGAGGTAAAGATGCTAAAAGAATTTCATTTTAAAGGAATTTTTATGATCTTTTTCGTGATATAAATTTTACAACCCTCAAATTATTATTTTAAATGCAAACTTGAAAAAAGTTACAAAAACAGATTAAAAATTTAATTTAAAAAAATCTAAGAAGAATTTTTAAAAAATCTTTCTTAGTGCACCCCTACATTATAAGAAGAATCGCCATGCAAAATTTCAGTCCTTTAGGTTCAACGGTTTGGTCTGTACTTTGTATGTCAGTCAGTCAATCAGTCAGTTAGTCAGTTACGGAACTGTTTTATATATATATAGATTTTTATTACTATCTCTATATCGTAACGTTAACTTCATGCGCACACATTATTTTTAACTGGCATTCAATTGGCTGTTAAAACTTTATATTTACATCCTATTTAAAAGAAGTAGGGTGTAAATTGTAGGGTGGAAAGTTGGTAAAATTAAAATTTTGTGCAATGTATTTTAATTTCTCGATTAAAAGTAGTTTTTTTTCTAAAAATCAATTTATTTCGCTTGAAAAGCTAAATATTTTATGCACGCGGTTTATATTATCATTACTATCTTTATATCGTAACGTTAACTTCATGCGCGAGCATTATTTTCTTATGCTTTTTTATTATTATCATCTTTATAATAGCTTTATTTTCATATGGTTTTAAGCAACTATCGTTTTTATTCATATTATGTTGGTTTTTTATTAATTAAAAATTAAGGGTAATTAATTTCGATTCCGGAAGTTCTTATCTTTATTTTCATATGCTTTTTCATTTACGAATTATTCAAATGTTGGTTAAAAAACTTTTGCGTAATTTATATATTTGTGTATGTTTAATTATTGAAATTAATAAATTTATATTTCTGGAGAGGATGTTTCAGATTTTAGTGGTACTATGATGAAAGGCTGAATATACCAAAATTCTGAGGAGTTTATTATGGAGAGAAAAGGAATTTAATATGTAGAGGATGTTTATAGGAGTTAAATGTGGAGAGGAGTTGAATGGTTTGCAGCCCTCAATCAAACACTTCATTTTTTTAAGAGGCAACGCTGCAGTCATATCATTGTTCTATTGGAAATTTCTGCTGAACCTGTAATTGCAGCTTTTTTTTACCCCAATGATGAAAGGCTAATTCTAGCTGAATTCTGAGGAGTTTATTATAAATTTATATATTTATAGATTTCACAAGGTTTTTTTTCTATGTCATTTATACTGTGCTTAGTTTTAAATTAATTTTGGTTAACAAACATTAGAGAATTTGACATTTTTACTTTTCAGATTTTAGTATTAAAATGATGAAAGGCTGAAATTCTGAGACGTGTATAACATTTCACATATATTTTTTATGTTATTTATACTGTGTTAATTTTTAAATTGATTTTGGTTAACAACAAACATTCTTAAAATCCCGGGCATCGTCGGGTACTTCAGCTAGTTAAAATATATAATTAAGAGTTTAGTAGCACAAAATCCTCACTCTTTTCTATGCAGAGGAATTATGTAAAAGCAATAACGTAATTTAAATGTATATTTAAGAATTCAGTAGCACAAATTTAGCAGCAGAAAATCCTCACTCTTGTCTATGCAGAGGAGTAATATAAAAGCAATAACGTAATTAAAATATATAATTAAGAGTTTAGTAGCACAAAATCCTCACTCTTTTCTATGCAGAGTAATAATATAAAAGCAATAACGTAATTAAAATGTAAAATGAAGAATTTAGTAGTGCAAATATAGTAGCACAAATCCTTACTCTTGTCCATGCAGAGGAATAATATAAAAGCAATAACGCAATTAAAATGTATAATGAAGAATTTAGTAGCACAAAATTCTCCCTCTTGTCTATGCAGAGGAATAATATAAAAGCAATAACGTAATAAAAATACATAATTAAGAATAACATTAATGAAGTATAATACGAACTTATAGGAATAACTGAAAGCTAATATGACATAAGGAAAATCAAGTTAATTATAAGGTAACTAAATTACATAGTGGTCTGTTGATTTTCATTGCGGCAGAATCAGCACAAGTGACGCTAAACTTCCTGAACGCATTGTTGAAAAAAAAAATCCATGATTTGGTGAAGGATAGAAGACGTAATATTTGACATGAATATTTCGATATGAAAAACCCGTCGCCAAGGTGGACGCAGCATTTTCTAACAATCGGTCAAAAACATGGGCGAGTGAACATCTCGAAGCACAGTCTGGAGATCTTTCAAAGAACTGCAGCTGAATTTTTGCGTCGTATCGCAGCAGTTGATAAAGCATGGATGCATCACAACCAGTGTAGAATAAAATTAATAGGGTAGTTATGACAAAAATGCCACATTTAGCAAAAACAACATGTTCGTTTTCATCAAGAGAATGCTCTGATACATCTGCGGTTGCAGTAACAAAACTATTAGAATTACGCTTCGAAATTATTCCCCCACCCTCATTAATCTCCAGATTTAGTCTCCATCGGACCAGTACTTGTTCCCTGATTTGAACAAATATCTTGCAGGACAAAAATTTGCAGGGGCCCGGTTGGCAAGAGAAGCGGGTCAGTGATCTGAACGTCCCTGGTTCGATGATGCTCGTCGCTGCAAATCCACCGCCGTGTTCACTAATGGTGGCCGGGGCACGTAAAATAGGTCGTGGCTACAATGTCCTCCAAGTTCTCAAATTTACCTCTGGAGATGCGGGGTCAAGTGTTCCGGTCTCGTCACTTGACTCGGTTCAAAATTACTGGACCGATGTTCTTCGAGGTCAAGTCAGACTTCAGCCCTAGTGATACGTAGCCTTAAAGTGAAGCTGCATACTACCTTTAGCCGAGTACCTAGGTCCTTTGGACTTGGAGTAGGCTTTTCTACACCAAGGGGATAGGAAACAACAACAACAACAACAAAAATTTGCTTAAAATTCAAAACTGATCAGCTTACTGATCAGCAAAACTGATCAGCTGACGCTTACTTTTCAGAGTTGGACTAGTCTTACTTTATGGAGACGATGAAAAAGCTAGAAAATAATTAGATCAAACTCAACGACCTTAAGGGATATTATACAGAATTTTTTTTTCTTAATTTTCAATAAATGTCTTTTGCATTGTTTTTCCATGGACTTATCAAACGACCATCCTGTATTTTATGTGTTCCCATTACAACAATCAACTCGTGAATTTTAAATCCTATTTTTGTCGTTATATTTTCGGGTTGTTGGTACAGGATAAAAGCAATTATACGCATCATAGTTCATTCATATTATTATATCCAAGTCCAAACAAACTATTCTTTGGGGGTTATGAAACGGGACAAAGGTGTATATAAGACTTCGGCGGTATTATGTTACCTTGAAAGCGTTCATCTCGGGGATATTGAATTTTCCTTTTAATGATTATACCTCATTGAGATTATCAAAGCTGAACAAAAGTAAATATGTGCATTGTAGCTCATTTAGAAAATCACGGTCGGTGGAAACAATATTTTGGTGCGAGCAAAAAGATTAAAGGTATATAGGCAATCTTTTTAAGAACTAACTTTTAGTTCATTAAGTTGAAAATATTCCTTTCGTGTATCTTCAGCTGTCTCTATAGGGTTAATTTTCATAGCGGTTGTTAATAACGTTGAGTAGCAAATTTAGGGATTCTGGCTAAATCTATTGATTATATTACTGTCTACAAGTTTGAAAATCCAATTGTCACTTCGATGAAATTATATTCATTCCTTTCATCACGGGATTCTTTCATTTGTGCATTCTATCTGCAATCTTTGCATATCAGATTATTAAAATAACAAATCAAGTTATCAAACACTTCTTCATAACTGAAAAATAATAACAGTGTAAGAAAAAGGCTTTTGAGTTTATTAAAACTTACACATAACTTTTTGCTGCCAAAAAAAATAACGTTAACCTGTACAAAAATTGTATTATTTTCTAAGAAAAAGTTCTATTCGTGAATTAAAATTCTTCTATTGTGCCGCTTTTTTGCCTACGAACCAAACAAATTTTCCTCAGTTCTTTATTTTAATCTTTAAAAATCGTCTCTTGTGAAGAATTTCCGCTGAAAAAAAAGCCGAGTTTTTACTGAAATATTGCTCTTAATCTAGCAGAATATATTTTTTTCTTTCGTTTCAAACCCTGCATCGCATAAATTTTTGATAAACTAAACATTACATAGTTTAAAAAAACTTTTCTTATGTGCCTTTTTATTATGAAATAGATGTTCATTCCTACAGAATTGCTTTTGTAGGCCAGGAGATTGATTCCAAAGCACATAACTTGGAAAAGACATTTCTCTTGCGTACTAACCAAGCTAATATACAGCGATTATTATGACTTGTTTGTACTTTCTATCGTAATTAATGGAAGATAAACATGTTAAAAAAACTTTTCTTATGTGCCTTTTTATTATTAAATAGAGGTTCGTTGCTACAGAATTGCTTTTGTAGGCCAGGAGATTGATTCCAAAGCACATAACTTGGAAAAGACATTTTTTCTCGCGTACTAACCAAGCTAATATGCAGCGATTATTATGACTTGCTTTTACTTTCTATTCGTAATTAATGGAAGATAAACATGTTAAAAAACTTTTGTTATGTGCCTTTTTATTATTAAATAGAGGTTCATTGCTACAGAATTGCTTTTGTAGGCCAGGAGATTGATTCCAAAGCATATAACTTGTGAAAGATATTTTTCTCGCGTAACTACTATGCAATGATTATTATGTCTTGCTTTTACTTTCTATTCGTAATTAATGGAAGATAAGCATGTTAAAAAACTTTTTATGTGCCTTTTTATTATTAAATAGAGGTTCGTTGCTACAGAATTGCTTTTGTAGGCCAGGAGATTGATTCCAAAGCATATAACTTGTGAAAGACATTTTTCTCGCGTAACTACTATGCAATGATTATTATGTGTTGCTTTTACTTTCTATTCGTAGTTAATGGAAGATAAGCATGTTAAAAAACTTTTTATGTGCCTTTTTATTATTAAATAGAGGTTCATTGCTACAGAATTGCTTTTGTAGGCCAGGAGATTGATTCCAAAGCACATAACTTGGAAAAGACATTTTTTCTCGCGTACTAACCAAGCTAATATGCAGCGATTATTATGACTTGCTTTTACTTTCTATTCGTAATTAATGGAAGATAAACATGTTAAAAAACTTTTGTTATGTGCCTTTTTATTATTAAATAGAGGTTCATTGCTACAGAATTGCTTTTGTAGGCCAGGAGATTGATTCCAAAGCATATAACTTGTGAAAGATATTTTTCTCGCGTAACTACTATGCAATGATTATTATGTCTTGCTTTTACTTTCTATTCGTAATTAATGGAAGATAAGCATGTTAAAAAACTTTTTATGTGCCTTTTTATTATTAAATAGAGGTTCGTTGCTACAGAATTGCTTTTGTAGGCCAGGAGATTGATTCCAAAGCGCATAACTTGGAAAAGACATTTTTCTCGCGTACTAACCAAGCTATTATGCAGCGATTATTATGACTTGCTTTTACTTTCTATTCGTAATTAATGGAAGATAAGCATGTTAATAAAACTTTTCTTATGTGCCTTTTTTATTAAATAGAGGTAAATTACTACAGAATGGCTTTTGTAGGCCAGGAGATTTATTCCAAAGCACATAACTTGGGAAAGACATTTTTCTCTGTTACAAACCAAGCTAATATGCAGTGATTATTATGGCTTTCTTTTACTTTCTATTCGTAATTAATGAAATATAAGCATGTTGGTATTAGTTTCTATCCAGTGAATGGCGATTTACAATCCCAGTCTGATTTCATATTCATTACTTGTGTTGAAGATTTTTACCAATTCAATGAATCTTTATATTTGTATTTTAGGAATTGGCTTGGTTGCTATCTGCTCCTATAATCCAGTGAAGGAAGCAAACAATACAATAGCCTCGAAGCTATTTAATAAATTAGGTACTATCCTTAGCTCATACAATGGAATCTTGTATCTCTGCAGAATGGATACTGGCATCATTTCTAGGATATGAAAATTTTTCCGTCGTCATACATGTTATTAACTGAGCCGTAAGTACTTAGTTTGGAGATATCCTCCAATAGTGTGATCCTTAAACATCCACTCTCAGTTCATGTTTAAAATCAAGTTTAATATACTAGAATCGAATTTGGAAGAAAGCGATAGGAAATTTATTCAAAGGAAATCAACTCTAAATTACTGAAATTTTGATTGCTTTGAAGAATCTCATATGATATCCTTGATACCACACGTTGATGCCATTAACAAGGGAATTTTTTATAACATTTAATGCTATACCAGTAGTAGAGAATTGCACGGACTGTGTCAGGCTTTGAGTTACTTTCTTTTCTATGAACTCGGATTCGTCCGGAACTCGCTTCTTTTCTATTTACACAGGCCGCATGGGATCTCTCATTTCTCAGATTCTGTTGCTGTCGACATGGACATCTTAAATCTCAAAAATGCAACAATCGCTCGACGATGTTATTTGTAAAAGAACTTACTAAATGATTGAGATATTTAAAATATAAGAGAACTTGTTTAGAAGTTTAAAATACAGGGTGATTTTTTTAAAACTGACACTACTCAGAGCCATCTGTAGCGCGATCTATCAGCCGGAATTCCCCCGAAATTGAAAGAGGGACTAAGGATGACATGGGAAAGAATTTCCGTGGGGAAAAAAATAGTTCCAAAAGTCACCGATAGGGGAAGATATGGCGCTGCTTTTGTTGGCGTACCCGAAAATTCGCACAAAAGCAATTAAAACGTCAAAATGCAAATTCATGACTACGTAGTGGACAGCAGTGCCATTATTTTGGGCTAAAAAGATCGGTGATAAATCTGTTGCACCTTCGTTTTACAGAAGAAAGGATCGTCAGTCGCTTTTTTCCACTTGCTTGGCCACCTCGTTCCCCAGACCTAACCCATGTGACATCTTTCTGTGGGGTTATTCTCGGGTGTATCTTGGTGGATCTCGGGTGGATCTTGGTGGATCTCGGGTGTATCTTGGTGGAGTCTTGAACTTGGCGGCCCTAAAGGACAACATACCTTGGACTTTGATGAACATTCCTGGTGACATGTTAAGCTTAACCGTTGAGAACATAGTGTTCAGTATAGGTGGTAACGGGCCGTTATATGCCGTAACGGGCAAAGTTTCATGCGATCGCATTCTAGCAGATCACGCCGAGCTTTGAATTTTTTCCGAGTTCGTAATAACTAAAAACATTTTCCAAAATATTTATCATATATGCGAAATCACATTTTATTTAATTCTGTTGTATTAAAAGCAATTAACGAAGCATCTGCAATTCCCCATAGTAAAATATTGAGCCACTTGAAAAAAACAGACATGGCTCTAAGTCATAACAGAAAAATTGTTTAAAATTTTCGAAGCATTTGAGAGTGAGGTTTGAATTTCGAATAGACCTGAAATTGGTGGCATATTTGTAAAATTTTCACTTTACGCATAAATGCAAAAGTGAAAAATGTCTAAATAGGTATATCTAACCGTAACTGGAAAACTTTGTTTAAAATGTCTGAGAAATAGTTTAACCATTAGCCGTATGCCAGTTTTCATTTAACATTGCTGAATAAAGCATTTTTTAGGGAATCAAAACAATAGTTTTCTTTCTGTAAGTCAAAGAAAAATACTGAAACTTGATTTGAAAAATCTCTCTATATTTAATTGAAAAAACGCAACTAAAATCCTTACTGCAACAGCTTTGACTTAAAACTGCTTAACTTGTTCTGACATTGGTGTATTGTAAATACGGTTTATTTCTATATATCCTATTTCTTTCTATTTCGAACTTTTCCAAATATAGACTTTGAAATCTTTTCTGTTTTTTTAGCGGAAAAACTCTTGTAATACTCAACTTGGCTGAATTGTTTTTATATGCTAATATAATTTCGAATGGATGTTGTCCAATTTAGAGAATTACATTAAAATTTTTCATTTCAGCTTCAGTTGAATGGTATGATCAAAATCAAATATTAACTAACGTGATTGTGTTTAAAGCATATATGCTTAAAAATAATTAATCTTTATCTATACTTATATATAAAGAGAGAGCGATTTTGTACGTGGAGGGTAATCTCCAGAACCACTGCACCTATTTGAAAAATTCTTTCACTGTTTGAAAGGTACATTATTCCAGATGGACATAGGCTATATATTATGTATATCTGATCAGTAGAAATAAAGTTAGGGGCTCAATCCTAACAGTCTCCATTGTTACCGCTACTGTCCTCTACCGCTTTTTGTGTCGAAGACTCCAACGATCCTTAGCGTGGTACTATCGTGGTGGGCTTCTGTTCTGACGTTAGCGGTTCGAATCTAGCCGTTCTCCGGCCCGCATTTTTCTTTTAAAAAATTAACTTCAATTATTAACTAACGTAATATTAATTTAAGGTATTATTAAGGTTATTTTTAAGGTAAAAAAAGATTTACAATTTATTGGCTATCAACTGGAAATTTATTGGTATAATATTTTGGTCAACCCGGACAAAGTTCGGACGGGCCGCTAGTATATATATAAAACAGTTCCGTGACTGACTGACTGACTGACGCACAGATCAAACCGCTGGAACTAAAGGGCTGAAATTTTGCATGGCGATTCTTCTTATAGTGCAGGGGGTCACTAAGAAAGATTTTTGCAAAATTCGTCTTAGATTTTTTAAAATAAAATTTTTAAGCTGTTTTTGTAACATTCTTTAAAGTTTGTATTTAAAATAATAATCTAAGGGTTGTAAAATTTATATCACGAGAAAGATCATAAAAATTTCTTTAGAATGAAATCTTTTTCGAATCTTTACCTCCATTTTCTGATTTTTGGTGAATTGTTAAAGATTAATTTTTAGAATTTAATTTATTAAATGCAGATCATGTGATTTCGTTTCTTTTTGTCATACTTCAAATTGATTTTGCGTCACATGCATAACAACGAAATAAATTGACAAAAAAAATATTAAAATACGGTAAAAGATAAAATTTAACCACTTGACTAATTGAGATGGAAATTTTTTAAGAATTTGATTCAAATTAGTATGTTTTATGGATATTAAACATACAAATTAATTACATACATTGACCTTTGTATTTAATTTGAATATTTTCTTCATTATTTTGTCTATATTGAAATACAATAAACGATATTATGTTCCTCAAACTGTACTATACTAACTGTACTATATTCTTTGGTATGTCCTATTACATTTAATTTAAATGTTTTCTTCTACATTATTTTATCTATAAAAATATCCCTTACGATTTTTTTATAAATATATTTTTTTGGTTTTTTTTACATCAATTGTATACATTGATCGTAGTATTTATTATAAATAAATAAATAAATAAATATATATATATATATATATATATATATATATATATATATTTGGCATTAATTGCATACATTGACAATTGAATTTAATTTTAATATACTCCGTAGCTAAGCACGGGTATTCAGCTGGTACTGCATAAGTATCATTATTGTATTATTTTCGGTTAAGAAAAAATGTAACCCCGGTATACAAATACATATTTAGATTGCTTGCTCATTAGATTTCACTAATACTATTACTTATTGAATGCTCGACATTCTACAGTTGTGAAAGCTGAGGAGGAAAAGTAAATATCAATTAAGAGAGACGTCAGTGTTTCTTCTGCCCAGAGAATGAGAAACTGGCGAAGGGGTAACACGCAGAAGAAAGAAAATTAATCATTTGTGTTAGCCAGTGCTAAGTGGAGGAAATGAAGATGTCGGGGAAAGTCATCAAGAAAATAATCTTAAGGAAGAAGGATAGTTAACAAGCTAAGGAATGTAATTAGTCTATGCGATCATTTACACATTCACGAAATCTACTAACAAAAAAACACGAAATTAATTTAACCGTTACAAAGATGTTACAAATAAGATAGAGTTTTGCCCTAAGGTTTCATAACTCAACACCAAATGAAAATCACAAATATCATATAGCTAATAACAAATGCCTCCCAAGTGTTGATAAGAACTGAACTAATAAAAATACTCTAGACGGAATATTATGTATAAAACGAAGAAACGAAGGCTTCTGTGTACTCAGGCGTAGCGCGCTTCTAACTTTTGGGGGGTCACGAACTGAATTCAGTTAGGGCCCTACTTAACATACTGACTGCTGCATGAAATATTATGATTTTTTAATTGAATAACAATACAATTGATGTTTTAGTGTCATTCAAAAGTTATTCAATGATAAAAATAACTATAAATAAAATGAGAAAAAAATATGGCATCGAACTTTTGTTATGGATCATATTATTGTTGAATACTATTTTAAAGCTAAAGACATAATCGGAATCTTCAGATGCACAGTTAAAAAAAGCGTGGGGAAAAACAACTTTGTTAAAACTTTTCTAGAATTTTCCGATTTTAACTGAACTTATATTGACGTTTTAATTTATTTCAAGTTAAGTTAGGAGGGGGGGTGGGGGGCACGGCGACTCTACGTCTATGCGTGTACTAACCCTATTGGATTCTCTTACCTCAATTTTAACCTATGGAGAAATTTTGTCTACTATTGACAGCCACATAAATGCTGATAATCCAATAAAAATGGCATTTTCAGATAGCCTGAACTTTTCTGAACCTTGCAACAGGATTCATTTTATAAATTTCATGCACCAAAGGTATTTATGAGCGTTTAAAACACACTATACCAGATTTCTTTTGACGAATAATTTAAATTTTAAAATATTGTTTTTATATTTTTTAATGAAAATGCCCCAAGATGTAAAATTGCTTTCTCTATTATAGAGCAGAATATTTTTTTAAAAATCTGCATGTTCCGGTCCATGCATGGACCGGAATTAATAATTTAAAAAATAATTTAACAAATAATTTTAAAAATCTGCATGTTTAAATCCATGTCGGCCAACCCTGGACAAATTTTCTCCATAGGTTAACATTGAAGTGATCGAATCCAATAGGGTTAGTACACAACAGCCTTAGTGCTACAGACTCAGATATACTTTGCTGTATCACTCTTTTGTTGTCCTCCTATTATTTTCAATATCTATACTCTACGAACTTTCTGAGTTTCTAATCTTTTATTTAAGGAACAAAAACGCGCACAAAAGCATCTTCTTTATAAAAGTATGATACCCGTCATTTTGCGTAAAAGCTGAATAACAGAGGTTGAATGTAAATACACACAATTTGAGAGGTAATTTCTGTATCCTTTACAAAGAATGATTTTCGTGATTGTTGATTTGTCCTTCCAGAAAAAAAAATTCATTATTTACCAACTTATGGATGTTTTTAAATATAATTAATGCATTCATGCGTAAATATCCGGCATCCGATAATTGGTTCATTGCCAATAACACTGCTGCTATCAATCAGTTGAAAATTATTCGACTGCTAAAGGAAACACATTTTTTTTAACTCTGCTAACCCAATAATGTGTCATTTGCGACTCAAAATGAATTAACAGGTTAAATAAAGGACCAATTTTTTTTTTCAGGAAAGACAAATCAACAATCACGAAAACCGTTCTTTGTAAAGGATACAGAAATTACCTCTCAAGATCTAGGCATAATTATTGCCGATTTTTAAATCAGGAATAACAGTAAAAAAACTAATCAGAACTTACTTTGCCAAAAATGAGGAATTTGTCATTCGTTTATTTATTTGGAGGAGTATGTACGAGTCATCTTTGTATGTCCTATATCAGAATGCACTTAATATTCTTCCTCAATATATAAATTTGTCAAAATTTCAGGAATAATAATACTTTTAATCTATTATATATATAATAGCCGTTGTCACTGTATAACACTTCCGGGCTGTACTCATCTTTCAATTGAAGCCCTCAGTAAACAAACCACCGATTAGGCTTAATTTCAATTTCAGATGTGGATCAGAATTTTTTCTTACCTAAAAACTAATATCTTCTCCAAATCACGTTTGTTCAACCTATTTTTCTATAAAACATTCAGAACCTAAAAACAAATTGGATGCTTTTAGCTGTATATTTAACAGTTTTTAAAATCTGTTTACTTTTGCGATGAATACTGAAAGTAAACAAACTTGAATGTGAATGAATCAAGTAGCTCAAGTATTCATATCGCGTAGTGAGCTGTAAAAAACTGGATGGCAATCTACTCCTCCAATCGCATGAAAAACTAAATAAATAAAAAATTATGAAGGGTTTGTTTTTACAAGGTGTGGATTAAATGCAATATTGTTAGATAATTCGGGATATTTTTTAACTTTCATATACTTTTTCCATTATGACGTCATTATTAGTATTATGATGTCAAAATGACGGGTTGGATGGCAGTATACTACTCCAATCGCGTGAAAAACTAAATAAATAAAAAATAATGAAAGGGTTTGCTTTTACAAGGTGTGGATTAAATGCAATATTGTTAGATAATTCAGGATATTTTTTAACTTTCATATACTTTTTCCATTATGACGTCATTATTAGTATATGAAGTCAAAATGACGGGTTGGATGGCAGTCTACTATCCCAATCGCGTGAAAAACTAAATAATAAAAAATAATGGAAGGGTTTGCTTTTACAAGGTGTGGATTAAATGCAATATTGTTAGATAATTCGGGATATTTTTAAACTTTCATATACTTTTCCATTATGACGTCATTGTTAGTATTATGACTCTGCCAAAAGCGATGCAGAACAGCGCCATATCTGGGAAAAACAAATTACCCATGAAGTATATAATACCCATGAAGCATATAATAACAGAGAGTATAACAAAATTCGTTAAAATCGGTCACGAATTTATTAAATTATAGTGTCCTAATTTATTGGCTGTAATTCCAATATCTACCATTAGCAATATTTAGGTTTGTAGCAAATTTTGACGAAAAGCTCTACAAAAAGGTGGCATCTGCTGATCATTTTTTAAATTAAAATTCCAAGGATGCCAGGTTTGGCGTTAACTCGCCCCATAAGTGATAAACACGTGAACGACAGCTGGTCGAAACTATATTTGTAATCTTATTTCGTGGTGTATTAATATGTCAAGACGACAGATGGGTTAGTTTCAAATTATATTGTTGATACTTATTGGCTGGAAGAGGAATCTATTATTTTTTTCCAGAAAAATATCTTCAGCTCGATAATGTACCTATAAATAGGGAAATAAAAATTTTTTTTGAGAACATGCTAAGTGTGATACAATAACAAACCAAAATATCATCAAAATCCTTCTGTTGAACCTCGACATAATAGTTCAAAATTCCATTAGCTAAAAAATGGGCACAATTTTTCTTAATTATCAGGTTAAACACGAACAGATTGAAATATTGATTTGTCTCTAAATAAAACTTATAGAGTATAGCTCACTTCTACCCAGACTTGGGTGTAGATAATTTGAAGTAGCACTCTAAATGAATTTGATACAAACCCGAGTTTATACATGAAACAATGTTTTATGAATTCGTTGCACATTAGAATTTGCTTTACAGCAGGTAAGCATACGTACTAACTTGTACGGAATATTATATATAGCATTTAATAAAAATACACTTTGAACTTATGCACAAACCAGCAGAGAGTCAAACCAGCAGTTTCTGCTACGTAAACTTTGGGCTGCTAAGCACAAGCGCCGGTTAACACTGGAACTGCTTACCTCGTAGCTCCCTCTCGCTTATCTATCAACCTTAACAAACACCTTCTTCAACCTTAACAACCTTTGTCATTAATCAAGCTGCCATGGTATATTATACCAAGCGCGTATGCCGAAATTAGCATATCTCAAGCAGCTTCTTTAATTCATGCATTCAAAAGTTCGATTCTTGTGAATCGACTCTTATGGATACCTTACAATCTCCCTGTCAGTTCATTATAGAACAGGCTTAAATTCTTCATAACCGAAAAGTGTATTAATGACCCACATTGCTCGGGTTTTGTGGTACAAAATAAAATTTAGTAGGATAAAAGGTATCAAAGAGATATCCTATGTAAAAAAATTTCAAAACCTATTCGCTTTAATTCATTGTTTTGTTACCACATCTGAACGAATTTTCCTATCATTTAATTGTAGGATTTATTTACCCCTTCCATTTGCACAATAATATTATGATAATAAAGTCAGATACAGTAATACCTCGGTAATCGTCGAATTCGGTACTCGTTGCATTTTGACGCGAAAAAATTAATTCGTACTCGGCGTTTGCTCTATATCAGGGCTTTCTTAAAGTATTTCTACTCGCGACACCTTTTTTTCCCCAGGAGAAAATTTTATGTGACCCCGGTAGATATTAAAAAAACGGTATATCTTTAAAAAATATGCAAATAAAACCAGTAGGCACATAAAAATGAATATACAAATAAAACATTAACTTGGGTTAAATCATTGAAATTTTAGAGTGAAAAGATCGTTTTATTTCTCTATTGCTTATTCTTAACGGGATTTTTTTTAATTTAATTCAATATTTTAGATCAAAATTGTTTTCATTAATTATTTGCTAACTAATATTCAAGAGTCTGACGAAGAGGACACCCTTCGCGAAACAGTTACTAAATATTTCTGACCCCAAATTACACAAAAAACTTCGTAACACAAAGAACTTCAAACCTTGATTTCTTCAATTTTGTTTAGATGGATTTAGTTCACTATAGTTGTGATCCCCTCATATACATACTACATATATATATATATATATATATATAATAATATATCGATATATATATAATATATTATATTATATATAGATATCTATATCTATATGATATATATATATATATACGTAGGTAGGCTGAAAAGTAATGCACACATGCTTGTAGAGCGCGAACGAAATCACCTTCGAACAGCGCTAAGTGGCATTTGGAATGTTCCATCCTCTCAGTACGCATGCGCAGGTTTGAAATCGTTGTGTTCATACCTGTGTATTTGAAAAGCGTGTAGAAGTGGAGACGTGTTCTAGTGCTATGTCAACGGCGAGGTTATACAGCGCGCTGTTATCGTAATTTTTCATACAGCTGAAAAAGTGCGTCCTACTTAGATTCACTCGTCCGTTTAAAGGGCTGTTTAAGGTGACGATACTGTTGATAGGGGGTACCTGTAAATCGATGGGTAATAAAAGTTCGTGGTTTTCGAGCCTGGAAAAGCCATAATTGGTGATGAAAACACGCAACGGGACGTCCCCGATCACTGCCACAGACGATGAACATCGCAAACTCGTCGACGATTTGATTCAAAATGACCGGCGAATCTCTCAAAAGCGTATCGCAAACCATAATGGAGTATCCAAGGAATGTGTCTGCTTCATTATAGAACGATTGGGATACCGTAAAATCTGTGCTGGATGGGTACCACGCCGTCTCACAGGCGAGAATAGAGTCGGACTGGAGAGGCTCTGCGAAACCTGAAGTTTGAACCGATTCCACACCCTCCTTATTCCCCCGATCTTTCGCCTTGCAATTTTTATGTTTTTCCTCTATCAAGAGAGACCTAAAGGGCATCATTACCTCGGACGATGTGGTGAAGGTAGCTGTCAAGTCGTGGATTTGAGAAAAGTCGGAAGAATTTTTCAGTGACGGAATGAGAAAACTTGTTACACGTTGGGAGAAAGTGTTAGCCTTAACGGTGACTATGTGAAAAATAAATATAGATTTTGAAGCTTAAGAATTGTACTTTAATGTTCATTTTGCCCGATCTCGCTATTTTTGTTCGCGCTCTACAAGCATATGTGCATTACTTTTCAGCCTACCCTCGTATATATATATATATATATATATATATATGTGTGTGTGTGTGTGTTGTGTATGTGTATGTGTGGTGTGTGTGTGTCTAAGTATATATGTATATAATAACTCCCTTAGTGACCGTCCTTACAAAGGGGTATGAAATTTCTCGTTCTTAAGAGGGAATCGCAAATATGGTCCCCGTAAGCTAAGGTTAAGAGACAAAAAGAGAAAGGATCCCTTGGAAGCGCCTGATGTTTTATTGTAAGGGGATTTCCCTTCGAAGGAAAACCTCTCTTCTCCGCTACTTCGCCACTGTTCCATTTGGCTTTAAACATCTTTCAGTACAGGTTGAGTGAAGATAAAATTTCATTTTATTTCTCTAATTATTGTTATTTCTCTAATATTTCTCTAATTATTTTATTTCTCTAATTATGCCTGTCTATTTTAAAGATTTTGTATAAAAATAAAACCCTATCAATTTTTAAATGCCTAGTACAATGTGAAATTTCCCGTTTTCAGAAACGAATATAGGGGATGGTTGTAACTTTATTACACCATCCCTATATTCGTTTCTGAAAACGGGAAATTTCACATTGTACTAGGCATTTAAAAATTGATAGGGTTTTATTTTATACAAAATCTTTAAAATAGACAGGCATAATTAGAGAAATATTACCTTATAAAATTTTTTGATATAAATATTTTTTTAAATTAAAATTTTAAAAATTGAAATAATTTTTTTTTAATGTTCCTTGCAATCCGATTTTTAATTTTTCATTTATATTGCTTATAAATAAATTTTGAACAGGGTTATGTATTACTTTGTGCTTTCGTTGAATAGTTAATGTTTAGGAAATATTTTTATGCATGATGTCGATACCTGAAATGGATACATAACTTTATTTTGATGTATTACAGGAGTCTTTATTATAAATTTCATAAAATTACGCAAGCAGCATTTCAAAGACTTGCAAATGGAAATTAATCATTTTGAGAAAAAATCATTTAAAAGATGTTTACTAACTTACCTTTAATACTGACTTTTCTAATGCCACCAATTTTCATTTCACTTTCACTACATATTTAAATGCATTGATTCATTTTATTCCAATATTTATATATTTTAAAATTATTAATACACCAAAAAAAATTTAAATTTTTGATTCCATTATTGGTAATTTTAAAGTCCACCATACCCTTAATTCAATTTAAATTATCCTTATGGAAAAAATTACGTACAGTAGTCGTTCGGTACACGTCATGGCTTCTGGAACCAATTAACGACGACCGAGGTCATCATTATTATTAAGTTGCTAGGCCGACTTTTTGGGCAGTCTGTGAGAAAAACTACTGCATCAATTTACTTCATTTTGGTCTTATACGAAAGATTGTAATCTGTAGATTTGTCAAATTTGGTTTTTGTAACCGCTATTTCTATTAATGAGCGATAATTTACAATTAAAATTTGATTTCTGCGCATGCTTAGCGGCATGTTTAAATATGGCTTTAGAAACTCACTGTTTCCGCGCATGCTCAGTGACATGCTTTAACGATAAACACTTTTATTCCGAGGAGTCTCTCTAGATCTCTCTCTGCCATTTTTATTTTATCATAATTACGTTTTTGTTATTTTATCATAATTATTTTATATCAGATAAAACTTGATGGAAATTGTTTATTTCGCGCTGTTTAATAAGCGATAATTTACAATTAAAACATTTCTTCTGCGCATGCTCAGTGACATTTTTAAATCTGGCCTTAGATACTCGCTAAGCACAAGGCTGCTTAAACATATTAATTTGCTTCTGCGCATTATTATGATTTTCAACATTGGCAATGATGTGTTGAGTATAATTTAAGTATTAGTACACTATTTACTATCTAGCCGTCATGTTTTGACGGTATCAACTAGTTGTATATTAAAATGAAACTTATTACATTCATACTTCTTCAATTTATATAAACTTAGCCTTGATACAAATTTATGGGTCTGACTAAAAGGGAATGAGGATTGTTTCTCTAAATTCAAGAAAAGAAAATGATTTGTTGTGGTTTACAAAGGGCTGATTTTGAAAAACTGTAAAGTTGTTAAGAAGCAAAGCAAAATTCACTCACTTTCTGATCATATCTGTGAGATAAAACTCTCTAATAGTTTTTCAAAATGTTTAAGGTGACTGCCTACGTTCGGAGCCAATTTTTTAAAAAAATTGTTTTTTTAAGGATTTTTTGGTCTCATATGGTAAACAGCATTTAAAAATAAAAATAAAAAAAAACTTTCCTGTAACACCATACTTTTTTATAAATTGGTCAATTTGAGTAATTTTTAATGAAATTTAGCTAAAACGCTTATCACTCTGAACAAAATTCTAATGCTACTATTTTAATTTCCTTCTCACACATGATACATATAACAGTTATCTTCAAAATGACCTACAATCTAAGAGAAATTTTGAAATGCAAAATAATACAGACAATTTTATGTTCTAATATGAAAATTTTCCCCAATTCTCATTCCTTTTTATAAAAACAGCCCAAACAAAAAACTATTTATTATACATCAATTATTGTAGGTCATTTCATTAACAATAGCATCTAAAACATTTCCTGAAAATTTATCAAATTATATGCATTATTATCTGAAATATCATGATAACGGATGAGATTTTGCTAAAAAACATAATTCTGAGAAAAACGCCTTTAAAGTTGTTTGTCACTTCAATTTTGTATTAGACGATGTTTTTAAAATAGCTATAACTCTGCTTCTAATTGATGTAGAATGAAAATCTAAGCGGTTTTGAAAAGAGAAAAGATTGAATTACAAGATTCTTGCAAAAAATAAAATTGACCAAAATGGTCAAAAAATGGTCGCATTTAAAGTTTGTCACTTAAATTTTGAATTAGAAGATGTTTTTTAAAATAGCTATAACTCTGCTTATAATTGACGTAGAATGAAATCAAAACTGTTTTGAAAAGGGAAAAGATTGAATTACAAGATTCCTGCAAAAAATTAAATTGATCAAATAGTCAAAAATGGCATTTTCAACGTAAGCAGTCACCTTAAGTTACAAATTTTAGCAAAGTTTAATAATGGAAACTTATTACATTCATATTAATAATGGACACTTATTACATTCATACTTCTAGTTCAATTTATATAAACTTAGCCTTGATACAAATTTATGGGTCTGACTAAAAGGGAATGAGGATTTTTTCTCTAAATTCAAGAAAAGAAAATGATTTGTTGTGGTTTACAAAGGGCTGATTTTGAAAAACTGTAAAGTTGTTAAGAAGCAAAGCAAATTCACTCACTTTCTGATCATATCTGTGAGATAAAACTCTCTAATAGTTTTTCAAAATGTTTAAGTTACAAATTTAGCAAAGTTATAATAATGAAAACTTATTACATTCATTATTAATAATGGAAACTTATTACATTCATACTTCTAGTTCAATTTATATAAACTTAGCCTTGATACAAATTTATGGGTGACTAAAAAATGAATGAGGATTGTTTCTCTAAATTCAAGAAAAGAAAATGATTTGTTGGGTTTACAAAGGGCTGATTTTGAAAAACTGTAAAGTTGTTAAGAAGCAAAGCAAAATTCACTCACTTTTGATCATATCTGTGAGATAAAACTCTCTAATAGTTTCAAATTTAAGTTACAAATTTTAGCAAAGTTATAATAATGGAAACTTATTACATTCATTATTAATAATGGAAACTTAACATTCATTATTAATATGGACACTTATTACATTCATACTTCTAGTTCAATTTATAAACTTAGCCTTGATACAAATTTATGGGTCTGACTAAAAGGGAATGAGGATTTTTTCTCTAAATTCAAGAAAGAAAATGATTGTTGTGGTTTACAAGGGCTGATTTTGAAAAACTGTAAAGTTGTTAAGAAGCAAGCAAAATTCACTCACTTTCTGATCATATCTGTGAGATAAAACTCTCTAATAGTTTTTCAAAATGTTTAAGTTACAAATTTTAGCAAACTTATAATAATGAAAACTTATTACATTCATTATTAATAATGGAAACTTATACATTCATACTTCTAGTTCAATTTATATAAACTTAGCCTTGATACAAATTATGGGTCTGACTAAAAGGGAATGAGGATTGTTTCTCTAAATTCAAGAAAAGAAAATGATTTGTTGTGGTTTACAAAGGGCTGATTTTGAAAAACTGTAAAGTTGTTAAGCAAAGCAAAATTCACTCACTTTCTGATCATATCTGTGAGATAAAACTCTCTAATAGTTTTTCAAAATGTTTAAGTTACAATTTTAGCAAAGTTATAATATGGAAACTTATTACATTCATTATTAATAATGGAAACTTATTACATTCATTATTAATAATGGACACTTATACATTCATACTTCTAGTTCAATTATATAAACTTAGCCTTGATACAAATTTATGGGTCTGACTAAAAGGGAATGAGGATTTTTTCTCTAAATTCAAGAAAAGAAAATGATTTGTTGTGGTTTACAAAGGGCTGATTTTGAAAAACTGTAAAGTTGTTAAGAAGCAAAGCAAAATTCACTCACTTTCTGATCATATCTGTGAGATAAAACTCTCTAATAGTTTTTCAAATGTTTAAGTTACAAATTTTAGCAAAGTATAATAATGAAAACTTATTACATTCATTATTAATAATGGAAACTTATTACATTCATACTTCTAGTTCAATTTATATAAACTTAGCCTTGATACAAATTTATGGGTCTGACTAAAAGGAATGAGGATTGCTTCTCTAAATTCAAGAAAAGAAAATGATTTGTTGTGGTTTACAAAGGGCGATTTTGAAAAACTGTAAAATTGCTAAGAAGCAAAGCAAAATTCACTCACTTTCTGGTCATATCTGTGAGATAAAACTCTCTAATAGTTTTCAAAATGTTTAAGTTACAAATTTTAACAAAGTTATATATACGAAGTAAGAGTTTTTTTATTTTATTTGTGACATTAAATTTTAGAAGTAAATTAATGCCATTTTGTTCCCAGAAGCAAAGATCTTATTTCAGAGAAATTGGTTATTACAGATGCTAAAATAGCTCACGTAGGAGTGTTTTGCGGGAAATAAATTAGACGCAAAAACAAATTTCATGGAAAAGGTCGTTTTAAAATGGTTTTGAGCTGAAATATTTTTCTCGCTCTCATTTATATTTAATACTACAAAATGTACCAGCAGTTACCTAGGGTCGGAGCAAATGAGCTTAAAAAGATGTAAAGCAGAGTTTTCCTTGTCGACCTATTTTAAAATGAAGATTTGTTTATTTCAATCCAATTTCGTAGTTTTAGTTTTTTTTCCTGTTTGGGGGGTAGGGGGGAGTGGGATTACTCCATTTTTAGGCTTTTAACCTCGAATATAAACATCATGTTGCATTCGCTTTTTCCAACGGCAGTGAAATTTTAATTTCAAAAATAATTTTACATTAACAATGAAATGAGATTTCACGTGAAAATAACAAAACTGAACGAAGAATATTTTTATATAGAAAGTAAAAATATTTCTGTGAAGATATATTATCCATTACTTACTAAGCTCACATCCTGAAATGTTATAATAAAGGAAAGCAGGATTGATACTTTTTATTTATTTGGAAAATTTCTTATAAAACTGATTATTTCTACAAACAGTGATTATTTTCACGATATGTACTACTGCCCTTTCGACCATAATTGATTACGGTTTTCATGGAAGAGTTTTCGTCTGTTAGGTAATTAAGTGTTTGTTTAACGCACATATTCATCTTTTTATCAGAAAAAGAGTGGTACGTGTACAAAAATTTCCTTTCAATGAGCTTTTTCATATCACTCTTGCGAATAGTTTTCCTCTTCAAATATAATTTAGTTTATTTAAGTTGCATGGAATTCAAATGGAAGTTCAAATCAAGCAAGATAAAAAAAAACTCTGAATTTCGGGCATTCATTATATATATATATATATAATATATATATATATATAATATAGATAAGATATATATTAATATATAAATATATATATATATATATTATATATAATATATAAATATATAAAATATATAGATATATATATATATTATATAAATATATAAATCACTCAGCTCTCCCTTCCGTCCACTATTCTGTTTGACAAGGATGTTTTTCCGTGCACTCTGTATGCTTCATGACTTTCGATACCATAGCTCGAAAATCACCCATTAGACTGGGGGTTGCAGTAACAGCTACTCCATTTAAACGCGCTCAAACAATTTGCCCTTTTCGCAACGTCTGCAAGGTTTGACATTTTACGCTGTTCCCCCCAAAAGCACGATGCCCTTAGCTTCATTACTGCTACCTGACAGTAGAATAATACATACACTATATTATAAAAAACATACCGGTGTCCAGACTTGTTTTTAAGGAATACGAAGCACATTGATAAACACCACTAATAATGATAGGTGTTTCCATTGTTTTGATAACTACCTGTATATATATATATATAATATATGTGTGTGTGTGTGTGTGTGTGTGTGTGTGTGTGTGTGTGTGTGTGTGTGTGTGTGCGTGCGTGCGTGCGTGTCTGTGGTGTGTGTGTGTGTGTATTATATATACATGCACACACAGTGAAACTTCCCTATGTCGGCCAATCATAGTTCCGAAAACAAATGGCCGTTTTGAGGGATGTCCGTGGAAAAGGGGTTTTCTCCACAATATTGGCTCTGTGGAGACTTTAATCGGTTCTGAACAAAATAGAGCGGTGGCCGTCTAGAGAAGTTCCACTGTATATATATATTATATTATATACTCTTAGACAGAACAAAACAACGCACCAAGAAGGGGAAAGCAAATTTGACCCAAATTGATATGCATACAGGTTTCGACGGAAAATGCCAAATTTTAAAGTTTGGCGCCCAATGAATCAACATGTGAGGTTGCAGCGCATTTTAATTGCTCAACTTGCAAGATATTAAAGAGGAGAAATTTCGATTCCAGTTCATAAATTCTTTCCGAATTTCGCTCCATGAACTCAGGTAGACAGTAACTATGCCTCGCATACAGGTGGGCGAACAATATGCGCAGATTTCAGCATTTGAGAGAGGACGTGTAGTTGGGCTCAAGAAGTCGGTTGGTCGAATCGGCGAATCACTCGGCATTTGGATAGGAGCGATCTCACTGTTAAACGGTGTGGCAGGAATGGGGGAACCATGGCCGAACACAACGTCAAGAAGGTAGAGGTCGCAATAGAGAACGACAGAAGGTGAGGACCGAGCAATGGTTAGAGCGGCACTCACAGCCCCAGATTCATCATTACCATCGATCGTACGTGCACCTGGTGCTTCAATGACCGCAAGGACCATTCATAGGCCGCTCAGAGAAAGGGGGTTGAGTTCACGGCGCCCCTTGCGCCTACTACCATTGACCTCTGTGCACCGGCAAGATCGTTTGCAGAGGTGTCGGGCACATTCGACCTGCAATGTCACTGACTGGAGTAGAATTATCTTCAGTGATGAGTCCCGCTTCGAATTGAGCCCCGATGACCATCGAATACGTATCTGGAGACGCCCCGGACAGCGGTTGAATACCAACCTGACTGTGTTCCGCCATATGGGCCCACAACCAGGAGTGATGGTGCATGGTGCAATTTAATTTCATAGCAGGACCACTTTGGTTGTCGTCCGTGGCACCCTTACACCACAGCAGTACGTTGACGATATTCTACTTCCCGTTGTTTGCCCTTCACATCACGCCATCCCGGGCTTACATTTCAGCAGATAATGCCCGCACGCACAGGCGAGGATTCTCTTGCTTGCCTTCGTGCTTGCCCAACGCTACCTTGGCCAGCAAGTTCGCCGTATCTATTCCCCATTGAGCACGTTTGAGCATTTAAGCGGGGCCTCCAACCAACTCGGGATTTTGACGATCTAACGCGCCAATTGGACAGAATTTGGCACGATTCCGCAGGACATCAGCTTCCTATATATCAATGCCAAGCCGAATAACTGTTTGCATAATGGCCAGAGGTGGAACAACGCGTTAATGACTTTTCACTTTGTAAATTTCTTTCTCTCAATTAAATCATCCAATTTTTCTCAAATAGTAATCATTTTTCTCTGCACTGTACATCACATCAACCGATTTTCGTCCCATTCGGATAACTCCTTGTTGGTGCGTCGTTTTTTTTTGTCTATGTGTGTGTATCTATATATATATATATATATATATATATATATATATATACAGTAACCACCGCTTATAGTGATCAGTGGTTATAAGAATCAACCGTTATAAGAATCAATATCGCGAAAACAAAAACAAATGTATTATTTCCATGTTAAAATTTTCGCTTTAAAGAATCAATCCACCGTTTTAAGAATCAGTTGACACTCTTCGCTTTCCTTTCATTTTTCCAAAAAAAGCCACTTAAACCCTCAAAAGACACGAGTTCTTATTTTTTTTAAAGAAAGATTGATAAGACGGGATGGAATTTAGTCCTAAATTCATCCCTTTCTTTGTTAGACATAACATAAGTTCCTCTTAAATTCTTTAGCACAATACTGTCCTATTAGCTTGACCCAGGGGCATCTTACCCGTTCGGGTCCGATTTCACTTTTCACGACTGACAAACAAAAATAGGGACCTTTTTTTCCCACCTCCCTCATCCTGGTTGCGGCTTCCTGGACCTAAAACACATAATCTTCGAAGTGTCCCGTCCACTATCACTTAGGCAAACGTGACATTAGTAGATTCAGCACGTTATCAAACCGTGAACGTAAGCTAGAAGGTGAATCTTCGTCTGAAACTATTAGTATTGAAAGAGGTAAAACAACCTCCTGAAAACTTCCTTACGTCAAACTACCATAGAAAACATTTTCTTGCTCCTTCCAGTAGCTGAAATGTTAAAACTGTTAAGAAGGTATGTTGTAACAATTGGATTTTTTTTTCTCTTACTATATCTGTGTATCTTCTTATAGGTCTAGAAATTAAGTTGTAGTTTTAAAATTTAAAAAATAATTTTAATAAAATAGATTAACGTAAATTAAAGAGTATTTTATGGTAAATTATCTAATATGTATATATAGGTGTGTGCTTGTCCAAACACCTAAATTTCGGCTATAATCAACCGCTTATAAGAATCAAAAACAGTAATAACAACGTGATTCTTATAAGCGGAAATCACTGTATATATGAATGTATGTACATAAAGTAAAACTTCTCTAGCCGTCAAACCTCAAACGGCCACCTTTTCGGAACCATGACTGGCTGCCATAAAGAATTTTCACTGTATATATATATAATATATGTGTGTGTGTGTGTGTGTGTGTGTGTGCATGCATGCATCGCGGATACTTGAACCCATATGATTCTAGACATATACATTATGAATATCAGCTGGAATATGGACGTTGTGTGACAATATACAGGGGGAAATGCCTGTAATATAAGCAAGGACACTTGTTTCAAATTTCACTGCAAAACTTATGATTCATAAATGTCTGATCCAGAGAACTTATGCCAAATCTCGATAAAACGTCAAATCAGTAAGTCGACATCAGATTTAAACGATGTACTTCTCAAAGATAAAGTTTTATAATTTCGCACTTGTTTTGTTTTATGAAAGAGTAAATAGTTTATATTCACCATAAGTTTAATGTATTCATGATAGAATGTAAGCTATCCTCAGAAATTTTAGAAGTAAATTCATGTAAGATGGTAATTACGTCTTGATATGTAAGAGTTATCTCAAAAGAAAATTTTTAACTTCGATATTGCGTCGAGTTTTATTTTTCTAGAACGACATGAAAATCACATAACATTCCACCCAATATTTCTTACTTCAATCTCTTAAAACCAATCAAACTCCCACTTACATGTATTAATGCATTGCAGCCACATCTTTAAGGTTTAATCTGTGAAACATCGTTAGTAATCACCCCACGTACTTCATTTTGTCATCCCGAAGTCTTATTTCAGATATACTTCTCTGAAATGCCAAAACCACGGTATTTCTAATATCCGATCCTTGTTTCAACGGATTTCTATTCTTTCTCGGGATCGTCTTATCGAAGCATTGAATAATCAGATGTATGAAATAAGTATCACGAAACTTCGCGACAAATCTTTAGTTATTTTCACCAAGGGCAGACAATTCCGATTTAATTCTCTTTTTTTTAACTTTCCCCCTAAACAACTGGAAAACTAGATCTTGTTCAGTTTTAATTTATTTGAAATCAATTCTTTTCCGCGATCTCCCAACTTTGCGAGACATGTTTAATTTAAGATGAGAGCAAATTACCTTTGGAAGCAAATTATAATTTGCCGTTTTGACAAGATTCGAGACACAAATGTTGTTTTCATATGAATAAACAAAATTCATGAACAGAAATTGTAAGAAGATATTTTTTTATTTACAAATGTGTCTGATATATTGATCGATTTTGCTATTTTTTATTAGAGAATAATTTAGTAATGCTCATATTGCGACAAAGTTCTAAATTCTAAATTTTATTGAACTATCATCTGTAAGCAATGAACTGTGTAAATGTTATATGACACGGTCATACGTTTCTCCGACAGTTAAACTTCCAACTCTACACAGTGATTTTCAACGGAGGTTATTTATAATGACCTACATTTAAGGTCTTATTTGATAGTGGGCCAACTCCACTTTAGAAAAAAAATGGAGTTAGCCTCACTTTCATGTTTATACACGTCATTTATATCATTTTAAAACTGGTACACCTCTAGCTTATTTCTGCTGACAACAGAGGGCATTACAAATCAGACGTCAGCAGTCATTTCTCAGCACTCAGAAATTTCAAGGCTATATATATATATATAAAATTGGCCGGCCAATTCGCGAAATGGCTAGACGCTGTAAATTGGCTGGCCAATGTCCGATCTTTTCTTGATTTCGGGAATTGGCCGTCAGATCGCGAAGTGGCATGGGAGGATCAGCCAAAGTTGAAGAAAAAAATCATTGGCACGTATTATTGACTCTGTATAACCATAACTCATTCTTTAAAATTACTAGCTGCGGTACCCGCAGCTAACTGCGGTAGGATGTGGCCATTTGAGACAAAGTAAAAAATTAAATTTTTTTAAATTTTAATTTAAAAACTTGTCAATTTTTTATATTTTTAAATTAGAAGATTTATATTTTGAAATTAAAAAAGAAAACAAAAGGGGCAATTATCAAATTAACTTTTTAATAAAACAAATATTAAAAAATTATGTTCCCACCGTACCACCCGGTATGTGAAAAAACATACCACTACAATTTTTTTTCTGTAAAGTAAAAGTTATTAGAAATACAAAAGATATTAAAAAAGTTGTAAATGGTCAACATAAAAAATTTACCTTTTCCTTTAATTAAAAAATGAATTATAAATCACCGTAATCACTTATTACAACAAGCTGAACTTTTGTGACATTTCGAATTACATAAAAGTTTGTTGTCTGTTTACAGCGGTTTGTTGCACACTTAGTCGAACAATTGCTTTCGTGTAGCCTTGGCCCCCTGTCAGTGATTGGGAAGACGCTATGGTTCGTAGCGATTTTTCTTCTGTGCCTATGGAATCAAGTGTTAGCAGTTTCTCGTGCAGAATGGAAAACTCACTTCTGGAATACAGGTGTTTGAGAACGCCATGTTCTGTTCCTAGCTTGTAGAAATCGTCCTCGACGTTCATGACAACAGCAAGAACGCTTCTTGGGTCCCCTGTTATCTCCTGTTACTGGCACGATAAGTTTTCTATGCCGTTAACTTCAATAACATCATATTTTCTCAGTCGACGATAATCAACACTTGTTTTTCTGCTTTAATTTAGCCTGCTTTACGTCTTCTATAAAAGTGCAGTATTTGTCTCCGGTGAGGATCCCGCCATTATCTGCTTTTTGTTGCAGCAACGTATGCAGGGTGTCAGAGAACCTTGTTTTAATATCAAGTGCTGCTTCACTGACATCGCCCTGCGTATTAGTCCCCTCAGAAGTAGCTGTGGGGCAGCCTATGAAAGAACGATACAGAATACTATAAAATACGATACAGAATACTATAGAAATGATATAGAATACTATAAAAATACGATACAGAATACTATAAAATACGATATAGAATACTAAAAATACGATACAGAATACTATAAAATACGATACAGAATACTATAGAATATGATATAGAATACTATAAAATACGATACAGAATACTATAGAAATACGATATAGAATACTATAAAAATACGATACAGAATACTATAGAAATAGATATAGAATACTATAGAAATACGATATAGAATACTATAGAAATACGATATAGATACTATAAAAATACGATACAGAATATTATAAAATACGATATAGAATACTATAAAAATACGATATAGAATACTATAAAAATACGATACAGAATACTATAAAAATACGAGGAAAACAGCACTCACCTCACAGTGAAATTGCTGTGGAAGAATCGAGAAGCAGCAGACAATGTCGCCACGTGGCACATTCCCGCCGGAATTGCAGATGCGCGGCCTACCGGGCATTCTTGAATGAGCACATCGCTTTTGGCCGAAACATCGTGGCCACTTCGCGAAATGGCCGGCCAAAGTAGAATATTCACTGATCGTTTCAATTACATCGCACTTTGGCCATACCTCTCGGCCACTTCGCGAAGTGGTCGGACTTCGGGCTTTCGCGTCGTAAACATTTTATATATATATTATATATATATATATATAATGTAATGAATAACATAATAACGGTTGTAGCCGGGCACATAACTTGACCGTTGAAATCATCAGTTTTGTAGTCGTAGCTAAGGCAAATGGAAACTGTGGCGGGGTGAAGCAATGGCCGGGAGCTTCAAACATTTGTATCCATAACGTGCAAAGTAGCGAGTGGCGAGGTAGATAGAGAGGCAATAAAACAATTCGGAACACATCAGGAAAAAGGCAGCTGGTTTATACAAAGTCTTTATTTCCGACACTGTCTCGTAGAACATCAATTAGATTTACTCGAACACCTTCCGCGACGCTGGCCGGGACGGGGACGCGGCCCCGCCCGTACAAATTTGACAGGAGCGAAAACTAAATCTTTTCTGGCTGTGAGCAGACACCCCAAAGCTACGGAATTATTGAGAAAAGCGCGAGTTTTTCAGGCGGGCTGAACTTTAATTGGTTAAAACTGACACGTGATTAAGTCGCGTCATATGAGGGTGGTCTCGCGATGCCCGTTTATAATGCTTATATATGCTTTCGCACGTGCAGCCGCTTTAGGGAAAGATAAATTTATGTTGGTCGATTATAGGTCGCAATCCAAAGTTAAGGGAACGGTATTCTGTTGCACAAAGATAAAGGAATTTGGAAAAAGCATGTTAGGGGTGTTTAAAAGGATTAAATTTGTTTTTTATATATTATATATATAATATATATATATATAATATATATAATTATATATTATATTATATAATATATATATATATATCTATATAAATAAATATATAAATATACATATATTATATATATATATATATATAAAATACATATATTATATATTATATATATATTAATATATATATATTATATAATATATATATATATATATTATATATATATATATATATCCCTATGTAGGCAAATTATAGTTCTGAAAACAAATGGCCGTTTTGATGACAAAATGACCAAAAGGGAGTTGGCCCACTATTCAAATAAGGCCTTCATAGTCTGATATGTTATTTTATTCTTAGACACACTTAGATAATATTAATGGCTTTTGGAGTTCAGTGTTAAAATATGTTCAGTGAATCTACTGAGATTTTGTCACCCTTATCTAGAGTCAATATCTTAGTGAATTTTTCTTGCGTATCGGACCCACTTGATGCGACTAATATCTGACTGTCTTAGTGGTCCACATATTCAGTTTCGGAACCATTTCTCTAACGCATACTCATTTTCCCATCATCAATGTAATACTTAACTTTACAGCTCTACAAATTTTCCAAATCCGTTCAACTACCTAAGTGCCAATTAAGCATTTAGATACTCTTCACAACAGCTTTTTTCTAGATAGCTGACGTCTTATATTTCATATATCGATTTTTTTTTCTCCCACCATTTGGTTTACGCCTACCAAATTTAGGAAGGATTTGTCTCTGTGCTTGGCTGTTATTAATAAGAATCAGTCTAAGTCAACTCCCCCAACTTTTGTTCCAGCATATCTTTGATAAATTTGCTTCGTATATGTCAATAAATGTTCTATATATATAATAAACTAGCTGAAAACCCGCGGTTCGCTACGGAGTACATTCAAATTAAATACAACGGTCAATGTATGCAATTAATGCCAAAATATATATATATATATATATTATATATCTATATAATATATATATTATATATTATCTATAATATATATATATATATATTTATAAAAAAATCGTAAGGGATATTTATTTTTTTGGATAATATCCAATCGTCTGCTGCATTAGAAAGAAAAAGAATATCATTTTGTCTATTTAGTTGTTATGCACGTGACGATAAATTTATTTAAAGTACCAGAAAAAGAAATCACGTGATCAACATTTAATAAATAAAATTCTAGAAATTAATCTTTAAAAATTCACCAAAAATCAGAAAATCAAGGTAAAGGTTCGAAAAAGATTTCATTTTGAAGGAATTTTTATGATCTTTCTCGTGATATAAATTTTATAACCCTCAATGTATTTTAAATGCAAACGTAAAAAAAGTTTAAAAACAGCTTAAAAATTTAATTTAAAAAATCTAAGAAGAATTTTAGAAAAATCTTTCTTAGTGCACCCTACACTATTAGAAGAATCGCCATGCAAAATTTCAGCCCTTTAGGTCCAGCGGTTTGGTCTGTGCGTTGTATGTCAGTCAGTCAGTGAATGAATGAATGAATGAATGAGTCAGTTACGGAACTGTTTTATATATATAGATAATAACAATGTTTCGGGTTTTTTCGCCTCTATTTCTCTTCAGCAGATTCCCACCATGGCCAGGCGTTATCATTTGTTACAACTTAATCATTGATATTCTTCCATGTGGAAATAGAATAACGAAAACATTTTAGCCCATTAGAGTATGTTTAAAACAAAGCAATAAGCACTCATTTATGACATTTACCTAGATCATATACACTAAGGGGATTGGGACCAAATACCTTCCAAAAATTTGTTTTTGAATTTGTGGCTTAAAAATAGAGCAGATTCCGCAGATTACAAATATATAATTTATGTACTTTTTGACACTCTAACAACAATTATTAGCAACTTAAAAATGTAAACATACATTTAAATCCCATATAATGGGAAAGTGTTTCTGCGTTTTTCTCAAAATATGATTTTTTCATGTAATGGTACACTTTCTGCAAAATCTGTTGCAAGTACATCTCTGAAATTTAAAAGTCAATAGATAAGTGCTGTTGTATCAATATAACCTATATTTTATTTTAAACCTTAAGATATTTTTGTAAATGGTGAAAATGTATGACAAAAATATGCAGATTTCTCATAAGTGAAATTTATAATTTTTTAAATTTTTTTTTAAAAGTGTACACAAAGATTTAACTGGGTTAACTGTATAAAATAAACTGTGTTTAATCATCACAAGATTTCAAGGTAAGATTTTCACTAAATTTTTGAAAAAGTGTTACAAAGTGAATACCTCAAAAATTTCAGGGGGAAAAGTATGTTTGTTATATTGTTATTTAAATTTACTTTTCAATCCAAAAAGAAATTTTTTTTGTCTTA
>OU015498.1:32173002-32175502 GCA_907164885.2 Dolomedes plantarius | reverse complement strand
CTCATTCATTCACTGACTGACTGACTGACTGACATACAACGCACAGACCAAACCGCTGGACCTAAAGGGCTGAAATTTTGCATGGCGATTCTTCTAATAGTGTAGGGGTGCACTAAGAAAGATTTTTAAAAAATTCTCTTTTTTTTTAAATTAATTTTTAAGCTTTTTTAAACTTTTTTGCGTTTGCATTTAAAATAATACATTGAGGGTTATAAAATTTATATCACGAGAAAGATCATAAAAGTTCCTTCAAAATGAAATTTTTTTCGAATTTTACCTCGATTTCCTGATTTTTGGTGAATTTTTAAAGATTAATTTTTAGAATTTAATTTATTAAATGATGATCACGTGATTTCTTTTTCTGGAACTTTCAATAAATTTATCGTCACGTGCGTAACAACTAATAGACAAAAAAATATTTTTTTCTCTTTCTAATGCAGCAGACGATTGGATATTATCCCAAAAAAATGCATATCCCTTACAATTTTTTCAAATATATATATAGATAGATAGATATTTTACATCAATTGTATACATTGATCATCGTATTTATTATATTATTATAAATATATATATTTTTTTGGCATAATTGCATACGTTGACCGTTGTATTAATTTGAATGTACTCCGCAGCGAAGCGTGGGTTTTCAGCTAGTATATATATATATATATAATATATATATATAATATCTAATTATATATATATATATATTATATAATATATATATATATATATATATATATACAAGATACTTATTAGAATGTAAAAAAGCGAAGATCTATTGACTGGAATGAAAATTTGATTATGAAATAAAAACTGTAATTTGTATACAAAGTTTATAGACCGAAGCCTTTTATACCTGCTAAAATATTTTGCTTTGTTTTTTTATCAATACTAAAAGTATCTAAAAATCACTGTTTTTGACTAAAGCCCTTATACCAGGCCTCATAGATATGATTCCTTCAGATTACACCTTCAAGATAAATGAAAGATTTCTTAAGTTTTTCTTTCTTTTTCTTACCAAAACAAAGATTAATTATACCATAAATTTGGCCATAAGGCATAAAGGGCAAAAAAGTGATTTATTCCACTGTGCTGATAGATAAAGAATGTTTTAATCAAATATCTTAACTTATAAAAACAAAAACATGATAACAGAATATCATAATCTTCGTCTTCTATCATAGTCATAAATATTTTTAATCAATTCATTCAATAAAACTCTCAGAAGAATTACCAAAAATTAGTTTATCAGTAAAGAAATATTTCATTGTACATTCACTTACATATTCCAGACACTGTCTCAATCAGCCTTTTTTTAAAAAACTTTCCCTGACAGAAGTGAACTTTTGGCAAAAAAAAAACTTAGAAATGATAGAAAAGGGAGCGATTATATAAAAAAATAATAAAAACATTTTTCCATCATCAAGTCGCAGGCTTCCACTTTCTTATGTATGCGCCTTGTCTGTGGCATGTTCATGCATATTTGCATACTTCAGTACACATTAATATTTCAAAAGCAAACTCTAATATTCACTATCCGACGAGCAAACTAAATTTTTTAAACAGCTTCAGTTCTTTGTCATACTCACTGAAAAATAACTCAAAATTCAACACTGGAAGGAGATAGAATGGAAGTTTCAGAAAATAAAATATTCTCAGTCTACAGAAATATCTCTTTTAGTGTCCATCTGCAGAATGCTGTAAAATCTCTCAGTTCGAGAGAAAGGTAATTTTTTTTCCGGAAATAGTAAACATCGATGAATTATTCAGTGGTTCAACGAAAATAACGCAAATTTCGTAGAGCATAAAATGTGTCTTATGAAAGCCGCCCTGTTGAACTCGCATAGAATATAATATCGTCGAAGAAGTGAATATATCAATTTCGCCTCTAAAAGTAGCTTTTTGTATCATAAAATTTCAAATTGACTGATTTTTTAGCAAGAAATCTAAATGCAATAATTTTTTTTTGACAATATTTAAATTTGCTGCTGTCTATTTTCGAAACAAATTAGTTTAGCTCTAGGTAATGTTTGTTGTTGTGTCTGTATAAAACTAGATGCCTTGGTCTCATCGTGACGTATATTACAAATGTACGTCACGATGACGTCATTTTTACGTGGCGAAAATTTCGTACACCCGAGACTAAGACCCTAGAGTGAGGAATATTAAATATTTTACATTCTTATATTTTTCTGAATTTTTTAATGAGCGTTAGTTTTGTAATTGCTTCCCATTTTATGCGATTTCTTTACAATGAAGTATACTTTCTTCGAAATTGTTATTGAATTATTAATAGTTTTTACATAGGAACGCAATTTTAAAACACTCCTTGAAATTTCACTTCAGTCCATCTACAAATTAGATATATTTTTTACAATTACATGCTGGATATCTTTTCCTTCGAAATAAGAAACGTATTTCCCTATCACGGAATCTACATAAGCCGGGTGGATTTATGTCTCGTGCAAAACATTCGTTAAGAATAAAAATATTCCGC
>OU015498.1:31974909-32172902 GCA_907164885.2 Dolomedes plantarius | reverse complement strand
TTATATATATATATATATATATATATATATATATATACATATATGTGTGTGTGTGAGTGTATTCTTATATCCATCTATGTATATTAATGAATCTATATACATTAATGCAATAATTCAGTTATACAAAATTTAAGGAACTTTCCTAGGATGTAACACATAATATTTCCAAACGTCTAATAAATACTCATTTCTCTCAACCCGATTTATGATGTTCCGACGGAAATTTCCGATACAATAAATGCAAGCTGATAACATGTTCATTATTTACAAGGGCTCTCAAATTTCCTATCCTCAATAATTCAATCAATTAATCCTAATGGCTTGCTTCAGCTTTGTCCTTATCTAAACGAACCATAAATTCACGTCTTTGACGCCATATGTGAATTTCAAATAAATTGATAATCGCGTTACCTCATTCTGCATCTAACACTTTATTCATGCATATATATATATATACCGATATGAAGAATGTTTACTGCATAATTATGTATATTTGGCGACAAAATTTATATATTGATTGGAATATGTAAGGTATAGAATATCCAATTTAAAACTAGGGAGCAATGGCAATTTGAAAATTATAATTAAAATTAAAATGAATCTTCGTTTGCATTGTATTAACTGTACAAGGAAATGTATCTGATTAGTAGTTCCGAAGGGAAGCAACATCATTTATCGGAATATCAGCAAAATTTAACTAATTGTGATTAAATTAACTGTTCTTCGTGCTTTCTACTACATATAAAAGAACAGTTTAATCTATATATATAAAACAGTTCCGTAACTGACTGACTCACTGACATACAACGCATAGACCAAACCGCTGGACCTAAAGGGCTGAAATTTTGCATGGTGATTCTTCTTATAATGTAGGGGTGCACTAAGAAAGAATTTTGAAAATTTCTTCTTAGATTATTTAAAATTAAATTTTTAAGCTGTTTTAATGACTTTTTTAAAGTTTGCATTTAAAATAATAATTTGAGGGTTATAAAATTTATATCACGAGAAAGATCATAAAAAGTCCTTTAAAATGAGATCTTTTTCGAATCTTAACCACCATTTTCTGTTTTTTGGTGAATTTTTAAATATTAATTTTTAGAATATAACTTATTAAATACTGATCAAGTAATTTCCTTCTCTGTTACTTTAAATAAATTTATCGACACGTGTATAACAACTAAATAGACAAAAAAAATATTAAAATACAATAAAAGATATTATGTTCCTCAAACTGTACTATATTAAATGTACTATATTCTTTAGTATGTCCTATTAGATTTAATTTGAATATTTTCTTCTACATTATTTTGTCTACAAAAATATCCCTTACGATTTTTTATAAATATATTGTTTTTGTTTTTTTTAATGAATTGTATCATCAATTGTTTACATCAATTGTATACATTCATCGTCGTATTTATTATATATATAAATATATATATATATGTATTTACTATTTTGTTTGGCATTAATTGCATACATTGACCCTTGTATTTAATTTGAATGTACTCCGTAGCGAAGTGCGGGTTTTCAGCTAGTTAATCATAAAATGTAACAAAAGGTTTCCCTGTGACTACTCCTTATTCCCAAATCTTAAAGTGAAGTTAAAAGGGTGTTATTTTGAGGATATTTCGACCATAGAAGAATCTTCGACGCGAGCTTTGCAGGCCATTCCACAAAGTGATTTACAACAGGCGTTCGATTCATTAATAAATCGCTGTAAAAAGTGCATTGAAGCCGGAGGGTCCTATTTTGAATAAAAAACTAAAACAGGTATTAATTTCTTGTTTCCATTTCTTTTTACACACCCAGTCTTAAAACTTATTTGACGCACTGTGTATATATATATCTGTATGTGTGTATATATAGCCCTAAGTGCTTGATTTCTGTTTATTTTTTGTCTACATTCCTCGTACAATTATCTAGGTCTGTTGAAATATTTAATTTTAGTTATATTTGTCCGTTTTCAATATGAGGATTTGTTACAACTGCGCAATTTTTTATTCAAAAGTTAATAGTTTCAACGCTAGGGTAGGTTTTCAGTTAATTTGTTCGGCAGTCTATGCCGCCGACTTAATAGGTTTTAGTTTAAGTTGAATTGTTTACAATCGCACGAGGAAACTGAACTGCAGCGGAATGGAACCAGGTCGTCTTTAGCGACGAATCCAGATTCAATCTCGGCAGTGATGACAATCGTGTTCGTGTGTGGAGAGCCCGTGGTGAACGCTTCAATCCTGCCTTTGCTATACAGCGACACATCGCTCCTACAGCTGGTGTAATGGTATGGGGTGCCATTGCCTACAATACACGGTCACCCCTAGTATTGTTCCGTGGCACCATGACAGCCCAGCGGTATGTTCATGAAATCCTGCAACCACATGTGTTGCCACTCATGCAACGGCTCCCAGGAGCCATTTTTCAACAAGACAATGCTCGGCCTCATACGGCAAGGGTGTCACAAGACTGTCTCCGCACTGTTACTACCCTTCCTTGGCTTGCCCGATCCCCAGATTTGTCTCCAATCGAGCATATCTGGGATCATTTGGGACGACGAGTTGGGCATCCCACGAGTTTGAACGAACTAGAGGCAAGGTTACAGCAAATATAAAACGAAATGTCTCAAGACATCATACAGAACTTGTATGACTCAAAGCCCGATCATATCGCATCGTGCATTCGCGCTAGAGGGGGTCCAACGGAGTATTAACTCCTCCGTTCTTTTGCCTTTTTCTCTGAAATAAATTATCCTTTTTCTTTGATTTTCTTATCATTTACTTATATCAAAGTAGTGATTACGTATGTAAAATTTCGTTTCATTTTGACGACTTCTTCTTGGTGCGCTAATTTTTTTGTCCATGAGTGTATATATATATATATATATATATATATATATATATATATATATATATATATATATATATATATATATATATATATATACATATATATGTGTGTGTGTGAGTGTATTCTTATATCCATCTATGTATATTAATGAATCTATATACATTAATGCAATAATTCAGTTATACAAAATTTAAGGAACTTTCCTAGGATGTAACACATAATATTTCCAAACGTCTAATAAATACTCATTTCTCTCAACCCGATTTATGATGTTCCGACGGAAATTTCCGATACAATAAATACAAGCTGATAACATGTTCATTATTTACAAGGGCTCTCAAATTTCCTATCCTCAATAATTCAATCAATTAATCCTAATGGCTTGCTTCAGCTTTGTCCTTATCTAAACGAACCATAAATTCACGTCTTTGACGCCATATGTGAATTTCAAATAAATTGATAATCGCGTTACCTCATTCTGCATCTAACACTTTATTCATGCATATATATATATATACCGATATGAAGAATGTTTACTGCATAATTATGTATATTTGGCGACAAAATTTATATATTGATTGGAATATGTAAGGTATAGAATATCCAATTTAAAACTAGGGAGCAATGGCAATTTGAAAATTATAATTAAAATTAAAATGAATCTTCGTTTGCATTGTATTAACTGTACAAGGAAATGTATCTGATTAGTAGTTCCGAAGGGAAGCAACATCATTTATCGGAATATCAGCAAAATTTAACTAATTGTGATTAAATTAACTGTTCTTCGTGCTTTCTACTACATATAAAAGAACAGTTTAATCTATATATATAAAACAGTTCCGTAACTGACTGACTCACTGACATACAACGCATAGACCAAACCGCTGGACCTAAAGGGCTGAAATTTTGCATGGTGATTCTTCTTATAATGTAGGGGTGCACTAAGAAAGAATTTTGAAAATTTCTTCTTAGATTATTTAAAATTAAATTTTTAAGCTGTTTTAATGACTTTTTTAAAGTTTGCATTTAAAATAATAATTTGAGGGTTATAAAATTTATATCACGAGAAAGATCATAAAAAGTCCTTTAAAATGAGATCTTTTTCGAATCTTAACCACCATTTTCTGTTTTTTGGTGAATTTTTAAATATTAATTTTTAGAATATAACTTATTAAATACTGATCAAGTAATTTCCTTCTCTGTTACTTTAAATAAATTTATCGACACGTGTATAACAACTAAATAGACAAAAAAAATATTAAAATACAATAAAAGATATTATGTTCCTCAAACTGTACTATATTAAATGTACTATATTCTTTAGTATGTCCTATTAGATTTAATTTGAATATTTTCTTCTACATTATTTTGTCTACAAAAATATCCCTTACGATTTTTTATAAATATATTGTTTTTGTTTTTTTTAATGAATTGTATCATCAATTGTTTACATCAATTGTATACATTCATCGTCGTATTTATTATATATATAAATATATATATATATGTATTTACTATTTTGTTTGGCATTAATTGCATACATTGACCCTTGTATTTAATTTGAATGTACTCCGTAGCGAAGTGCGGGTTTTCAGCTAGTTAATCATAAAATGTAACAAAAGGTTTCCCTGTGACTACTCCTTATTCCCAAATCTTAAAGTGAAGTTAAAAGGGTGTTATTTTGAGGATATTTCGACCATAGAAGAATCTTCGACGCGAGCTTTGCAGGCCATTCCACAAAGTGATTTACAACAGGCGTTCGATTCATTAATAAATCGCTGTAAAAAGTGCATTGAAGCCGGAGGGTCCTATTTTGAATAAAAAACTAAAACAGGTATTAATTTCTTGTTTCCATTTCTTTTTACACACCCAGTCTTAAAACTTATTTGACGCACTGTGTATATATATATCTGTATGTGTGTATATATAGCCCTAAGTGCTTGATTTCTGTTTATTTTTTGTCTACATTCCTCGTACAATTATCTAGGTCTGTTGAAATATTTAATTTTAGTTATATTTGTCCGTTTTCAATATGAGGATTTGTTACAACTGCGCAATTTTTTATTCAAAAGTTAATAGTTTCAACGCTAGGGTAGGTTTTCAGTTAATTTGTTCGGCAGTCTATGCCGCCGACTTAATAGGTTTTAGTTTAAGTTGAATTGTTTACAATCGCACGAGGAAACTGAACTGCAGCGGAATGGAACCAGGTCGTCTTTAGCGACGAATCCAGATTCAATCTCGGCAGTGATGACAATCGTGTTCGTGTGTGGAGAGCCCGTGGTGAACGCTTCAATCCTGCCTTTGCTATACAGCGACACATCGCTCCTACAGCTGGTGTAATGGTATGGGGTGCCATTGCCTACAATACACGGTCACCCCTAGTATTGTTCCGTGGCACCATGACAGCCCAGCGGTATGTTCATGAAATCCTGCAACCACATGTGTTGCCACTCATGCAACGGCTCCCAGGAGCCATTTTTCAACAAGACAATGCTCGGCCTCATACGGCAAGGGTGTCACAAGACTGTCTCCGCACTGTTACTACCCTTCCTTGGCTTGCCCGATCCCCAGATTTGTCTCCAATCGAGCATATCTGGGATCATTTGGGACGACGAGTTGGGCATCCCACGAGTTTGAACGAACTAGAGGCAAGGTTACAGCAAATATAAAACGAAATGTCTCAAGACATCATACAGAACTTGTATGACTCAAAGCCCGATCATATCGCATCGTGCATTCGCGCTAGAGGGGGTCCAACGGAGTATTAACTCCTCCGTTCTTTTGCCTTTTTCTCTGAAATAAATTATCCTTTTTCTTTGATTTTCTTATCATTTACTTATATCAAAGTAGTGATTACGTATGTAAAATTTCGTTTCATTTTGACGACTTCTTCTTGGTGCGCTAATTTTTTTGTCCATGAGTGTATATATATATATATATATATATATATATATATATATATATATATATATATATATATATATATATATATATATATATATATATATATATATATATATATACATATATATGTGTGTGTGTGAGTGTATTCTTATATCCATCTATGTATATTAATGAATCTATATACATTAATGCAATAATTCAGTTATACAAAATTTAAGGAACTTTCCTAGGATGTAACACATAATATTTCCAAACGTCTAATAAATACTCATTTCTCTCAACCCGATTTATGATGTTCCGACGGAAATTTCCGATACAATAAATACAAGCTGATAACATGTTCATTATTTACAAGGGCTCTCAAATTTCCTATCCTCAATAATTCAATCAATTAATCCTAATGGCTTGCTTCAGCTTTGTCCTTATCTAAACGAACCATAAATTCACGTCTTTGACGCCATATGTAATTTCAAATAAATTGATAATCGCGTTACCTCATTCTGCATCTAACACTTTATTCATGCATATATATATATATACCGATATGAAGAATGTTTACTGCATAATTATGTATATTTGGCGACAAAATTTATATATTGATTGGAATATGTAAGGTATAGAATATCCAATTTAAAACTAGGGAGCAATGGCAATTTGAAAATTATAATTAAAATTAAAATGAATCTTCGTTTGCATTGTATTAACTGTACAAGGAAATGTATCTGATTAGTAGTTCCGAAGGGAAGCAACATCATTTATCGGAATATCAGCAAAATTTAACTAATTGTGATTAAATTAACTGTTCTTCGTGCTTTCTACTACATATAAAAGAACAGTTTAATCTATATATATAAAACAGTTCCGTAACTGACTGACTCACTGACATACAACGCATAGACCAAACCGCTGGACCTAAAGGGCTGAAATTTTGCATGGTGATTCTTCTTATAATGTAGGGGTGTACTAAGAAAGAATTTTGAAAATTTCTTCTTAGATTATTTAAAATTAAATTTTTAAGCTGTTTTAATGACTTTTTTAAAGTTTGCATTTAAAATAATAATTTGAGGGTTATAAAATTTATATCACGAGAAAGATCATAAAAAGTCCTTTAAAATGAGATCTTTTTCGAATCTTAACCACCATTTTCTGTTTTTTGGTGAATTTTTAAATATTAATTTTTAGAATATAACTTATTAAATACTGATCAAGTAATTTCCTTCTCTGTTACTTTAAATAAATTTATCGTCACGTGCATAACAACTAAATAGACAAAAAAAATATTAAAATACAATAAAAGATATTATGTTCCTCAAACTGTACTATATTAACTGTACTATATTCTTTAGTATTTCCTATTACATTTAATTTGAATATTTTCTTCTACATTATTTTGTCTACAAAAATATCCCTTACGATTTTTTATAAATATATTGTTTTTGTTTTTTTTAATGAATTGCATCATCAATTGTTTACATCAATTGTATACATTCATCGTCGTATTTATTATATATATATAAATATATATATATGTATTTACTATTTTGTTTGGCATTAATTGCATACATTGACCCTTGTATTTAATTTGAATGTACTCCGTAGCGAAGTGCGGGTTTTCAGCTAGTTAATCATAAAATGTAACAAAAGGTTTCCCTGTGACTACTCCTTATTCCCAAAACTTAAAGTGAAGTTAAAAGGGTGTTATTTTGAGGATATTTCGACCATAGAAGAATCTTCGACGCGAGCTTTGCAGGCCATTCCACAAAGTGATTTACAACAGGCGTTCGATTATTAATAAATCGCTGTAAAAAGTGCATTGAAGCCGGAGGGTCCTATTTTGAATAAAAAACTAAAACAGGTATTAATTTCTTGTTTCCATTTCTTTTTACACACCCAGTCTTAAAACTTATTTGACGCACTGTGTATATATATATCTGTGTGTGTGTATATATAGCCCTAAGTGCTTGATTTCTGTTTATTTTTTGTCTACATTCCTCGTACAATTATCTAGGTCTGTTGAAATATTTAATTTTAGTTATATTTGTCCGTTTTCAATATGAGGATTTGTTACAACTGCGCAATTTTTTATTCAAAAGTTAATAGTTTCAACGCTAGGGTAGGTTTTCAGTTAATTTGTTCGGCAGTCTATGCCGCCGACTTAATAGGTTTTAGTTTAAGTTGAATTGTTTACAATCGCACGAGGAAACTGAACTGCAGCGGAATGGAACCAGGTCGTCTTTAGCGACGAATCCAGATTCAATCTCGGCAGTGATGACAATCGTGTTCGTGTGTGGAGAGCCCGTGGTGAACGCTTCAATCCTGCCTTTGCTATACAGCGACACATCGCTCCTACAGCTGGTGTAATGGTATGGGGTGCCATTGCCTACAATACACGGTCACCCCTAGTATTGTTCCGTGGCACCATGACAGCCCAGCGGTATGTTCATGAAATCCTGCAACCACATGTGTTGCCACTCATGCAACGGCTCCCAGGAGCCATTTTTCAACAAGACAATGCTCGGCCTCATACGGCAAGGGTGTCACAAGACTGTCTCCGCACTGTTACTACCCTTCCTTGGCTTGCCCGATCCCCAGATTTGTCTCCAATCGAGCATATCTGGGATCATTTGGGACGACGAGTTGGGCATCCCACGAGTTTGAACGAACTAGAGGCAAGGTTACAGCAAATATAAAACGAAATGTCTCAAGACATCATACAGAACTTGTATGACTCAAAGCCCGATCATATCGCATCGTGCATTCGCGCTAGAGGGGGTCCAACGGAGTATTAACTCCTCCGTTCTTTTGCCTTTTTCTCTGAAATAAATTATCCTTTTTCTTTGATTTTCTTATCATTTACTTATATCAAAGTAGTGATTACGTATGTAAAATTTCGTTTCATTTTGACGACTTCTTCTTGGTGCGCTAATTTTTTTGTCCATGAGTGTATATATATATATATATATATATATATATATATATATATATATATATATATACATATATATGTGTGTGTGTGAGTGTATTCTTATATCCATCTATGTATATTAATGAATCTATATACATTAATGCAATAATTCAGTTATACAAAATTTAAGGAACTTTCCTAGGATGTAACACATAATATTTCCAAACGTCTAATAAATACTCATTTCTCTCAACCCGATTTATGATGTTCCGACGGAAATTTCCGATACAATAAATACAAGCTGATAACATGTTCATTATTTACAAGGGCTCTCAAATTTCCTATCCTCAATAATTCAATCAATTAATCCTAATGGCTTGCTTCAGCTTTGTCCTTATCTAAACGAACCATAAATTCACGTCTTTGACGCCATATGTAAATTTCAAATAAATTGATAATCGCGTTACCTCATTCTGCATCTAACACTTTATTCATGCATATATATATATATATACCGATATGAAGAATGTTTACTGCATAATTATGTATATTTGGCGACAAAATTTATATATTGATTGGAATATGTAAGGTATAGAATATCCAATTTAAAACTAGGGAGCAATGGCAATTTGAAAATTATAATTAAAATTAAAATGAATCTTCGTTTGCATTGTATTAACTGTACAAGGAAATGTATCTGATTAGTAGTTCCGAAAGGAATCAACATCATTTATCGGAATATCAGCAAAATTTAACTAATTGTGATTAAATTAACTGTTCTTCGTGCTTTCTACTACATATAAAAGAACAGTTTAATCTATATATATAAAACAGTTCCGTAACTGACTGACTCACTGACATACAACGCATAGACCAAACCGCTGGACCTAAAGGGCTGAAATTTTGCATGGTGATTCTTCTTATAATGTAGGGGTGTACTAAGAAAGAATTTTGAAAATTTCTTCTTAGATTATTTAAAATTAAATTTTTAAGCTGTTTTAATGACTTTTTTAAAATTTGCATTTAAAATAATAATTTGAGGGTTATAAAATTTATATCACGAGAAAGATCATAAAAAGTCCTTTAAAATGAGATCTTTTTCGAATCTTAACCACCATTTTCTGTTTTTTGGTGAATTTTTAAATATTAATTTTTAGAATATAACTTATTAAATACTGATCAAGTAATTTCCTTCTCTGTTACTTTAAATAAATTTATCGACACGTGCATAACAACTAAATAGACAAAAAAAATATTAAAATACAATAAAAGATATTATGTTCCTCAAACTGTACTATATTAAATGTACTATATTCTTTAGTATGTCCTATTAGATTTAATTTGAATATTTTCTTCTACATTATTTTGTCTACAAAAATATCCCTTACGATTTTTTATAAATATATTGTTTTTGTTTTTTTTAATGAATTGCATCATCAATTGTTTACATCAATTGTATACATTCATCGTCGTATTTATTATATATATAAATATATATATATATATGTATTTACTATTTTGTTTGGCATTAATTGCATACATTGACCCTTGTATTTAATTTGAATGTACTCCGTAGCGAAGTGCGGGTTTTCAGCTAGTTAATCATAAAATGTAACAAAAGGTTTCCCTGTGACTACTCCTTATTCCCAAATCTTAAAGTGAAGTTAAAAGGGTGTTATTTTGAGGATATTTCGACCATAGAAGAATCTTCGACGCGAGCTTTGCAGGCCATTCCACAAAGTGATTTACAACAGGCGTTCGATTCATTAATAAATCGCTGTAAAAAGTGCATTGAAGCCGGAGGGTCCTATTTTGAATAAAAAACTAAAACAGGTATTAATTTCTTGTTTCCATTTCTTTTTACACACCCAGTCTTAAAACTTATTTGACGCACTGTGTATATATATATCTGTGTGTGTGTATATATAGCCCTAAGTGCTTGATTTCTGTTTATTTTTTGTCTACATTCCTCGTACAATTATCTAGGTCTGTTGAAATATTTAATTTTAGTTATATTTGTCCGTTTTCAATATGAGGATTTGTTACAACTGCGCAATTTTTTATTCAAAAGTTAATAGTTTCAACGCTAGGGTAGGTTTTCAGTTAATTTGTTCGGCAGTCTATGCCGCCGACTTAATAGGTTTTAGTTTAAGTTGAATTGTTTACAATCGCACGAGGAAACTGAACTGCAGCGGAATGGAACCAGGTCGTCTTTAGCGACGAATCCAGATTCAATCTCGGCAGTGATGACAATCGTGTTCGTGTGTGGAGAGCCCGTGGTGAACGCTTCAATCCTGCCTTTGCTATACAGCGACACATCGCTCCTACAGCTGGTGTAATGGTATGGGGTGCCATTGCCTACAATACACGGTCACCCCTAGTATTGTTCCGTGGCACCATGACAGCCCAGCGGTATGTTCATGAAATCCTGCAACCACATGTGTTGCCACTCATGCAACGGCTCCCAGGAGCCATTTTTCAACAAGACAATGCTCGGCCTCATACGGCAAGGGTGTCACAAGACTGTCTCCGCACTGTTACTACCCTTCCTTGGCTTGCCCGATCCCCAGATTTGTCTCCAATCGAGCATATCTGGGATCATTTGGGACGACGAGTTGGGCATCCCACGAGTTTGAACGAACTAGAGGCAAGGTTACAGCAAATATAAAACGAAATGTCTCAAGACATCATACAGAACTTGTATGACTCAATGCCCGATCGTATCGCATCGTGCATTCGCGCTAGAGGGGGTCCAACGGAGTATTAACTCCTCCGTTCTTTTGCCTTTTTCTCTGAAATAAATTATCCTTTTTCTTTGATTTTCTTATCATTTACTTATATCTAAGTAGTGATTACGTATGTAAAATTTCGTTTCATTTTAACGACTTCTTCTTGGTGCGCTAATTTTTTTGTCCATGAGTGTATATATATATAATATATATATATATATATATATACCACACAGATATATATATATATATATATATATATATATATATATATATATATATACATATATATGTGTGTGTGTGAGTGTATTCTTATATCCATCTATGTATATTAATGAATCTATATACATTAATGCAATAATTCAGTTATACAAAATTTAAGGAACTTTCCTAGGATGTAACACATAATATTTCCAAACATCTAATAAATACTCATTTCTCTCAACCCGATTTATGATGTTCCGACGGAAATTTCCGATACAATAAATGCAAGCTGATAACATGTTCATTATTTACAAGGGCTCTCAAATTTCCTATCCTCAATAATTCAATCAATTAATCCTAATGGCTTGCTTCAGCTTTGTCCTTATCTAAACGAACCATAAATTCACGTCTTTGACGCCATATGTGAATTTCAAATAAATTGATAATCGCGTTACCTCATTCTTCATCTAACACTTTATTCATGCATATATATATATATATACCGATATGAAGAATGTTTACTGCATAATTATGTATATTTGGCGACAAAATTTATATATTGATTGGAATATGTAAGGTATAGAAAATCCAATTTAAAACTAGGGAGCAATGGCAATTTGAAAATTATAATTAAAATTTAAATGAATCTTCATTTGCATTGTATTAACTGTACAAGGAAATGTATCTGATTAGTAGTTCCGAAGGGAAGCGACATCATTTATCGGAATATCATCAAAATTTAACTAATTGTGATTAAATTAACTGTTCTTCGTGCTTTCTACTACATATAAAAGAACAGTTTAATCTATATATATAAAACAGTTCCGTAACTGACTGACTCACTGACATACAACGCATAGACCAAACCGCTGGACCTAAAGGGCTGAAATTTTGCATGGTGATTCTTCTTATAATGTAGGGGTGCACTAAGAAAGAATTTTGAAAATTTCTTCTTAGATTATTTAAAATTAAATTTTTAAGCTGTTTTAATGACTTTTTTTTAAGTTTGCATTTAAAATAATAATTTGAGGGTTATAAAATTTATATCACGAGAAAGATCATAAAAAGTCCTTTAAAATGAGATCTTTTTCGAATCTTAACCACCATTTTCTGTTTTTTGGTGAATTTTTAAATATTAATTTTTAGAATTTAACTTATTAAATACTGATCAAGTAATTTCCTTCTCTGTTACTTTAAATAAATTTATCGACACGTGCATAACAACTAAATAGACAAAAAAAATATTAAAATACAATAAAAGATATTATGTTCCTCAAACTGTACTATATTAAATGTACTATATTCTTTAGTATGTCCTATTAGATTTAATTTGAATATTTTCTTCTACATTATTTTGTCTACAAAAATATCCCTTACGATTTTTTATAAATATATTGTTTTTGTTTTTTTTAATGAATTGTATCATCAATTGTTTACATCAATTGTATACATTCATCGTCGTATTTATTATATATATAAATATATATATATATGTATTTACTATTTTGTTTGGCATTAATTGCATACATTGACCCTTGTATTTAATTTGAATGTACTCCGTAGCGAAGTGCGGGTTTTCAGCTAGTTAATCATAAAATGTAACAAAAGTTTCCCATAACTGTCGTAGGAGTAAATTTCTAGGCATCTAACCTCGTATATATATATATATATATATATATATAAGTCAAACCTAATGGTTGTACAAGCGTGTTTTTCATATACTTCAGCGTCTTCTTCCAGATTTGCTGTTTGTAGAATGTATCAGGACGTCAAACGTTGTGAAGACATACATCGATGTATATATTTAATTTTAATGTCATCAAATGAGGATTATTCAGAAAGGTTACCTGCAAACTAATCTTTATTTAAAAATGCATCGAGACTACTGGACAGCTTTATTTAAATCAAGTGCTTCGTCTATGAAATCAGAGAGGGTGAGAGAGGGTACGATCCCCCCCAAATGTCGCCCTTGGGGGTGCTCAATCTAAATTGAGGTGTCAACTATCTAAGACGGCCTCCGAACCTTGTGGTACTATATAAATCGTAGCCACACACTTCAGCCCGAAGTCTATTTAGACCTGTTCTGGAACTTTCAGCCAGGGGGCATTAGAAACAACAACATATTAATTGCTCATGAAACATAGTTAGACCAGAAACACATTTCAACTACTTCACATCAAAATGCCAACGGTAAAAAAAAAATTCATAGCGATTAAACATTTTCGAGGTATTCCTTGACGTTTACTTTCTAAATACAGGTTGTTTCGGAAAATTTGACATCATTTCGCGATCTCATAATTTTGCCAATGCTCCTTCAAATGATCTACCTTCTGAATGAATTAGCCCTTTAGTCCTTTTACGAGTACGATATCGACAGTTCTTTTGTTTGTCCGCGTATTTTGAAAACCCTTCTAAGAGACAAATTTTCAAATAGTGGTGGTTAATGTGTCAAGCAGTTTTGTTAAGTTAATTTTTAATTGTGTGTCACTTGCATCGCAATTTTTGTCATGCTATGTCGTATTGCGGTAGTTTCAAAACTATGTTCCTTACACTCTGGTAGACTCATGGCCAGAGGTCTATCAATGAAAGTTCAGGGATCTACGAGCGATGAAGTGGTTCTACAATCGATGAATTTTTTTAAAGCTGTGTGATGAACTCATACAGTTACAAATATTAACAAACGTAAAATGAATAGCATGGCAGTTACTAAACAAACTAAATTCACAGAATTCGAATGTTATCAAAAATATTTGTTTAAAACCAAAGGTAAGTCTCTTTGGAGATCTTTGTAAAAGGGATTACTTTTTGCGTTTCCCTAATAGGATAATGAATAGGAAATACGATGGAATACTGAACATGCTTACCAATGAAAAACACAAACATTTCCCATTTTGTATACGAAACAAACTAAATTCACAGAATTCGGATGTTATCAAAAATATTTGTTTAAAACCAAAGGTGAATTTCTTTGGAGATCTTTGTAAAAGGGATTACTTTTGCGTTTCCCTAATAGGATAATGAATAAGAAACACGATGGAATACTGAACATGCTTACCAATGAAAAACACAAACATTTCCCATTTTGTATACGAAACAAACTAAATTCACAGAATTCGGATGTTATCAAAAATATTTGTTTAAAACCAAAGGTGAATTTCTTTGGAGATCTTTGTAAAAGGGATTACTTTTGCGTTTCCCTAATAGGATAATGAATAAGAAACACGATGGAATACTGAACATGCTTACCAATCAAAAACACAAAGATTTCCCATTTTGTATACGAAACAAACTAAATTCACAGAATTCGGATGTTATCAAAAATATTTGTTTAAAACCAAAGGTAAATTTCTTCGGAGATCTTTGTAAAAGGGATTACTTTTTGCGTTTCCCTAATAGGATAATGAATAGGAAACACGATGGAATACTGAACATGCTTACCAATCAAAAACACATACACTTAAAGTGCCGTTACATGTCTTCTGGCAGAGAAATAGCATTTTTCTCTGGACAGTTAGGCACAGGACAGGAGATGTTCCTGATTTTGCCCACTTCATGATTTTCACACCTCCTCCCATTTGAAACTACAGTACAGTCCCGATAATCCGAAATGATTGGGTCCAGACCCTTTTCGGATTAACGGATTTTTCGGATTAAGGGAAATCTTCCTTAAAATAAAATTAAATTACATAATAACGTGTGGTTACATAAATATTTCATATTACGTGTGATTACACAGTTTATTTTATAAGGTCTGTCTAAACATAACCAAATCTCGGTACCAAATGGGTGATAAAAGAGCAGACCGCTGCCTGCTACAGTACAGTAGAGTGTAAGTTGTTCTAACAATACGTCACAGTGCTTGACAGTTGGATTCTACATGATCATCAGATTGTTGAAATGGTTTGAAAGAACCTTTCAACGTCTCAGACGAGAGTGAAAGTGAATCAGACGGTTACAGCGAGCAGAGGGTATCCCACTCAGACGCCGCGACTCCATTTGATGTAGAGCTATGTTAGCCTCAGTGGAGTAGCAAAGGGGGGGGGGGGGGGCAAGGGGGTCTATCATGCCCCGGGCGCCACTCGCAGAGGGGCGCCAATGTAAGATCCATATATTATATTACTATATGTTTTCGAGGTGGATGCCAATATAAGGTCTATATATTATATTACTATATGTTTTTCAGGGGAGGACCCCAAAATAAGATCTATATATTATATTACTATATGTTTTTCGGGGAGGGCGCCAATATAAGGTATATATATTATATTACTATATTATTTTGTGGGGGGCGCCAATATAAGGTCTATATATTATATTACTATATGTTTTTAGGGGAGGGCACCAACATAAGGTCTATATATTATGTTACTATATGCTTTTCGGGAGGGAGTGCCAATATAAGGTCTATATATTATGTTATCATATGTTTATCGAGGGCGCCAATACAGGGTCTATATATTATATTACTATATGTTTTTCAGGGGGGGGGCGCCACAAAGGTATCGTGCCCCGGGCGCCAGTTATGCTCGCTACGCCACTGGTTAGCTTGGCCACACACCGAATGCAACAAAACATTGCGCAACGTTTCTGTTTCTAGCTTTCTGTATCGGACGCATCGTCTGCAATGTAATCAAAGGGGAGTGCCACACACCGGATGCAACATTGTTTTGATACACGTCGCGTCATTTTGGAAACGTTGCTGCAACAAAAGTGAATGCTTCTTTGACCGATGTTTCTCGACACACAGCTGGTGAAACATTTCATCTGCGCATGTGCGGGAGATGAAATGAACACGCTCATTTTATTTTCATTAAGGGGACAGTGGACCTTCAAACCTAACTTTTTTTGTTTTGAATGGATTTGCTTGAAATTTGAATATGTGTTTAGTACCATAGATATGTAAAAGTGGCTAAAATTTAAAGATGAAATATTAATAATTTATGAATTATTAATTATTAATTATATAAAAAATTGGCCTCATAAAAAATGTTTCATGCGCATTTCTTTTGCATATAATATGGTAATTTTTATTTCTATGATACCTTGTAGAGCTGACAATGAAACTTATTGCTTATTTTAAGCACTCATCTATACTTATATATAAAGAGAGCGATTTTGTACGTGGAGGGTAATGTTCAGAACCACTTTACCTATTTGAAAAATTCTTTCACTGTTTGAAACGTACATTATTCCAGATGGACATAGGCTATATATTATGTATATCTGATCAGTAGAAATAAAGTTATGGGCTTAATCCCAACAATCTCCATTCTTTCCGCTACTGTCCTCTACCGCTTTTTGTGCCGAAGTATTCAACGATCATTTGCGTGGTGCTATCTATACTTATATATAAAGAGAGAGAGCGATTTTGTACGTGGAGGGTAATCTTCAGAACCCCTGTACCTATTTGAAAAATTCTTTCACTGTTTGAAAGGTACATTATTCCAGATGGACACAGGCTATATATTATGTATATCTGATCAGTAGAAATAAAGTTAGGGGCTTAATCCTAACAATCTCCATTGTTTCCGCTACTGTCTTCTACCGCTTTTTGTTCCGAAGATTTCAACGATCCTTAACGTGGTGCTATCGCGGTGGGCTTCTGTTCTGACGCTAGCAGTTCGAGCCTGGCCGTTCTCCGGCACGACTTTTTCTTTCAAAAAAATTATTTTAATTATTAACTAACGTAAAATTAATTTAAGGTATTATTTAGGTTATTTTTAAGGTAAAAAAATATTTACAATTTATTGGCTATCAACTGGAAATTTATTGGTATAATATTTTGTTCAACCCGGACAAAGTCTGGACAGGCCGCTAGTTAAAAATATAAAGAGAAAAAATAATAATAGTGAAAACACCCATGTTATTGCGCAAAATTCCTATAAATCGTCTTTTCAAGTACAAAATTTAGAAATTCTGAGCTACGAAGCATAATTTTTTTCAATAAAATTTATTTGATATTGTTATGAGGGGTACCAGAGATACCCCTTTGCGTTGTGTAAATTTAGGGAGGTGAACTCCAAAGGTAACTATGCGTTTATAAATAAAAATAACAACATTTATTATACAATATTTTACAAGAAAAGGTCGGGTTTACATATTATATTTAAGATCTTGGCTATACATATTTTTAACCGAATTAGGGCATACTTCATCCGCTTCCTGCGGCATAACCATTACGGGTCGAGTGAAATAAAAGTCTCGTAATCTCTCAGAAGGCATGAGCACTATTTAAAGGGGGAATTTATGACCAACCTGGGGAGTTTGATGAAAACAGCATAGCGTGGCATCGTTGAGGGCATTTCTACAGGAGGAGGCTTTAGGCATCGGGTAGAAATTCATGTGGCATTTCACTGGCGGATGCAACAGGATTCGGTGCTGGCGGTTGAAGACGGGTATCTCGCCATTTTTACGGGGGCGTCTTTCCTTCCCAGGCTCTCTTGCAGCTCGCTACCTCCAATCGCTCCCTCGCTCTCTCTCCGAACGTCGTTTCTCCCACACTCGGGGCTCCCCCAATCTTTATCATAACCCCTCCCCAGGTTAGTTATTCACGTAAATTTATTGCCTCTTCGAGTTTTTTATTCGAGGGCAGGATGCTCTGACATTCCCATGGTTGACCCACGTGGTACGCTTATTTCCAAGAAAATTGGAAGTCCGTTGAATTTCCTGGAATTTCTTTCCCGCGTCCTGAGGAATTCAGGAGGGGTGATGTTTCTTGGAAAATTGGTGCAGTTCCAATATGGCCGTTTTATGCCCCGTAATCGTGTTGGAAGAACCAAATGGCTATAACGTTGGAAGGAGTTCAAAATGTTCAAATTGTGGATCCTTCACAACAATCACTCCCCCCCCTTTCTAGGCGTGCTGGCACGCCACAGTCTGTAGGGGTTGAAGAACGGATTGGCTCCATTCGCTTCAGCAAAATAGACTCCAATTGCACAAAAGTCACAATGGCAGTAAAATAAAATCATGAATGACATCAGTTGTAAAAGTTCAGGAGGTCAAAGTCTCCCCTTATAGTGCTGCAAGTTTTACTGATTTTAAAAAAAAATTCAAAATTTATAAAGTTTTCTTTAAGCTTACATTAACTCTGACCAACATTAAGTAACATCATAGAAAATGGTATGCATACCCTGTAAAACAAATAATAACAAAATAGTGGCTCGATCAACACATGTGATCAGAGATTAAAATGTAAAGAAAAGGTTATCTTACAGAAATAGAAATCTCTCCGCTGAAATCGTATAGCGAAGATGAAATTTTCAAAAACGTTGGCAAATGTGCATAATCGCCATTATGTGTTTAACTCGCGGAAAGAGTAAAAATGTTCTCTTTTCCTTGCGCTGCCATTTGTGTGAAACATATAATGTGCTATCCATGCATTCAATAATAATAGTACTAATAATGATAATAATAATAATAAAACACAATAATAAAACACAATACACGCTAATCTTTTAATAATATATATATTTTTTTTTATTTTTAAATTTTCCTTTTTTTTTTTTGTTTGTTTGTTTATTTATTCATTCCCCAACGAAATTGACCAAATTTTGCTCTATCATCAGATTTGTACACTGAAACATCGTCAAATTGAATTTAAACTATGCGCACAAATGAACCCACGATGAAAATTCTAAAGTCTGCTAAGTTTCCTAAAAAAAAATTATATAGATATCTCATAGCAATATAACAGAAGACGAAGAGTTAAGAGAGAGAAAAAAAAAAACTTATTTTTGTCAAAATAAAACTTAACCGAAAGGAGAGAAAAAAAAATTACTTGTTACAACTCGGTTTTCAGAAGCCCATCGTTAATACCATATAGTTGATCAGATTATATGTGAAAAACGAATGAGTTCGTCAAACTGAGCCTTCCCATGTACGCAGCCACTGGTCAGACAATTTTTTTGAGAATGGCCAGTTCCCAAAACGGTCTTTCCGTGACTCTAACCCGCGAGGCGGAAGAAAAAAAATTTTGTAGTTTAGGTTTTTGGGGTTCGCTGTCGAAGAAAATATCTAGTTTGAATAAAAGGCGTTTTTGACTGATGGGTTGCCCCCCGAAGATTTGATGGCTGCGAGACCGTCTGCTCATTGTCCTGATTCTCCTTTGGCGGAACATTAGCGACCTGTTCCTGTGTCAACTGCGCTCCCCGCGACTGTTGGCAAGGTTCGAAATCTTCGTCATAGGGGAAAAAATTCTCTTCCTCATTTTGGGGGGTCATTTCCGAGAACGGGGAAAATGTATCCTGCGGGTCCTCGCGAATGTTACCGGTTATCGTGACCTTTGGGCGCAAGTGCTCTCGTCGCTCAGGCAATTCGTATATTCGATTGATATTACAATTTATTTCCGTAGCGTATGGGTCCGCGATTAGCCGTAATTTGTAAGTGTGGGGCGTAAGGCGATTCGTAATTCTATAAGGTCCCCTGAAGGTTTTCTTACCGATAGCCGATTGATGGTTACGCACAAAGACTTTTTGCCCGATAATTAGGGTTCGGGGTTTCGCTTTGAGTAATTGTCTCTCTTCTTGCTTTTCTTGTGCGGTTTTCATATTTCTCAGCGCGTTTTCATATGCCTTTGTCATAGCTCTAATTTTTTCTGCTGCGTAATCACCGAATAAAGGCGGTGGATCGATATTTAAATTGTCCGTGTCTAGAAATAAAGGAAGATCTCTTCCAAAAAAGAGGAAATTTGGCGTCTCCTTTGTGGCGGAATGCTGAGTGGCATTATAAATACATTTGTGCATGATCATCGCCTCTTCCCAAGAATTGTTACTTTTCGCCGCACACCGCATGGCGTGTTTAAGTTGAATGTTTATGCGCTCGGAGGCCCCATTACATTGTGGATTAAAAGCTGAAGATAACATGGCGGATACATTTAATTTTTGAGCTAGAATTTTAAAAAGTGTTGATGTAAACTGAGTTCCGCGGTCAGTAAGTATTCGCTTCGGTTTACCGTAAGCGGTGATATACCATATTAATTTTTGAGCGACCGTTTCCGCCGAAATATCACTAAGGGGGAAAAGTTCAATATGCTTACTGAAGTGGTCTAACACTGTGAGGATGTATTTATTTTGTTTTTTTGTAATCGGAAACGGCCCGACAATATCCAGCGAGATGAATTCACCGGGAATTGAAGGTAACGGGATTCTACCTAGGGGAACAGGAGGATGGACCCCTTTGAATGAACGGCATATTTCGCAGGAAGCTACGTAATTTTGAGTGTCAGCGTATGCGCCTATCCAAAAATAATGTTTTGACAGGATGTCATAAGTTTTCTGGACTCCCTGATGCGTGATGTGCGACAATTTAAGTGCCTCAGCCTGAAGTGAGCGGGGAATGACGATTCGATTTGGGATGCTACATTCCCTCGAGGAATAGGTGTGTTGGGCACGAAACATTAATAAATTTGTGTGCGGGTCAATGTAATAATTGTGCAAATTCTTGGAGATCGTGGGATCCCGCATTATTAAAGCTTTGCGTACTGCCCCTAATGTAGTATCTTTTAGTTGTTCTTGCAGAATTTGTTCTGTCGTAACGGCCGCTTGGGAAGAGGTGAGCGTATTGATCAGCGGGTGTTTTGGCTCTTCATCGTCAGCAGGATCCGCTAACAGAGGATCTCTCGAGATATAATCCGCGAGCAGGTTTTCACTACCTGGGACATGTATGAACTCGAAGTTAAACTCGGCCAGTTCCAACAACCACCTTGAAATCATATTCGCTGGGTTAGTGAGACTAAGATGGTATTGTAAAGGTTTGTGGTCAGAGAGTATAAAAAATTTTGATCCGTAAAGGAAATTTTTGAAATGTTTAACGCCGTAGTAGATCGCCATTAACTCCGATTTTATTGCTGCGTATTTCTGTTCGGCGGAGTTCAGAATTTTACTATAGTAAAGTATGGGCTGTAGTGTATTTTCGCCTTTCTGCATAAGGACGGCGGAGATGCTTGTTTTGGACGCGTCTGTATTTAGATAAAATGGCTGATTAAAATCCGGCTGTAAAATAAAGGGTTTTTCAAAGAACCGTCGTTGGATGCTTTTGAAAGCTTCGTTGCACTCTACACTCCATTTAAATCTTACCCCTTTCTGAGTTAATTTATTTAATGTTGCTGACAGCTCGGCATAATCCGGTATGAGTGACCGATAGAAATTACAGAGTCCCAAAAACTTCTTTAGTTTTTTAAGGGTGCGAGGTCTTTGAAATGACAAAATTTTTTCTGTATTTTGAATCGAAGGGCTAAGGCCTTTGTTTGATATGGTGAATCCTAGGTATTCCATTTTCGTTAAAAAAAATTCGCACTTATCTGGGGACAAAGTGAGGTTGTATTTTCTCAACCGATCGAACACTAAAAGTAGTTTTCTTTTCATTTCGGAATAGGAATTGGCCGCCAGGACTATATCGTCTATATATGCGTAGATATCCTCACTATTTAAGCCATTCAAACATAAATCAATTGCTTGCTGGAAGTATGCGGCGCTATTCTTGTGCCCGAAAACTAATCTGTTGTAATGAAAATTTCCAAACTCTGACGTAAAAGCCATTTTTGGGCGTTCCGACTCGGGCAAAATAATTTGGTTGAATGCGCTATGAAAATCTAATTTCGAGAAATATTTGTATCCTGAAATTTTTGTGAGTATGTCTTGGATCTTTGGCAGCGGGTATTGGTATTGCTCTGAGATTTGGTTAATTAGCCTCAAGTCGCATACTAGGCGAAATTTGTTTGGTTGGTTCTTTTTTACAAGTAATATAGGTGAGGCGTACTGTGACGTGGTTCGAGAAATAATTCCTGCATTAAGTAGGGTATCTAATTCCTTTTCTGCTACGGACCTCAGTGCGTAAGGGATTTCGTATGGGCGCGCATTAATAGGATAAGGGTGGTTCAGGTGAATTTCGGGTTTGATAATTTGAGACGCTCCCAGTGTATTCATATTCTTTGAAAATACGTCCGCGTATTTCAGAAGAGTTTCCTGCAAATCCTCTTTTTGTTCGTGCGGCAAATGATTTAGATTAAAATCGGTGACTTGCAGTTCCTTTCGCCGAATCTCGGCTACCGTGGATATAGAGTTCATGTGTTTTACTTCCCGATTTTTTTGATTCGATGGGTTATCATACTGCGATTTGGGGTCAAATTCCCCGACGGTTGTTTTTTTGTTGAGTACTATCCTATTTTTTGTGTAATTAGAAATTAATACTAGGTTATTATCTTCGCCTCCACAATTGATAAAATTTGGGTGAACATAAATTTCATGTTTAAACTCCCGAGGGCGAAAACTTAATGACTGGTCATTATAGTAGTTATTCGAGCAGTTACTGTGTACCAAAATGGAATTATTAGGTTCTATGATTGCCTTTTCGGATATTCGAATGGAATGAACTTGATTTGACGGCACCGAGGCTAAGGAATTATTTAGCGGTATTTGTATATCCCGTATCCTAAGTGCGTTATCATGAGTGTCCAAAATGGCCTGATTTTTCTTCAAGAAATCAAAACCCAAGATTCCAGAGAACTCCTGAGTGAAAGGCGCGGTCGTGACGTAAAACATTTGCCTAAAATGGTTGTTACCGATTTTAAATGGAATTTCCACGCAATTCGAGTACTTTAAATCGTTGCCAGTTAATGTTTTGATTGCGACTGATCGAGATATGAATTTACACTTAATTATATGTCGTATTTCATTGAACGTTTCGTATGCCACGACGCTGACCGAAGCCCCTGAATCAATGAGAAAGGTGGCCCCTGTCTGGGTATTAAAATTCACGAACACTGTAGGGAGTTGAAGGTTACCCCCTAAATTCGCGTTAGAGAAAATCCGTTCCGTTTTACCGCCAACATGGATGTTCGAGGTCCTTATTTCTTGTTCCTCCGTGAAGCTTTCAAATACCCGGGGAATAACATAGTGTTGACTTGAAATTCCCCTCCTTTCTATAAAAAATGACTTCTGTCCTGTCTGGGGTGATAATAACGCGGACCCCTCGTTCGTGTGTCCCGGTTTTGATGATAGGGATTCTTTCCCCCCCTTCTAACTTCCTGTGTTCGATCGTAACGGCGAGAGTCAGTCCTTTGTCCTGGGGAGTAAAAGGTTCTATTATGGGGTTGGTAATTTTGGCTGGTGTGTTCCCTACTATAGTGTATGCAATTACGTAGAAAGTGGCTCGTTTGACCACAATAGAGGCAAATTCGGACATCGTTTACGGGCTGTGGAGTTGAATAAGAGTCCTCACTAAATCGCGGTTCTTTATTTTGCGGACGGTGGTTTTCTAGGTGCAAAGTATTTATTTCTTGCGTTAGAGACTCGATAATTTTTGTATTTTGTTCCTGCTGTATTCTTTGCATCTCGAGCAAGGCGGCAGTGTTGGGGTCAATTTGAGAACTCGAATTATTGGGCTCGGGAGTCGTTTGCATAGCTATTTCAACGCTTTGCGCATATTTGACTGCGTCTGCAAACGTAGAAGGGTTTAATTTTAAAACTTCACGTTTCAAGTTATTATTTAGGGCGTCCAGAAATTTAGATAATTTTAATTTTTCGAGTATTTTAACCCCCTCGGCTGACGCGAAATCTACCTCTAGATAATTTTGGGTGGCAGTTGCAACCCTATACGCTAAAGTTTTAACTAGCTCGTTCTCCTGCTGACGTAGATTGTTAAACGCTGTGTGTAACGTCTGTGCATTCGGTTTCTCCGAAAAAAAATTTATCAATTGATCTTTTATTATGTCGTACGATTGTTCTTCGCGTAGTTGGGGAGAACATGCTATGAATTTCAGCGCATTACCTCTTAACCGCGACTTAAGAATTGCGATCTTCTCTACGGGCGACCATTGTCCCAATGTTGCTAAAGCCTCGAATTGTATGAAAAACGCATTGCAGTCTGAATCAGGGGCACCATCGAACGTGGACACTAAATGCGTAAAGCCGGGAGTTTTCCCGCTAACGGCTGAATCGGTCGCCATAATACTATAAAGTAGGGAAAGGTAATCCGGGATACTGCTATTGTGCTTCAAGACAAACCCTTTTAAACAATTTTTGTTTTAACATATACATGCGAAACATATAATACTCAAAATAAAGTAAAAATCATTATCCTAGAATTATATATATACTAGCCGCGAACACATAAACTCTAACATTTCAATACAATTTGTTCACACAACATGTAGGCATGGCAGGTACAAGGGAAAGAAAAGAGAGGAATTTTAAAAAAAATGTATGCATAACACTTTACAGATATATATATGAACCATAAGAACCTTGCGCGACATTAAAAAGCTTTTTGCCAAGATACACAAAAAAAAAATTTTTTTTTTTTTTTAGTATGCCCAGGTTTTGGACTAAAGTAAAAATATTATAACATACCCAGGGAAATCCTCGTCACGAGGCACCAATATATGTTATGAGGGGTACCAGAGATACCCCTTTGCGTTGTGTAAATTTAGGGAGGTGAACTCCAAAGGTAACTATGCGTTTATAAATAAAAATAACAACATTTATTATACAATATTTTACAAGAAAAGGTCGGGTTTACATATTATATTTAAGATCTTGGCTATACATATTTTTAACCGAATTAGGGCATACTTCATCCGCTTCCTGCGGCATAACCATTACGGGTCGAGTGAAATAAAAGTCTCGTAATCTCTCAGAAGGCATGAGCACTATTTAAAGGGGGAATTTATGACCAACCTGGGGAGTTTGATGAAAACAGCATAGCGTGGCATCGTTGAGGGCATTTCTACAGGAGGAGGCTTTAGGCATCGGGTAGAAATTCATGTGGCATTTCACTGGCGGATGCAACAGGATTCGGTGCTGGCGGTTGAAGACGGGTATCTCGCCATTTTTACGGGGGCGTCTTTCCTTCCCAGGCTCTCTTGCAGCTCGCTACCTCCAATCGCTCCCTCGCTCTCTCTCCGAACGTCGTTTCTCCCACACTCGGGGCTCCCCCAATCTTTATCATAACCCCTCCCCAGGTTAGTTATTCACGTAAATTTATTGCCTCTTCGAGTTTTTTATTCGAGGGCAGGATGCTCTGACATTCCCATAGTTGACCCACGTGGTACGCTTATTTCCAAGAAAATTGGAAGTCCGTTGAATTTCCTGGAATTTCTTTCCCGCGTCCTGAGGAATTCAGGAGGGGTGATGTTTCTTGGAAAATTGGTGCAGTTCCAATATGGCCGTTTTATGCCCCGTAATCGTGTTGGAAGAACCAAATGGCTATAACGTTGGAAGGAGTTCAAAATGTTCAAATTGTGGATCCTTCACAACAGATATACAGTTAAGTATATAAAACTTAAATTTCAAAGCAATACGATAATTAGAAATGCGCCTGGAGCAGTTTGAATATTCGTATGACGTGAAAATTTTTATTTTGAGAAAAACACATTTAAAGTTATTACTATTAGTAACCACATAATATCTAAATTAAATACAAATGCCTATAACTAGGAAAGTAATCGCAGAAATTAAAAATTCTTTTTGCAGCACATTCCTACTCGTTGGTAGTTTCACAATTCAATAAAATAAAAAATTCGAATTTTTGGACAAATTTCACAATTTTGAAAGTCCACTGTCACCTTAATGCTCCGTGTTGAGGATTTTGGCATTATTATAATAAAAAGAGATGGAGGTTTATGCTGACAAGTTCTTAGTTCTTGTCCACGTAAGGCCAGAAATTTATGACTTTAGAGCAAAGGACAACCACAACCAAGATGTAATAAATAAAATTTCGCAAGATATAGCTGAGGAATTGAATATTCCAAGTATGTACCACACCAATTTATCACATTTAATCGAATAAACCTTGCCCTCAAGTAATCCAGACACCCCCATTTTTTAAGATATTGGTAAGAAAGAAAAATAGCTTTGCGTCACTCAGGGCCAGATCTAGGGAGGCGCAAGCAGGGCATCTGCCCAGAGCGGCAAATTTGAGGGGCGGCAAAATTGGTACAAGGAGAAAAAAAAATTGCGTTTAAGTTTTTTATTTATTGATTTTTTAAAATATTTTATAAGATATGTTTTTCTTAGATTTAAAAGTAGATACAGTGGAATCTCGATCGATCGTTTTCGGATCCATCGTTTTTCCGTATGTGTCGTTCATTTTATCCAGTCCCAACGATCATATTGCTTTGTTATGTTTCCGCATCTATCGTTTTCCCGCATTTATCGTTCATTTCAATCGGTCCCTTGAAAAGCGATAGATCGAGATTCCACTGTACTTAACTACATATTTGTCTTTCTTTTGTTACTGCTCTTTATATTAATACTTTTACAAAACAAAAAATCTTTTGTTATTCAACAATGTTATTAAAAGTTATTCCGTGATGTTATTAAAAGCCTTTCTGCTGGAGGTATACTCTTCCGGTAGTTGGTGTTCTTTTTCCGAATCTTGTCTTCAACAAGTCCCAAGAGATAATCAAACGTAGGTATGCTTAACCTATAATAATTGTAAAACTTATCTGGGTCATTTCTAAGTTCTTTAGTAAAACTGCCAATGTGTCTTTTTTTATTGATTGAATGAATCCAACAGCTTCTCACTCGTTTTTCATCCAAACATTGTATAAATTGCCACAAAAGAATAGCTACTTCCTCACTTGCCATATCACCCACAATTATGACCAAACTACTTTCCCAGAACTGAACACTTCCCTCAACAAAGAACACTATACTGCAGACCTCTTCAACTCCCGTGTTCTTACTACTGATGAAATATCAAATCAACCTAGCGTTGCGAGTCAAAATGTATCACCATTTTCCATGATAAAACATTTTGGTTGCGCAACGTCTAGCAACAGAAACGGTGCGCAATGTTTTGTTGCATTCGGTGTGTGGCCGGGCTTACATAGAGCAACGCTCCACCTCGACCCAGCGGACACCATTTTTCTGACGCGTTAGCGTAATTTTGCTTTAAGGGAGAGGTATTCTCCTCTTCGAAAAAATAATTAACAGATTTTTCAAACCCATGAAGTTCAGTAATAATTAGTTCAGTGCATTGTCTAACATTGAATTTTCTTGTAATTTTCAGAAATATACTTTAAATTACTTAGTATCACTGTGGTTTTATTGAAAACTTAGTTCTTTTAGACTTTCCGTTTCGGATTAAGCGGACTTTTGGATTACCGAAGTTTGTTTTATCGGGACTCTACTGTACTAAAGTCAGCCTAATGTGCATAGATTGAATGAATTATGTTCTTATTATAAAGTTTCTTGATTATAACTTGGATTTAAATAACTGTTTTGTTGTTCATTGTGTTGCTAATGCCCCCCTAGCGGAAGTGTTTCACACCAGATCCATCTACGCTTTGCGGGCTGAAGAGTGCGGCTCCGGTTTCCAATACGGTGAGGATCGTACCGTCTCCCACCCTCTCTGAGCTCAAACACAGTGTTTCCGGTTTGCAGCTTTAACGTGGCCATATCCAGCCTAGACACGGGGGTATTTAATGGCCTTTGTCGGGCCTCGAAATGGGCACCCTCGGTGCTATTATATTGTGACTTATAGCGATCTCAATCTCAGATGAGAAAAAATAAGTAATACCCGACATACTGTTAGCAATATGAACCAATAGTTAGTTTGGAGATTCATTAATTACTTGCCTTTCCGAAGTTTGACGTCATATTCTGCATTTCCATTTTAAGCCGATTCAAGTTAAAGACGATTCAATTAAAACTTAACCGAATCAACGACGTAAGTTTCGTTTAGATTACGTCATGTCTGGAAAACTACCATACGTCATATAATTAAACACAAAAATATTCAGTTACCAGCTGATAGCATTTTTAAAGTGAAGTGATGTACATCAACCCGATATTTGAATATCGGATTTTGTTAAGTGTATATAAGCGGCGAACACTTTCGAGTAAACGCATCACGGCATCAAGGATACACACATTATCGTAAGCTTGTTCTTGAGCTGATGAAATATAGGGGTGAAGTATCAAGCCTGTCTAGAGTAAGACTTTTGTATTAGTTATGTATTAATTCTTGTGATAGTCCATCACAGTATGATAAAATATAATGTTTGTTTTAAAACTGATCTAAAGAAAACCTCAGTATTATTAGTAAGAAGAAAGATGTTGATATTGTTGTTTTTATCTAATTCTTAACTAGTTTTTCAAATGAATAAACTTTTAGTTATTGTTAAAAAGTCTTGTCGTCTATACATTATTTTGAACAACTTTAATGGTTTTAACGTATACCTTTTTTAACATAGCTTTTACTGCACATTTTAAACTCTGCTATTTAAATATAAATTATAAGAATTGTTGACGTGCATGTTTTTAACATGTACGCTAACACATACTTAAACGGAGGCTCAAATTGTATTTAAAAATTTAGTTCTTTTATTAGAACTGCACTATATACAATATCATGCATAAGCAATTTAAGTTGGTAACGCTGCATAAAGACCGCTAGGCATGAAAGCGACTAGCTCCCTGGTCTCGGAAATAAGACGGATCAGCCTCTCTTGCTGAACGTAGACGTAATTGTGTTTTAGAAGAGGAGTACTTTGGTCGTGATGACTTTATCTCCTGTAAGCAAGATATATGTAATCAAGGTGGGAGTGCTCAGTAGTTAAAATTTTAAGTAGTGAATTAAAATATTAAGGTACGAATAACGCGGGTAAAAGAAAAACAAATTTAACAGAACAGTTAAAAATAAAATTAAAAAGTTAATTTGAAGAGAAAAAAAATTAGAGTTACAAGTTAAGAAAATTTAAAAGAAAAATTAGATAAGACTAATGATCCACGGAAAACATAAAAGTAATAAAGTTAAGAGGCTCAGAAAAGCAGATATAATAAGAATACAAAAAATATTTTGTATTTTGTAAGTTTTTCTATTTTTTTTTTGCATTTTTTTAAAGTTTTGTGATTTTTTTTTGTTATTTTTATAATTTTAAGAATATGAGGTCAAAAAGTACTGCAATTGAGAAAAAAAGACCCTCCTCAGGATCATACACTTCGTAACGAGATAATTGCGGAGTTCGAAGGGGGAAAGCTAAAAACAGCAATAGAGTGAATTGGAAAAATACGACACTGGCTGAGATCGAACCAACAACGGGAGTGATTACAGACCAGCGCGAAGGAGCAGTGCTACGATTGGCACACGAAGAGATAAGAAAGGCGCGTAGAGTTGCAAGGTAGGTCTCTTGCTGAACAACTACTGCAGACCTCCCTTCAGAAGAGACCGGAGACCGGTTTTAAGGTTGCTGCCTCGGGGAGGTCGATTCTCAAAATGGTAATATAGTGTTTAAAATTTCCTTTCAATTGTAACTGCAGATGTGTATATGTGTGCAGATTGTAACTGCAGATGTTTCTCCCCATCTGTTTCTTGTAAACACTGTCTTTTCTTAGACTAAACCATTGCTAATCGGCAGAAAAACACCTGTTCGACTCTTCCTTGGGAAAAATGCCGATATTTGGCGAAAAGTGGGGGATGTTTGGTGACAATCTACAACCTTCGCTTTAACGTTCCACCCCTCAACAAAAAAGAACTCTCCCCGAGTGACCAGTTTCTCGGGGATCTTCCCTTCCTCTGATAGTCGGTCTCTCTCTTCCTGTCTGTCCGAGGGGTCGATCCTTTTCACCACCCATCTCATTCTTCCAGCAGGATCCGGAAAATTCCGTTTCTCGAACTTTCTCTCAGACTTTCCACCATCAGCGTCTGCGGTTTCCCTATCTGCCTAACCGGAGGGAGCGTCTTTCTTTCTAGAATTTCCAAACTGGACAAACTGAATTTATAAATACCAATAATTAATACATTTTTCACGGTTATTATTTTTAACCAGAACTGTAAATCTTAGTGTTGAATAAAGACAATAGTATCTATATATATAAAACGCGTAAGTATGCGGCACAAAAATCGACGATATTTCTACAATCCGAATGGCAACGGCTGCAACTACCGGATGTAAACATTAGCGGCTGTCCGCGTGTGGCTCGACGATAGCACGTAATTTGGTACAATTTAATTGCTGTATTTTACTCATGAATAATTTTAATTTATACACGAAATAATTTTAATTTATTCATTTATTATGATTAAGTGGAGATATCTGAATTGCGAACAATAATACATACAGAGAGAAATGTAATCTATACTATATTTTAGTATTTGCTGAATTTTCACTCCATTTTATAAGTGAAAATTTTCCCCAATAATTTCTTATTTCATGTAATGATAAAGTGTAGATATCTTAGTTTTGAAAAATAGTACATACAGTGAGAGATATAATTTTTAAAATCATTGGTGTTGGGTTTCTCAGACTTATTCTTTAACTCTGTTCTGAAGTAATGGAAATTCACATTTTTTAATCATGATGTTTTAGAATCAGCCTTATAGTGAATTTATCAATGATTATAAATTTTTTGTCTGAGTTTTCACTACCCCTTAACAACGTATATTTATGATGACAGGTAATGGTAACATTCCTTACATATGTTACTTCCAATTGAGTTGTTTTGCAAAAGAAAATATAAATCTAAAAGCGACCATGCTGATCGCGCAGCGGCTAGTATCTAAAAGTTCCTTGATTACCATGTTTCCAATATTAGCAGAATTCTTGTGATTTAGGAGTTAGTTAATTAGCCCACCGATAAATTTTGTGTATAATTAACCCTACAAGGTGTTTTCCATCGAGGGATTCAAATTTTAAATATAAAGTATGTGAATAACTTCACAATTAAAATAAATTTCTTCAAAATGTTTATTACCTACAAAAACAAGGGCTAAAGTGTTATTAACGTTATCAAAATTTTCACTTATATGTTTATAGATAATTTTAGTCAATCCTTATCTGAAATATAAGAATCTTTCAACATAAGAAATTTTAATTTTATAATACCCTATATAATGATCTACAGAAACTATCTTAAATATTGAGATTCCAAAGTGACATATTCCTTCTAAAACTTCTAATTTAACATATGCTTCAAAGAAGAGCTACATATTTTTAGTTCCATCGATTAGTCACAACGTACCCTCACTCTGTTTAAGTAGGCAGTCTGTCTACTAATTAACACCCTTCAGTCGTGTCTTAGCAAATAACTGTTAATTTGCATTTTTCGAGGAAAATTATTCTGAAATTCGAGACATTTTTGACAAAATATCTAAGGAGTTTCTACGTGAATTTTGAAAAGTATAATTCAGTACCAAATTTTGCTAATTTTCCAGTTTGAGAAAAAGTTTCCCAGAATTTTCGCTAGAATGAATATACTGTACAACCAAAGTTGTGAAAGAGATGCTTTATGTTAAGCATTCTTTCAAAATATTACTTGCTATAATTAACACAGAAAAATATATTAATGTAAAGTGTGTATTATTAAATGCGACGAGATCGCGTACAGAAAAATGATAGATTTTTAACAGTTGCGTAATAAATTCGAAACTAACCGAAATGTATAATCTTTACACAATATTTACGAATCTCAATTAATTTCAAAAGAATTGTTTTATAAGTAATACAATGTTTTGGGGGAAAAGACAGGATAAAAGATTTAATGCAAGAGCATATTACATAAGTATTGCTAAGTTTTCATATTTTTGATTGCAATACATCCATTAACTTTGATGAGATATATACTTCGTAATAATTGAAACAGACCACTCTACAGAAGTTTCAGTAGAGAAAAATCGTTATTGTGCCTCAGAGAGTCCTATATATTGTCTTGGGCATCTTGTGAAAAAAATACCCAAGAAATAGGAAAAATTACCAACACTGTGTTATAAGCGTCAGGACAAAACATTCCTTGGGTATTAATTTTATTGTCGATTTATAAAAACTTCTCTGGAACTTCTTAAAACTTCCCATAACCCTAAACCAGCCATACTCAACCCCTTTTTCTCTCGGTCCACATGCATATTTTTGCAACGTTACACGAGCCGCAACAAGAGTACACTATAACTCATAGTATAATAACCTAATAATTACAAGATAAAAAGAACTTTTTATATACCATGTTTTTAAATTTTCTGTTGAATCATATAAACTTGACAATTCTATGTACTAATAAATACTTTTAAAAAATTTTTTTGGTGAATTATCCCATCAAATTGAAAGAAAATGAAGATAATTAGAAGTTAACTAGCGTTTAACTTTTCGTTCCAGTTCCGGCCGATAGAGGGCTGCACCAGTCTACAAAACAAAATTAACTGAAAAAGATTTCAATCCTGCTTAAAGATGGGTAAAAGTATTAAAATAATGCATTGTCATCGTTTTCTGAGCTATTCTATAAGATTCAAATGTCTAGCTAGTCGGGAAGTTAGTTAAAAATCGATTGCAAGATTTGTACCGGACAAACACACACACACAAACAAACAAACAAGAAAGCGAGTTAATAAAAACATGGTAAAAAATAAAACTTAAAACCTAAATGTATTCGAACGTTTATTTAAGGGGGCACAGGACCTGGAAGCTCGACGAAATGACTATAAATATGGTCTGATTCTAACCACAAAACTCAAATAATATTAGAAAAAGAAATTTTCTCTCAAACCTGCATGTAAGAAATTTAGTTCCAGTTGTTCACGGGATATTTGTAGTGTAATATATGTTTCGCGACAGCTAAGCGCCATCCAGAGAAAACGGAAAATAGCTATATAACGGGAAAGACAGTATTAAGGGGGCACAGAACCTTAAAGCTTGACCAAATGACTATAAATATGGTCTGATTCTAACCACAAAAACTCAAATAATATTAGAAAAAGAAATTTTCTCTCTTTATACATATAAAGTACATATCTTTAAATATGTCATATATAAAAATGGAAATTATAAATATTTAAATAAGTTTCACATTAGCAGTTTATAATTTTTTATGATTGAACGCTAATTTTGAGTGTGTGCAGCATTACTTTTAAGCTATCAATAGGAAACTGATAAAACTACACTCATATGTATATTTCATGGTACTCTACATTTTAACACTAGACAAATGTGCAATTCTGGAATACTTTTTTATTATGTGGAAAAATTATGCAAATAATTGTGATAATGATTGAAGTTTTCCAATTTTATGCTCAATTTTTACCACGTTTTTATTAACTCGCTTTCTTGTTTGTTTGTTTGTGTGTGTGTTTGTCCCGTACAAATCTCGCAATCGATTTTTAACTAACTTCCCGACTAGCTAGACATTTGAAACTTTTAGAATTGCTCAGAACACGATGACAATGCATTCTTTTGGTACTTTTAACCATCTTTAAGCAGAATTAAATTCATTTTCAGTTATTTTCAGATGTTTTTATTTTGTAGACTGGTGCAGCCATCTATCTTCGGGGACGGGAACGAAAAGTTAAACGCAAGTTAACTTCCAATTAACTTCATTTTCTTTCAAGTTGATGGGATAATTCATCAAAAAAAATTTAAAAAGTATTTATTAATACATATAATTGTCAAGTTTATATGATTCAACAGAAAATTTAAAAACATGGTATATAAAAAGTTATTTTTATCTTGTAATTATTAAATTAAATAATATTTATTACTATTTATTTGGTTTTACAATACAGGTAAATATATTACAAGTGGATTCTGACCATTGATTATTTTCTGTAAGCATATATCTCAATTTTATGAAGCGTACAGAACGTTATGATTTTTAATCCTCGGTTAATCATATAAAAATCTATAAAAATATTATTATTTATAGATTTAAAATTTCCATTTTTAAATATGACATATTTAAAGATATGCACTTTATATGTATAAAGAAAGAAAATTTCTTTTTCTAATATTATTTGAATTTTTGTGGTTAGAATTAGACCATATTTATAGTCAATTCGTCGAGCTTCAAGGTCCTGTGTGCTCTTAAGGTATCCGACTACCTTTGGAGCATTTTTTTTTCAAAAACTGCACTTTCGTAAATTTCTGTATTATATATCGAAGAGATATAACACCAAAATACGAAAATGATAAAAAAAATAAAAATTTTGTAAAGTGTTGCCTAACTATGCAACACTTTACAAAATTGATAATTTTGTGTCGAAATTTAGCAAATTTTTACGAAAAGGGCTCTAGCTCTAAAAATATAAGAAATTATGCATATAGAATTAATTTATTTTTGTCATATATACGTAATTACTTCATGAGTGTAATAACCTAAAACCTGATCGATATCTTGGAATCTAAAAACATACAGGTCATTATATGCAATTGCATGGAATTAGCTATTTTTCATTATTTAGCCATTTTCCATGAGATTTTTTATAATTGCAGCCATAAATCAACAAATAATATACCTAGAATCAAATCTATCGTCCATTACAATTTTAGTACTATGGAAAACATACGGGAAAAATTTCATAGACATATCATGGTTAGATTTTGAGTTATCACAAGAGTCGTTTAAATTTTTGATGAAAAATGAGTTTTTCAGACAGTTTTCAACTTGTATTGAAGTTCATAGCTGCTGCTGATCTTTAAATCGCTCTCATTTCCTTTCAAATGATCGCACAGAAAAAAACAAAAGCAGATTTATTAACATAAATTTACAATCTTTAAAAAAAAAGGAATAGAAATAATTTCGGAATTTTCGTCAAAATCGATGTTTTCAAGGGAGTCGGATACCTTAAAAATGATGGTGATTATTATTTTTTTTTTATTGTTGGGACAAATTTTAACTATGTTAGACAAATCTGGTTTATACTTGCTACATGCTACTCTTAATACATCACTAAGGTGAGAATCAGTAAGCCGATTTTTAAATACATTCTTCGCATACGCCATTTTGAAGGTGGATCATTTACAAAGATACGCTGAAGCGAACAACGTGAGAAGCAGGTGGCAAATTTTTGTACAGTTTTGTATTTTTCAGTAACTAATGTTGAAAACTGTGTTTACAAATGCACCTGCCTGATAATGAGTGCGAGTTTTTCGAACCGAACATAAAAGCTTGGTGTGCCGCAGTTTGAGTTCCCTTGGTCTAAACCAGGGGTTCTCAACCTTTCAGGTTCTGTTCCTCCCCTTTGAACACTGATGTGAGGTCACGCTTCGCCCACCACCACCACCATATGTGGTACACAATACAAGTATTACAATCGGAATTTGAAACTGAAGCTGGATATTAAATGAAAATATAGAATAGATAATTTCATACCCAAACTTTAATATTACTACGCATACCTTAATTTAGAACATGTTATTATCTATATATATAAAACAGTTCCGTAACTGACTCATTCACTGACTGACATACAACGCACAGACCAAACCGCTGGACCTAAAGGGCTGAAATTTTGCTTGGCGATTCTTCTTATGGTGTAGGGGTGCACTACGAAAGATTTTTGAAAAAATTCTTCATAGATTTTTTAAAATTAAATTTTTAAGCAGTTTTTTTAATTCTTTTAAGTTTTCATTTAAAATAATAATTTGAGGGTTATATAATTTATATCACGAGAAAGATCATACAAATTCCTTTAAAATGAAATCTTTTTCGAATCTTTAACTCCATTTCCGGATTTTTGGTGAATTTTAAAAGATTAATTTTTAGAATTTAATTTATTAAATGCTGATCACGTGACTTCTTTTTCTGGTACTTTAAATAAATTTATCGTCACGCATGAAAACTAAATAGAAAAAAATATTTTTTTTCTTGATAATGCGGCAGACGATTGGACATTATCCAAAAAAATATTAAAATACAGTAAAAAAAAGTTCTACAAACAGTACTATATTAACTGTACTACACTGAATTAGGGATAGCAAAGCCTATGCAAATTGTGTAGCTCTGCGCATCATCTATGCGCAAGTGAGGGCGCTGTGGTAACTGCATATATAGCGCGTACTGTGGTGGTTCTGAATTAGTTGTTGGAATTGCCAGTATGGGTAAACTGCCTGATTTAGACGCCTTCGATCGCGGACAAATCGTAGGTGCGCGACGCATGGGCATTTCAATTTCAGGTGTATTGTACGTAGCCAGCGAAGCCAAACATTAGCTCAAATTACCACCCTGTTTAATGACGGTGCCAGTCGTACAGTCAGTAAACGGACTGTGCAACGCTCGCTTCACCGTATGGGTTTCGGGAGCCGTCGACCTACGAGAGTACAATTGCTCTATACTCGCCATCGGTCTGCACGTCTTGCCTGGGCAAGAGAGCACAGAGACTGGAGTGTAGAGGACTGGAAACGAGTAGCATGGAGTGATGAGTCTCGATTCCGACTACTTAATGCCGACGGGAGGCTGAGAATATGGCGTCAGGCTCATGAAGCCATGGATCCTGCATGCCTGGCTGGAACTGTACAAGGGCATGGTTCTTCAATCATGGTCTGAGGTGTTTTTTCGTGGCACAGTTTGGGATCTTTGGTGCGTGTACCAACCTCCCTCAATGCAATTCGGTAGGTAGAGTTGCTGGGTGATCACCTCCATCCGTTTATGCTGTTCTGTTATCCGCACGGTAATGGAGTTTTCCAGTAAGACAACTGTACCTCTCACAAGTCCCGGTTGGCTACTGGCTGGTTGGATGAGCATCCCTCTGACTTCTCTATCATTCTCTGAATTGGCCACCTAGAAGCCCAGACTTAAATCCTATTGAGCATCTTTGGGATGTTTTGGAACAAGGCGTGAAAGGCCATCACACAGCACCAAAGAACCTTACTGAATTATGGACAGCTTTAGCCAATGTTTGGTAAGCCATTCCCGTGGAACGTTTCCAGAAACTTGTTGAATCTATGCCTCGTCGTGTGGCAGCCGTTATCAAGGCCAGAGGAGGCCCAACTCGTTACTAGGTAGGTATCCCTAATTCAGTGGCACTTCAGTGTATATTCTTTAGTATTCATTATATTAAATTTATTTTCAATATCTTCTTCCACATTATTTTGTCTATAAAAATATCTCTTACGATTTTATATATATATATATATATATATATATATATATATATATATATATATATTGGCATTAATTGCATACATTGACCGTTGTTTTAACTTTGAATGTACTCCGTAGCGAAGTGCGGGTTTTCAGCTAGTTAGAACATATGAAATCAAAGAAATAAATACAGATCAAATATATTTGATATAATAAAGGATCTAGGTGAGGTTGTTTTACTTTTAAATTATAGTTAATTTTATTTCTTTTTTTAAACTCACGCCTCCCTTGAAATTATTCTACTACCCCCTTCAGGGGGGAGCGCCCCCCAGATTGAGAACCGCTTCTCTAAACGAATGACGGCAACTGAAGAAATCGTGGTGATTCAGAACTAAGTCGAAATTTATAAGTTAATGCTGTGAATCCAGAGAGAGAAAGTTCACTGACGTTGGCAACAATTAGATTCCGTTCGGTGATGCAGATCTAGAAAAAAAAATTTACCCTTTTCACAAGTTCCATTTAAACAGTACTCACACGAATGTTGTTACAAACATAAAGATATGAAATTCGTAGGGTTCTTCTCACATCTACCCGATGCTTAGGGATTGTCTAAATAACGCATGTACACGAAGCCAAAAGAATCACTCTATATCAAAAGCAGAAAATTTTATTGCAACATGACAGAAATAATAAAACGCAACAAACTCCACGTGTCTAACTACCTCTACACGAGCAAGCGTATACAGGGTTCCCTCCTATATCCGTTACAACCCCCTTAACTTCTAAACCAGCGGTTCTCAACCTGGGGGGCGCGCCCCCCTCGGGGGGCGTAGACGAATTTCAAGGGAGGCATGAGTTAAAAAAATAAAATAAAAAGTAAAACTAACTCTAATTTAAAAGTAAAACAACCTCACCTAGATCTTTGATTACCTCAAATATATTTCATCTGTGTTTAATTCTTTGATTTCATATGTTCTAATAATAATATGTTCCAAATCAAGATGTGGAGTAATATTAAATTTTGTGTATGAAATTATCTATTCTATAGTTTCATTTAATAACCAGCTTCAATGTCAAATTCCGATTGCACTACTTGTATTGTGTAACACAAATGTTGGTGGTGGTGGGGGAGGCGTGACCTCGCATCAGTGTTCAAAGGGGGGGCACAGAACCTGAAAGGTTGAGAACCCCTGTTCTAAACGGTGACATATTAGGCCATAAAGTAGGTGTCTAGGTACAGTAAAAGGGCTATGCACTACTCGATGAGTCAACTTACAACGCCATCTATCGGCAAATTTTGGAATTAGCGTTTTTATTTCAAAAACAGTACAAGATACGGGGAAAAAGTCAACTACAAAGTTGTTCAGCATTATCGACTTCGTAAGAAAAGACACCTTGCGCACATTAATACTTAAAACAGAATGTAGAAAATGAACATTTGTTTGGTCACGATTTCGAAAATTGTCATGTCATAAAGAGTGGAAGAAAGAAACTGAGACACTTCCCTATCTTCAGGATAATTTATTTATGTTGCTGAAAATGCTGTCCATTAGCCACTATACACATTTGCACTCTGGACCTCCGTCAGGTGGTCTTTTCGAGCTTCGCTTGCGTGACGCCATAGAGTTCTTCATGACGTCTTCATGACGCCATAGAGTTGAAAATCACGACCAAACAAATGTTCATTTTTTACATTCTGTTTTGAGTATTAATGTGCGCAAGTTGTCTTTTCTTACTAAATTGATGATGCTGAACAACTTCGTCATTGACTTTTTTTCCCGTATCTCGTACCGGTTTTGAGATAAGAACGCTAATTCCAAAATTGGCCGATAGATGGCGCTGTCAGTTATCTCATCGCGCATAGGCCTTTTACTATACCTAGACACCAACTTTGTTGCCTAAGCTGTTACCGTTTAGGAGTTAAGGGAGGGTGTAACGGATATAGGTGGGATCCCTGTATATATATGCTCAAAATAGAAATAGGGTTCATCATTACCCCGTTTTGTTTCAGTTCAGTTTATCGAGCCAACTTTTTCCAACAAAAAGGCAGTTTTGGGTGAATCTCTTCGTTCTGAGACGTATCTGAAAAAGACTTCGATTATCTCAAATAATCTCATAAAAACTTTGTCTCTTTTAAAATTAGACTTTTATAAAAGGTCAAGTAGTATGATGATTATATTTAGTTCGTTCCCCAGCGGTACCCATGCAAAGTAAAAATATTGGACTCCATAAAACAATGGACCCTTCTTGCATTAGACTAACTTTAAAAGTTCTTGGATAAATCAGATAATTTTCTACTTGCCCGCTCTAGATTTACCATCGTTCGTCAGTAATAAAACGAAGTCAGGTACTTAATGACAATCATATCCTATCAATTATTTTTTCACTTCACTAGTTGCATTGGTCGTATTCAGGAATGATAAGGCCAAGGTGTACATCTCTAAAGCTGAGAGAGAATAGTACTAACTCGACACGTATACAGTGCAGTTCGACTCTATATTCTTAATACAAAATCTGGGCGAAAACGAGCGGTAAAACATGGCACGAATAAACTCTGAATGCACTTTCATGAGCCGTCTAAAACACAATGAATATGTTGTGGAAATTAATTAAAGAATGGCCCAACAGAACATTGAAAGACATTCTCTAATTTAATTACATCCACTAGAGCATTAAAACGTTTTTTTTTCCGATAAATAACGTTTTGGAAAAGTGCATCTTAATTTAAGCTATTTAAACTAGACTGAGAGCACTGAGGGAATTCCTTTATATATACATATATAATATATAGTAAAGGAATGTCAGTATGTCAATCCTAGTCAGCCCAGTTGGACACGACAATACAAGTTTTACTGTAACTCACAATTGATTTAAGTAATTCACTGAATTTTCTCAATGTTTTCAACAAAAATATTTTTAGTAAGTTTAAGTAAATTTACCAGAAAGGGTAAGAGATAAATCTCAATTTAAAGCATGTAATATGCAGCATTATCTTTACTTTTAACCATATTGAAAGTGTCAGTGCGGTTAGAGAATTTACCTGATCATTCTTTTATGCATTAGTTGAATTTATTCTAAGTCTAATCACGTACAAACTTGTCTTTAACCCTTAAGAGGGCCTGTCAATTTTTGGAAGACCAGCAGGCACACGTGGCACAAAGTGTAGCGTCTCTTTCAACCTTGATTAACCCTTTTGCAATAACTTTTTTTTTCAAATTGACAATTTTATGACAACATATAAAATGCTGATAGTATTGAGATATATCTATAACTAGTTTTATATACCCGGCGTTGCACGGGTGAACCCTTAATAAAGCTTACTTGTATGATATGTATATTTGTATTTTATGGCAATCTATACCCCTCTCCACTGGTCATCATCCCATCAGCATATTATAATAAACCCCCCCCATGCTAATGTCAGCATTAAAATGTTTCTTTCAATTTTGATAACCCACTGGATCCCGGCCCTTCGAGGAGTTTGAGGGCTTCCCCGTAAACCCTTGTGAAAATCGCCGGTTTCATAAACAAAGAATTACCTGACGTTGCCCAGGATAATAAAAATGAATGGAGTTAACCTGAGCTCTAGATGTATACGTACTAACAACCGAAATATATACAATTCACACACACACACACACACCTTTCCACACTTCATTTAATTAAGGTTGATCTCTCTCTTTTCTCCTACCACCAATTTGGTGTTCAAAATGGTGATATATAGGAAATATAAATTATTGGATTGTTTCTAGCAATTTTTTCAAAATCTAAAGCGAATGTCGAAAAATCGTGACATTGATCGTGTTTGTTACATTTAATCGTGTTTCTTACATTTTAAATCAAGAATCTTATGGATATCTGTTTCCTTCTTTGAGATATGACGGAATATGTAAAAAACACGTAAAAACACGTTTAGCCCCCCTAACCTCCTTGGGGGCCGAATTTTGAAAAATCCTTAAATTGGTTTTTAGGTATTCATATTCCTTACATTTTAAAGCAAGAATCTTATGGATATCTGTTTCTTTCTTTGAGATATGAGGTAATATGTAAAAAATACGTTTTGCCCCCTCCCCCCCCCCAATGGGGCCGAATTTTGAAAATCCTGAAATTGGTTTTAATGTAGTAATGTTTACATTTTAAAGCAAGAATCTTATGGATATCTGTTTCTTTCTTTGAGATATGAAGGAACACGTGAAAAACACGTTAAGCCCCCCTCCCCGTTCATGGGGCCAAATTTTAAAAAATCCTGAAATGGGATTTAAGGTATTCGTGTTCCTTACATTTTAAAGTAAGAATCTTATGGACATCAATTTCCTTCTTTGAGATACGAAAGAATATGCAAAAAACACGTTTTACCCCCCTCCCCCCCCTTGTTGGGCGATTTTTGAAAAATCGCTTCTTAAATGACGCCTTCAGCACAAAAGTAATAGGCTCTTAAAATTTGATATCTGTATCTCCAATAGTTTTTGCTGGGTGTTGATTCCTTTATATATATAGATAAAACACGTAAGAACACGTTTAGCCCCCCTCTCCCCCTTGGGAGACGAATTTTGAAAAATCATGAAATTGGTTTTTAGGTATTCATGTTTCTTACATTTTAAAGCAAGAATCTTATGGATATCGATTTTCTACTTTGAGATATAAAGGAATATGTAAAAAACACGTTTTGCCCCCCTACCCCCCTTGGGGGGCGATTTTTGAAAAATCGCTTCTTAAATGACGCCTTCAGCATAAAAGTAATAAGTTCTTAAAATTTTATATCTGTATCTCCAGTAGTTTTTGCTGGGTGTTGATTCCTTTATGTATATAGATAAAACACGTAAGAACACGTTTAGCCCCCCTCTCCCCCTTGGGAGCCGAATTTTGAAAAATTCCTGAAATTGGTTTTTAGGTATTCATGTTTCTTACATTTTAAAGCAAGAATCTTATGGATATCGATTTTCTTCTTTGAGATATAAAGGAATATGTAAAAAACACGTTTTGCCCCCCTCCCCCCCTTGGGGGGCGAATTTTGAAAAATCGCTTCTTAAATGACGCCTTCAGCACAAAAGTAATAAGCTCCTAAAATTTGATATCTGTATCTCCAATAGTTTTTGCTGGGCGTTGATACGTGTATGTATATATATATAAGTCAGGACTTCTTCCTTTATAGATATAGATTAAAGACCAAAGAATACAGATGCAATCGTTTTATTTCAAAACTGTTCGGTTTATTGGATCTAAGGACAACTTTCGAATTGATTCCTATTATGTCCAAAAACCTAAAAAAACAATGACATTGACCATCTTCGTGATATGTGGGATACGGTGTAATAGCTGCACATTTGATATACTACATCAACTCCTTCTTTTTACTTATTGTAATCCAGTATAATCGCTGGTTTACCATGGTTTAATCACAGCTAACAATTAATGGAAAGGAATACAAGGGTCGGAAAATCAGACCTGCATCAGAAAGGATGTACTATAAATATAAACTGCTTAGAACATTCAAACCTTACATGCAAAAACAAACCATTCAAAATTACGAAAATGTTGCACTTTGTACACGGGCGCGCTCGCTGAAGGGTTAAATTAACCATTTTGTTTTTCAAAAGTTATTCAAAAACATTCAAACATTTTACAGAAGACAAAGAAATTTCAAGCCTCTTGTCAATTGTAAACATTTAACAATTTGAAAAGAATAAAATGATATTTTTTGCCTTTTTTCTTGTTGTTGTTGATGATGAGGATGATGATGATGTGACTCATAGCTCCTAGGCTGGAACATGCCGGACCAGGTTTCGAGTGCGGGCAGAATAAGTAGCCACCGGTTTCCAATAGCAAGACAAGGTTGGAAATTAAGCCAGGTGCCACCTCAATTTTGACCTAGAACCCCCCCCCCCAGGCGATTTAAATTTTTCTACACGGTTCACTTACACCGCTTTGAAAGCAGCTCAACTTTATTGAGAATACAACCAAGGGCCTTCAGAATTCCCCGATAAGGTTTGGTGACCATAAAACCATAAAGTCGACTTAAGATCTCTCTAAATACACTGAAGTGCCACTGAATTAGGGATAGCAAAGCCTATGCAAATTGTGTAGCGCTGCGCATCATGTATGCGCAAGTGAGGGCGCTGTGGTAACTGCATATATCGCGGGTACTGGGGTTGTTCTGAATTAGTTGTTGGAATTGCCAGTATGGGTAAACTGCCTGATTTAGACGCCTTCGATCGCGGACAAATCGTAGGTGCGCGACCCATGGGCCATTCAATTTCCGAAATCGTCAGACAGCTAGGATTTTCAAGGACGACAGTGTCAAGAGTATACCAAGATGGATCCATGGATGGTGGAAAAAAACTAGCGATCGGGCAAACTGCAAAGAACAATTAGCCTTGACAGTGCGTGGTGAGAGACGGCTCAGGCGTATTGTACGTAGCCAGCGAAGCCAAACATTAGCTCAAATTACCACCCAGTTTAATGACGGTGCCAGTCGTACAGTCAGTAAACGGACTGTGCAACGCTCGCTTCACCGTATGGGTTTCGGGAGCCGTCGACCTACGAGTGTACCATTGCTCTATACTCGCCATCGGGCTGCACGTCTTGCCTGGGTAAGAGAGCACAGAGACTGGAGTGTAGAGGACTGGAAACGAGTAGCATGGAGTGATGAGTCTCGATTCCGACTACTTAACGCCGACGGGAGGCTGTTAATATGGCGTCAGGCTCATGAAGCCATGGATCCTGCATGCCTGACTGGAACTGTACATGGGCATAGTGGCTCAATCATGGTCTGGGGTGTTTTTTCGTGGCACAGTTTGGGATCTTTGGTGCGTGTACCAAACTCCTTCAATGCAATTCGGTACGTAGAGTTGCTGGGTGATCACCTCCATCCGTTCATGCTGTTCTGTTATCCGCACGGTAATGGAGTTTTCCAGCAAGACAACTGTACCTCTCACAAGTCCCGGTTCGCTACTGGCTGGTTGGATGAGCTCTGACTTCTCTGTCATGAATTGGCCACCTAGAAGCCCACACTTAAATCCTATTGAGCATTTTTGGGATGTTTTGGAACAAGGCGTGAAAGGCCATCACACAGCACCAAAGAACCTTACTGAATTATGGACAGCTTTAGCCAATATTTGGCAAACCATTCCCGTGGAACGTTTCCAGAAACTTGTTGAATCTATGCCTCGTCGTGTGGCAGCCGTTATCAAGGCCAGAGGAGGCCCAACTCGTTACTAGGTAGGTATCCCTAATTCAGTGGCACTTCAGTGTATATTCCATTCTGCCCGATTTGAGAGAAACAGGGAGAGGTGAATTCTCAAAATATTCTGTTGGGTAACAGAGTACTAGTTTGTCACACTTTCTCACTCTAGTCCTTCTTCCAATTTGAAAATAGCTTGACTTTGTCCGGAATAAAAAAAACCACGTACTTATATGAAACTTAAGGCAATATCTCAGTTAAAGAATCGAAAATACTCTAAAATGCGAGAACCGTTTGTTATGTTGGATTGTTCACCCTTTGCCTCATCAGGGCCGAAAAAACTGGGACCATCTGTTTAAAGCTAGCTCGGAACGGATAGAAACTCACATGCCTACCCCAGCACTTGAACACAATGACTGTAGTAAGTAGGCCGGCTCATGCTATAGCCATTTGGACATCATATTGCTGAGTTATTGTTAAATAGCTGCTGCTTTTGTTATTCTGCTGTAAAAAAGGATACCGGATTTCACTTACAAAATAAAAGACAGAGTCGAAAAGAGTAAAAATTCGTTAAAAGTTGAGTTTATGAAATAAGAACCTTTGGAATGCTTTAAATTTATTACTCTGATTTATGAAGTTAATCAACGTCAAAAAGGAAAAAATATCATGATGGCAAAGTTCTCTTCGTTTTATTCATAGCATATGAATGTATCTTATCGGTAACAAGTCAACCTAAAATTTTACTAATCTCCTTAAATTTACTAATTAAACTTCCTTTAAAATTCATTAACTGGAACAGCGACTCAAATCAATTACATCAGTTTAGTTTATCGATTTCAATTACTCTGAATACCGTTTTACCTTCTAGATATTATCTACTATAGTCGTGCATTCCTGCTATTGCAAGCGTAATATTTAAATTAAATTTCTAATTTATTTTCACCCCATCTCATTTGAAAATTAAGTATAATCATCTCGCTCCCTCCTCCAGATATGGAAAATCAATATTCATGTATTCGTTGCGGCATATAACTTGAAACATAGTAAAAAGTATAATATCGATTTACGAATTATAACCCTGTGTTATTCAAATGAGAAATATTAGTATCAGTTATAGTCTGGGTATAGTTTTAAAAATTACGAGTAGAATTACATGTTAACTTAAAAATCTGTTACCTGTAACAGAACTTAGGACACACACACACACACACACATATATGTATATATATATATATATATATATATATATATATATATATATATATATATATATATATATATATATATATCAAGTGTCGAATCACGCTCGTTTTTAACATCGAGTCTTGGAGTCATTCGTAATTAAATCAGTCCGTGGCGTTGTGGAAATAATCTTCGACACAAGATAAGAAAGAAGACAGTACGATATTTATTATAATTCAAAAGACCCAGAGCTCCCTCAATTTATTACCAACGATTTACGATTATATTAGTGAACCACTCCATCCCGTAATAATTCCGGAGAGCCGTAGCACCTCCGTCCTCTACGAAAAATCCACAAGCGTCTGTCAATTTCTCATCATCGAATGTTCTGTAACTTTCTTCGTTACATACTGCTACCTGTTGCAATTGAATAATCTTCCTTTAAAACCCTAACCGTCAGGTGGTGACCCCTATTGATAACCTTTGCTACTAAAAACCTTACTTCCTTTTTACGCCGATACTTTCGTGAATTATTAATTTTTGATTGCCCATTCCCATTTTACCCAAACAAAATCCCCCCATATTTTAGCTTACGTTTTATCCTTACATATATATATATATATATATATATATATATATATATATATGTGTGTGTGTGTGTGTGTGTGTGTGTAAAGAATTAATTAGGAAAGAAAAAATAATTCGATTAAAATTTAAAGGTTAAAATTTTCAGGATAATTAATTTCGTGGCGAACGCCATTAGTTTAATACAGCATAGAACGCGTTAAAAGAGGGAATTTCCCCGTTTCATTAGATGACCTCAATTCGCTTGAATGGTCGGGCGAGCTATCTATTTTTAGAGCAAGCACGGGCTTGCGAGGAGTGAAACTATTACATAGGATCAGAGATGGAAGCTTTACGAACATTCCATGAACATCACAGGGCATGCGCGAAAGTTTTGCGCCTAAGTTTTAACAAAGGGTTTTGGCAGAGCGTCTTCGGATTTCGAATTGAGCGGAGCGCGCGTAACGAGGTGAGAGATCGAACAATGTCTCGGATTGAATCAGGTTAATTAATAGTATTTTAAATAAAGGATTTAGATGTAAACTAATTGTATATTTAATTCCACAGGCCTACGTTTACTGACTCCATAGTTTTAAATTAAGTATTATGGGAACGAGTTGAGAGGGAGTATGAGAATTTTAAGTACGAGATAATTAAGCTCGTCATATATATATATATATATATATATATATATATATATATATATATATATATATATATATATATATATATGTTTATATATATATATATGTATGTATATATATATATATATATATTTATATATATATATATATATATATATATATTTATATATATATATATATATATATATATATATATATATTTATATTTATATATATATATATATATATATATATATATATATATATATATATATATATATATATATATATATTTATATATATATATATATATATTAATATTAAAATGTATTTTTCTGATTTGGGTTACTTTTATGATACAGAATTGTTTGTAACGTCGAATCTTATATAATACATAAAGAAATATTAAGATTTCTTTAGTACTTAGAAGTATATAAAGTTATTGAGAGAAAATTTGTAAGAATTTGCATTATAAACTTTATATTGATTTCGTCAAAAATGGTATTTATCTATAAAATGAACCTTAAAGAATCAAACTGATAGAACTTTTTACGTATTGCTATCAAAGAGATATTTATCAAAGGAATTCAAGAGCATACTATTTAAAAAAATAATATGTTTTAATGAATTCTATCCAATATAAATCATTTAACTAGCAATTCAGGAAATATTTAGAACATGTTTTGAATTATATACTTGAACTAAAAAAATATTAAGATTAATTATACTTTTATTAGAGTTGTATTTTGATTGTTCAACTACATAGAAAAGAATTAAAGAAGAAAAACAATTGTTTAACAGATGCTGTTATTGATTTTGTGGTAACACGCAAAAAGGAACCACCGGTTCAAATTAAAAAAACTTCTTTAATTTTAAGCATGTTAATTAAGCTGGAGACCTCCTGTTTCTTTCATTTAAATTTATGCAGATTAAGCCTTAAAGCATACAAATGTTTTAATAGTTTTATATAGTTATGATTCGGAGTTAAACTTGTCTATAACAATGTGAAGTTTAAATTCTTAATTGGAAGAACCAGGAGTAAAGTCTGCTCATCAAAACTTTTTAAGATAAGATTTTTCAAAAGTTTCTTATATATTATTGCAAGGCATGTATTATCAAAAACAGTTATGAAAAAAATAAATTATAAAAATAACAGAGACAATAAATAAGAGATAATGACTGAAAACATTTAATCTATAGTGATTCATTTCCAATGATTGTTTTAATATCAGTCCGGGAATGAAAAATACCCTGATAAATGAAATTAGGATATAATTAACGTGAGTCTTTTATCGTATTTACTATATGAAGAAATGTAATTGATTCAAGTCTGTTAGCAATAAAACTATTACAAAAAATTCAGTATTACGAACAACAAGTATTAAGTATTAAGTATTAAGAATTACGAATTACGAATTAAGAATTACGAATTTACATTCAGTATTAAGAAAAATATTAATATTTAGCATTTTCAAGATCTGTTACTTTCGAACGTACGCCCCAAAACACAGAAATGTACAAATTATTCTAAATGAAGAATACGAACAAAACAACAAAAATATGAAGCCAAACCATCTGTGGTAAGTAGTAGTGTCACAATAAAAAAATGGCATCATATTACGCCACTGGATTTTTTTATGGTATGCTTAACATTTCTTCCTGATGGATACATGCGCACTGGTTTTAAAGCTAAGAAAATTATTTACCGGCGAGAACACGTTTCCTAGCAACACTTAATCATGCTAAACGAAATAAAATCCGTTTAACAGGAAAACTTTCATGCAGTCATCTTCTTCCAGCTAGTTAAAGGCAAGATGTTTCGAGGTTTAATGCAAGTGAATGGTCAGTCATAAAAACAAATGAACCTCCGACTACACCATCAGCAAACACGATGAAGTGTTTAAGGCCCCGAGAGTTTGTTTTCTCACGTACCTTTATTGCGATTGGGTGACAATGTCTAATAATATAAAGCTTTTACGTAATATGCCAAGCGTGAACGGGAACTTCAAAGGTAATATATTTTTACTGGTTTGATTTTCAGACTGATTATTTACTTTAGTATTCCTCATCTTTTCCCCTTGGTTGCGTCCAAAATTTTGTAATTTCTTTTACCTGTGATATCTTTATTTCTTTATGTGCTCTCCATACTTAGGATTAATTTTATGTGATTAGAAATATTTACGCATTTACTAGACTAAATTGCATTCTGTCTTCAGTAAAACTATTACAAAGGTAATAAAAAACTTATAATTTTAATGTATATTTAGTAACTAAATAATATATTATTTATGTATCATTAACGATATATTATTTTTATAATTTCTAGAGCTTGTAGAACTCTGTTTTTTCTTTGTATTAGGGATAATATCAAAAGATAGGATTTCTTCCTTAAATGGTTGTAGCATGTCTCTTTAGCTATTTTAACAGTTGTCAGAGTAGAAAAGCCTAATCCGTATGAATATAACCAAACATGAAATTGCAAAACTATTTCTAAATCTCTCTCCAAAATATGATGACATTTGTCTTTTGGTCTCTGTCCAGGACTTAACAATTGTATCTTATGTTTTAAGTTTTTAATTTAAATCATTTAATAATCAAATCTTCCTTCGCTGTTAGGCTCATTTTTCATTTCTTCTTAAGCTAACAGCATCATTACTAAAGAGATTCGAACTATAGGGCGTTTAACAACTTGCTCTGTTGTATTGTACTGTGTGCAGTTGACAGTTGATGAAAAATTAACTCCAATATAGAGTTAACCTGCTATTGTACATTTAATAATACGTGTAGAAACCATAACGGTGTCTCTCATCAACCTATTTTTTTGAAGCACCTGTTTTATACACCTCTTTGATAACATCTTCAATTAAAATAGGACGTCTTACAGTAAAAATGATTCATTCATCCGTAAAAAAGTTTAAATTTCTATTTTGATATATCTAATGAAATTGGTGAAATGTTTAATACTATATTCCATATTGTTTACTCCTATTTAACTCATGGGATTGCATGGAAAGATTCATAAGTTCCTCATACTTTACAAATAATTAAAAAAAGTTATATGCTATTAATTTCTGGATCGTAATTAATTTTTTAGACTAGATATTTTTCTTTAAAATAAAGAGAATTAAACAGTTTGACACCTTAGGATTCAATATTTTAAATATAGCATCAATAAACATGCCTACATGAACTTTTAGTTCTTATAAAGATGGAAACAGGAAACTGATTATACAAAAAATTCATCATTGTTTATTTTCCAAACTAAAATAAAACTTTATCTTAACAAAATTAATACTTGATGTTTTAAATTATTACAAATTATATTGAAATCTCCTTTTCCCTCTAAATTCTTTTGATATTTTTCGAGTCAAAGTTAATGCATAACAGCTTTTTGAAAATAAAACCCTTTTTCCCACAACTTCCATATGCTTTTCGTCCAAAGACAAGTATAAAAACGTAATAGTAATTTCTTATCACTTTGTGCGCTATCATTGTGCGTTTGTGTTTTCATCAATTCAATCAAACTAATCTTTATCATCCTGCCATTTATCAAATGACAATTAACTATTTAACTAGACTTTAAATATGAAAAATAACAATTTGAGTAACCTGCATAAAATTTAAACTTCCTTTCATTCGCTAATAGCAATATCACAGAAGCCACTTTCTTGAGAGTCGAACACATTTCTTACATTTTTGAATTATTATAAAGTAAATTTTGCCTTAAATAGGATTCTTTAGTCTAATACAAGCCTTCTAATAATGCGGTTGTCAGAACTTATATGAATCCCTCACACAAAAGTCAGAACAAAAATGTTTTGATGATATGTAGTGTAAATCGTAACTAACCTATATCCAAAATGCAAATATGATTTAGAAAACACTCTCAGACTCTCAAATACGAGTTAATCTTTTAAGGGGCAACAACCTCCAAAGTGTTTGTACAGGGTAGAATTTTTTTTTGCACAGGGCAGAAAACCGAAAAAATCTTTAAACATTTTTCAATTAAAGGTTGCAAAAAGTTTTTGCTCCTTTAAACTGATAACAGATGGCAGTACTAGCCATTTTTATGCTCCTTTAACTGGAATAATTGAATGTAAGTGAAAAAAATACTAGATCTAGTAGGCGTTTGCACTCTGCAAACGGCGCCTTTCAAAGGGTTTTAATGGACAGATCTTCCTTTCTTTTCGGATTTGAAATAAAAATAAATTGAATTTCAATATCCGTTTAGCCTAACAGGCTGGTTAATTAAATGAGGAAAATTTAAATAGATAACTGAAACCGTTTTTTATTATTATTGATTCTATTTTTTCTTGAAAGAGCAATTTAAAAATTTCATTTAAAAAGGCTTTGGTGTGCGAAAAGAACAATGAAATAAACCTGATATATTTCATATCTTTTACGAGCAGAAATCTAAATAACATACTTTTAAATAATGATTCCAAATACTAGTTCAAATGATAAATCTATGACATATGACTATGTGTATCAGTTCTTCACATAACTATTTCCCCAAATTGTTTGTTTCTGATGTAAAACTATCCTCAATCACAGTTAATCTTTAATAAATTATCAAATAGATTTTATTCTAACACTTTAAATCTTAAACTCATTTTTGTTATATATTACGCGAGTCTAGTTTGAAATGAATGAAAATTAATCACAATTACATTAGAGTTCTAAAGAGAATAATGATCTTTCACGCAAAAGATATTGCTTTAAAAGTAATTCATTCCCCATTACTAACGTAATAGAAGTTGTTCGTGACGTTAATTTAAAAATATTTTCATCCTTTCAGGTCACAGATGTCATTTTCTCACATGCTGATGCATGTTTCCACAACTTCGTTGTCTAACCTTTTCGCTGAAGAAAATTGTATTCTTTGCCATTTAAAAATGGTGTTTGTGCTCTGAAACATGATCATAGCTAGACGCAAACTTTTAAAAGTATAATAATTAATGTATACACCGGTAAGTCACGATAATACTTCGTTTGGGAAATAAACCAGATAATTATGGCAGACGCTTATATTAGATCAAGGAGTTATTTTATTTTGATTTAAGAATATTTCAATATGTAAAGATTTAACTGAAGGGAAGATAATTCATAATAATTCATTTCCAGCTAATGCATTTATTCAAATAAGTAATGTTTACAATGCATAGTATTAAATAAAAAGTAATTAGACAATAAACATTTAAAATAACAAAAAATTATTATAGACTAATAATTATTAGTCTTCAGCTGGGAATTTAAATCTTTAAAAAAGTTTAAATTTTCTGTATAGTCAATTTCGATATCACTATCACACTGGGGAAGTGGGCCACTGGTCAAACATCTTTCCTACCTGCTGTCCACTATGTACTTGCTTTCAAAATTTTAAACTGTTTTAAAAAAGTTATTTATATGTAATTCTAGGTGAGAATAGAGCCTTAATAAATAGGTGCGAGCATTTGTGGGAATATAGAATTGGTCATTATCACACTTTTATTCGATAATACTTAACAATTCTTTTAAAGAAAAATTAATAATAAAATAAGGTTCACATTCAAATTATCAAATAATGCATGACAAATCCAGATGCAGAAGCAAAATGATCAGTCAAAGCAAATATTTATAAGTTCTTACGGGAGGTACTTATGACTGTTGAAGAAGGCTGTAGAAGGCAGCGATGAAGGAGTCCGTTGACGGGTACCCACATCATGACAGACTCTAGGAACCTTTGCAAATATCAGCGACAGCGCAATCCAATCTCTAGGATCAGTCCACGAGGATCAGCAAGTGAAGTCTGTCGACCTTTTTTTTTTTTTGAGAGGGGCTAGTGTCCGTTTCCCAGGGCCATTTGGCCCGCCCCTTTTTCTCTCATTGGACAGCGGGCTGTCTTTATCTTAACAGTTCCTGCCCCAATTGTTTTTTTTGTTTTACTACTTATATTCCAAGTATACCAAGTTCCTCCCCACCATATCTTTTCGTTTGCGTTATACTACTTTGACAATGATTTGAAAGTTTTATTGTGGGCCATAAAATAACCTGAATTTAACATCACCATCTATCTTACAACATTTATAGTCTTTTCATCGTTATCAATAACCACACAGACAGTTTTTTTTTTTTACGCCACCCTTTTGGTTTATAATTCAATGCCTTTAGTGTTCTTCAAGTCTTTTTTTTGCCTCTGCAGTGGTTATAAAAGTTTTATTATTGACAGTCTCTTGACCACACACCGAGGTATCTACTTCTTGTAATTATATCATCCAGCGCTTCTACAGTAATAATAAGAGAAATCATTAAAATAATAAATAATTAATTAATAATCATTTATAAATTATCTTTCATCATCATTTTCATTAATCAAAATTAATCGAGAAGTAACAATAAGAGAATACCTTCAAATTATAGTTAATTACTCATTAATAATAAAAATTAATCATTATTAACCATTATTTAATTGATAGTCATTCAAATACAAACGTAATATTCAGCTGTTGTAATAGCAGAAAAGGATTATAATTATAAATTAAAACGGGAACTCATCACAATGTAATGTCAAAACCTATAAGATTTATATTGTGGAATAGAAGTATAAATCAAGCTGTTTGGTAATTAGATTTAAATTCATACGAAACCAGACAATTAGATTAAACATAACGAACCATTTAAAATGTAGCACAGAGAACATTTGTATGTGTCAACAAATTTCATCTAAAGGTCTTCAAAGGGCCTTCTGAAGGTCTGATAAACAAAACAAAAAATCTGCTAGTAATTGTAACTGAATATCTGTTAATATCTATTAGTACTGCTAGCAATTTATAAGATTTAGTTACTTGTTTAAAAAAATACTTTAATCATTTGCTAAAAAATCATTTTGCTTTTATCATTTGCTAATATTAGGGTGAAATTAGTAGGACTAGTTTTTAAAGTTACCTCCTAACGCACCGTAACATTATCTTAACACTGTAAAATGTAAACAATAGAAATAAACAAAATTTAAAATTCAAGCATAGACTGCTAAATCACTATAACATAAAACATATCCTGCAAAGAAAATATGGGGGTGGAGCTATAGTAATGTTACAATGACGTAACTTTTAGGATAGAATTGGCTGCTGTTTCGCCATAACCGTCATTTACGGAATTGGGGTGTGTACGCATCTTTTACTTTGCATTAGGATTTTTGTGTGCTTGCATGTAAGGTGCGTTGAGCCCATACTGTAAGTTGTGTTTGTCTTTTCATTTTCTTCTTGACTTATTGCTTCCTTGGGGGACTCGGGACCTTGGGATGTCTTTTGGGCTTACCTACATCCTATTCAGAAAGTTTCCCTTGAGGTAACTGACATGGTTAGGCTCCCTGATGACGAGACCTGTCGGTTACCTTTGTTGTTTTATGGTTCAGTTCCGGCACTTTACAGAATTTTGCCGTTGGTGCGTGGATGCCCAGAGTGCTTGATTTCTGTTTGTTTTTTGTCTATTTTCGTATTATTTTTATCTATCTCTGTTGGATTATTTATTATCTTAACACTTTACCTTTTGAAATTCCAGAAGAATAAGTAATATTATAAATGAATACCAGTTGTTTAGACCAGTGGTTCACCATCTTTATATCCTTGAGTTCTCCTTTGGAGATCATTAACAATTAATGTCGTCCTAAATCGAGTAAAATGTTTATAAATAAAGCAATTTCTATATATGATTTGAGCCCATAAATGATGCAATAATGAGGTTTTAAAGCAAGCTGTAAAAAAGGCGTATATTTGCATTCAAAACTCAAAGGTATTATGAACTGAAGTTAAAACGTCCTTAGTGACGTGAAAAAATATATTACTGGTGACGAACTTTTTTTATTCTCGTTTCTTCACTTTTCCTTGAAAGTTCAGAATCAGGGACCTTAATAGGGTGATTCGAACTCTTTGGTTTAGACCGTTTATTATAGGGTACTTCATAACATCATTTTCTTTTTTACTGAACAGTACCATAACGGTACTTTTATCTTTCAATAACATTACGATTTTGTTCGGCCATAATATGGAAATTTCTTTCATTGTTCCATTGTTTCTTACATCGTTTTTTCATAGCCATAACCACAACGATTCTTTTTCAATATATTTAGTTTTCATGAGTAACACAATAAGATAAGCAAAACAAATGTTTCCACTCTTATTCTATGCAGATTCATCAAGCAATCCTGAACAACTATATTTTAAATTTGAGTTCGTAGAATTTAACGTGTTTAACCCCTTCCTTCTCGCTCCCGTGAAAATCACGGGGTAAGTTTTCTCCTTCTATTTCTCGTGCCCGTGATATTGCCGGGCTGGAGTGTACAAAAGTAACACACCAAAAAGATTAAAACAATACATTTCATGTACTCCGAAAAAATTTTATTTCTTATTTTGCATACCAGATGGCAGCACCAGACTATTTATAATGTAATTGGGGATCGATTATTTTAAACTAGATATAACAGATCAAGAAATAAATGGAATCCTCAGAAAAAAATAGGCACTTTTATTACCGTTTTATTGAAAATTATGCGATCGTTAAGGGGTTAACGGAAGCGATGACATGCAGTGGGTTCTATCTGAAGAAGATATTCCTTCCCCTTTCTCAACCAAGGGTAATTGGAAAGGGGAGAAGGAGTAATCTTTAGGCCAATGACATTCTTCAAATAGTGAAAGCAGTAGGGTAGGTGGGGGCAAAGGTTTGCAGTTTTGAGTTTTGGGTTTCTTACGGGCCTCCGTTAGATCCTATCGCCCCAAAAAGTCACTTGTATTGTAGTTGGGTATCCCCTCTACCTTTTATAAAATAATGAATTTTTCCCCGAAATATTTAGTCACCAAATTTTTAATTTTACCAAAAGACCTGTTTGCGAACCTTTGCCCCAATCGGTGGGGCAAAGGTTCTCACTGCAAACCTTTACTCCACTCCTTGGTTTCTTACTGGATAGGCACCGAAAATCACAAAAAGAGTTGTCTAAATAATTTTATTTCACATTTTGTAATATTTTTAAAGGTGTTACATATATAGAAAATCACAAATTGAACAGGTTAATCTCAATAAATGTTTTCTTAAACTAAATAACTTCAAAATGAAATATCAACTATTAACACAGAAAGTTGAATCTAACAAAGAAATTCACAAAATGAAAAGGGGTTAATCTCAATAATTTTTTTCTTAAACTAAAGAACTTCCAATTAAAATATCAACTATTAACACTATCGTTATATCATATCTTAGGCTTTACTCATTCTTTTAAAACCCGTAAAAATTAAGCAAATTAAGGGGATGGGGGACATTACAAAGCAATTTTTGAAATTTTTACCTCAGAGATATGAAATTGGGCATAAATATTCATTAGAGTAAAACTATTTCAAACACCTTATAAAATTTTATAAATATTTAAAATTTTATTTTTTATATTTAAAAAATTGAAATTTTTATTATGTTTTTTAAAATGCTCCTTGCGATCCAATTTTTAACCTTATCCTTAATTTTGCATTTAGATTGCTTATACATTTTGATCAGGGTTATGTTTTGATTTGTGCTTTCGTTGAATAATTAATTTTTAGGAAATATTTTTATGCTTGTACTCTGAATTCTCGTGAAATTTTTGTACTTTTCCACGCTTAAGTTAAACTTTGATAATCTGAATGATGTATAAACCTGAAATGGATACATAACTTTATTTTAATGTATAAGAGGAGTCTTTGTAATAAATTTTATAAAATTTCGTCAAAAATTGTGACGCAAGGAGCATTTCAAAGACTTGCAAATCTGGAAATTACTCATTTAGAGTTTTTTTCCCTAACCAGACCTTCGAAGCTTATAATGTCTTGTAACAACATTTAATTCTTTTATCTTGTAAAATAGGTCTTTGTTCAGAGCTATTTTATTTTTGTGTTGTACTAATTTATTTTATTTTTAATTTATGGATTTTCAAGCATTTTACAAAAAATTTTCTGATTAAAAACAGGCAGTTTTTATCAAAAACCATAATTTTTTTTCAAATTACAAAAATGTGAATTCCCATTAATAATAAAAGACGTTGTTAATAAGGATTCCTAATGAAAAGAGGACATGAAACAAATGTTAATAGTTAGAGCGGCAAAGGTTTGCAGATGGGGCAAAGGTTTGCACTGCGAACCTTTACCCCATGACTCCTGCAAACCTTTACCCCATTTCGTGCTGGTTCTGTTTCTGCAGAATGGACGCCACTGTATTTGAGTTAACCCAAAACTTAAGGTAGGATTTGAAAGGTTATTTACCACCCTAACATGCGAAAATAAGCCCAAAACAGTTCGTGAGTTTGAGTGATGCTCAAAATTACTCAAAAGTTGCAAAAAATTACATTAAAAGAGACGAAAATAAACTTACCTCATTTTCTCTGCAAAAGGGGGTCTTAACTCCAACATTTTTTACGAGGCAACTGACTGGAAGTAGAGGAATGCATTGCCTACCCTATTCTTCCTAAAACTCTTCCCGGTCATTTTAAAATGTATGTGCGAACCTTTGCCCCATGCGAACCTTTGCCCCCACCTACCCTATGGATGTTTCTGTCTCAGTCAATTTTGAACACCAACCAAAAACGTAAAGTAGCCAGAGATATGCTGTTAAGAGTAACAGTTTCAACCCATCACGTTTCGTGATGGAACGAAATGCATTCAGTTCTTTTTTATTGTATAGAGCCAGCATAAGTCATTTGTCAAGTATCACTCATGCAGGGGTAAGAAAGTGTACCAATTTGACCCCAATAATGCTCTTTTAAAAATAGAAAACTCAACTGGGAATTTTCCGTCTCGAAGAGCATAAAATGCTGACTACGTTAACGCTTAAGGTTTCAGCAGAAGAACGGGGTAAGAAAAGTTGTGATGGTCGAAATGATTTCGGTTAATATGTACTTCGCCCCCCACAGAAGTAGTTTTCTGCGAAGTCGTCAATCAGGCAGTAAGTAAAAGAGAAAGAGAAAGAAGACGATTTGTTTTACATTGATAAATACTCTTTAAACAGAAAAAAAGACAATACACTCAAACCTGTTTTTGTGAGGGTTTTTTTCGTACATTTTTTTGTGCTTTTGTTTTATGCGATTTTTTTTTTGTATAAACAAATGTCCATGAAAATACATAATATGAATAAAAAGTAAGAAAAAGAAAGAAATTAACTAAATGGTCATTTTAAATTATTTTAAGCGATTTTTTGTGCGACTGTTTACGCCTTGGTTAAAAGTTAATATGAACTGTAACCGTCTTTCCTTGGCGCCTATGATTTGGCGGCAACAAGCTTGTAAAGCGCTGTTGAATTTCGTGTCGTGTTCTGGTAGGAAGATTCATTCGGAACCATGCCTAAACAAATGAGCCGTATCGATGACTGGTGTTAATAAATCCTTATTAATGGAAATTCGCAAATTTATTCGAACTTTCGTCGTACAGTCGGTCTCAGCCACCGACATTTTTGAACTTTTTTTTTCTTTATAAGGTCCCTATGTACCGCACAAAAACAGGTTTGAGTGTATAGAATTTTCCGTCTCGGCCCTTTTGAACTTCAGACTAGATTTATTATCCATTGTAAGTGCTTTTCAAACTGTAAGTTGATAATCTGTTTTAAATGCTTTGGGTGTTAACTATAAGGGACTGATTAGCAGATAAGTCAGTTATTATCAATAAAACTAAGAAACGCTTGAGAAATATATAGTGAAAAAATGAAAATGTATAATTCTCAGTTGCATAAAACACTATAGCACCATATTCATAATTAAAATAATTTCGTTCATCTTCAATAGGTAAAGCTTTAATCTATTTATTTAAAACAGTTCCGTAACTGACTGACTCACTGACTCACTGACTGACATACAACGCACAGACCAAACCGCTGGACCTAAAGGGCTGAAATTTTGCATGGCAATTATTCATATAGTGTAGGGGTGCACTAAGAAAGATTTTTGAAAAATTCTTCTTAGATTTTTTTAAATAAAATTTTTAAGCTGTTTTAGTAACTTTTTTAAAGTTTGTAATTAAAATAATAATTTGGGGGTTATAAAATTTATATCACGAGAAAGATCATAAAAATTCTTTTAAAATGAAATCTTTTTCGAATCTTTATCTCCATTTTCTGATTTTTGGTGAATTTTTAAAGATTAATTTTTAGAATTTAATTTATTAATTTCTGATCACGTGATTGCTTTTTCTGGTACTTTAAATAAATTTATCGTCACGTCATAATAACGAAATAGATAAAAAATTATTTTTCTTTTCTTGCTAATGCGGCAGATGATTGGACATTATCTAAAAAAATATTAAAATACAGTAAAAGATATGTTCCTGAAACTGTAGTATATTAACTGTACTATATTCTTTAGCATGTCCTATTAGATTTAATGTGAATATTTTCTTCTACATTATTTTGTATATAAAATATCCCTTACGATTTTTTTGTAAATGTATTTTTTTACATCAATTGTATACATTGATCATCATATTTATTATAAATATATATATATATATATATATATATATATATATATATATATATATATATATATATATATATATATATATATATATATATATATATATATATATATATATATTGGCAATAATTGCATACATTGACCGTTGTATTTAATTTGAATGTACTTCGTAGCGAAGTGCGGGTTTTCAGCTAGTATTAAATATAAGATTTTAATACTAAATATCAAATATTTCCCCTATGCAATGTAGTGTTTTGTAAAAAAATCATAACTCGTATCTTTTAAAAGATATATTTCAATATAAAAACAATTTTATTAAATCGACAAATTCCATTTATCATGTCAAATAATGCCGCAACTAGAAAATTCTCATAATTTATTTCCTAATTTCAATATGATTAACGAAGCACTAATATTCAAACGTTCAATCTCATGAAAGTGTCAAATGCAGATTTGTCCGCTGGTTATTAAATCAAGCTAATAAATTTTAGATCTGAGGTAGAAATAATCATAGGTCTTTACTAATTAAAAGCAGGGTCTCACTACCGTCAGAGATGTAATATAAATACCCCTATGTAAAACTCTGTCTTCAATTTCATGATTAAAGCAAATTGAAAAAATGGGTTTTTTTAAGACAGGTGTATTTGGTTAGCATTTTTCAGTTAGAAGAGTTTAACTCTTAAAATAAAAATTTAGTCCTAACATCTGAAAAATAAAGATTTCTCCCAAAACACGTAATGAACCCAGATGTAAATGAATGATATTTTTAAATATAAATTATTAAAATGCTCTTTGCAATAAGCCCTTTCAAATGCTCTTTGCAATAATTATTATAATGCTCTTAGTTATTTCGCCCAAGACACGTGCATAAGTGGCTGCTATACCATACATAAATACTCAAACGTGAAGTGAAGCAGTCAGAATTATCTTACGAATATCTTATTTTAATACCAGTTCTTCGAATTCTTAATATATTTAATTGATGAAGTGCGACTATTCCTTTATACAATTTTGTAATATTCCACACGAACCTACGATAGATCTAGAATTTTACTTTCTCGTGAGACTGCAGCCATATGTTCAATTTTAAAAACATCGAGAAAATTTCCTGTTAACGACTTTGAAGTATCATTATTAAAGATTATAACTATAGTTTTAGAGTTTTAGAGTTTTAATTCTATACCTATATATAAACTTAAAATAGAATTTCAAGTTGTAACGAAAGAAATATCAAAATATAGCAGATATAGCATTATGAAAGATGTAACTATACAACTTAAATAATTATACCATAAAACTTTTAGAGTCCTATTTAGATGGAAAATATTTCAAACAACGAAGTTTTGGGAATATTACATGTTTATAATATATCGATTACATTGCTGTATTCCACCCAAATTTTATTTTAAAAGAAAAAGATTATGTTCTGTTATATAAAGAACCGAAACGATGGCTAGAATTAAGTTATTTTATATTATCTCATTATTAGGTATTCAAATATCCTTTTATACATAAAAAATGGGCCAAGCACAATTTGTCTTAGTAATTTTTTTTTTTGAGTTTTTACGCTACCCTCTTCCAGTAATTACAAAAAAATAATTACAAAATACAAAAAATTGCAATACAAATTACAAGTAAATACAATAATGTTGTTGTTGATTATGCCTACAGGCTGGAAGTATTCTAGACTAAGTCCATCTAGACTTGAAGGATAAGGGGTGCGTCTATGGTTTATAATAACACCAAAAGGGTCAGAATTCTACTTATCCAGGTGCCACCTGAATTTTGTCCAAGTAACCCCAAGGTCGACATCTGGGGGGGGGGGGATCGTACCTTCCCCACCCACTGACCTCATAGAAGGACTTTCCGGTATACGGAATTAATGTGCCCATATTCGGCCTAGATACTAAGGTATTTAATGGCATTGTTCGGGATACGATCCGTGCACCCTCAGAACCGAAACCCGACGCGCTATCACTAAGCTACTTCTGGCCAAAAAACAATAATAAATTCTATTGCAAATAAAATTATAATAAATAAAATTGCAAATAAAATTATAATAAATAAAATTGCAAATAAAATAACAACAAATTTCAAAGCAAATAATTATAAAATACATTTTTCTTCTTTCTGTAATAGCTCTAAAGAGATCTTAAACAAAGAAAGAGAGGAAGCCCAAGGGTCCAATTACTGTTCGCACAGTATAAATATATGCATTGGCATAGAAACAGAATATTAAGTGTATCAACCCCAAATCTTCTCTAATAGCTAATGAGAAGTTCAAAGTTATCTTTGTAGATAAAAATGCTTCTAGCAAACTAATGTAAGTAATCCTTCGAGAGTACATTTATGAAATTTTAAATGAAATATTAAAAGCAAATTTAGTAGCTTATTATTATTGAAAAAGTACATTTTTACAGACTGCAGTAAGTCGAAATTCCCTTCTATAATCTTCGGGCAATTGAACTTGTGTATTTAGCAGTATTTACTGATTATTAAATTGGTTACAAGCTGTGTTCTGACCAAGTCATTTTTCTATCGCTAGTGATACGTGTGGAAGGGCTCATAATTTAATTTGTCTAAATATCCTATTTCTGCAGATGACATAAATTTGTTTGCATTAGTGAATTTTAAGTTCTTCAATATTACGCTTTAGAAAACGTTTGAAAACCGTAGGCTTACAGTGCGTAATTCAACCCGCTTTCTGATTACATTTAACTATATATATATATATATATATATATATATATGGTAAAATTTGTTTCCTCGGTTACTTGACTTGAATTTTTAGTTGAAGTCCGGATAAATCAATTTGTTTCTCTTTGGTACTTTGTGTATATTTCTGTGTATCAACTTCTCATGAATTATATTTACTCGTATTTTACGTACCTGATATTTGACGAAACTTATATTTAAACCTCAAGTTAGTACTCTGTGTATAGTTTCTGTGTATCAACTTCTCATGAATGATATTTACTCGCATTTTACGTACCTGATATTTGACGAAACTTATATTTAAACCTCGAGTTAGTACTCTGTGTATAGTTTCTGTGTATCAACTTCTCATGAATGATATTTACTCGTATTTTACGTACCTGATATTTGACGAAACTTATATTTAAACCTCAAGTTAGTACTCTGTGTATATTTTCTGTGCATCAGAATTTCTGTGTATAGTTTCTGAGCGTCAGAATAAGATAGAAGAACTGGTTGTGGACGATTCTTTTTATTCCAAAGATAGTGATTATAAGTTTGATACCGACGGCCAGTTATTTAAATGCAAATAATTAACTAAGCTCACAATATCTCTAAAAACAAATTTCATCTGTTGAAATTCGTATACAAATTTAAATCAAATTGAAACTGAAAATAATAATCACAACATACAATGAATATGATCTAATTTTTTATGGAAACATTAATTCATACCTATTTGAATGAACTTTTTTGAGAAAAACATAATAGTTACTCTTAATATATGCATAAATTTTAATTCATACGTATTTTACAATATCTTACGCCCTTTCGTTTCATATTTATGAGTATAAATAAATAAAGAAGACGAGAAAAATAATTTATCTTATTTGCTAAAGAATTTTGAGAATGTATTTAATATCCTTAACACCAAGAATGATATATTTTTCTCTGAATTATTAAATGCTAAAACAAATCAGTAATTACGTTTAATAATGTAGCACGTTCATAATCGAATAAGAATATCTGAAATCAAACTATGGTATGAAATCAAAACGAATTATTAATAATATAAATAAAATCTATTTACATTAAAGATGAGCTGCTGATTCCAGACCTTTTTAAATTAATCAAAAAAAGTCGCTTTTGATTGAATCGCAAATATTAATTATTGTAGATTCCTTATCCTGCATTACCATTAACGATGGAGCTAGATTTCTCCATTTGAGAAGCATCCTCTACGCAATTTCAAAAATGGAATTTCTTTAAACATCTTGCTGGTGACGATTTTTTCCGAACATTCTGGAGCAGCCGTACTCAACCGTGTGTCTGTTTGTTTATACACATACACACACAGATATATATATATATATATATATATATATATATATATATATATATATATATATATATATATATATATATATATATATATATATATATACATATATATATATATATATACATATATATACATATATATATATATATACATATATATATAAATATATATATATATATATATATATATATATATATATATATATATATATATATATATATATACACATATATATATATAAATATTATATATATATATATATATATATATCTATAAAGGAAGAAGTCCTGACTTATATATATATATATACACGTATCAACGCCCAGCAAAAACTATTGGAGATACAGATATCAAATTTTAGGAGCTTATTACTTTTGTGCTGAAGGCGTCATTTAAGAAGCGATTTTTCAAAATTCGCCCCCCAAGGGGGCGAGGGGGGCAAAACGTGTTTTTTACATATTCCTTTATATCTCAAAGAAGAAAATCGATATCCATAAGATTCTAGCTTTAAAATGTAAGAAACATGAATACCTAAAAACCAATTTCAGGATTTTTCAAAATTCGTCTCCCAAGGGGGAGAGGGGGGGCTAAACGTGTTCTTACGTGTTTTATCTATATATATAAAGGAATCAACACCCAGCAAAAACTATTGGAGATACAGATATCAAATTTTAAGAGCTTATTACTTTTGTGCTGAAGGCGTCATTTAAGAAGCGATTTTTCAAAAATCGCCCCCCAAGAGGGGAAGGGGGGCAAAATGTGTCTTTTACATATTCCTTTATATCTCAAAGAAGAAAATCGATATACATAAGATTCTTGCTTTAAAATGTAAGAAACATGAGTACCTAAAAACCAATTTCAGGATTTTTCAAAATTCGTCTCCCAAGGGGGAGAGGAGGGCTAAACGTGTTCTTACGTGTTTTATCTATATATATAAAGGAATCAACATCCAGCAAAAACTATTGGAGATACAGATATCAAATTTTAAGAGCTTATTACTTTTGTGCTGAAGGCATCATTTAAGAAGCGATTTTTCAAAAATCGCCCCCCAAGGGGGGGGGGAGGGGGGGGCAAAACGTGTTTTTTACATATTCTTTCGTATCTCAAAGAAGGAAATTGATGTCTATAAGATTCTTACTTTAAAATGTAAGGAACACGAATACCTTAAATCCAATTTCAGGATTTTTTAAAATTTGGCCCCAGGAACGGGGAGGGGGGCTTAACGTGTTTTTCACGTATTTCTTCATATCTCAAAGAAAGAAACAGATATCCATAAGATTCTTCCTTTAAAATGTAAGGAACACGAATACCTTAAATCCAATTTCAGGATTTTTAAAATTTGGCCCCAGGGGACGGGGAGGGGGGCTTAACGTGTTTTTCACGTATTCCTTCATATCTCAAACAAAGAAACAGATATCCATAAGATTCTTGCTTTAAAATGTAAGGAACACGAATACATTAAAACCAATTTCAGGATTTTCAAAATTCGGCCCCATTGGGGGGGGGGGGGGGGGCAAAACGTATTTTTTACATATTACCTCATATCTCAAAGAAAGAAACAGATATCCATAAGATTCTTGCTTTAAAATGTAAGGAATATGAATACCTAAAAACCAATTTAAGGATTTTTCAAAATTCTGCCCCCAAGGGGGTTAGGGGGGCTAAACGTGTTTTTACGTGTTTTTTACATATTCCGTCATATCTCGAAGAAGGAAACAGATATCCATAAGATTCTTGATTTAAAATGTGAGAAACACGATTAAATGTAACAAACACGATCAATGTCACGATTTTTTGACATTCGCTTTAGATTTTGAAAAAATTGCTAGAAACAATCCAATAATTTATATTTCCTATATATCACCATTTTGAACACCAAATTGGTGGTAGGAGAAAAGAGGGAGATCAACCTTAATTAAATGAAGTGTGGAAAGGTGTGTGTGTGTGTGAATTGTATATATTTCGGTTGTTAGTACGTATACATCTAGAGCTCAGGTTAACTCCATTCATTTTTGTTATCCTGGGCAACGTCAGGTAATTCTTTGTTTATGAAACCGGCGATTTTCACAAGGGTTTACGGGGAAGCCCTCAAACTCCTCGAAGGGCGGGATCCAGTGGGTTATCAAAATTGAAAGAAACATTTTAATGCTGACATTAGCATGGGGGGGGGGGGGGATTATAATATGCTGATGGGATGATGACCAGTGGAGAGGGGTATAGATTGCCATAAAATACAAATATACATATCATACAAGTAAGCTTTATTAAGGGTTCACCCGTGCAACGCCGGGTATATAAAGCTAGTATATATATATATATATATATATACATATATACATATATATATATATACATATATATATATATATATATATATATATATATATATATATATATATATATATATATATATATATATATGCATCCAGGAACTAAAAACTTGAAAAGATAAGTATTAAATAGGTTTTAGACAGCATCTCTTCATCAGCAGTGCCGATACTGTCTAAAAACCAATGGATTGTTTCTGATTAGTATGATCTCAACAATAAACATACTAAGACACCGTACACTCCATTAGAAACAGAATAATTCAATATATAGTTACTAAATCAAAGAACTCCAAACCTGGCGCTAGACAGAGTGGAAGTTAAGAATAGGAAACCGCACGAAGACTGAGGTCACAAAACTTGCAACCATGGAGCAAATGGAAAACAGAAGCAGACTTATTATGAAGACTGTGTTATAGGACAATTAAACCTATATTAAATTAGTTTTTTATTATTACTAAGAGTAATTTATTGTTATTTATTATTTAATATTATTTTTACTTAAGAATTTAATTATTATTAATTAATTTTAATTTTTAGTAGTTATTTTCACTAATTATTCTTATTATTTTGTTTTACTAATTAATTGCAACAAAACAAGCTATTCATTAAATCTAAAACAACCAATTATGTGCTTGGAAAGACTATCTGGGTAATAATTACGTTCTAGCACAGCTAACAAGTCTAAATAATGCTTATTCCTATTGTTTTTAGAACAAAGCCTATTTATACGTACTAGCTGATTTACAATAATATTATTAAAAACAGATTTATGTAAACAAGTTAGGTAGTTTTGAAATTTAGCAATATTAAAATCATAATCTGATATTTTATCATATAAGTCAAAAGTAAAATTGCAATGAGAATTTAATTTAATGTTAATATCTAAAAAGTTAACATTAATATTATTTTGGCTACTTTGTATTAGTTCTAGATTATGAGGGTAAAAATTTAAGGCTATATGAATATTACTTTCATTAATTACAATTATATCATCAATATATCTAAATATTTTGTAATTGCTATTATCAGTATTATTAATATTATCAACTTCAAAATTATGTAAGCATAAATTGGCTAACATACTAGAAGCATTTCCACCTTGTGGTACACCTTTAGTCTGTAAGTATATACTATTATTGTATATAATATAATTATGTTTAGTTACAAAAACTAAGAGCCTATAGAAATGAGTAAGGTTAATCTCTTTGCTTAAGTATTGAACATTATTTTGTACTAACTTTATAATTACTCTATTTAAATCATTTATATTGATATTATATATATATATATATATATATATATACATATAAAATACATATATATATAAGTGTGTGTGTGTGAATTGTAAACAAAACTAATACCTCTGAACGTTATTCACAGAATTCTGGAGTAATTGAGTAAATTTTAAGTATGATTGAGGATAAATATGAATTAAATTAATAAATATTATAAGAATAAATTCTCTTCGAGATTTTAAATACGCATCTGCGTGTTATAATAATAAATTCTTTATTTATTCTTCCTCTTTCAAACGTTGCCAAGGCATTGTCACATTCATTTGTCGATGGAAATTTTGGTGAACTTAAAAAAAAAAAACCGCAAATCTATTAAAATGATAGCACTAACACCGAGTACTAATAATTCAAAGCCATTTTTGAAGCATAATCCTACAAAAATCATTCTTTTGTCGATATAAATTATACTGGTAATTCGTTTAGCGAAACTCCTTATCATTTATGCCGTACTGCTAGACAGATTAAGTTCAACTGCTTATCAAACTGAAATTTAACTATTAAAAAAATTTGTGAAGAGTATATCAATAACTTTCCTTTTCTAGATATTAAAAGTTTCAATAAAACAACCAGGATACTTTTGTATTTCCAATACGCAAAGAGTGTAATAAAGTGAATTTTCCACTCAATTTTGTTACTGGCGCTCGAAAACCATTGGATTATTCACATGTTCTTTTATGAATAATTCTCTGATAAATATCTCACAATTAATGTTACACCAGTAATCTACGCAACATTTCTGATTTTATAGATATTGATCCTTTATTTTATATACTTACATCAATGGAGTCCGATTTCTATAAATACAAAAAAGATTTTCTACAAGCAACAATAATAAGTGATCAGCTACATTACCAACAAAAGCATCTGATAGTCATTCTTCGACTTTATGGCCCATTAACTTCCAAGGAAATGATGCCCTATTCTCAAGCAAATCAGCCAAATAGAGTATAAAGATATATAATGGAATTTAGACAGTTATCGTAGTTAGAAGCGTAATGAAGAAAAAGTACGGGATTATAGCTACGAATATAGATAATAATTAAAATGATCATTTATATAATGTACATGTGTACAAATGTATTGCGTATATGCATTATTAAGAGGACGTTAAACTGAAAATGATAGAACAGATTATATATATATATATATATATATATATATATATATATATATATATATATATATATACTGTGGAATCTAGATCGATCGTTTTCGGATCCATCATTTTTCTGTATGTGTTGTTCATTTTATCCAGTCCCAACGATCATATTGCTTTCTTATGTTTCTGCATCTATCGTTTTCTCGCATTTCTCGTTCATTTCAATCGGTCCCTTGAAAAACGATAGATCGAGACTCCACTGTATATATGTATATATATATATATATATATATATATATATATATATATATATATATATATATATATATATATATATATATATATATATATATATATATATATATATATATATATATACCCAACAAACACAAGACTGACGGCAACTTGACGGGCCGGTTCTGGAGGCGCCGGTAGAACGATAGGCTCGGGGGAAATGATCCGTACCGTTGCCGGGTGATTTACGAATCTCCGATGGGGAATCCCGTATTGTGTACCCTTTTGAGGGCCGGTGTTGGTTGTATGGGAATCGAGCCGAAACCGTTTTCCCAATAACGTCCCGTAATCGATAATCCGATTCGTAACCACAAGTAACAGAAATCTGCATCAGAATTATGGATTTGAAAGGGAAGTCGAAGATTAAATTAAGCAGACTTTTCATAAATATGTATTTCACTTTTGTGAAACTTGTTTTGCACGAAAAATTCACATAATTTTCCTTGTATGAAAAGATTGTATTATATCAGAAGTATACGGCTGACATAATATAATCTTTCGGTTATACTATGTGATATATGCATAATATATATCATCTATATATTTAATTTGCTAAGCCGACTTTTTGGGTAGTCCGTGAGAGAAAACTACTGCATCAATTTACTTCATTTTGGTCTTAAACGAAAGACTGTAATCTGTAGATTTGTTAAATTTGGTTTTTGTGACAGCAATTTCTATTAATTAGCGGTAATTTACAATTTACAATTGATTTTTGCGCATGCTCAGTGGCATGTTTAAATCTGTCTTTAGAAACTCACTGTTTCCGCGCACGCTCAGTGACATGTTTTAATGATAAACACGTTTATTCCGAGAAGTCTCTCTAGATCGATCTCTGCCTTATTTATATTTATGATAATTATATTTGTGAAATACAACAGTAAACCTCATGGAAATTGTTTATTTCATGCTGTTTAATTAGCGATAATTTACAATTTAAAAAAATTGCTTTCTGCACATGCTCAGTGACATTTTTAAATCTGTCTTTAGATACTCACTAAGCACGAATCCACTTAATCACAATTTGTTTCTGCGCATTATTATGATTTTCAACATTTGACAATGATGTGTTGAAAATAATTTGTGTATTAGTACATTCATTTACTATCTAGCCGTCATGTTTTGACAGACATCAACTATTATTAGATTATATTAATTTATTTTTGGCTTTTATATAGAAATGAAATAAACATCCACTTACAAATGGATAATTTTTTCGATCAAGAGTTTATGCACAAGAGAGCAAAGAGTAGTACCTGCCTAAATTTGTTTATCATTTTGATTAAGACGGACTTTTCGGCAGACTCTCTTGGATGCCAAATCGGGTATCTATCGGGGCTTCATTTCAAACCCTGGTTCTCTTCGATTTACCTGGCAACCCTACCAGCAGATACTTATCGCCAATAACAATTTCGGTAGGCGCTTCATTTCCTTTTTCGGTAGACCACTGGGTTACACTTATTTGGACTACACAAATTTTTCGGTGATGGTGTTCGTGGCGCTGCACTTGGAGTAATTTTTTTACATAAAAATGACCATTTTCGTTTATTTTCAGCGATTTTTTTTTTTGGGGGGAGGGGGGGTAAGTGTACTGATTTTGCAATGAATAACACTACCGTTTTTATTTATTAGAATATAGATATATCCATAGCATAAAATAAAATACTTCGAGCTTCGAGTGACAGTTCTCTTTTAAACGAAATTGAGTCCGAATGGATTTTAATAAGTGTTTAACAGATTAAACATATAGAGAATCTATGCTCACTTCTACCCAGACTTGGGTGTATATAATTTGAAGTGGCACTCTATTTGAATTATATACAAACACAATTTATACATGAAACAATGTTTATTGGATTCATTGCACATATAATTGGCTTTTACAGCAATAAGCATGCGTACTACTTGTACGGAATGTAAATACAGCTTTTAAGGACAATATATTTTTATACTCACGAACAGTAAGTCAAACCAGCAGTACTGCCACGTAAACTTCTGGCCCGTAAAGCACTAGCGCAGGATAACACCTTTTTCAACCTTAACAACCTCCCCTTTCTTTTTCATTAATGACGCTGCGTGGTATTTATACTAAGCGCGTATGCCGAAATTAGCATATCTAAAGCAGCTTCTTTAATTCACTCAAAAGTTCGATTCTTGTGAATCGAATCTTGTGTATACCTTACACTGGCCTCCCTCGAAAAAAAAAATTAGGTAACTGAGGTCTGAACGGCTTCAGTTAACTAATTGAAAACGCGTGCTGGTCTGACTTTTTACATAATGGGTGGCAAAGCCAAAAAACCTTCCACACGTTGTGTGGGGGAAAAACGCCACTACCATTTTACAAAACTAACCCCGAGGGGTCCAGGTGACACCATTACACAGTGGATTTGCAGAGTTGCGGATACTGGGCTGGCCAACTGCGCCCTAAAATATCTATTTTAATTAAAAGTGACAACACAATTGCACAGCATGACATTTCTTGACTGTATCTGCTCTCCCCCAATTTATAATGTACATGTGTTATGATTTGCGAAGTTAGTATGTTAGTTGTTTGTTATCTGTAGTTAGTATGTATTTTTTTTCACTACATGTCCCCTTCAAAAATTTATAAAACAGTATACCGTTTTTTTTCAGTGCCTCACCACTTCCCCTCAAAATGTTTACACAGTATATACACTGGGGAACTTCAAACCAATTTGGTTCGATTTTATTAAAGGGTGGGAGTTAGAATAAGAAAGTTGATACAAGACTTGTTCCTCATGAATGCAGCAACTTCACTGCACCAGTTTGTCCAATCCGCTGAACCTCTCTTGATGGTCGCAGTCCTAGTAAAGGGGTTCGTTGACCGTGTGGGCATCCTTCGTGCAGCAGGTCGTTGGTCCTGAGGCGCTGGTCCGGCTTGACGATGGACAGGAGGTCTCTTGGGAGGAGACCAACCTTGCTGGGCGGCTGATATCTTGCGTTCCCTGTACTTATGCAAAGGAGCTTTAAAATTGTCATTCTTCCTTTTTATAACCTTGTGTACCTTATCAGCGACGCATTCCTCCTTTGATGGAGTTTTTGTAGTGCACACTTTACCTTTCTTCGTACTTTTGCTTGTATCGGTATTAAATTTTAATGCAGATTCTATTTTTTGAAACTTATACGCCGCACCAACGTGTTTAGTAACTGGCTTTATCTCGCTGCTTGTGTCATGTTTTTCCTTAGATGGAGGTTTTGTAGTTTTAATGCTGGAACCTGAAGGCTCTTTTTCACGTTTTTTATCCCCCTTAACTTTAGTTTTATCCTCTTTTGACGAAAAAGTTTCTTTGAAACTTGCGATATCAGAATCGTTATCATTTAAATTCTTTAACACTGCTTCAGTTTTAGGAAGATTAAGCTTTTCGTACTCGTGCGTTTTATTGCAAACTTTCTCTATAACTTCCGAAGCATCAGCTAAACTACCTACAGTATAACTCTGTGTCAACTTTTCATCCTGATTCTCAGTCTGGTTTTCATGTACTTTATTTAAAACCATATTATCAACCTGACCTACAGCATCCTCATTCGGATGGAAACTTGAAATAATATCATTATTACCTAGCGAGTTCCTACTATCGTTTAAAGAATTTTTATTGTCGTCAACTAATAAGTATTCACTAACTTCCGTAACGCATACTTCGTCATCTACTAAATTTCCTTCATTAACAGATGTGTGAATATCATCTAAAATATCAGGTATAGCATTAATAATATCAGGTATAGCATTAATAGAAGTGTCAGATGATTTATTTTCTAAACCACTAGCATTAGTATCGGCACTATTTTCAGAAATTTGTACTGGAATTACCTCATCATTCCAGCTAGACTCACTTTCTTTATAAGCCACAAAAATACCCTGACTTTCACTATTCTCAAAATAATGATTACTACTCGGACAAAATAATACATTTGACCAAACAGTTTCAACAGGTTGAACCATATCATGTGAATCAACTTGCCAGTGCAAGTAAGGTGCTTGCATATTATTTTCTTTAGGTGCACTAATTTCATTATAACGCCGTGCGCTTCTATTATTTTGCCTGCGGTACTGCTTACGCTGCTGGTTTGAAACTCGCGAAAAATTTTGGCGCGGCTGTATAAAACTTCTCGTACCTGAATGACGGTGAGGGGTAGCGAAGAAATCTCTATTGTCATATTTAGCTAAAGCTTGAAGGAGGGTAACCTTGCTTGTAATTGTTTGATTATCTAAAAAATCTTGAACACTTGGCTTCAAACGTTGGATAACTATTTTTAAGATTATCGCTTCCGTCATTCCCTCTAAATATTCCTCACACTTGGAAATCTTTTCCATAGCAAAATCTAATGCAGACTGACCTTCACGTTGCCTTAGCGAATAAATTTCCGCTTCAATTTCACTTTGATTAAAGGTCTTTGGAGAAACACTAAGAAACTGTTGCTTGAATGACAAATAGTCAAAAATCAGATTACTGCTTTTCATACACGTGTACCACTGATATGCACTACCTCTTAAAGCGGCTAGAGCAATTTTAAGTTTATCCCCCTCTGGGGTGCATTGTTGCTGAAAGTAATGCTCAATTTTCTTTAGGAATTGGCTTGAGGGGCCGCCATTGAAGGTGTCTTCGAATGGCGCAAAATGCTGAACCATAATTACCCGAGGAAAATTTCCAGCAGGATTTTGTTCTACAACACTCATTTTTTAAATAGTATATAAGTACTTACAACAATTTTATCAATATACGTACACAGTACACAGTTTTAAATTTCAATTATGTTGTTCGTTACAAATGTAACGCTAACTACCAGGGTATATATATTTTTCGGGCGCCAGTATAGAGAATCTATGCTCACTTCTACCCAGACTTGGGTGTATATAATTTGAAGTGGTACTCTATTTGAATTATATACAAACACAATTTATACATGAAACAATGTTTATTGGATTCATTGCACATATAATTGGCTTTTACAGCAATAAGCATGCGTACTACTTGTACGGAATGTAAATACAGCTTTTAAGGACAATATATTTTTATACTCACGAACAGTAAGTCAAACCAGCAGTACTGCCACGTAAACTTCTGGCCCGTAAAGCACTAGCGCAGGATAACACCTTTTTCAACCTTAACAACCTCCCCTTTCTTTTTCATTAATGACGCTGCGTGGTATTTATACTAAGCGCGTATGCCGAAATTAGCATATCTAAAGCAGCTTCTTTAATTCACTCAAAAGTTCGATTCTTGTGAATCGAATCTTGTGTATACCTTACAAACACTAAAAACATATCATACCTTTTTATATTTCTATACCAGTGGTGGCCAAACTTTTGATCATTACGGGCGACCTTTAATTTAAATTATAGGCTGAGGTCTACCAACATCGTATGTGTTGAGTGATCATAAGAAAATTAGTAATTTAAAGCCAAAAATTAGTTTAAATTTAAAATAATCATAGATATTACTACTTATATTCAATATCAAGTTATTTTAATAGGAGATAAAAGGTTTTCTTCTTAAAAAGTAATTAGTTTATAAATAAAACAATATGCTTTTATTTTCTTATTAATGCGAACAATATTATTGTAAATTAATCTTAACTATTTTTATTTCATATTAGAGGACGCGCTGGAAACATGACATTGCATATTTTCGGCAAGCTTTTCATACTGTGGTTCCTATGTACTTATAGCTATTCGTAAACATACTACCAAATGGTAATCTGTTAAACGGGAGCGATGTTTTGTTTTGATTGCATTCATGGTAGAAAGTTCACCGTACGTCAGTGTGTAATAGTAGTTCCCCGAAATCAGATTCACGTTCCTCTAGCAATGCTCTGAATCTGCGTCTTTGCAAACTTCTTCCACGAATAGAATTAACTATTTTAAATGCGAAATTCATCACATCTGAATTCAATATTTTTTAGCACAATGCCTGCTGTTGGATAATGCAATGGTAGTTTGTTAGACTTGGAATATCATCATCACTTTTACAAAGAGTAATAAATCCATTTTGATTCCCAACCAATTACATATCAGACAGGCGGGCGACTGGGAATAGTTACGCGGTCTACCAGTCGACCGCGGTCGTCCCTTTGGCCACCCCTGCTCTATACAGTCAAAATATTGTTATTAAAATATTGATTTACATTGAATTATATTCGTCATTTTTAACAGTATTTATTCGCATACTTTATACCTAGTGATGTATAGAACAATATAGAATGATTCGAGGAAATAAAATAAAAATATTGTTGGCTGCAAATAAATTTCACATAGCTGACCAACGTAGATGTAAAGTTCTAACACCCATTGATATGAACCATATTCATATTTTCCGAAAACGCTTCATAAAAAAAAAAAAAAAAAAAAAAAAAAAAGTCATCAGAGATTAAATTAGAAAGTGTGTGTTTGTACGTATGTAAATGTTGAGAGTATTTTAGTAGCTTTTCATGTGCTAGTAAATAGATAGTGTACTAATTATTTTCTTCATACAAGTATTCTGCGTATATCTTGTTTGTGATGCAAGTCTTCACCTTCACAGCTGCACTTGTTTAATGAAAATAAAAATGCTTTTTAGGATAATTTCATGTTTCAGTTTGAATAACAATTTTGCAGTCATATAATATTTTCTAAATTTTTTAAAGTTAGAAGAAAAAAAATATTTTTCTCGTTGTTGATTATTTTTCATAAACAGATAAAAACATTCAGATTCAGATCAATATTTAATTTTTTTCAAAAAAATTACTAATAGCTTCGCAGAGGTAAAATTTAAATACAATCTGTTCCATTCACCCATGAGAAATGCCCACAAGAAATGCACTTTCTTTCACGTGCCAAACATCGGCATCTATTTAGTCTCTGATAGTGCTTATATAATGTATCACTGTCACCGAGTACAATGAGGTAGGATACTTAGTAGGGATACTAAATTTTCGTATTTACGAAATACATGCGAATAAATGTGAAAATATTTTTTTTCTACTTTTAGGCGAAAATTCGGGAATAAAAGGCTTTTAAGCGATATTAGTTAATAATAGTAATAATTTATTGAGATAATTACTCAACAAAGACCATTCACGGTCTTTAACGGAGAAATGTCACTGTTCGTCGGATTTCATCCGAATTTCACCCGAGCAGTTTGCTCGTATACCGGAATCGAACTTAAAAATCTAACAGTAAATTCAACCGATCAGCTTGCTTTCTCGACAGACTGTTCGTTATCCACTCAGGGTCAGATTCTTTGTTCTCTCACATACCAATTCTGGGGTCTTAAAACGGCGCAAGCCAACTCTTTCTGAGAAGTCGTTTTCTTTCTCCCCCCCCCTTGTGTGGACACACTTTGTTTGCAGGTGGCACGTAGAAGGCCCCTTTTTCTCAGAATTGGGGAGAATAATTTCTTCCCTCGCATCTAAAACATATGGGGAATGCTCTCTCTCGTCAACACCCCCTCAAGTGAGAAGGAGGCGTTGCCCTCGCTTGGCAGTCCGTCAGAGGCAAAGGTTGAAAAATTAGGTGTCCGTCTTATGGGTTCCTAATTTTTCAAAATCATATCTTTTTAAGAAAAAGAAAAAAAATCTGTAATATCATAATAGTGAGCCATCCATTTTTGAGTAAAAAATTAATTAATTTCTTTAAGAACTGGACTTGTAAGATATTATTTAAGATTTTTGGCCTTAAAATTAATGAATGTAACTATTTAAATTTCCAAAAGTTAATAGTTTTTGGTGCAAGCCAAGAATAGTGATTCTCTTCAAATTTATCTTTACTTATTAGATCAATATATGCAGTTAGGTAACATACAATAATTATAATACATACTTTCGTAGTCGCTGATACGCTGAAAAAAAAAATAAATGATCGAGGCACTGAGTTCAATTACATGAGTCACTAAAACGTCTTTCTCTACGTCAAGCGCAAGCAAGTTAAATCGGTGAAGGATTTAATCAGAAGTATTTTTTCTTACCCATCCTCACTCCTTTAATACAATATGAAACTTTTTGTCAAGATTTAAGACTTAAAAAACCCATTCTCCCTTTTTACAGTTGAAAAACAGATGCCAGTTAAATAAAATGACTATCTCAAATATACAGAAGGTCGTTCGCACTTTATGGAAACGATTGTGTACTTTATTTCTGTCGTTTGCATTTTGAGATAAAAGTTTGGCAACTTCAGAATAATTGCCTACTTCTGTTTTGTTTTGATTGGAATGTAAAATAAAAGATTTATTTTGAAAATGGCCCATAAAATTGATAGATGGCTCGAAGGTTACGTAACTTTGCTTTCCGAGGTGAAATATTCGTATTAACAAATTATAAAGCGGTCTAAAAATCGCGGTTATGGCATTTCAAAAAAAAGGTATTTCTAATACATTAAATTTGAAAGGGAAAAAAGTCTAAGTGAAAGTAAAAATGAAAACATGACCGCGAAACCTCACCCTAAAACTGTTCGAACGCAGGTAAATATCGAGAAAGGGAAGTCTCTGATCCTAAAAAAAATCCGCCGCCTTAAAGATCCATTGAATCGAAACTAGGAATGTATTCTGGCACTGTAAGTAAAATCATTCATAATGATTTGAAGTTAAAAAATATGTTTAAAACTAAAGTTCATCTGCTTTTACCAAAGCATATTGCTGAAAGGAAAACAAATTGTAGAAAATTATATGTAAAACACTTAGCTGCTGAAAAATGGAAATTTGTGGTAACACTCGATGTTGCATGGGTATATTTAAGTGACAGTAATAAAAAAAAGATCAATTTTATTTTGCTCAACTGACGGAAATGACCGTACGAAATAACTTTGTCAGTGTACAGAAAAGTTCCGAAAGGGATTCTAGATAGTTGCACGATTTTGTTACAACGGCAAATTAAAAATCAAAAAAGTCTCACGTAAAGCCAAAATTAATTCACTCTACTATCAGCAGAATATTTTAGAACCAATTTTTGAAGAAGAAATTTCAGCCTTATATGGAAAGGAAATTGATAAAGTTGTGCCTCATATGATCAAAACCTCAAGTCACACGTCTAAATCAACTGTCGCTTATTTAGTAAAGAAAGAATCAGAACCAGGAATAAAATGTATCCCATTTAATGAAATACCTGTAAAATAATCTGACGCTTCTCCAATGGACTTTTGCGCTTTCGGTTTATTAAAACGAGACTTACAACTAAATCAACTGTCGCTTATTTAGTAAAGAAAGAATCAGAACCAGGAATAAAGTGTATCCCATTTAATGAAATACCTGTAAAATAACCTGACGCTTCTCCAATGGACTTTTGCGCTTTCGGTTTATTAAAACGAGACTTACAAAACGGCATCCAAGAACACTAAACGGACTTTGGAAAACGGTCCAAGAGGAATGGGGTGAAATTGACATGACAATACTAAGAAAAAGTTTACTTTCATGGAAAATTCGAGCTAGAACTATTGTAAAGAACCATGACTATCAGATAGAAGCAAATCGCCGAAAAAAAATACGACATTTATACATAAAAATTAAATTTCAAAATCGTTTCCATAAAGTGCGAACGACCTTCTGTACATCTAAACTCCTAATATCAATACAACATTTTGATACCAACATCTTGACTTAAAAAAGAAAAAATGCGAAATCACTGATAAAAAATAAACATGTAAAGAACGTAATTTGTTTTTTTAATGATTTTTTTTCTTGAAACGTCGCAAATGTGCTTAATATATATTAAGAATAATGATGCTACAGAGGCTGTTCACACATTTTTTAGACGATGTATATTGTATTCACAAAACTAAATTACATAAAATTCTTGTGTTTTAAATGTTCTATTTGACATCCCTTATTCTGAACTATCTTTCGACACCACAATTTCCAGGATAATAATGCCTTTTGAAGTGTCAGAAGAGGTATTCTATCCCATTCCTCCTGAACAGCTTTCCAGAGTCCTGTAAGGGTTTTGGGACGACGTTTGGATAATGCAAATTTTAAAAGTCCGAAAGCACAAAAATCCATAGGTGTTACATCGGTAGATTTAGTAAGGATATCAGTGAAGGGTATGGCCTTGATACCAGTTTTTTGTTCCATTTCTTTTAGGAAATTTACAGTGGATTTTGATGTGTGACTGCTAGCTTTGTCCTGATGGAGTCTCACAGATTGATGGCACTGTGGGTAAAGCGATGGTATTTCATTCAGAAAAATTGGCAATAAAATATGTTCCTGATAGTATTTGGAGTCAATCTTGACATTTTTTTCCACTCTCTTTATTTTTAACTTGCCATTATAAGAAAAACCAGCAACAATCATGAATCCCTTAGAAAAACTTTAATTCGATTCTTTGAACCATGTACTTAAATTTTTTCCTCCCCTTTTATGATAATAAATGGCTTTTTTTTTGTTGCAGTCATTTAAATACGCCCATGATTCATCTATTGTGACAATTGTTTTCCATTTTTCTTCGGATAAGTGTTTCTCATATAGAATTCTGCAGCGTGTCCTGCGTTCAGCGATATGATTTGAAAGAAGACGATGCACATTGCGTTTTTTCGCTTTCTTAAGATTTAAATCAACGTTTATCATTTTGTTTACAGTGGACACCGAGCATTTTAATGATTTTGCAACTGTCCTTTGACTAGGCGGATTTTCTTTTAACATTAAACAACGTACCTTTGCAATAGTCGAAGATGTCCGTTTTTTCCTTGGATACTTGTTTGGAATTTTTGTCCCACTTGAGGCTCCAATTTGACGATTTTTTCCTTTCTTGTTGACGATATTACCTATCGACGCTTCAGATATCACAAAACCATGACTCTCACATCGTTTTTGGATAACGGAGTATACATATTTCTCTTCGGAAAGAGCATAAATGTAGCCTTCGAACCACTGCTTTGTTAAAAACGCCATTTTGAATAAAAACAAAACTTTCAAGCCGCAGACGATAATTTTGACTTTCAAAAACATAGTTCAATTGCAATTATTTCTTTTGCAGCAAACGATTTTTTATTACCGCTTACCAAAATCGTCTAAAAAATGTGCGAACAGCCTCTGTATTTACACTGGCAGATAATTTAGAAAATTTTGATAGATAGATGTTTACATCTTCGGTAGTCATTAATTTCATTTTCACGTAAATATTTCCTCTCTTCCTATTTATTTCAGGCATTCTGTAGTCCCCCTACACATGTATACATTCCAGAATGAGAAAATTTAATTCTAAGTTTCTTAAAAATTATTAGGCCAGTGGCATCCATTAAATCGTTTCAAGGGGTTCAGAGAGCCATCTATTAAAAGCTTTCAACGAGAAGTTACAAGAAATTTCAAAGCCTCAGGGAAAAAAAAATCTTTATAATTTTTTACTAACCTAATCTTTATCTAATATGTATTTTTAACGCTTTAAGCTGATCGTCTACATAAAAGGATTTTTTTCCCGCATGAAAAGTAGTATTTCACATTATTGAAATTCTGAAACATGGCTAATTTAGTCTAAAAAATTGATTTAACTTTTCATGTATTTTAAGCCGTAGCTGAAAATTCTTTGATGGAAGCTGAAAAATCAGAATCTAAGTATTTGTTTTAAAGCATAAACATTTTGATCACAAGAAGGCTGAAAGTTAAAAAAAAAAATATTTCCAGAAAATAAAAATAAAAATTAATAAAAGAAAAGTGTCTATGGACTCAAAAATACTTTTATTCCAGAAGAGTTTTTTTCAGTCCCAGCCCCCCAAAATACCGTTTTAAATTTTTCGATGTCCGTGTAAATTACTACACTTATAAATATAAGTTCAGCGATCTATTGACAAAATACGTTTGGCGAGCGTGCGATCATGACGTACACAGATTGGCGATTTTCCGTCATCTAAGTCTTTGGCGAAACTTTGGCGAAACTTTGGCGCACGCTATTTATACCAATTATATTTCGACACAGTTGCTATCTTATTTTTCTACTTCGAGGTTGGACATTTCATGTCCAACGCCCGCGGCCATGGCGGGACTTAGAAGCGAACACCTCCGTAGAATGAAATTCGTGGAGGGGGAGAAATCATTTTCTGTTTGTCATTGCTCTTTCCCCACTTCTACTCACAGAATGTATGGGCGTCTCTTTGAGACAGCTGTAGGTTGAGGAGGATTTTGTCTGTGATTCTCTTTTACTGCGGGATCTCTTGGACTCGGTGTATGCTTTCCTACACCAGAGAGTTATAATTTTTCCTACACCAGGGAGTTCCTACACCAGGGATTAGAAACACCACATCTGCTATCTCTCCGCTGCTCGACTGTGTGGGATTTTTTTATTTTCAACATTTTTTTAAATATACCATCATTGGACAATGACCGAAAGGTATGTTTAATTTTCAGTCTTATCATATTCAACAATATGATAAGACTGTAGGATGACAGAATATTATTATTTTTTATTTCCAAAGAATAAACTTTTCAAGACCTATTTGAAGATGTCTCAAAAAAGATATTTCATGAACAGCTAAGATTTAACAACGAATCACTCTTTGATATGCAAAACAATGAAACATTTTTTTCACTTGTCAACTACTAAAAAAAAAGACTGAATAAAATTCATAAAACATTGAACTACATTCAATTTTAATTTTTACTCATTTTCAAATAAATTATATAAATTAAGATTATATAATCGGGTAATTCCTGATTTTCAGGAATTATTCTGAATAAAAATTTTAGGTAATAGCAGAGATTAATATTTACTATTACCTGAAAATACACGAGAAAAGGGGAACAGTTAAAAATATCAATACTAGTTATACATGGAGAGCCAGAAAAAAAATAAAGTGAAAGGGTAGATATCAGATCATATTATATATAAAGGTTAAAAACAATCTCATTAATAAAAATAAAAAGCATGTGAAAGAAAGGGTTCTACGAAAAACTTTGAAAATCTGCCGGTATTCCGATTCCGGCTCACTACTGGCGAGTTGCCCTGATTCACGGCGCTTTGCTGGCTGCGAGATGGGTACTTGACGGCCTGTCGGCACCAATTATTGCTCCCGTAACCGGCCCGTCAACCTCCGGTTACGCGACGGCTTTCTATCCACATTGATGGCTTCGTCGCGGCTGTCTGACGGTTCGTAGTCGGATGAACGATGGCTCTATTCCTACCGGAAGCGGCCCAGAACTCGACGGGGTAGTCGCGGGCGAGAGGACACGACCGTGACGGAAACGATACTGACCTAATGCGCCGGCCCGGCAATGGAGAAATCGGCTAGCCGGAAACTTCCGACCCAGGCCCGATGCCTCTGTGTTTGTTGGGTATATATATATATATATATATATATATATATATATATATATATATATATATATATATATATGTCATGACTTAAATGGGAACAAATACTTAACGGGAAATTGAGCAGATGGCAGCCCCATTCAGACCTCTGTAGTGGTTATGTAACGCTGGATTGCCTTGACCGCTGCTAATACTAAGGCGATTTTAAAAGTAAAGCAGAGAGCCCGGAAACGCGTTGTCGCAAGGATGTATGTCGCGAGCTTAGAGTCGAACAAAATGGAGAAATAACCGTGTTTTGAAGTGATGTTCTTTAGAGTCGAAGTTAAATAAAATAATGAGCTGCGTAAGATGTCTTATCATTCTCAACTTCCAGAGAAGACTGCACTTTATGATGGAAGTCAACGATACGCCAGTGAAACGAAATTGAAACGTTACGATAAGGGCGTTACAATAGACGCTACAATAGGCGTTACTCTAATATGGGGTATGGTCCCCTCTCACAGTCATACAACTTTGTCAGCGGCCAGTCATACTGTAAACGAGACAGTTTACGTGTCTCTGTGAGACCGACTGCCACGGTAAATGAAAACTGCGTTGCTGCAGGAGTGGGATCAACTACTACAGAGAATCTCAGCAACTGCCTCGTTTACAATATGCCATCGCGCTGAGAGATGTATGACTGTGAAAGGGGTCCATACCCCATATTAGAGTCATTTTATGTTCGATCTAGCAACGTGGGTATTGGCCATTCCTGCGCTAGTAAGCCTACCTGGCGATCATGAATGCGTTCCTTGACTGTTGCAAAGTGTAATTTTTTCTCTGTAATTATTACCCGTGTATCCATACCAGATTTCATTAACATTTTCCCTACGGGGTGGGATAGCATGTATCCAAAGAATACGGGCCACATATATATATATATATATATATATATATATATATATATAGGGTGTCCATAATTAAAGTCCCACTTTCAAAAGGCCGCAAAAAAAGAACCACTGGTCAGAATGACTTCAAATTTGAACTAAATATACTGGAAGAAGGGGGAAACGATTTGGCATAATTAAAAAAAAGTTCCACAATGTTACAGCACCATCTATTGATACATTTTGGAACTTTTTTATTATTCCAAATCGTTTCCCCCTTCTTCCAGTATATTTAGTTCAAATTTGAAGTCATTCTGTCCAGTTGTTCTTTTTTTGCAGCCTTTTGAAAGTGAGACTTTAATTATGGACACCCTGTATATATACATATATATATATATATATATATATATATATATATATATATATATATATATATAACCCACGTAATGCCCATTCTGACAAAGGAGGTATGAAATTCCCCGTTCTAAAGAGGGAATCGGAAAAATGGGCCCCGTAAGCTAAAGGTTAAAATCTGTCCATTAATTTTCAAAAAAATTAACCAAAAGGCGCAAATTCTTTTAAATGTGAACACCGGTCTGATTTGGATGATTCATTTAGACTTACAGATAAACCTGGAGAAGAGGCTGAGCTAAAGCGAAATTTACTTTTCAGCAACACCAATCACTACAAGGCAATCAACAATTTCAAATACAGCTTGAATATTTGCTGTTACAAAGAAAGCTTGCAACTGAAATTAAAATAATTCAGATGTAAATAACTTATATTATTTATAAAAAGATATTATTAAGTATGTAAATATTTATTTATAACGCTGTTGAGAAAAATGTAATGAAATGTAAATACATATCTCGTATGTGGAATAAAAGCTTTTAGAAAACTTGTTATGATACTTATTTAATGAAATTCCATCCAAATTTTTATATTTTTAGCCCTGGTAATCTTTTCAAAATAGTATATTTTTTGCGAATAAGCTGATAATATTGATGTTTATGCGTGTGCACGTGCATAGAGAAAACCTAAAGGCAGTCGAAACAGCTGACAATGCGTTAAGGCTGCTATGTACTAACCCCATTGGATTCGCTCACCTCAATGTTAACCTACGGAGAAAATTTGCCCACGGATTGCCGACTTGGATTCAAAGATTGTTTTAAAAAATTTATACTCCGTTATAGAGAAAGAAATTTTACATTTGGGTACATTTTTCGTTTTTTAAAAAAAATTGCAATTAATATTTTAAAATTAAAATTATTCGGGGAAAAATCAGGTATAGTGTGTTTTAAACGTTCATAAATTCCTTCCGTAAACGAAATTTATAAAATGAATTCTGTAGCGCTTTGCAGAAAAGTTCAGGCTTTCCGACAATACCAATTTTAATTGATTATCAGCATTTATGTACCTGTAAATAGTTGACAAAAATATATTTTAAATAAATAATTTGGGGGCAGCGTTTAATCCCCCTATATAGAGAGAGAGCCATTCCAATCCCTCAACATGTCAATCCTAAGAGGGTGGAATTCTCGAACTGTCAACTGGACTCCTCCCACCACAAGAGTCTGCAAGAAGAGGAAAAGGGAAATACGATTTTTTTCTTAGTACATAGCAGCCTTAATAACGCGTACTTTAAGGTTGTAGTTTAAGCGAATTTCAGATTTCTTTCAGTTGCTGTAGTTCATAGAATTTCGATAATTTTTGATTTCTTGCCATCCTGTTTTATTATCTTTCAGTGCTAAGGTTTATGATTTTATCGAATTTAATCAATATTTTACGTGGTTTATTATAGAAAGGAAATTATTTTAAATTTGTTGTTATTGTGAAGATGTATATACCATACTTCTTCATTATCTTCCGAAACACGCGAACTTGATAGCATTTATGCCAAAGTCGCACTAATACTATTACAGAAAAATTTGTCACGTGACTTTCAAGGATCGCTCTTGAATAGCTAGATGGGAATGGTGCAATTAGTAAAGTAACCAGATTGACTGAGATCAGCAAATTTACAATAGTTAAGAGAAACATAATTTTAAAAAATAATAATACCTGTGGCTTATGACATTATGCGGCCACACCTGAAAAAGCTGGTGTTTACAATGATGTGTCTTCAAGAACAAGCTTCAGTGTACACGTGAATGTCATAGTGAAGTTGGATCTTGGACTACAACAACTACCTGTTATAAATTTTCGCTAACTCTTCGCTAAAAACGGCATTAATTTACGAATGAATGAGAAATGCATAAGAGTATACAGTTTCACGAAAAAAGGTTTTTGAGCAGCTTAAAATTTTTATGGACAGTGAGCTTATTACTCATGTCTAAAACAACAAAATCAGAGCTTGAATGTTGCCTAATAGACATCCATACGATACCTGATAATAAATATGCACCTGCAGGACCTTTAGATGACTTTAGAAGCAAGAGTGAGTCCTGCTATGTTGTCAAAAGCGTCAAGAGTTATTCTATGAATTAACTAATTTGAATAAAGTTTTACTGACATTTCATCTAAATTTTAATCCGCGAAAGAAAAATGGATTTTGAAGCAGGTCCCACATTTCATGGCAGGATAATTCAACAGCCAATCGGTGATCGGCGAATCAAATTTAAGTCACATCCACACTTCTTTCCGGGTCACTTGAAATGTGTTTTTTCCCCACCTTAAAAATCAACTGCTTGGATACATGTTTGATGGTATTAATATGGCTTTGAAGGGCGCGGTGGCCCAGTTGGCAAATACAGCGAGCCAGTGATCTGAACGTCACTGGTTCTATGCCTGTTGCTGAAAAATCCTCCTCGGTATACACTAATGGCGACTGGTGCACGAAAAATCTGTTGTGGCTGCAATGTCCTCTAAGTTCTCAAATTTTCTTCTGGAGGTGCGGGGTCAAGTGTACCGTTCTCGTCCCTTGTCTCGGTTATAAATTAAGGGACCGGCTTGTAGGGGGTAGTGCTGGCCCCCCTATACGGTGTCCCCTTAAATGAATGGCCAGCAGTCTCGAGGTGTACATACATGCGAATGTCTAGCGACAAGTGCCTCCGCTTTCGAAAAGAAATATTGCTTTGATGGTTACGTTCAGAACAGTGCTAAATCAGAACTAAATCAAATTTACAACGACTTCATCGTTATATCAAACTGCAGGAAAGGTATTCGAGTTACAAATGTTTTGGGCACAGTATTGTTGTTTTTTAATACCCATCATACATTCATTTATGTGTCAGTTTATCAGAAATATCTTTAATGCTAGGTAGAAATTTATTTTCAGCAAAACTACAGAGTAAGAAATTATTCTGCCTCTTCCACAAAATTTATCACCCTCTCAGTTTGACGAAGTAATACTGGATGAAGTCAGAGGTTTCTAGTGGTATACGCAGGAACTGAGAATGTCTTAATTACTGTGTTTCCTTCGGTCGTCAGACTGGTGAACAAGTGTGCTCCCACTCAGTAATATTTTAAGCGGCCCAACTTTTCTTTTAATTTATTAAACTTAAAAACTATGTAAATTTAAAATTTATAGGGTCAGAATGTATTTAACGTTTTGTTTTGGGTAACATATAACGGTATGACATTTCATTAAAAATTTATCCTCGAGGGACTTAAAATATTAATGCGTGTCTTTTGCATTTTATTTAATAAATAAACCAACAGATATAGATAAAAATTATACTAAAATAGACAAAAAACTAACAGAAATCAAGCACTATTGGCATCCACGCACCAACGGCAAGATTCTGTATAAGTGCCGGAACTGAACCATAAAACGACAGAGGTAATCGACAGGTCTCGTCATCAGGGAGCCTAACCATGTCAATTACCTCAAGGGGAACTTTCTGAATAGGATGCAGGTAAGCCCAAAAGACATCCCAAGGCCCCGAGTCCCCCAAAGAAGCAATTAGTCAAGAAGAAAATAAAAAGACAAACACTACTTACTGTATGGGCTCAACGCACCTTACAAGCAAGCACACAAAAATCCTAATGCAAAGTAATCGGTGCCTACACACCCCAATTCCGTAAGTGACGGTTATGGCGAAACAGCAGCCAGTTCTATCCTAAAGGTTACGTCATTGTAACATTACTATAGCTCCACCCCACATTACAACTTAACCAAATGAAAACACAAATACTATTCTAAACATCTTTAAAAATTCCTGAGTCTAAATGCAATTTTTTTAAAACTTTTAAATTACCGAAATTTTTAGGGAAATCGTTTTTTCTTAAGTTTTCCTCGAAAATGCTACATGCCTCCAAAAAATCCCCAGCGTTGTTACATATGTTTTTTATTCTGTAAAGTTGTGAGTAAAAAATATTATAAAAAATTTTATAGTTTAAGTTGCTATGGAAATTGGTAAAAGTAATAACCTCGAAGTTAAAATCTAACCTTTTACCATAAATCCCTATTTTTATTTCCCTATTTTGAATTTTAATTTTTAAATCCAGATAAGTCGCACAAAGATTATTTTCGTTAGTCCGGTTTAAAGTAAGTTCCTTTGGGTAGATTTGATTAAGAAACTCCAAATCGTTACAGTTAAAAATTATGAGTATTTTATTTAAATAACTTTCTCAGAGTTAGATTTAGCAGAGTAAGGAGCGAATTGTTCCCTACTCTGCTTTTCAGATCTAACTTTAAATTACTCTATCGCATACTTCATGAATAATGATCCTCTTTTATAATTTAAATATTTATCTATATCAAACTATTGGAAGAAAATGTTAAATGTCAGGATATAACTGAAAAAATATGTTACTGTAGAAAATTTCCATAGAGCAGACGCCAAGGATTATCTTTCAAAATACCTTGAATATGAATGAGTTTGATGTCTCTGGCAAAGATAAACAATCCTATGAAGTAAAAATAAACTATATATTAACAAAATTTAATTTTTCAAGTTTATCTATTCATATGTATGATTTATATTACTCTTCACGTGTGTAGGCAAATCATTCCAGACATAAAAGCTGTTACTAGAGTAAATTATTTTATAATACTATTAACATTTCTGTAATAATATTTTGCCTAACAGTTTATGTGGGTATGCGAAGCCTTTTGAAATGGGCTTTAAACTGAAAATCAAGGTTCGGATAGCCCTCTAAAGAAGTAAATAGTACCGAAGACTACAAAAAATTTACCAAATTACCAATACAACATTAAACTGGAAAAAAGAAATGTGGTCTAACTTATCTATGGTTTTTCTCTTCGAGAACGGCATCAAATCTTTCTTGCCTTGTATCCATATTGAACTGAAGGTTTGGCAACTTCCAGTCATATTCTTCATTGTCTAGGTATCTCCCATGTATAGACAAATCATTTCAGACATAAAATTTTTACTATAGTAAATTATATTATAATACCTATTAATGTTTATGTACTAAAATTTTATCTAACAGTTTATGTTGGTGTACACAACCTTTCGAAATCGACTTTAAACAAAAATCTTGGTTTTTTTAGCCCTCTAGTAGCTAAAGAATACCAAGAAACTACAAAAAAAATTACCAACGAATCAATACAATATTGAACACTGAGAAACGAAATGTGATCTAAACTATTTATGGTTTTTCTCTGGGAGAACGGCATTAAATCTTTCTTGCCTTGAACCATATATTACTGATGGTTTGACAAGTTCTATCACCATTCGTCATTGTCTAGGTATCTATTTTTGTTGTACAGTTCCCCTGTGCAACAAAAATATCTACCTTCTGAATTTCAAAATTAATTCAACTAGGATTCTTGAACTGATTTAACTTCTTGAGAAAATTTAAAAAAAATTAATTTAAGAAAAAAATTGTTTAATCTCTTTTAGTCATAAGAATGGGGTCAGACATTTTTCCATGAAGATATTTTTTCCAGACCTGATGTCATTTTTCTGTCTTGTATTTTTTGTCTTTTTGATATCTGTTGTCCTGTATTTCTTGTACTTGGAAATAAAAAAAAATTCCAGACTTTCTTTAAAAATCTTTTGACAATAGCCTGAAGATTCAAAATTCGGTACGCGTTTCGAAAATGAAACGAGATGCCTAAATCAACAGCATTCCAAATAACTATCAATAATATCCTTTACGTTTTAACTGACTTATCGTATTATGGATAATGCATGATATATTTTTCATCGGGATACCTATTACAAAGTTAAGAATGTGTTTCTAGGGCTTATACAGGCTGAAAGTTTTAGTTTTCTAGAGCTCTTTGATAACGGCTGTAGTGTTTCCAGATTTTCTGTGTAATGTGCTCTTCGGTTCGATAGGACCAATGAATGTATTAGACAGAAGCAATTTTCTGATGCAGTAGTATTATCTTATTCCATCATTAATAAATAAGCTCTTTAGCTCCACTCAATGGATTCTCACCACTGCTGTGAGGAAAATGTTGCAGCAGGAATAAAACCTTCGTTCGCGAAATCCTTACGAGAGAGTCGAATGTCTTTTTCAATGAACATAAAGCAATACTTTTTTCCATCATTAATAAATAAGCTCTTTAGCTCCACTCAATGGATTCTCACCACTGCTGTGTGGAAAATGTTGCGGCATGAATAAAACCTTCATTCGCGAAATCCTTACGAGAGAGTCGAATGTCTTTTTCAATGAACATAAAGCACTACTTTTTTCCATCATTAATAAATAAGCTCTTTAGCTCCACTCAATGGATTCTCACCACTGCTGTGCGGAAAATGTTGCGGCAGGAATAAAACCTTCGTTCGCGAAATCCTTACGAGAGAGTCGAATGTCTTTTTCAATGAACATAAAGCACTACTTTTTTCCATCATTAATAAATAAGCTCTTTAGCTCCACTCAATGGATTCTCACCACTGCTGTGTGGAAAATGTTGCGGCATGAATAAAACCTTCGTTCGCGAAATCCTTACGAGAGAGTCGAATGTCTTTTTCAATGAACATAAAGCACTACTTTTTTCCATCATTAAAAAATAAGCTCTTTAGCTCCACTCAATGGATTCTCACCACTGCTGTGCGGAAAATGTTGCGGCAGGAATAAAACCTTCGTTCGCGAAATCCTTACGAGAGAGTCGAATGTCTTTTTCAATGAACATAAAGCAATACTTTTTTCCATCATTAATAAATAAGCTCTTTAGCTCCACTCAATGGATTCTCACCACTGCTGTGTGGAAAATGTTGCGGCATGAATAAAACCTTCGTTCGCGAAATCCTTACGAGAGAGTCGAATGTCTTTTTCAATGAACATAAAGCACTACTTTTTTCCATCATTAATAAATAAGCTCTTTAGCTCCACTCAATGGATTCTCGCCACTGTTGTGTGGAAAAGGTTGCAGCATGAATAAAGCATTTGTTCGCGAAATCCTTACGAGAGAGTCGAGTGTCTTTTTCAATGAACATAAAGCAATACTTTTTTCCATCATTAATAAATAAGCTCTTTAGCTCCACTCAATGGATTCTCACCACTGCTGTGTGGAAAATGCTGCGGCATGAATAAAACCTTCGTTCGCGAAATCCTTACGAGAGAGTCGAATGTCTTTTTCAATGAACATAAAGCACTACTTTTTTCCATCATTAATAAATAAGCTCTTTAGCTCCACTCAATGGATTCTCGCCACTGTTGTGTGGAAAAGGTTGCAGCATGAATAAAGCCTTTGTTCGCGAAATCCTTACGAGAGAGTCGAGTGTCTTTTTCAATGAACATAAAGCTCACTTAAGCACTAATTTTTTCCATAATCAATAAATAAGCTTTTTAAATCCAGTCAATGGATTCTCGCCACTGCTGTGTGGAAAAGGTGGCGGCATGAATCAAACCTTCGTTCGCGAAATCTTTACCAGAGAGTCAAAAAACAAAGGAGTTGAAAATAACCTGAAAACCAACGTAGGAAATTGACATATCGTCCCTTAAAATCCCCTTAGTTATATAAGTTTTGCAAGCCCGGAGATCCAGGCACAGCGAATCATTATTCGTTACATAGTCACGTGACGAGAAGTTATATAAGGGCCTGTGGTCAGCTGCCCGTACACTTTTCGGATTTCTTTTGCCTAGTAAACACGCTGTAACCCTTCGAGCAGAATGTGAACAAACTTAGTATTTTGAGAAGAACAACGATTTATTATTGGACACTCGGTTACTATTTTCTTCCCTGCTGTGGTATGCCTGATCCGGTCATCATCATCATCTCATCATCATCATCATCCACGGGTCCGGGCCGGCATATTACATATATATATATATATATATATATATATATATATATATATATATATATATATATATATATATATATATATATATATATATATATATATATATATATATATGTGTGATATGGGATGTGCGAATTATGCTCGCACCCGGTGTGAGATTTGCAAGAACGCACTAAGTCAACTTCAGCAAGCACCTTATTCTACTCTGAACGCTCCCTGGTCACACGTGCGTAGTAACAGCGGTGATTTCGTTGTCGCGCTGACCGTAACTGGAGTGAGGAGAGCGTCAAGGAGAGAGCCTGCGCGGCGAACGTGTTTACGAGGCTCTGCGCAGCCCGGCCTGACATGTTGAGTTCTGAAGCGAAATACGGCACTTCTACCCGCTACGTCCAGTATGGTGGTGACCCGTCGTCAGCTCCTGGTTTAGGCGCTGCAGGTCAAGCTACAAGTCGACAAGATTTCTTCTAGTCCATTCGTATTCCGTCTCTCTCTCCTCTAACTAAATTAATATGTCTCCTGGTTTAACTTCTTAATTTAATTCCCCATGTTTAACGTTGTTCCTTTAGCTTTTTTTAACTTCTTTGAATCGACCACGTGTCCATTCCATAGCCCTAATTAATGCATAATAAACTCTCCTTTTTTTAACCATCTCATTCACTTGTAGTGTCACTTATTTTGGGAATGAAGTCCCAGGTTTTCTCGCCCTTTTTCCTTCTAGCTAGATGACGAACTGCCTTGGGTTATTGTTGGTATCAGGGTTAGTATAATTCGACGTTTTTTTGTACGATCATTTTTGTTATATCTTTATTCTCCGGCCTATATACCGACCCTATACCATAACTTGGTACCGCGACCATAAGTTCATTTTGAACTACCTTCTAGCTTTAAGGAACGAGAGACTTGGTTTTTTTTATTTTAATTTTTGCAATCGGCACGTGTTATTTTTTCTTTCGTTTTTTCTGTTGCTTAATTTATGATTTTGACTATTTTGTTTCATGTGTTCATCAAATGGGTGAGTGATATTGTTTTGGTATATTTTTTTAATTACTTGAGTGTATGTCATAGTGTATTACTGTAAATTTAGTGAAATTGTGTTTATAAATTGTGTATTAATATGAGTAGAAGATCTGTAAGTTCAAATGCTGTGCATTCGACGCAAATGTCCGCACAAGCATCAAATAATAATCTAAATATTCATGTTCCAAATTTCGATGGAGACTCAGAGCTGGTTGAGTTCTTTTTTGAACAAATAGAGGACTTAATCTCCGTCAATCGCTGGTCAATCGATCAGGCGGTGTTATTCTTAAAATCTAAATTATCGGGTGCTGCATTACGGTTGTATATTCAGTCACCGGAATTAAGAAATAACCCTGAATTCAGTGTAATTAAGAAGAAATTTTGCTCCTTTTTCACTAAAAATTGTATAAATTTAAGTTATGACTATAATTCGCTAAAACTCGAAGCTGATGAGGCAATTGTGTCATTTGCTCACAGACTTGATGTAGCCACGAGGAAAATGTACTCAAATGTAAAAGACGAAACTGCCTTAGAACAGATTAAGATAGTAAAATTCATTGATGCTATGCCATACGAAATTAAGGTTAAACTGTATGAGCTGAAGAGTAACTGTTTTGATGAAAATCTGAAATGTGCTGAGAACTTAAATAATTGTTACACATTGGCTAGCTCTTCAAAATTTGCAGTAGGTAGTACGAACAATATGTCTGACAATGCAATTCTAGAGAAATCAAAACTTAGAAAATTTAAAACTGGTGATTTAGTCTATTTGAAAGGCAATTAGAAATATAAGCCTAAGTATGACGGTCCCTTTGTTGTAGTAAAATGTGTGTCTGATGTAGACTATATCATTCGTCTTGCGGAGAATGCGTCTGCAAAAGAGTTCATAGTCCATGTAAATAGGTTGCTTTTGCTTCCGCCCAGAGCATCTTACTTAAACCTTCCTAATCAAAATTTGCCCGCTTCACCTGTTGCTCCTAGGTATAACTTGAGAAGTCGTACCTAGAGTATGCAGTGCTTTTTTTAAAAAGATTAATATTATGCTTTGTTTTTCTACTTTGTGTATATAATGTAAACGTCAACAAAGGTAGCCTGATCAACTCTCTTTGTGTGTGCATTGTAAATCTTGATATTCCTAGGGTATTGAGTTTATTTACATGTAACTTGATCGATATGTTATGTTACACCTTAAGATGCTCATTATTCCAAATTATCCCTTGCTTTGTAATTAGATAAGCTATATTTCTCCTACAGTAATAATCAGTAATATAAGTGGTAAATAATAGTATTTACATTGAATTTAACTTAAATAATTTTTGTTTGCAAGAGTAAAACTTGGTATGAAGTTCATAAATTTTAAATCTCTACTATTGAGCCTTACCTCTTGGTTGTGTGTATGCTTGTATCCCGAATATGTCAATTTGAACTAGAGTCATGTGTACTCATTATTGTGTCACCTTTTTTTTGTTTTTGTTTCTTGTTCTTGCATAAATGTAATAGGAACTTTTAAATCTTGGCCAAGTGTACAATTAACTAGTGTCATAAGTGGACAGTTAACAAGGGTATAATTAACTAGTATCATAAGTAGACAATTAATATGTAAACTGTTAACAAGTGAACAATTAGCTAGTGGCTTGAGTATGCAATTAACTAGTCTCATGCGCGCACTTAATTATGACAAATGTTGGTATACCATAAAAAGAAAAATTTACGTGATTTGACTTGATTTAATTTTTTTGCGTAAAATATTGAGTGGAAGATGTAAAATTTTTTTTTGAAATTTGAGTCAGCTGACCTAATATAAGATGAAGTGATGTGACAAAAGGTGTGAAATTTAAAAAGGATCCTTTCTGTTGAATATACCTTTTGTGTTGAATTGACCTTTTTGTTTTGTATATACATTGTGTGTTGAATACACCTTTAGTTTTGATTATGCATTTTTTTGTTTTGAATAGGCTTTTTGATTTGAATATGTCTGTGGTTTTAAGTAAGCCTTTGTTTTTGAATATGCGTGTAAATAATTTGAATTGTGCTTTTGTTATTAAGAAGTTGTGTAAGTCATGATTCGTTGGAATGAGATATGAATTGATGTGTTAATAAGAATCATGCTGGTGCATAATTGTCAGACATTCTGCAATGTTATTGAATGAAGATAAATCTAATGAATCCAGAATGTAGGTTTGCAGAATTACCTGATTAGGTAGGAACTTTTGATATGTAAGGTCTGATTGTCAGTCTAATATGACAACTTCTCCATTTCGACTGTTTAATGGGAATGTGTTGTAAGTTGCTCGACTTTCTGATTCATTAGATGATGGATAAGCACAAAACTATGTATGTAACTAAAAAAAATTTTTTTTGAGAGAATGGTCCATTCCAAGATTGTTTTTGCAAAATTGTATAGTGTCAATATTGAATTCTGTTCAAGAGTTAGAGTGATGCATTGTATTGCGGCTACTGTTAATGTGTGTTCAGTAAATAATTTTTGATTTGCACAGGTATTGGTGAACCTGATTTTTGTTCCCCATGTATTTATGGTAAGTGGTCAATTCAAAGACTCCCCGTAACGTAGTGAATTTTTTTTTCTCTTTTTTTCCTGTCCCATGAGAGAGATGTGATATGGGATGTGCGAAGTATGTTCGAACCCGGTGTGAGATTTGCAAGAACGCACTGTCAACTTCAGCAAGCACCTTATTCTACTCTGAACGCTCCCTGGTCACACGTGCGTAGTAACAGCGGTGATTTCGTTGTCGCGCTGACCGTAACTGGAGTGAGGAGAGCGTCAAGGAGAGAGCCTGCGCGGCGAACGTGTTTACGAGGCTCTGCGCAGCCCGGCCTGACATGTTGAGTTCTGAAGCGAAATACGGCACTTCTACCCGCTACGTCCAGTATGGTGGTGACCCGTCGTCAGCTCCTGGTTTAGGCGCTGCATGTCAAGCTACAAGTCGACAAGATTTCTTCTAGTCCATTCGTATTCCGTCTCTCTCTCTCCTCTAACTAAATTAATATGTCTCCTGGTTTAACTTCTTAATTTAATTCCCCATGTTTAACGTTGTTCCTTTAGCTTTTTTTAACTTCTTTGAATCGACCACGTGTCCATTCCATAGCCCTAACTAATGCATAATAAACTCTCCTTTTTTTAACCATCTCATTCACTTGTAGTGTCGCTTATTGTGGGAATGAAGTCCCAGGTTTTCTCGCCTTTTTGTCCTTCTAGCTAGATGACGTTCTGCCTTGGGTTATTGCTGGTATCAGGGTTAGTGTAATTCAACGCTTTTTTTTTTGTACGATCATTCTTTGTTATATCTTTATTCTCCGGCCTATATACCGACCCTATACCATAATATATATCACGGGTTTTCAGCAGATCCTTTGTTCCAAAGACAGTTTCTACTAAATATCAGAAAAGACCATCAGAAAAGGATATTACATATATATATATATATATATATATATATATATATATATATATATATATATATATATATATATATATACATATATATATATGAAAAATGTTATATTGTTAATGTTCAAACAATAATCTTCTGCGTTGTTTAAATATTGATAGAAACAGAATGGAATTCAGAATTCCTTTTTTGCGTACTTCAAAAAGTCATGTCAGGATAAATTTTCATTCATCGCAGTGAACTTTATTAGCACTTATCAACAACGGTTTCATCCTGCATACCCTTACGTTATTTAGTTATTGAATGTTGTTTAATTCCGAGACTTTTTTTAAAATTTTCTTGAGAAATTGTTTCCATGAACACAGTATCACTTCTAAACACATATTTTAAGAGATGTGTGTGCTCACACGACCATAATTTTACTTTTAATCCTTTATTATACTTTGAACAAATGATTAAAAAATGCGCATATATGATAAGTCTACATTTTCTTGATTCCAACAACTACGGAAAATACAACGTTATTTTCAGAAAGAATTAATCTCATCACATACTTTCTCTGCAAATACTATTCGATGCAAAGAAGGAGTGAGATATTTTACCCCACACATCCAATTGTATTTCGAGCTGTGTCCTTTCAACTATATATAATTCGGAGAATAAAGTTAAGAATTTGGAGCAAATGGAATCAGTAATTATTACAAAGAAAAAATTCATTACCGGAACAATCACCGGAAACGAAACCTGTGATTTTAATTAACTTTTTACCGGGAGATTCCCACACGATTATTTGACATATTAAGAATTCTTAAAATGTTTGGAAATAAAGTGAACTGATATAAATTAGATAAAGCGTGACTCAGTTTCAATATATATTAAATTCCCATTTTATTCTGAATCTAATTTTGCTACTTTGTTAAGGAATGAAGTCTCCATATTTTCCGATGCCGAAAAACATTCGACAAAAGCTCACATAAAGTATTTAAGAAGTCATTACAACGAATCCAATTACCTCTCTCCTGATGGGAGCCATTAAAAAGGTAATTAACACATGGACGTTTCTATTTCCCTTCGTAACAATTTAATCTCGGTCCAATCTGAACTCCAGGCAAGAAATAATACTAAAGAAAAATATCAAATTACTCTTCTGCACGAATTCATTACGTCTTTTACATCCTCTCTGAGTAAGGAAACATGTGACCTATCGTAAAACATTCTACAGGATTTATATATTATATCTATATATCTATATATATATATATACTAGCTGAAAACCAGCGCTTCGCTACGGAGTACATTCAAATTAAATGCAACGGTCAACGTATGCAATTTATGCCAAAAAATAACTATATATATTTATAATAAATGCGATGATCAATGTATACAATTGATGTAAAATATATATCTATATATATATATATATATTTATAAAAAAATCGTAAGGGATATGCATTTTTTTTGGATAATATCCAACCGTCTACTGCATTAGAAAGAGAAAAAAAATATTTTTTTGTCTATTTAGTTGTTACGCACGTGACGATAAATTTATTTAAAGTACCAGAAAAAGAAATCACGTGATCGGCATTTAATAAATTAAATTCTAAAAATTAATCTTTAAAAATTCACCAAAAATCAGGAAAGGGAGGTAAAGATTCGAAAAAAATTTCATTTTGAAGGAATTTTTATGATCTTTCTCGTGATATATATTTTATAACCCTCAATGTATTATTTTAAATGCAAACGTAAAAAACGTTTAAAAAACAGCTTAAAAATTTAATTTAAAAAATTCTAAGAATTTTTGAAAATTATTTCTTAGTGCACCCCTACACTATTAGAAGAATCGCCATGCAAAATTTCAGCCCTTTAGGTCCAGCGGTTTGGTCTGTGCGTTGTATGTCAGTCAGTCAGTCAGTCAGTGAATGAATGAGTCAGTTACGGAACTGTTATATATATATATATATATATATATATATATATATATATGAGATGTCCCGAATGGTCATCTCATGAAATAGGAGCATACATCGAGGCCAAAATAAGGAAAATTGGATGCATGAAGAAAATATTTTATTTTACGTGAACAGCGACATGACACGTTACTCGGATCGAGCCAACTCGCCGTCTGCCTTACGTGCGAAAATAGAATTAGGTCAAAGAGAGATTGTCAGGAATTGGCGGAGAGTGTTAGTATTGGCAAAAGTGGAGCATCTCGCCAAGGCATCGGAAAAGTTACCAGGTGAGAAAGAATGTTCAGAAAGGGTGATTAAATGTTATTAATAATATTATCACATATATATTCTATTTAGCTATTAAAGTACGTGATTTTTTTCTAATGTAGTACACTTGTCGGGTAAGATATACATTCATACACAATCCGCGTGAATCGAAGATTGATTTCAATGGGGGCACTGTATAGGTGAACCAACACCACCCCCTAATGCCACCTCAGTTTTGACTGAGAACCCCCCCCCCAGGGGCGACATCTGGGAGGATCGTACTTTCTCCCACCCTCTCTGACCTCATAGAAGGACTTTCTGGTCTACAAATTTAAAGTGCCCATATCCGTCGTAGACACGAGATGTTTAATGGCGTTCGTTTGGAATCTAACTGAGAAACCCTCAGTTCCAAACCCAACGCGTTACCACTGGACTGCCTTGGGTCCTTAAAGCCCTTGTTAGGTTAATAAAAAAACAGGTGATAGTAACCGTTCCAGGGACTGGGCTGCAATTTGTGCATTGTAATTTTCTTTTACTTCTACTCACATCATAGACAGTAGCTTTTTCTCAGAAAAAAAACTTATTATGTTTCCATTGTTCTGACCAGTAAAATTTATGAGTTTTATTTTAAAAAGAGTAAATAAAAAAATCTTACAATAACCTTCTTACAAGATTCATATTTGTATTTTATGCTGCATCATTCACATCTTTTAAAGTTTTGCAAACAGAGGTTATTATTACTCTGGATAAGAAAGGTTGCAGGAAGATGAATCTCCTATGACTGCTTATGATATCTGAGATATACGACATTTTTTATTGACCAATATCTACGATTATAATGTCATTGTGCAAATTGAAGTTAATTACGTTTACGTTAAGCCACCACATGAGCCTGTCATTGTAAAAACATGTTAAACATTAGCTTGCACTAAGAAAGTCCAACACGTATAAGAAATGATTCAAATAAATTTATTTAATGTTGTAAGAAAATTGCATGCTTTGTTCGAATTTCTACTCATACTTAAAAAATATATGTGCTTCTATCAAGCATTTGTATAATAACATAAACATTTTTAATGGTGCAGAATTTCAAAGAAAAAGAACATTTATTAATTAACCTTTTAAATTTTAAATTTTAGTTTTTTAAAATACACTAATTAGTGAGTTTGTTTTATAACTTTTACTTATACTAATACGCATCATTTAACACACAGGACAAATTAAGCTATTTTCATTTTAGAGGTACGTCTGTTTTGCATTTGTTTTAAAATACAAAAAATTCTAACTAAAATATAGTTTCTTAGGCGAAAAAATATTTTCTTTGTTTAAAATGGGTAAAATAAAACATTTGGAATAGAACTGCTTTGTTGCTGCAAGGTGTAATGTCATAACCAGCAGTATCCAGTGGGGCCAAAAAACCAAATTTAACGTAACACTAACGTTCCACCTGTAGGCTATTTTGAATTTATTTTTTATATCCCTTATTTTTCCTGTTTCATAATCAATAATTCAAATTCAAGAAAACAATTTGCACATTATTTTCTTAAATTTTTCTATTACTTTTGAATTTTTACTACTTTATCCGAAGGAATATATTTTTAAAAGGTTTTATTTCTTGCGAATTTCTTGAAGGAAAATTCCTTTAAGCCAGGATTAATACATCTAAAAAGAAAAAAGGATTTTTTTTTAAGATTCTAAGACACTCTTATTTATAAATATATTTTAAGATTGATATTTGATTCATTTTTTATGCTTTCATGTGTTATACCTTTTTTATTAAAGTTCTATACCAAAATTATCGAAAGTAATAAAATATCTTTTGCCCCTCAAAGGTTTGAAATTTCTTCCAAATATTTCGGAACATCAGGTTCTTTCTCAAAGGAATCGAATAAACTTGAGCGACAGACACAGACTATTGGAAAATACCACGAGATCACTACTACACGAGAAACAAGTTGAATTCCGGTCAAAGAAATGCAAAAACTTTCTCAAAATTCGTTGACAGAAAATTGGAAGGAGGAATGTATACACAACAAGTAGAAAGACAGGAGTCCGGAAATAAAATAAATCTTATAGATCAATCAGATTGCAGAAAATCTTTTCTCGGTTGACCATGAAACTTTAAAAGAGTGAAAAGTAGGTACCAAATGGACTCAAGATAACTGTTAAAATTTTCTAGATAATTTCACTTCTATAGTGGGTAAGCAAACTTTCGTATTATGAAATTTCCATTTAAGTAACTCTAACCTCAATAGACAAAATTTTGTGCAAAAATGAAATAAATGAATATATTGTTTGAAAATTAAGGGGTATAAATTTCAGATATATGAGTATTTATACAAAAACGTCATTGCTAGATACCACACACGTTAAGACTTCTACTTTCTATAAACAGAGTTAATTCCTTAACCCTACACTGCATGATTTTTTAAAATCAAACAAAACTTTTTTTGGTGATAGATTTTTAATCAAATAAATTGGAAAAAATATTGAAAAAAATAATATTCTTCAACTTTTTATTTTATAGAAAAAAATCGGTTTGATTCATATATGAATCATCATGCATTAAGGTATCCGTACACCTTCGGAGGTGATTTTTTGAAATTTTTTGAATTTTGACTTTTTATCTATTTTTTATAATGACATTTAAGTTAAAACTTGAAAAAATATATAAAAAATTTAGTTTTCGCATTAAAATAATTTTTCAGGGGGGTAAAGCTGGAAAAAATTGGTGAAAATTTGACATTCTACAATACACGATAACTCAAAAACAAACAAATATATTTCCATTTTATAAATTGTAGAATGAAGATAATAACATTCTGTTGGTAATAGACTATTCTCAAGATCAAACTATCTGTATCTCAGAGTTTGTAGCACTTAAAGTACTGATTTTCATAAAAATCACTAAAACTTCATTGTCATTTGCAATTTATACCAATGTAAACAAAAAACTAATTAATCTGCAATCATGAGCATACTCTATTCCCTTTATAAATAGATATATATAGATAAAGTATGCAAAATTTTAAGGCATTTTAAGCGTAAATTTTTATAATAGGATATATTGCGTTAAGAAAAATGATGAAAAAATTCATTTTTAGAAAACGCTAAAAATAATTCTTACACTAAAATGACAATTCAAATCTTTCTAAAGAAATTTACTATGAACTTAGATAACACAATTTACAATCATATAGTAAAATAAAATAGCGGTATTAAGTATCGTGAAATATTTTAAAACATTTTCTTTCTTTATTGAGGCACAGAGTTATTGTGTAGTGCCCGATTAGACTGTCCAACATGTCTACACCACCCATATGCTTGTTATGGTGTTTTACTACAGCTAGACAGTCAATGCTAACTTTTGTTTTAATCTTTCTGTCGTATCTGTATATTTTCTCTACTGAGTTAACTCCGACGTATGTTGATAGAAACATGACGTTTCTGTTGTCTTTCCATGAAATATTTGAAATTTCTATATTATCATGTAATGTGACATATTCCTCACTTGTGCCTCGAGGTTGTTTTGACATCTATTTATCATTAGTGAGCTTGCATCCTGGAACACGATTTCGTTTAACTGTACCAATGCTGAAAATACCCTGTTTAGCCATATAATATTGAAGTTGGGGAGAATTATAGTAATTATCAAAATATAATTAGTAGATCTTATTTCTAGGAATGTTTCTGCATAATCGTACCAAAATATTACTTGAAGCTCCGAGATCAACTTCTTCAAGCAATCTTTTCCTTGGGTCATGCTCACAAACAGTGTAAATTTCAAAATTAGAGGCATAACCAGTTGTACGGCAAAGAATTGATATTGACGACAGAATTCAATAGTGATCCCTTCAATGCATAAAGATGCACATATGAATCATACCTATTACTGTTCAAAACATAAATATAAAATAGCTCAAATTGAAAAATATCATAACGTGTCATTAGACTCATCTTGCAGCTATACACTGAATACTTTTTCCTTTGTTTAATACTCTTTTTCAGTTTATAAATACAGCTTTCCCACGTGGAATTCTAAAAATCATTCAAACAACAGAATAGCTAAACATATGGACATAAAATTGCGTATGTGCTGGCGTCTACTAACAAAAATAAGTGATAAAAGGTAGTTCGGATTGAGGCAGATACGGTAAGCTATTCAGTGGCGGCAAATATTAAATATTTTGGTTTCAGCTTAGTCGAAAATGGTATGATTCATATATGACTCACCATGCAGTGTAGGGTTAATCGAACTTAATAGACTTTCTACGCACACAAACTCTTTGTGATATTTTAAGTACAGGGAAAAACAATTTGTATAAGTAATAAATAAATTATGGATTGGGGTACGTAAATTTCGCATAAAAAATATCGAAATGTCACAAAAAAAATCTCAATATATAAAGTTTCGCATTTATTCATAAATATATATATATATATATATATATACACTCATGGACAAAAAAAATTAGCGCACCAAGAAGGAGTCGTCAAAATGAAACGAAATTTTACATACGTAATGACTACTTTGATATAAGCAAATGATAAAATCAAAGAAAAAGAATAATTTATTTCAGAGAAAAAGGCAAAAGAACGGAGGAGTTAATACTCCGTTGGACCCCCTCTAGCCCCTCTAGCGCGAATGCACGATGCGATACGATCGGGCATTGAGTCATACAAGTTCTGTATGATGTCTTGAGACATTTCGTTCCATATTTGCTGTAACCTTGCCTCTAGTTCGTTCAAAGTCGTGGGATGCCCAACTCGTCGTCCCAAATGATCCCAGATATGCTCGATTGGAGACAAATCTGGGGATCGGGAAGGCCAAGGAAGGGTAGTAACAGGGCGGAGACAGTCTTGTGACACCCTTGCCGTATGAGGCCGAGCATTGTCTTGTTGAAAAATGGCTCCTGGGAGCCGTTGCATGAGTGGTAACACATGTGGTTGCAGGATTTCATGAACATATCGCTGGGCTGTCATGGTGCCACGGAACAATACTAGGGGTGACCGTGTATTGTAGGCAATGGCACCCCATATCCACAGCAGCTGTGGGAGCGATGTGTCGCTGTACAGCAAATGCAGGATTGAAGCGTTCACCACGGGCTCTCCACATACGAACACGATTGTCATCACTGGCAAGATTGAATCTGGATTCGTCGCTAAAGACGACCTGGTTCCATTCCGCTGCAGTCCAGTTTCCTCGTGAGCGGCAAAACTCCAAACGGAGGCGTCGATGGGCGGGCGTCAAGGACAGCACACGTAATAGGCGCCGCGATACCAAGTGTCCTTCAGCCAGGCGCCTTCGAATGGTTCGAGAAGACACAGAGGCCCCTAGTGAAGGTGCTACCTGTGCCTGGATGGCGGCATATGAAGCAGTTGGCTGTACGCATGCATTTCTTACGATGTGGCGGTCTTCTCGACGACTAGTCTGTCGAGTTCATCCTGAGCCTGATCTTCGTGTACATGACATCTCTCGGGTCCACTGGTCCCAACACCTCCTCACAACACAATCAGAGCGGCCTAATTGACGAGCTACTCGCCCAGCTGACCACCCAGCTTCCATCATCCTGACGATTCTCCCCCTCTCAAACTGCGACAACTGCTTATATTGTCTTCGAACACGGCGTAATGGCATGTCTATCTCAGCTCTTCCTTTGTAAATGATTCAGCACACTCAAACAAGCTTTGGTTACCTGTTTTATACTCCACAGAGTACGATGTTCAACGCCCTCTACCGGCTATACATAATGCGCAATCACGCTGCATTTCTAATCATTTGCATATCTCCCCGACATGTACCTTCATTGCAAGTTTCGTTACGATCCCGCAATTATTTCTTGGTGCGCTAATTTTTTTGTCCATGAGTGTATATATATATATATATATATATATATATATATATATATATATATATATATATATATATATGTGTGTGTGTGTGTGTGTGTGTGTGTGTATTCAAAACATTCCATTTATTTTTTAAAATATCACAATTTTACTTTTAAGGTAAATATCAAAATTCTTAGTTAAAAGCTAACTTGTTGTAGTCTCCACAATCTCTTCGTTAAGTCTTTGGCAATAAGTAATAAGCAAATTTCGAGAGTGATATGTCTCAGTTAAGGATATTGGATGGTCTTAGATAAACAAGTATGTTAACAAATTATTACTATTAGTACTTAGTTTCGCTTAAAAAGCAGTTTATGACTAAGTTTTCTCTGAAAAGCAGTAAAAAAATAATTTTCGCACTTATTCGTTCATATCGGCAAATTTCGCATTTATTCGCATCTATTTCATAAATACGGAAATTACGTATTCCTAATTATGGAAAAAAAAATCGTTACCCACCATGTATGTTGTAAATGCCTAAAGGAAAAGGCATCTGACTTATGTCTGATTAATGCAAAGAAAACTTTATTTGTAATGCTTGTTCAGTTCTTTAGACCCTATTTGATATCATTGATTCAGTCATTTCTTGGATGGTCTCAAGAATGAATCACAACACTCAGCACAGAAGAAACAAATTCCATTCATGCGTCTATACTATTTCGATACAAAGTGACCTACATATATGAATTAAGTACAAGTATTGAAGCCATTCTTGTACATAACAATCAAAGAAACTCTTCCGTTAATATGACACTGATTATTGTTGTATAACTCCTGCAATATATTCCCATTGCTTAACACATCAAATAACATTTTAGTAGCACAAAATCCTCACTCTTGTCTATGCAGAGGAATTATATAAAAGCAGTAACGTAATTAAAATGTATATTTAAGAATTCAGTAGCACAAATTTAGCAGCAGAAAATCCTCACTCTTGTCTATGCAGAGGAGTAATATAAAAGCAATAACGTAATTAAAATATATAATTAAGAGTTTAGTAGCACAAAATCCTCACTCTTTTCTATGCAGAGGATTATATAAAAGCAATAACGTAATTTAAATGTATATTTAAGAATTCAGTAGCACAAATTTAGCAGCAGAAAATCCTCACTCTTGTCTATGCAGAGGAGTAATATAAAAGCAATAACGTAATTAAAATATATAATTAAGAGTTTAGTAGCACAAAATCCTCACTCTTTTCTATGCAGAGGAATTATATAAAAGCAATAACGTAATTTAAATGTATATTTAAGAATTCAGTAGCACAAATTTAGCAGCAGAAAATCCTCACTATTGTCTATGCAGAGGAGTAATATAAAAGCAATAACGTAATTAACATGTATAATTAAGAGTTTAGTAGCACAAAATACTCACTATTTTCTATGCAGAGGAATTATATAAAAGCAATAACGTAATTAAAATGTAAAATGAAGAATTTAGTAGCACAAATCCTTACTCTTGTCCATGCAGAGGAATAATATAAAAGCAATAACGCAATTAAAATGTATAATGAAGAATTTAGTAGCACAAAATTCTCCCTCTTGTCTATGCAGAGGAATAATATAAAAGCAATAACGTAATAAAATTACATAATTAAGAATAACATTAATGAAGTATAATACGAACTTATAGGAATAACTGAAAGCTAATATGACATAAGGAAAATCAAGTTAATTATAAGGTAACTAAATTACATAGTGGTCTGTTGATTTTCATTGCGACAGAATCAGCACAAGTAACGCTAAACTTTCTGAACGCATTGTTGAAAAAAAAAATCCATGATTTGGTGAAGGATAGAAGACGTAATATTTGACAGGAATATTTCGATATGAAAAACCCGTCGCCAAGGTGGACGCAGCATTTTCTAACAATCGGTCAAAAACATGGGCGAGTGAACATCTCGAAGCACAGTCTGGAGATCTTTCAAAGAACTGCAGCTGAATTTTTGCGTCGTTTCGCAGCAGTTGATAAAGCATGGATGCATCACAACCAGTGTAGAATAAAATTAATAGGGTAGTTATGACAAAAATGCCACATTTAGCAAAAACAACATGTTCGTTTTCATCAAGAGAATGCTCTGATACATCTGCGGTTGCAGTAACAAAACTATTAGAATTACGCTTCGAAATTATTCCCCCACCCTCATTAATCTCCAGATTTAGTCTCCATCGGACCAGTACTTGTTCCCTGATTTGAACAAATATCTTGCAGGGCAAAAATTTGCAGGGGCCCGGTTGGCAAGAGAAGCGGGTCAGTGATCTGAACGTCCCTGGTTCGATGATGCTCGTCGCTGCAAATCCACCGCCGTGTTCACTAATGGTGGCCGGGGCACGTAAAATAGGTCGTGGCTACAATGTCCTCCAAGTTCTCAAATTTACCTCTGGAGATGCGGGGTCAAGTGTTCCGGTCTCGTCACTTGACTCGGTTCAAAATTACTGGACCGATGTTCTTCGAGGTCAAGTCAGACTTCAGCCCTAGTGATACCTAGCCTTAAAGTGAAGCTGCATACTACCTTTAGCTGAGTACCTAGGTCCTTTGGACTTGGTGTAGGCTTTCCTACACCAAGGGGATTGGAAACAACAACAACAACAACAACAACAAAAATTTGCTTAAAATTCAAAACTGATCAGCTTACTGATCAGCTGACGCTTATTTTTCAGAGTTAGACTAGTCTTACTTTATGGAGAGGATGAAAAAGCTAGAAAATCATTAGATCAAACTCAACGACCTTAAGGGATATTATACAGAATTTTTTTTTTCTTAATTTTCAATAAATGTCTTTTGCATTGTTTTTCCATGGACTTATCAAACGACCATCCTGTATTTTATGTGTTCCCATTACAACAATCAACTCGTGAATTTTAAATTATATTTTTGTCGTTATATTTACGGGTTATTGGTACAGGATAAAAGCAATTATACGCATCATAGTTCATTCATATTATTATATCCAAGTCCAAACAAACTATTCTTTGGGGGTTATGAAACGGGACAAAGGTGTATATAAGCCTTCGGCGGTATTATGTTACCTTGAAAGCGTTCATCTCGGGGATATTGAATTTTCCTTTTAATGATTATACCTCATTGAGATTATCAAAGCTGAACAAAAGTAAATATGTGCATTGTAGCTCATTTAGAAAATCACGGTCGGTGGAAACAATATTTTGGTGCGAGCAAAAAGATTAAAGGTATATAGGCAATCTTTTTAAGAACTAACTTTTAGTTCATTAAGTTGAAAATATTCCTTTCGTGTATCTTCAGCTGTCTCTATACGATTGATTTTCATAGCGGTTGTTAATAACGTTGAGTAGCAAATTTAGGGATTCTGGCTAAATCTATTGATTATATTACTGTCTACAAGTTTGAAAATCCAATTGTCACTTCGATGAAATTATATTCATTCCTTTCATCACGGGATTCTTTCATTTGTGCATTCTATCTGCAATCTTTGCATATCAGATTATTAAAACAACAAATCAAGTTATCAAACACTTCTTCATAACTGAAAAATAATAACAGTGTAAGAAAAAGGCTTTTGAGTTTATTAAAACTTACACATAACTTTTTGCTGCCAAAAAAAATAGCGTTAACCTGTACAAAAATTGTATTATTTTCTAAGAAAAAGTTCTATTCGTGAATTAAAATTCTTCTATTGTGCCGCTTTTTTGCCTACGAACCAAACAAATTTTCCTCAGTTCTTTATTTTAATCTTTAAAAATCGTCTCTTGTGAAGAATTTCCGCTGAAGAAAAAGCCGAGTTTTTACTGAAATATTGCTCTTAATCTAGCAGAATATATTTTTTTCTTTCGTTTCAAACCCTGCATCGCATAAATTTTTGATAAACTAAACATTACATAGTTTAAAAAAAGTTTTCTTATGTGCCTTTTTATTATGAAATAGATGTTCATTCCTACAGAATTGCTTTTGTAGGCCAGGAGATTGATTCCAAAGCACATAACTTGGAAAAGATATTTCTCTTGCGTACTAACCAAGCTAATATACAGCGATTATTATGACTTGTTTGTACTTTCTATCGTAATTAATGGAAGATAAACATGTTAAAAAACTTTTCTTATGTGCCTTTTTATTATTAAATAGAGGTTCGTTGCTACAGAATTGCTTTTGTAGGCCAGGAGATTGATTCCAAAGCATATAACTTGTGAAAGACATTTTTCTCGCGTAACTACTATGCAATGATTATTATGTCTTGCTTTTACTTTCCATTCGTAATTAATGGAAGATAAGCATGTTAAAAAACTTTTTATGTGCCTTTTTATTATTAAATAGAGGTTCGTTGCTACAGAATTGCTTTTGTAGGCCAGGAGATTGATTCCAAAGCACATAACTTGGGAAAGACATTTTTCTCTCTTACAAACCAAGCTAATATGCAGTGATTATTATGGCTTTCTTTTACTTTCTATTCGTAATTAATTAAATATAAGCATGTTGGTATTAGTTTCTATCCAGTGAATGGCGATTTACAATCCCAGTCTGATTTCATATTCATTACTTGTGTTGAAGATTTTTACCAATTCAATGAATCTTTATATTTGTAATTTAGGAATTGGCTTGGTTGCTATCTGCTCCTATAATCCAATGAAGGAAGCAAACAGTACAATAGCCTCGAAGCTATTTAATAAATTAGGTACTATCCTTAGCTCATACAATGGAATCTTGTATCTCTTCAGAATCGATACTGGCATCATTTCTAGGATATGAAAATTTTTCCGTCGTCATACATGTTATTAACTGAGCCGTAAGTACTTAGTTTGGAGATATCCTCCAATAGTGTGATCCTTAAACATCCACTCTCAATTCATGTTTAAAATCAAGTTTAATATACTAGAATCGAATTTGGAAGAAAGCGACAGGAAATTTATTCAAAGGAAATCAACTCTAAATTTCTGAAATTTTGATTGCTTTGAAGAATCTCATATGATATCCTTGATACCATACGTTGATGCCATTAACAAGGGAATTTTTTATAACATTTAATGCTATACCAGTAGTAGAGAATTGCACGGACTGTGTCAGGCTTAGAGTTACTTTCTTTCCTATGAACTCGGAATGGTCCGGAACTCGCTTCTTTTCTATTTACACAAGCCGCATGGGATCTCTTTTCTCAGATTCTGTAGCTGTCGACATGGACATCTTAAATCTCAGAAATGCAACAATCGCTCGACGGTGTTATTTGTAAAATAACTTACTAAATGATTGAGATATTTAAAATATAAGAGAACTTGTTTAGAAGTTTAAAATACAGGGTGATTTTTTTAAAACTGACGCTACTCAGAGCCATCTGTAGCGCGATCTATCAGCCGGAATTCCCCCGAAATTGAAAGAGGGACTAAGGATGACATGGGAAAGAATTTCCGTGGGGAAAAAATAGTTCCAAAAGTCACCGATAGGGGAAGATATGGCGCTGCTTTTGTTGGCGTACCCGAAAATTCGCACAAAAGCAATTAAAACGTCAAAATGCAAATTCATGACTACGTAGTGGACAGCAGTGCCATTATTTTGGGCTAAAAAGATCGGTGATAAATCTGTTGCACCTTCGCTTTACAGAAGAAAGGATCATCAGTCGCTTTTTTCCACTTGCTTGGCCACCTCGTTCCCCAGACCTAACCCATGTGACATCTTTCTGTGGGGTTATTTAAAGTCTCGGGTGTATCTTGGTGGAGTCTTGAACTTGGCGGCCCTAAAGGACAACATACCTTGGACTTTGATGAACATTCCTGGTGACATGTTAAGCTTAACCGTTGAGAACATAGTGTTCAGTATAGGTGGTAACGGGCCGTTATATGCCGTAACGGGCAAAGTTTCATGCGATCGCATTCTAGCAGATCACGCCGAGCTTTGAATTTTTTCCGAGTTCGTAATAACTAAAAACATTTTCCAAAATATTTATCATATATGCGAAATCACATTTTATTTAATTCTGTTGTATTAAAAGCAATTAACGAAGCATCTGCAATTCCCCATAGTAAAATATTGAGCCACTTGAAAAAAACAGACATGGCTCTAAGTCATAACAGAAAAATTGTTTAAAATTTTCGAAGCATTTGAGAGTGAGGTTTGAATTTCGAATAGACCTGAAATTGGTGGCATATTTGTAAAATTTTCACTTTATAAGCAAAAATGTCTAAATAGGTATATCTAACCGTAACTGGAAAACTTTGTTTAAAATGTCTGAGAAATAGTTTAACCATTAGCCGTATGCCAGTTTTCATTTAACATTGCTGAATAAAGCATTTTTTAGGGAATCAAAACAATAGTTTTCTTTCTGTAAATCAAAGAAAAATACTGAAACTTGATTTGAAAAATCACTCTATATTTAATTGAAAAAACGCAACTAAAATCCTTACTGCAACAGCTTTGACTTAAAACTGCTTAACTTGTTCTGATATTGGTGTATTGTAAATACGGTTTATTTCTATATATCCTATTTCTTTCTATTTCGAACTTTTCCAAATATAGACTTTAAAATCTTTTCTGTTTTTGTAGCGGAAAAACTCTTGTAATACTCAACTTGGCTGAATTGTTTTTATATGCTAATATAATTTCGAATGGATGTTGTCCAATTTAGAGAATTACATTAAAATTTTTCCTTTCAGCTTCAGTGGAATGGTATGATCAAAATCAAATATTAACTAACGTGATTGTGTTTAAAGCATATATGCTTAAAAATAATTAATCTTTATCTATACTTATATATAAAGAGAGAGCGATTTTGTACGTGGAGGGTAATCTCCAGAACCACTGCACCTATTTGAAAAATTCTTTCACTGTTTGAAAGGTACATTATTCCAGATGGACATAGGCTATATATTATGTATATCTGATCAGTAGAAATAAAGTTAGGGGCTTAATCCTAACAGTCTCCATTGTTACCGCTACTGTCCTCTACCGCTTTTTGTGTCGAAGACTCCAACGATCCTTAGCGTGGTACTATCGTGGTGGGCTTCTGTTCTGACGTTAGCGGTTCGAATCTAGCCGTTCTCCGGCCTGCATTTTTCTTTTAGAAAATTAACTTCAATTATTAACTAACGTAATATTAATTTAAGGTATTATTAAGGTTATTTTTAAGGTAAAAAAAGATTTACAATTTATTGGCTATCAACTGGAAATTTATTGGTATAATATTTTGTTCAACCCGGACAAAGTTCGGACGGGCCGCTAGTATATATATAAAACAGTTCCGTGACTGACTGACTGACTGACGCACAGATAAAACCGCTGGAACTAAAGGGCTGAAATTTTGCATGGCGATTCTTCTTATAGTGCAGGGGGTCACTAAGAAAGATTTTTGAAAAATTCGTCTTAGATTTTTTAAAATAAAATTTTTAAGCTGTTTTTGTAATATTCTTTAAAGTTTGTATTTAAAATAATAATCTAAGGGTTGTAAAATTTATATCACGAGAAAGATCATAAAAATTTCTTTAGAATGAAATCTTTTTCGAATCTTTACGTCCATTTTCTGATTTTTGGTGAATTGTTAAAGATTAATTTTTAGAATTTAATTTATTAAATGCAGATCACGTGATTTCGTTTCTTTTTGTCATACTTCAAATTGATTTTGCTTCACATGCATAACAACGAAATAAATTGATAAAAAAAATATTAAAATACGGTAAAAGATAAAATTTAACCACTAGACTAATTGAGATGGAAATTTTTTAAGAATTTGATTCAAATTAGTATGTTTTATGGATATTAAACATACAAATTAATTGCATACATTGACCTTTGTATTTAATTTGAATATTTTCTTCATTATTTTGTCTATATTGAAATACAATAAACGATATTATGTTCCTCAAACTGTACTATATTAACTGTACTGTATTCTTTGGTATGTCCTATTATATTTAATTTGAATATTTTCTTCTACATTATTTTATCTATAAAAATATCCCTTACGATTTTTTTATAAATATATTTTTTTGGTTTTTTTTACATCAATTGTATACATTGATCGTAGTATTTAATATAAATGAATAAATATATATATATATATATATATATATATATATATATATATATATATATATATATATATATATATATATATATATATATATATATATTTACATATATATATATATATATATATATATATATATATATATATATATATATATATATATATATATATATATTTACATATATATATATATATATATATATATATATATATATATATATATATTTATTTACATATATATATATATATATATATATATATATATATATATATATATATTTGGCATTAATTGCATACATTGACAATTGAATTTAATTTTAATATACTCCGTAGCTAAGCACGGGTATTCAGCTGGTACTGCATAAGTATCATTATTGTATTATTTTCGGTTAAGAAAAAATGTAACCCCGGTATACAAATACATATTTAGATTGCTTGCTCATTAGATTTCACTAATACTATTACTTATTGAATGCTCGACATTCTACAGTTGTGAAAGCTGAGGAGGAAAAGTAAATATCAATTAAGAGAGACGTCAGTGTTTCTTCTGCCCTGAGAATGAGAAACTGGCGAAGGGGTAACACGCAGAAGAAAGAAAATTAATCATTTGTGTTAGCCAGTGCTAAGTGGAGGAAATGAAGATGTCGGGGAAAGTCATCAAGAAAATAATCTTAAGGAAGAAGGATAGTTAACAAGCTAAGGAATGTAATTAGTCTATGCGATCATTTATACATTCACGAAATCTACTAACAAAAAAACACGAAATTAATTTAACCGTTACAAAGATGTTACAAATAAGATAGAGTTTTGCCCTAAGGTTTCATAACTCAACACCAAATGAAAATCTCAAATATCATATAGCTAATAACAAATGCCTCCCAAGTGTTGATAAGAACTGAACTAATAAAAATACTCTAGACGGAATATTATGTATAAAACGAAGAAACGAAGGCTTCTGTGTACTCAGGCGTAGCGCGCTTCTAACTTTTGAGGGGGGTCACGAACTGAATTCAGTTAGGGCCCTACTTAACATACTGACTGCTGCATGAAATATTATGATTTTTTTAATTGAATAACAATACAATTGATGTTTTAGTGTCATTCAAAAGTTATTCAATGATAAAAATAACTATAAATAAAATGAGAAAAAAATATGGCATCGAACTTTTGTTATGGATCATATCATTGTTGAATACTATTTTAAGGCTAAAGACATAATCGGAATCTTCAGATGCACAGTTTAAAAAAAGCGAGGGGAAAAACAACTTTGTTAAAACTTTTCTAGAATTTTCCGATTTTAACTGAACTTATATTGACGTTTTAATTTATTTCAAGTTAAGTTAGGAGGGGGGGTGGGGGGCACGGCGACTCTACGTCTATGCGTGTACTAACCCTATTGGATTCTCTTACCTCAATTTTAACCTATGGAGAAGTTTTGTCTACTATTGACAGCCACATAAATGCTGATAATCCAATAAAAATGGCATTTTCAGATAGCCTGAACTTTTCTGAACCTTGCAACAGGATTCATTTTATAAATTTCATGCACCAAAGGTATTTATGAGCGTTTAAAACACACTATACCAGATTTCTTTTGACGAATAATTTAAATTTTAAAATATTGTTTGTATATTTTTTAATGAAAAATGCCCCAAGATGTAAAATTGCTTTCTCTATTATAGAGCAGAATATTTTTTTAAAAAATCTGCATGTTCCGGTCCATGCATGGACCGGAATTAATAATTTAAAAAATAATTTAATAAATAATTTTAAAAATCTGCATGTTTAAATTCATGTCGGCCAACCCTGGACAAATTTTTTCCATAGGTTAACATTGAAGTGATCGAATCCAATAGGGTTAGTACACAACAGCCTTAATGCTACAAACTCAGATATACTTTGCTGTATCACTCTTTTGTTGTCCTCCTATTGTTTTCAATATCTATACTCTACGAACTTTCTGAGTTTCTAATCTTTTAAGGAACAAAAACGCGCACAAAATCATCTTCTTTATAAAAGTATGATACCCGTCATTTTGGGTAAAAGCTGAATAACAGAGGTTGAATGTAAATCGACCCATTATTTACCAACTTATGGATGTTTTTAAATATAATTAATGCATTCATGAGTAAATATCCGGCATCCGAATTGGTTCATTGCAAATAACATTGCTGCTATCAATCAGTTGAAAATGATTCGACTGCTAAAGAAAACACATTTTTTAAACTCTGCTAACCCAATAATGTGGCATTTTGCGACTCAAAATTAATGAACAGGTTAAATAAAGGACCAATTTTTTTTCAGGAAGGACAAATCAGAAATCACGAAAATCATTCTTTGTAAACGATACAGAAATTACTTCTCAAAATCTAGGCATAATTATTGACGATTTGTAAATCAGGAATAACAAAAAAAAAACTAATCAGAACTTATTTGTCAAAAATGAGGAATTTGTCATTCGTTTATTTATTTGGGGGACTGTATATACGAGTCATCTTTCTGTGTCCTATATCAGAAATGCAATTAATATTTCTTCCTCAATATATAAATTTGTCAAAATTTCAGGAATAATGCTTTTAATCTATTATATATATATAATAGCCGTTCTCTCTGTATAACACTTCCGGGCTGAACTCTGCCAAAAGCGATGCAGAACAGCGCTATATCTGGAAAAACAAATTACCCATGAAGTATATAATACCCATGAAGCATAGAATAACAGAGAGTATAACAAAATTCGTTAAAATCGGTCAAGAATTTATTAAATTATAAGTGTCTAATTTATTGGTTGTAATTCCAATTATCTACCACTAGCGGCCCGTCCCGACTTTGTCCGGGTTGAACAAAATATTATACCAATAAATTTCCAGTTGATAGCCAATAAATTGTAAATCTTTTTTTACCTTAATAATAACCTAAATAATACCTTAAATTAATTTTATGTTAGTTAATAATTAAAATAAATTTTTTAAAGAAAAAGGCGTGCCGGAGAACGGCTAGGTTCGAACCGCTAGCGTCAGAACAGAAGCCCACCGCGATAGCACCACGATAAGGATCCTTGAAATCTTTGGAACAAAAAGCGGTAGAAGACAGTAGCGGAAGCAATGGTCATTGTTAGGATTAAGCCCCTAACTTTATTTCTACTGATCAGATATACATAATATATAGCCTATGTCCATCTGGAATAATGTACCTTTCAAACAGTGAAAGAATTTTTCAAATAGGTACAGTGGTTCTTAAGATTACCCTTCACGTACAAAATCGCTCTCTCTTTATATATAAGTATAGATTAGCAATATTTAGGTTTGTAGTAAATTTTGTCGAAAAACTCGACAAAAAGGTGGCATGTGCTGATCATTTTTTAAATTAAAATTCTCTGGATGCCAGGTTTGGCGTTAAATCGCCCCATAAGTGATAAACACGTGAACGACAGCTGATCGGAACTATATTTTTAATCTTATTTCGTGGTGTATTAATATGTCAAGACGACAGATGGGTTAGTTTCAAATTACATTGCTGATACTTATTGACTGGAAGAGGAATCTATTATTTTTTTTCAGAAAAATATCTTCAGCTCGATAATGTACCTATAAATAGGGAAATAAAATTTTATTTGAGAACATGCTAAGTGTGATAAATAAACCAAAAATATCATCAAAATCCTTCTGTTGAACTCAGACATAATAGTTCAAAATTCCATTAGCAAAAAATATCACAATTTTTCTTAATTATCAATTACACGAACAGATTGAAATATTGATTTGTCTCTAAATAAAACCCCCTGTCAGTTCATTATAGAAACAGGCTTAAATTCTTCATAACCGAAAAGTGTATTTAATGACCCAACATTGCTCGGGTTTTGTGGTATAAAATAAAATTTAGTAGGATAAAAGGTATCAAAGAGATATCATATGTTAAAAAATTTTTAAAACCTATTTCGCTTTAATTCATTGTTTTGTTTGCACATCTGAAGAAATTTTCCTATCATTTAATTGTAAGATTTTTTTACCCTTCCATTTGCGCAATAATATTATGATAATAAAGTCAGATAGAGTAATACCTCGGTAATCGTCAAATTCGGTACTCGTTGCATTTTGACGCGAAAAAATTAATTCGGTACTCGGCGTTTGCTCTACATCAGGGCTTCTTAAAGTATTTCTACTCGCGACCCCTTTTTTCCCCGGAGAAAATTTTATGTGACCCCAGGTATATATTAAACAAAAGGTATATATCTTTAAAAAATAAGCAAATAAAACGTAGGCACATAAAATGAATATACAAATAAAACATTAACTTGGGGTAAATCATTGAAATTTTAGAGTGAAAAGATCGTTTTATTTCTCTATTGCTTATTCTTAACGGGATTTTTTTAAAATTTTAATTCAATATTTTAGATCAAAATGGTTTTCTTAATTAATTTTGCTAACTAATATTCAAGAGTCCGACGAAGAGACACCCTTCGCGAACAGTTACTAAATATTTCGTGACCCCAAATTACACAAAAAACTTCGTAACACAAAAAACTTCAAACCTTGATTTCTTCAATTTTGTTTAGATGGACTTGGTTCACTATAGTTGTGATCCCCTCATATATATATATATATATATATATATATATATATATATATATATATATATATATATATATATATATATATATATATACGTAGGTAGGCTGAAAAGTAATGCACACATGCTTGTAGAGCGCGAACGAAATAACCTTCAGAACAGCGCTAAGTGGCATTTGGAAGTTCCATCCCTCCTCAGTACGCATGCGCAGGTTTGAAATCGTTGTGTTCATCCTGTGTATTTTGAAAAGCGGTAGAATGGAGACGTGTTCTAGTGCTATGTCAACGGCGAGTTATACAGCGCGCTGTTATCGAATTTTCAACAGCTGAAAAAGTGAGTCCTACTTAGATTCATCGTCGTTTAAAGGCTGTTTAAGGTGACGATACTGTTGATAGGGGGTACTGTAAATCGATGGGTAATAAAGTTTCGTGGTTTCGAGCCTGGAAAAGCCATAATTGTTGATGAAACACGCAACGGACGTCCGATCACTGCCACAGACGATGAACATCGCAAACTCGTCGACGATTTGATTCAAAATGACCGGCGAATCTCTCAAAAGCGTATCGCAAACCATAATGGAGTATCCAAGGAATGTGTCTGCTTCATTATAGAACGATTGGGATACCGTAAAATCTGTGCTGGATGGGTACCACGCCGTCTCACAGGCGAGAATAGAGTCGGACTGGAGAGGCTCTGCGAAACCTGAAGTTTGAACCGATTCCACACCCTCCTTATTCCCCCGATCTTTCGCCTTGCAATTTTTATGTTTTTTCCTCTACTCAAGAGAGACCTAAAGGGCAATCATTACACCTCGGACGATGTGGTGAAGGTAGCTGTCAAGTCGTGGATTTGAGAAAAGTCGGAAGAATTTTTCAGTGACGGAATGAGAAAACTTGTTACACGTTGGGAGAAATGTGTTAGCCTTAACGGTGACTATGTTGAAAAATAAATATAAGATTTTGAAGCTTAAGAATTGTACTTTAATGTTCATTTTGCCCGATCTCGCTATTTCTTTTTGTTCGCGCTCTACAAGCATATGTGCATTACTTTTCAGCCTACCCTCGTATATATATATATATATATATATATATATATATATATATATATATATATATATATATGTGTGTGTTTGTGTATGTGTGTGTGTGTGTGTGTGTGTCTAAGTATATATGTATATATATAACTCCCTTAGTGTCCGTCCTTACAAAGGGGGTATGAAATTTCTCGTTCTTAAGAGGGAATCGCAAATATGGTCCCCGTAAGCTAAGGTTAAGAGACAGAAAAGAGAAAGGATCCCTTTGGAAGCGCCTGATGTTTTATTGTAAGGGGATTTCCCTTCGAAGGAATAACCTCTCTTCTCCGCTACTTCGCCACTGTTCCATTAGGCTTTAAACTTCTTTCAGAACAGGTTGAGTGAAGATAAATTTCATTTTATTTCTCTAATTATTGTTATTTCTCTGATATTTCTCTAATTATTTTATTTCTCTAATTATGCCTGTCTATTTTAAAGATTTTGTATAAAAATAAAACCCTATCAATTTTTAAAATGCCTAGTACAATGTGAAATTTCCCGTTTTCAGAAACGAATATAGGGGATGGTGTAACTTTATTACACCATCCCCTATATTCGTTTCTGAAAACGGGAAATTTCACATTGTACTAGGCATTTTAAAAATTGACAGGGTTTTTTTTTATACAAAATCTTTAAAATAGACAGGCATAATTAGAGAAATAAAATAATTAGAGAAATATTACCTTATAAAATTTTATAAATATTTTTTTTAATTAAAATTTTAAAAATTGAAATAATTTTTTTTAATGTTCCTTGCAATCCGATTTTTAATTTTTCATTTATATTGCTTATAAATAAATTTTGAACAGGGTTATGTATTACTTTGTGCTTTCGTTGAATAGTTAATGTTTAGGAAATATTTTTATGCATGATGTCGATACCTGAAATGGATACATAACTTTATTTTGATGTATTACAGGAGTCTTTATTATAAATTTCATAAAATTACGCAAGCAGCATTTCAAAGACTTGCAAATGTGGAAATTAATCATTTTGAGAAAAAACCATTTAAAAGATGTTTACTAACTTACCTTTAATACTGACTTTTCTAATACCACCAATTTTTCATTTCACTTTTCACTACATATTTTAAATGCATTGATTCATTTTATTCCAATATTTATATATTTTAAAAATATTAATACACCAAAAAAAATTTAAATTTTTGATTCCATGATTGGTAATTTTAAAGTCCACCATCCCCTTAATTCAATTTAAATTACTCCTTATGGAAAAAATTCGTACAGTACTAGTCGTTTTCGGTACACGTCATGGCTTCTGGAACCAATTAACGACGACCGAGGTATCATCTATATATTTAAGTTGCTAGGCCGACTTTTTGGGCAGTCTGTGAGAAAAAACTACTGCATCAATTTACTTCATTTTGGTCTTATACGAAAGATTGTAATCTGTAGATTTGTCAAATTTGGTTTTTGTAACCGCTATTTCTATTAATGAGCGATAATTTACAATTAAAAATTGATTTCTGCGCATGCTTAGCGGCATGTTTAAATATGGCTTTAGAAACTCACTGTTTCCGCGCATGCTCAGTGACATGCTTTAACGATAAACACTTTTATTCCGAGGGGTCTCTCTAGATCTCTCTCTGCCATTTTTATTTTATCAAAATTACGTTTTTGTTATTTTATCATAATTATTTTATATCAGATAAAACTTGATGGAAATTGTTTATTTCGCGCTGTTTAATAAGCGATAATTTACAATTAAAACATTTCTTTCTGCTTCTCATGCTCAGTGACATTTTTAAATCTGGCCTTAGATACTCGCTAAGCACAAGGCTGCTTAAACATATTAATTTGCTTCTGCGCATTATTATGATTTTCAACATTTGGCAATGATGTGTTGAGTATAAAGTATTAGTACACTTATTTACTATCTAGCCGTCATGTTTTGACGGGTATCAACTAGTTGTATGTTAAAATGGAAACTTATTACATTCATACTTCTAGTTCAATTTATATAAACTTAGCCTTGATACAAATTTATGGGTCTGACTAAAAGGGAATGAGGATTGTTTCTCTAAATTCAAGAAAAGAAAATGATTTGTTGTGGTTTACAAAGGGCTGATTTTGAAAAACTGTAAAGTTGTTAAGAAGCAAAGCAAAATTCACTCACTTTCTGATCATATCTGTGAGATAAAACTCTCTAATAGTTTTTCAAAATGTTTAAGTTACAAATTTTAGCAAAGTTATAATAATGGAAACTTATTACATTCATTATTAATAATGGAAACTTATTACATTCATTATTAATAATGGAAACTTATTACATTCATACTTCTAGTTCAATTTATATAAACTTAGCCTTGATACAAATTTATGGGTCTGACTAAAAGGGAATGAGGATTGTTTCTCTAAATTCAAGAAAAGAAAATGATTTGTTGTGGTTTACAAAGGCTGATTTTGAAAAACTGTAAAGTTGTTAAGAAGCAAAGCAAAATTCACTCACTTTCTGATCATATCTGTGAGATAAAACTCTCTAATAGTTTTTCAAAATGTTTAAGTTACAAATTTTAGCAAAGTTATAATAATGGAAACTTATTAAATTCATTATTAATAATGGAAACTTATTACATTCATTATTAATAATGGAAACTTATTACATTCATACTTCTAGTTCAATTTATATAAACTTAGCCTTGATACAAATTTATGGGTCTGACTAAAAGGGAATGAGGATTGTTTCTCTAAATTCAAGAAAAGAAAATGATTTGTTGTGGTTTACAAAGGGCTGATTTTGAAAAACTGTAAAGTTGTTAAGAAGCAAAGCAAAATTCACTCACTTTCTGATCATATCTGGGAGATAAAACTCTCTAATAGTTTTTCAAAATGTTTAAGTTACAAATTTTAGCAAAGTTATAATAATGGAAACTTATTACATTCATTATTAATAATGGAAACTTATTACATTCATTATTAATAATGGACACTTATTACATTCATACTTCTAGTTCAATTTATATAAACTTAGCCTTGATACAAATTTATGGGTCTGACTAAAAGGGAATGAGGATTGTTTCTCTAAATTCAAGAAAAGAAATGATTTGTTGTGGTTTACAAAGGGCTGATTTTGAAAAACTGTAAAGTTGTTAAGAAGCAAAGCAAAATTCACTCACTTTCTGATCATATCTGTGAGATAAAACTCTCTAATAGTTTTTCAAAATGTTTAAGTTACAAATTTTAGCAAAGTTATAATAATGGAAACTTATTACATTCATTATTAATAATGGAAACTTATTACATTCATTATTAATAATGGAAACTTATTACATTCATACTTCTAGTTCAATTTATATAAACTTAGCCTTGATACAAATTTATGGGTCTGACTAAAAGGGAATGAGGATTGCTTCTCTAAATTCAAGAAAAGAAAATGATTTGTTGTGGTTTACAAAGGGCTGATTTTGAAAAACTGTAAAGTTGTTAAGAAGCAAAGCAAAATTCACTCACTTTCTGATCATATCTGTGAGATAAAACTCTCTAATAGTTTTTCAAAATGTTTAAGTTACAAATTTTAGCAAAGTTATAATAATGGAAACTTATTACATTCATTATTAATAATGGAAACTTATTACATTCATTATTAATAATGGAAACTTATTACATTCATACTTCTAGTTCAATTTATATAAACTTAGCCTTGATACAAATTTATGGGTCTGACTAAAAGGGAATGAGGATTGTTTCTCTAAATTCAAGAAAAGAAAATGATTTGTTGTGGTTTACAAAGGGCTGATTTTGAAAAACTGTAAAGTTGTTAAGAAGCAAAGCAAAATTCACTCACTTTCTGATCATATCTGTGAGATAAAACTCTCTAATAGTTTTTCAAAATGTTTAAGTTACAAATTTTAGCAAAGTTATAATAATGGAAACTTATTACATTCATTATTAATAATGGAAACTTATTACATTCATTATTAATAATGGACACTTATTACATTCATACTTCTAGTTTAATTTATATAAACTTAGCCTTGATACAAATTTATGGGTCTGACTAAAAGGGAATGAGGATTGTTTCTCTAAATTCAAGAAAAGAAAATGATTTGTTGTGGTTTACAAAGGGCTGATTTTGAAAAACTGTAAAGTTGTTAAAAAGCAAAGCAAAATTCACTCACTTTCTGATCATATCTGTGAGATAAAACTCTCTAATAGTTTTTCAAAATGTTTAAGTTACAAATTTTAGCAAAGTTATAATAATGGAAACTTATTACATTCATTATTAATAATGGAAACTTATTACATTCATTATTAATAATGGAAACTTATTACATTCATACTTCTAGTTCAATTTATATAAACTTAGCCTTGATACAAATTTATGGGTCTGACTAAAAGGGAATGAGGATTGTTTCTCTAAATTCAAGAAAAGAAAATGATTTGTTGTGGTTTACAAAGGGCTGATTTTGAAAAACTGTAAAGTTGTTAAGAAGCAAAGCAAAATTCACTCACTTTCTGATCATATCTGTGAGATAAAACTCTCTAATAGTTTTTCAAAATGTTTAAGTTACAAATTTTAGCAAAGTTATAATAATGGAAACTTATTACATTCATTATTAATAATGGAAACTTATTACATTCATTATTAATAATGGACACTTATTACATTCATACTTCTAGTTTAATTTATATAAACTTAGCCTTGATACAAATTTATGGGTCTGACTAAAAGGGAATGAGGATTGTTTCTCTAAATTCAAGAAAAGAAAATGATTTGTTGTGGTTTACAAAGGGCTGATTTTGAAAAACTGTAAAGTTCTTAAGAAGCAAAGCAAAATTCACTCACTTTCTGATCATATCTGTGAGATAAAACTCTCTAATAGTTTTTCAAAATGTTTAAGTTACAAATTTTAGCAAAGTTATAATAATGGAAACTTATTACATTCATTATTAATAATGGAAACTTATTACATTCATTATTAATAATGGAAACTTATTACATTCATACTTCTAGTTCAATTTATATAAACTTAGCCTTGATACAAATTTATGGGTCTGACTAAAAGGGAATGAGGATTGTTTCTCTAAATTCAAGAAAAGAAAATGATTTGTTGTGGTTTACAAAGGGCTGATTTTGAAAAACTGTAAAGTTGTTAAGAAGCAAAGCAAAATTCACTCACTTTCTGATCATATCTGTGAGATAAAACTCTCTAATAGTTTTTCAAAATGTTTAAGTTACAAATTTTAGCAAAGTTATAATAATGGAAACTTATTACATTCATTATTAATAATGGAAACTTATTACATTCATTATTAATAATGGAAACTTATTACATTCATACTTCTAGTTCAATTTATATAAACTTAGCCTTGATACAAATTTATGGGTCTGACTAAAAGGGAATGAGGATTGTTTCTCTAAATTCAAGAAAAGAAAATGATTTGTTGTGGTTTACAAAGGGCTGATTTTGAAAAACTGTAAAGTTGTTAAGAAGCAAAGCAAAATTCACTCACTTTCTGATCATATCTGTGAGATAAAACTCTCTAATAGTTTTTCAAAATGTTTAAGTTACAAATTTTAGCAAAGTTATAATAATGGAAACTTATTACATTCATTATTAATAATGGAAACTTATTACATTCATTATTAATAATGGAAACTTATTACATTCATTATTAATAATGGAAACTTATTACATTCATACTTCTAGTTCAATTTATATAAACTTAGCCTTGATACAAATTTATGGGTCTGACTAAAAGGGAATGAGGATTGTTTCTCTAAATTCAAGAAAAGAAAATGATTTGTTGTGGTTTACAAAGGGCTGATTTTGAAAAACTGTAAAGTTGTTAAGAAGCAAAGCAAAATTCACTCACTTTCTGATCATATCTGTGAGATAAAACTCTCTAATAGTTTTTCAAAATGTTTAAGTTACAAATTTTAGCAAAGTTATAATAATGGAAACTTATTACATTCATTATTAATAATGGAAACTTATTACATTCATTATTAATAATGGACACTTATTACATTCATACTTCTAGTTTAATTTATATAAACTTAGCCTTGATACAAATTTATGGGTCTGACTAAAAGGGAATGAGGATTGTTTCTCTAAATTCAAGAAAAGAAAATGATTTGTTGTGGTTTACAAAGGGCTGATTTTGAAAAACTGTAAAGTTCTTAAGAAGCAAAGCAAAATTCACTCACTTTCTGATCATATCTGTGAGATAAAACTCTCTAATAGTTTTTCAAAATGTTTCAGTTACAAATTTTAGCAAAGTTATAATAATGGAAACTTATTACATTCATTATTACTAATGGAAACTTATTACATTCATTATTAATAATGGAAACTTATTACATTCATACTTCTAGTTCAATTTATATAAACTTAGCCTTGATACAAATTTATGGGTCTGACTAAAAGGGAATGAGGATTGTTTCTCTAAATTCAAGAAAAGAAAATGATTTGTTGTGGTTTACAAAGGGCTGATTTTGAAAAACTGTAAAGTTGTTAAGAAGCAAAGCAAAATTCACTCACTTTCTGATCATATCTGTGAGATAAAACTCTCTAATAGTTTTTCAAAATGTTTAAGTTACAAATTTTAGCAAAGTTATAATAATGGAAACTTATTACATTCATTATTAATAATGGAAACTTATTACATTCATTATTAATAATGGACACTTATTACATTCATACTTCTAGTTCAATTTATATAAACTTAGCCTTGATACAAATTTATGGGTCTGACTAAAAGGGAATGAGGATTGCTTCTCTAAATTCAAGAAAAGAAAATGATTTGTTGTGGTTTACAAAGGGCTGATTTTGAAAAACTGTAAAGTTGTTAAGAAGCAAAGCAAAATTCACTCACTTTCTGATCATATCTGTGAGATAAAACTCTCTAATAGTTTTTCAAAATGTTTAAGTTACAAATTTTAGCAAAGTTATAATAATGGAAACTTATTACATTCATTATTAATAATGGAAACTTATTACATTCATTATTAATAATGGAAACTTATTACATTCATACTTCTAGTTCAATTTATATAAACTTAGCCTTGATACAAATTTATGGGTCTGACTAAAAGGGAATGAGGATTGTTTCTCTAAATTCAAGAAAAGAAAATGATTTGTTGTGGTTTACAAAGGGCTGATTTTGAAAAACTGTAAAGTTGTTAAGAAGCAAAGCAAAATTCACTCACTTTCTGATCATATCTGTGAGATAAAACTCTCTAATAGTTTTTCAAAATGTTTAAGTTACAAATTTTAGCAAAGTTATAATAATGGAAACTTATTACATTCATTATTAATAATGGAAACTTATTACATTCATTATTAATAATGGACACTTATTACATTCATACTTCTAGTTTAATTTATATAAACTTAGCCTTGATACAAATTTATGGGTCTGACTAAAAGGGAATGAGGATTGTTTCTCTAAATTCAAGAAAAGAAAATGATTTGTTGTGGTTTACAAAGGGCTGATTTTGAAAAACTGTAAAGTTCTTAAGAAGCAAAGCAAAATTCACTCACTTTCTGATCATATCTGTGAGATAAAACTCTCTAATAGTTTTTCAAAATGTTTAAGTTACAAATTTTAGCAAAGTTATAATAATGGAAACTTATTACATTCATTATTAATAATGGAAACTTATTACATTCATTATTAATAATGGAAACTTATTACATTCATACTTCTAGTTCAATTTATATAAACTTAGCCTTGATACAAATTTATGGGTCTGACTAAAAGGGAATGAGGATTGTTTCTCTAAATTCAAGAAAAGAAAATGATTTGTTGTGGTTTACAAAGGGCTGATTTTGAAAAACTGTAAAGTTGTTAAGAAGCAAAGCAAAATTCACTCACTTTCTGATCATATCTGTGAGATAAAACTCTCTAATAGTTTTTCAAAATGTTTAAGTTACAAATTTTAGCAAAGTTATAATAATGGAAACTTATTACATTCATTATTAATAATGGAAACTTATTACATTCATTATTAATAATGGAAACTTATTACATTCATACTTCTAGTTCAATTTATATAAACTTAGCCTTGATACAAATTTATGGGTCTGACTAAAAGGGAATGAGGATTGCTTCTCTAAATTCAAGAAAAGAAAATGATTTGTTGTGGTTTACAAAGGGCTGATTTTGAAAAACTGTAAAGTTGTTAAGAAGCAAAGCAAAATTCACTCACTTTCTGATCATATCTGTGAGATAAAACTCTCTAATAGTTTTTCAAAATGTTTCAGTTACAAATTTTAGCAAAGTTATAATAATGGAAACTTATTACATTCATTATTAATAATGGAAACTTATTACATTCATACTTCTAGTTCAATTTATATAAACTTAGCCTTGATACAAATTTATGGGTCTGACTAAAAGGGAATGAGGATTGCTTCTCTAAATTCAAGAAAAGAAAATGATTTGTTGTGGTTTACAAAGGGCTGATTTTGAAAAACTGTAAAATTGCTAAGAAGCAAAGCAAAATTCACTCACTTTCTGGTCATATCTGTGAGATAAAACTCTCTAATAGTTTTTCAAAATGTTTAAGTTACAAATTTTAACAAAGTTATATATACGAAGTAAGAGTTTTTTTATTTTATTTGTGACATTAAATTTTAGAAGTAAATTAATGCCATTTTGTTCCCAGAAGCAAAGATCTTATTTCAGAGAAATTGGTTATTACAGATGCTAAAATAGCTCACGTAGGAGTGTTTTGCGGGAAATAAATTAGACGCAAAAACAAATTTCATGGAAAAGGTCGTTTTAAAATGGTTTTGAGCTGAAATATTTTTCTCGCTCTCATTTATATTTAATACTACAAAATGTACCAGCAGTTACCCTAGGGTCGGAGCAAATGAGCTTAAAAAGATGTAAAGCAGAGTTTTCCTTGTCGACCTATTTTAAAAATGAAGATTTTGTTTATTTCAATCCAATTTCGTAGTTTTATTTTTCCTGTTTTTGGGGGGTAGGGGGGAGTGGGATTACTCCATTTTTAGGCTTTTAACCTCGACATATAATACACATCATGTTGCATTCGCTTTTTCCAACGGCAGTGAAATTTTAATTTCAAAAATAATTTTACATTAACAATGAAATGAGATTTCACGTGAAAATAACAAAACTGAACGAAGAATATTTTTATATAGAAAGTAAAAATATTTCTGTGAAGAATATATTATCCATTTACTTACTAAGCTCAAACATCCTGAAATGTTATAATAAAGGAAAACAGGATTGATACTTTTTATTTATTTGGAAAATTTCTTATAAAACTGATTATTTCTACAAACAGTGATTATTTTCAAGATATGTACTACTACCCTTTCGACCATAATTGATTACGGTTTTCATGGAAGAGTTTTCGTCTGTTAGGTAATTAAGTGTTTGTTTAACGCACATATTCATCTTTTTATCAGAAAAAGAGTGGTACGTGTACAAAAATTTCCTTTCAATGAGCTTTTTCATATCACTCTTGCGAATAGTTTTCCTCTTCAAATATAATTTTAGTTTATTTAAGTTGCATGGAATTCAAATGGAAGTTCAAATCAAGCAAGATAAAAAAAAACTCTGAATTTCGGGCATTCATTGGGTATATATATATATATATATATATATATATATATATATATATATATATATATATATATATATATATATATATATATATATATATATATATATATATATATATATATATATATATAAATATATATAAATCACTCAGCTCTCCCTTCCGTCCACTATTCTGTTAGGCAAAGGATGTTTTTCCTTGCACTCTGTATGCTATCATGACTTTCGATACCACAGCTCGAAAATCACCCATTAGCCTGGGGGTTGCAGTAACAGCTACTCCAATTTAAACGAGCTCAAACAATTTGCCCTTTTCGCAACATCTGCAAGGTTTGACATTTTACGCTGTTCCCCCCAAAAGCACGATGCCCTTAGCTTCATTACTGCTACCTGACAGTAGAATAATTCATACACTATATTATATAAAAAACATACCGGTGTCCAGACTTGTTTTTAAGGAATACGAAGCACATTGATAAACACCACTAATAATGATAGGTGTTTCCATTGTTTTGATAACTACCTGTATATATATATATATATATATATATATATATGTGTGTGTGTGTGTGTGTGTGTGTGTATGTATATATATATACATGCACACACAGTGAAACTTCCCTATGTCGGCCAATCATAGTTCCGAAAACAAATGGCCGTTTTGAGGGATGTCCGTAGAAAAGGGGTTTTCTCCACAATATTGGCTCCACAATATTGGAGACTTTTTTCTGTTCTGAACAAAATAGAGCGGTGGCCGTCTAGAGAAGTTCCACTCTATATATATATATATATATATATATATATATATATATATATATATATATATATATATATATATACTCTTAGACAGAAAAAAACAACGCACCAAGAAGGGGAAAGCAAATTTGACCCAAATTGATATGCATACAGGTTTCGACGGAAAATGCCAAATTTTAAAGTTTGGCGCCCAATGAATCAACATGTGAGGTTGCAGCGCATTTTAATTGCTCAACTTGCAAGATATTAAAGAGGAGAAATTTCGATTCCAGTTCATAAATTCTTTCCGAATTTCTCTCCATGAACTCAGGTAGACAGTAACTATGCCTCGCATACAGGTGGGCGAACAATATGCGCAGATTTTAGCATTTGAGAGAGGACGTGTAGTTGGGCTCAAAGAAGTCGGTTGGTCGAATCGGCGAATCACTCGGCATTTGGATAGGAGCGATCTCACTGTTAAACGGTGTTGGCAGGAATGGGGGAACCATGGCCGAACACAACGTCAAGAAGGTAGAGGTCGCAATAGAGAAACGACAGAAGGTGAGGACCGAGCAATGGTTAGAGCGGCACTCACAGCCCCAGATTCATCATTACCATCGATCGTACGTGCACCTGGTACTTCAATGACCGCAAGGACCATTCATAGGCCGCTCAGAGAAAGGGGGTTGAGTTCACGGCGCCCCTTGCGCCTACTACCATTGACCTCTGTGCACCGGCAAGATCGTTTGCAGAGGTGTCGGGCACATTCGACCTGCAATGTCACTGACTGGAGTAGAATTATCTTCAGTGATGAGTCCCGCTTCGAATTGAGCCCCGATGACCATCGAATACGTATCTGGAGACGCCCCGGACAGCGGTTGAATACCAACCTGACTGTGTTCCGCCATATGGGCCCTCAACCAGGAGTGATGGTGCATGGTGCAATTTAATTTCATAGCAGGACCACTTTGGTTGTCGTCCGTGGCACCCTTACAGCACAGCAGTACGTTGACGATATTCTACTTCCCGTTGTTTTGCCCTTCACATCACGCCATCCCGGGCTTACATTTCAGCAAGATAATGCCCGCACGCACAGGCGAGGATTTCTCTTGCTTGCCTTCGTGCTTGCCCAACGCTACCTTGGCCAGCAAGTTCGCCGTATCTATTCCCCATTGAACACGTTTGGAGCATTATAAGCAGGGGCCTCCAACCAACTCGGGATTTTGACGATCTAACGCGCCAATTGGACAGAATTTGGCACGATATTCCGCAGGACATCAGCTTCCTATATCTATCAATGCCAAGCCGAATAACTGTTTGCATAATGGCCAGAGGTGGAACAACGCGTTAATGACTTTTTCACTTTGTGAAGTTCTTTCTCTCAATTAAATCATCCAATTTTTCTCAAATAGTAATCATTTTTTCTCTGTAGATGTACATCACATCAACCGATTTTCGTCCCATTCGGATAACTCCTTGTTGGTGCGTCGATTTTTTTGTCTATGTGTGTGTATATATATATATATATATATATATATATATATATATATATATAGTAACCACCGCTTATAGTGATCAGTGGTTATAAGAATCAACCGTTTATAAGAATCAATATCGCGAAAACAAAAACAAATGTATTATTTCCATGTTAAAATTTTCGCTTTAAAGAATCAATCCACCGGTTTTAAGAATCAGTTTACACTCTTCGCTTTCCTTTCATTTTTCCAAAAAAAGCCACTTAAACCCTCAAAAGACACGAAGTTCTTATTTTTTTTAAAGAAAGATTGATAAGACGGGATGGAATTTAGTCCTAAATTCATCCCTTTCTTTGTTAGACATAACATAAGTTTCCTCTTAAATTCTTTAGCACAATACTGTCCTATTAGCTTGACCCAGGGGCATCTTTACCCGTTCGGGTCCGATTTCACTTTTCACGACTGACAAACAAAAATAGGGACCCTTTTTTTCCCACCTCCCTCATCCTGGTTGCGGCTTCCTGGACCCTAAAACACATAAATCTTCGAAGTGTCCACGTCCACTATCACTTAGGCAAACGTGACATTAGTAGATTCAGCACGTTATGAAACCGTGAAACGCAAGCTAGAAGGTGAATCTTCGTCTGAAACTATTAGTATTGAAAGAGGTATAAACAACCTCCTGAAAACTTCCTTACGTCAAACTACCATAGAAAACTTTTTCTTGCTCCCTTCCTGTAGCTGAAATGTTAAAACTGTTAAGAAGGTATGTTGTAACAAATATTGGATTTTTTCTTCTCTTACTATAATCATGTGTATCTTCTTATAGGTCTAGAAATTAAGTTGTAGTTTAAAAATTATAAAAAATAATTTTAATAAAATATGATTAACGTAAATTAAAGAGTATTTTATGGTAAATTATCTAATCTATATATATAAAACAGTTCCGTAACTGACTCATTCATTCATTCATTCATTCATTCACTGACTGACTGACATACAACGCACAGACGAAACCGCTGGACCTAAAGGGCTGAAATTTTGCATGGCGATTCTTCTAATAGTGTAGGGGTGCACTAAGAAAGATTTTTCAAAAATTCTTCTTAGATTTTTTTAAATTAAATTTTTAAGCTGTTTTTGAAACTTTTTTTACGTTTGCATTTAAAATAATACATTGAGGGTTATAAAATTTATATCACGAGAAAGATCATAAAAATTCCTTTAAAATGAAATCTTTTTCGAATCTTTACCTCCATTTCCTGATTTTTGGTGAAATTTTAAAGATTAATTTTTAGAATTTAATTTATTAAATGCTGATCACGTGACTTCTTTTTCTGGTACTTTAAATTAATTTATCGTCACGTGCATAAAAACTAAATAGACAAAAAATAAATTTTTTTTTCTTGCTAATGCGGCAGACGATTGGACATTATCCAAAAAAATATTAAAATACAGTAAAAGAAATGTTCTAGAAACTGTACTATATTAACTGTACTATATTCTTTAGTATTCTTTATATTAGATTTAATTTGAATATCTTCTTCTACATTATTTTGTCTATAAAAATATCCCTTGCGATTTTTTTATAAATATATTTATATTTTACATCAATTATATACATTGATCGTCGTATTTATTATATATATATTGGCATTAATTGCATACATTCACCGATGTTTTTACTTTGAATGTACTCCGTAGCGAAGTGCGGGTTTTCAGCTAGTATATGTATATATAGGTGTGTGCTTGTCCAAAAACCTAAATTTCGGCTATAAGAATCAACCGCCTATAAGAATCAAAAACAGTAATAACAAACGTGATTCTTATAAGCGGAAATCACTGTATATATGAATGTATGTACATAAAGTAAAACTTCTCTAGCCGTCAAACCTCAAAACGGCCACCTTTTTCGGAACCATGACTGGCTGCCATAAAGAATTTTCACTGTATATATATATATATGTGTGTGTGTGTGTGTGTGTGTGCATGCATGCATCGCGGATACTTGAACCCATATGATTCTAGACATATATACATTATTGAATATCAGCTGGAATATGGACGTTGTGTGACAATATACAGGGGGAAATGCCTGTAATATAAGCAAGGACACTTGTTTCAAATTTCACTGCAAAACTTATGATTCAAATAAAATGTCTGATCCAGAAGAACTTATGCCAAATCTCGATAAAACGTCAAATCAGTAAGTCGACATCAGTAAAAGAATGAAGATTTAAACGATGTACTTCTCAAAGATAAAGTTTTATAATTTCGCACTTGTATTGTTTTGTTTTTATGAAAGAGTAAATAGTTTATATTCACCATAAGTTTAATGTATCTCATGATAGAATGTAAGCATATCCTCAGAAATTTTAGAAGTAAATTCATGTAAGATGGTAATTACGTCTTGATATGTAAAGAGTTATCTCAAAATAGAAAATTTTCAACTTCGATATTGCGTCGAGTTTTATTTTTCTAGAACGACATGAAAATCACATAACATTTCCACCCAATATTCTCTTACTTCAATCTCTTAAAACCAATCAAACTCCTTCACTTACATGTATTAATGCATTGCAGCCACATCTTTAAGGTTTAATCTGTGAAACATCGTTAGTAATCACCCCACGTACTTCATTTTGTCATCCCGAAGTCTTATTTCAGATATAACTTCTCTGAAATGCCAAAACCACGGTATTTCTAATATCCGATCCTTGTTACAACGGATTTCTATTCTTTCCTGGGATCTTAAGTCTTATCGAAGCATTGAATTAATCAGATGTATTGAAATAAGTATCACGAAACTTCGCGACAAATCTTTAGTTATTTTCACCAAGGGCAGACAATTCCGATTTAATTCTTTTTTTTTTAACTTTCCCCCTAAACAACTGGAAAACTAGATCTTGTTCAGTTTTAATTTATTTGAAATCAATTCTTTTCCGCAATCTCCCAACTTTGCGAGACATGTTTAATTTAAGATGAGAGCAAATTACCTTATTGGAAGCAAACTTATAATTTGACCGTTTTGACAAGATTCGAGACACAAACGTTGTTTTCACTTATGAATAAACAAAAATTCATGGACAGAAAATTGTAAGAAGATATATTTTTAATTTATTTACAAATGTGTCTGATATATTGATTGATTTTACTATTTTTTATTAGAGAATAATTTAGTAATGCTCATATTGCGACAAAGTTCTAAATTCTAAATTTTATTGAACTATCATCTGTAAGCAATGAACTGTGTAAATGTTATATGACACGGTCATACGTTTCTCCGACAGTTAAACTTCCAACTCTACACAGTGATTTTCAACGGAGGTTATTTATAATGACGTACATTTTAAGGTCTTATTTGAATAGTGGGCCAACTCCACTTTAGAAAAAAAATGGAGTTAGCCTCACTTTCATGTTTATACACGTCATTTATATCTTATTTTAAAACTGGTACACCTCTAGCTTATTTCTGCTGCCAACAGAGGGCATTACAAATCAGACGTCAGCAGTCATTTCTCAGCACTCAGAAACTTCAAGGCTATATATATATATATATATATATATATATATATATATATAAATTGGCCGGCCAATTCGCGAAATGGCTAAGAACGCTGTAAATTGGCTGGCCAATGTCCGATCTTTTCTTGATTTCGGGAATTGGCCGGTCAGATCGCGAAGTGGCATGGGAGGATCAGCCAAAGTTGGAAGAAAAAATCATTGGCACGTATTATTGACTCTGTATAACCATAACTTCATTCTTTAAAAATTACTAGCTGCGGTACCCGCAGCTAACTGCGGTGGGATGTGGCCATTTGAGACAAAGTAAAAAATTAAATTTTTTAAATTTTAATTTAAAAACTTGTCTATTTTTTTATATTTTTAAATTAGAAGATTTATATTTTCAAATTAAAAAAGAAAACAAAAGGGGCAATATTATCAAATTAACTTTTTAATAAAACAAATATTAAAAAATTATGTTCCCACCGTACCACCCGGTATGTGAAAAAACATACCACTACAATTTTTTTTTCTGTAAAGTAAAAGTTATTAGAAATACAAAAGATATTAAAAAAGTAGTAAAATGGTCAACATAAAAAAATTTACCTCTTTTCCTTTAATTAAAAAATGAATTATAAATCACCGTAATCACTTATTACAACAAGCTGAACTTTTGTGACATTTCGGGTTACATAAAAGTTTGTTGCTTCTGCATTTACAGCGGTTTGTTGCACACTTAGTTGAACAATTGCCTCTCGTGTAGCCTTGGCCCCCTGTCAGTGATTGGGAAGACGCTATGGTTCGTAGCGATTTTTCTTCTGTGCCTATGGAATCAAGTGTTAGCAGTTTCTCGTGCAGAATGGAAAACTCACTTCTGGAATACAGGTGTTTGAGAACGCCATGTTCTGTTCCTAGCTTGTAGAAACCGTCCTCGACGTTCATGACAACAGCAAGAACGCTTCTTGGGTCACCGTGACCCCTGTTATCTCCTGTTACTGGCACGATAAGTTTTTCTATGCCGTTAACTTCAATAACATCATATTTTCTCAGTCGACGATAATCAACACTTTGTTTTTCTGCTTTACTTTAGCCTGCTTTACGTCTTCTATAAAAGTGCAGTATTTGTCTCCGGTGAGGATCCCGCCATTATCTGCTTTTTGTTGCAGCAACGTATACAGGGTGTCAGAGAACCTTGTTTTAATATCAAGTGCTGCTTCACTGACATCGCCCTGCGTATTAGTCCCCTCAGAAGTAGTTATGGGGCAGCCTATGAAAGAACGATACAGAATACTATAAAAATACGATACAGAATACTATAGAAATATGATATAGAATACTATAAAAATACGATACAGAATATTATAAAAATACAATATAGAATACTATAAAAATACGATACAGAATACTATAAAAATATGATACAGAATACTATAGAAATATGATATAGAATACTATAAAAATACGATACAGAATACTATAGAAATACGATATAGAATACTATAAAAATACGATAGAGAATACTATAAAAATACGATACAGAATACTATAAAAATATGATACAGAATACTATAGAAATATGATATAGAATACTATAAAAATACGATACAGAATACTATAGAAATACGATATAGAATACTATAAAAATACGATAGAGAATACTATAAAAATACGATACAGAATACTATAGAAATACGATATAGAATACTATAGAAATACGATATAGAATACTATAAAAATACGATACAGAATATTATAAAAATACGATATAGAATACTATAAAAATACGATATAGAATACTATAAAAATACGATACAGAATACTATAAAAATACGAGGAAAACAGCACTCACCTCACAGTGAAATTGCTGTGGAAGAATCGAGAAGCAGCAGACAAATGTCGCCACGTGGCACATTCCCGCCGGAATTGCAGATGCGCGGCCTACCGGGCATTCTTGAATGAGCACATCGCGTTTTGGCCGGAACATCGTGGCCACTTCGCGAAATGGCCGGCCAAAGTAGAATATTCACTGATCGTTTCAATTACATCGCACTTTGGCCATACCTCTCGGCCACTTCGCGAGTTGGCCGGCCAATTCGCGAAGTGGCCGGACTTCGGGCTTTGGCCGTAACATATGTTTATATATATATATATATATATATATATATATATATATATATATATATATATATATATATATATATATATATATATATACATAAATATGCATATATTTATATATATATATATATATATATATATAAATATGCATATATTTATATATATATATATATATATATATATATATATATATATATATATATAAATATATATATATATATATATATATATATATATATATATATATATATATATATCCCTATGTAGGCAAATTATAGTTCTGAAAACAAATGGCCGTTTTGATGACAAAATGACCAAAAAGGGAGTTGGCCCACTATTCAAATAAGGCCTTCATTTTATAGTCTGATATGTTATTTTATTCTTAGACACACTTAGATAATATTAATGGCTTTTGGAGTTCAGTGTTTAAAATATTGTTCAGTGAATCTACTGAGATTTTGTCACCCTTATCTAGAGTCAATATCTTAGTGAATTAATTTTCTTGCGTAATCGGACCCACTTGATGCGACTAATATCTGACTGTCTTCGGGGTCCACATATTCAGTTTCGGAACCATTTCTCTAACGCATACTCATTTTCCCATCATCAATGTAATACTTAACTTTACAGCTCTACAAATTTTCCAAAATCCCGTTCAACTACCTAAGTGCCAATTAAGCATTTAGATACTCTGCACAACAGCTTTTTTCTAGATAGCTGACGTCTTATATTTCATATATCGATTTTTTTTTTCTCCCACCATTTTGGTCTACGCCTACCAAATTTAGGAAGGATTTGTCTCTGTACTTGGCTGTTATTAATAAGAATCAGTCTACGTCAACTCCCCCAACTTTTGTTCCAGCATATCTTTGATAAATTTGCTTCGTATATGTCAATAAATGTTCTATATATATAATAAACTAGCTGAAAACCCGCGCTTCGCTACGGAGTACATTCAAATTAAATACAACGGTCAATGTATGCAATTAATGCCAAAATATATATATATATATATATATATATATATATATATATATATATATTATAAAAAAATCGTAAAGGATATTTATTTTTTTTGGATAATATCCATTCGTCTGCTGCATTAGAAAGAAAAAGAATATCATTTTTGTCTATTTAGTTGTTATGCACGTGACGATAAATTTATTTAAAGTACCAGAAAAAGAAATCACGTGATCAACATTTAATAAATAAAATTCTAGAAATTAATCTTTAAAAATTCACCAAAAATCAGAAAATCAAGGTAAAGGTTCGAAAAAGATTTCATTTTGAAGGAATTTTTATGATCTTTCTCGTGATATAAATTTTATAATCCGCAATGTATTATTTTAAATGCAAACGTAAAAAAAGTTTAAAAAACAGCTTAAAAATTTAATTAAAAAAAATCTAAGAAGAATTTTTGAAAAATCTTTCTTAGTGCACCCCTACACTGTTAGAAGAACCGCCATGCAAAATTTCAGCCCTTTAGGTCCAGCGGTTTGGTCTGTGCGTTGTATGTCAGTCAGTCAGTGAATGAATGAATGAATGAATGAGTCAGTTACGGAACTGTTTTATATATATAGACTAGCTGAAAACCCGCGCTTCGCTACGGAGTACATTGAAATTAAATACAACGGTCAATGTATGCAATTAATTCCAAAAAAAAATATATATATATATATATATTTATTATAAATACGACGATCAATGTATACAATTGATGTAAAAAAAACATATTTATAAAAAAATCGTAAGGGATATTTTTATAGACAAAATGAAGTCCAATCGTCTGCCGCATTAGCAAAAAAAAATATTTTTTTGTCTTTTTTTTTTTTTTGCACGTGACGATAAATTTATTTAAAGTACCAGAAAAAGAAATCACGTGATCAGCATTTAATAAATTAAATTCTAAAAATTAATCTTTAAAAATTCACCAAAAATCAGGAAATGGAGGTAAAAATTCGAAAAAAATTTCATTTTGAAGGAATTTTTATGATCTTTCACGTGATATAAATTTTATAACCCTCAATGTATTATTTTAAATGCAAACATAAAAAAAGTTTAAAAAACAGTTTAAAAATTTAATTTAAAAAAATCTAAGAAGAATTTTTGAAAAATCTTTCTTAGTGCACCCCTACACTATTAGAAGAATCGCCATGCAAAATTTCAGCCCTTTAGGTCCAGCGGTTTGGTCTGTGCGTTGTATGTCAGTCAGTCAGTGAATGAATGAATGAATGAATGAATGAATGAGTCAGTTACGGAACTGTTTTATATATATAGATAATAACAATGTTTCGGGGTTCTTTTTCGCCTCTATTTCTCTTCAGCAGATTACCACCCTGGCCAGGCGTTATCAGTTGTTACAACTTAATCATTGATATTTCTTCCATGTGGAAATAGAATAACGAAAACATTTTAGCCCATTAGAGTATGTTTAAAACAAAGCAATAAGCACTCATTTATGACATTTACCTAGATCATATACACTAAGGGGATTGGGACGTCAAATACCTTCCAAAAATTTATTTTTGAATTTGTGGCTTAAAAAATAGAGCAGATTCTGCAGATTACAAATATATATAATTTATGTACTTTTTGACACTCTAACAACAATTATTAGCAACTTAAAAATGTAAACATACATTTAAATCCCATATAATGGGAAAGTGTTTTTTGCGTTTTTCTCAAAATATGATTTTTTCATGTAATGGTACACTTTCTGCAAAATCTGTTGCAAGTACATCTCTGAAATTTTAAAAGTCAATAGAATAAGTGCTGTTGTATCAATATAACCTATATTTTTATTTTTAAACCTTAAGATATTTTTGTAAATGGTGAAAATGTATGACAAAAATATGCAGATTTCTGATAAGTGAAATTTATAATTTTTTAAATTTTTTTTTTAAAAAGTGTACACAAAGATTTAACTGGGTTAACTGTATAAAATAAACTGTGTTTATTTTATAGAGTTATTTATTTTATATTTTCATCACACAAGATTTCAAGGTAAGATTTTCACTAAATTTTTGAAAAAGTGTTACAAAGTGAATACCTCAAAAATTTCAGGGGGAAAAGTATGTTTGTTTATATTGTTATTTTAAATTTACTTTTCAATCCAAAAAGAAATTTTTTTTATCTTAAAATATTCATAAAGGTCTTACTAAATTAACATAAAAAAATAATAATGATACATGCATATTTGTATAAGATATGGGCTTTAAAAGAATAACCCAAATTTCCAACTTCTTAGTCGTCGCAGACATCCCAGTCCCCTTCCGAAAATCCATAGATCCATAGATATGACGATTGATATGATGATAGATGATCCTATGATCCTTAGATCATATGTGCACAGAAGAATCGGAACATGTTTTCTTGTGTAACCAAATATCATATTAGGTATAAATATGTTAGTATAGGTACAATATGTTTTCCAATGTCCCAAGTACTTTGTACTGAGGACATTGACACATCGACAGCACGCATTCATTGGCTATTATACTTAGGAGCAGCGTAAGTGATCCAACACTGTTCCCTTTGAGGGGACAGCAAGAGATTGTCCATGCCTTATCCGCGATTCGAACCTGATCCTACACCAGGGAAGGCCGAGACGCTAACCACTGTACGAATTGAGGGGTCGTATAGATATAATATTGATAAAATTAAAAGCCAAGAAAAGTGTGGAAACTATTGTGCAAACCAAAGTAAATGAAACTGCAAAAACATCAAAATTAGCTTTTTAGTGCTCGTATATGCAGCATTATCCTTAGCAACTTAAAAACAATCCTAGATTTAAGTTTTATGCTTAATAAATTGGTCAAAACAATTTCATAAAAAATATAAGAAAGTTTGCAAAATGCTGGGAAATTATTTATATAACATGTGGTAGACTATAAAAAAAATTTCAGGTAGTGTCTTTTAACGAAACTACCGCGGGTTGTTAACGTTGGATAAGGTTGGATAACGTTGGATATTACGTTGGTAAGGATTACTTATCGTTGCTTGCCTCTTTTGTATGCATGTATATATGTATGTGTTATGTATATATGTATCTATATATATACACATGTATATACATACATATATGTATTTCAATATTTTGACGCATTTTGGTACTTTTCTGTTTGACTGTTTACTGCTTGTCCAAGCGATACAGACTGTGTTTGCGCGCTGCCAAAATTATAACTCGCGAGGTACGGACGGGTGGTTTTAGCGACTGAAATTTTCCTTTCAGGAGGACCGTTATGGAGGAACGTTATCCTACGTTAAAACAAAAAAAAATAATAAAATTATTAATGTTCTTTATTATCCAATCCTATTGACACAAAAATATTAATGTTCCTTTATTTACATTCTGATAGTCCACTGTTTCACCGTAAAGCACGTGCGACTAAAAATTACAATAAAATAATCAACTAACGGCTTTTAAATTCTCAATGTCTCTTAACTTTATTTCCATTTTAATTCTATTTAATGTTCGTTCTGTTCGAACGTATACCCCATATAGACATGTATTTTTAATTTTTTGAATGAATTTTCTCTATATATACATGTATATACATACATACATCAACACACCTACATGAATGACATACACATACATCACAAATAAACACTAATTCATCAGAAACCAATTGTTGCTTCTGAAGCTGCATTCAGTGCACTTTCCAGCATGTAAAGTGTCTTCGCTGTGGACCTTTTTGAACTGGACACGGCTCTTTTCTTAATCGTCACTATTTTTAAAATACATTTTTCTATATTCAGTGAAATTTCTAGTAAATTTAAATTACAATCGAAATTTCAGACAACCAAGCAAAAAAAAAATATATTTTAAAACATTTTAACGTTTAAAACAATGTAACGTATTTATATTCATCATATTTGCGCTAAAAGTCGAAGAAAAGCTTAAAAAATAACCTCCTTTACAACGCAACTCTTTCCATTAGCAGAAAGGTCACAGATATTGATTAAAAGTTTCAGAATAACAAAAATTTTCAGATAATGCAGCTAATTATTTATCCTGATAAAAACTTATTAAAATCAAGTAAACAAAGCCTATCTAATTCCGTGAAAAAAAAGTGACGCTTTATTTTATAAAGTCAAGATGTTTCTCAAAGAAAATAAATGAACCTTATTCCAAAGCCATAAATCTCCATAAATTTCCACTTTTATTAGCATAACTATCTTTATAAAACGATTTTCAAGAAATAAAATTTTTCTATGAAAAATTTCAATTCCTTGAAGAAACTAATATCTAAATATTTTTTGCATATGGGACGACATCCCTCTTATTTTTTTTAAAATTTAACCACATATCTTTATTTTTAAATTAAACCATACAAATATATAATTAGTAGTTTAAATTAATTACAACTAAGAAAAGGCGACCATAAAACTGAGTGAGTCAGAAATTAACATTTACAAAATGGGGAAAATCTTGAGTAATGCACCATGCCCATTATTTTCAATATCTTGTCGTATGTTTGTATGTTTCTTAACTTTTCACAATGTATTAATGGCATGAATTTCAACATATTCCCATGTATTTGGACATTAGTATATTCACTTGTGTTTGAACATCAGTGTATTTGCATCTATCCGTGAAGTTTTTTTATGTGTAAATTAGGGGAGCATCCCCCCAACCACCTGTCATTGGAGGATTCAGTTCCCTTTCTATATATTCGTTATTTTATGCATATTAACAAAATAATGAAAAATTAGCGAGATAACATTATATAAAAAGTAAAAAGTTAACATTATACAGAAAGTATATATATATATATATATATATATATATATATATATATATATATATATATATATATATATATACAGTGGAATCGCGATCGAATGTTTTCCGAATCATCGTTTTCCCTCATGTGTCGTATATTTCACCCTGACGATCATATTGCTTTGTTATGTTCTCAGATCTATCGTTTCCCCGCATTTATCGTTCAGTCCAGTCGGTCCCTTGAAAAACGATAGATCGAGAGTCCACTGTATATATATATATATATATATATATATATATATATATTGTAAGGTATACACAAGATTCGATTCACAAGAATCGAACTTTTGAGTGAATTAAAGAAGCTGCTTTAGATATGCTAATTTCGGCATACGCGCTTAGTATAAATACCACGCAGCGTCATTAATGAAAAAAGGGGAGGTTGTTAAGGTTGAAAAGGTGTTATCCTGCGCTAGTGCTTAGCGGGCCAGAAGTTTACATGGCAGTACTGCTGGTTTGACTTACTGTTCGTGAGTATAATAATATATTGTTCTTGAAAGCTGTGTTTATACATTCCGTACAAGTAGTACGTATGCTTATTGCTGTAAAAGCCAATTATATGTGCAACGAATTCAATAAACATTGTTTCATGTATAAATTGCGTTTGCATAAAATTCAAATAGAGTGCCACTTCAAATTATATACACCCAAGTCTGGGTAGAAGTGAGCATAGAAACTCTATAATATATGTATATATATATATGTATATATATATATATATGTATATATATATATATATATATATATATATATATATATATATATATATATATATATATATATATATATATATATATATATGTATATACATATATATGTATATATATATATATATATATATATATATATATGTATATACATATATATATATATATATATATATATATATATATATATATATATATATATATATATAGATAGATATAGATATAGATATACACATATTCTATATATATGAAGGTGGCCTTGCGATAACAAGCTGGCTTTCGGTGCTGAGGATGCTCGGATCGAATCCCGGCGTGCGCCGTTAAATACCTCCCTGTCTAGGCCGGATATGGGCACGTTACATCCGTAGACCGGAAAGTCCCTCTATGAAGGTCAGAGAGGGTGGGAGAGGATAATATCCCCTCAGATGTCGCCCTTGGGGGTGCTCGGTCAAAATTAAGGTGGTAACTAGCTAGGACGAACTCAGACGCTTGTGGTGCTATTCAAATCGAAGCCGCAAACTTTAGCCCAAAGCTTATATGGACCTGATATGAAATTACATTCCAACGAAGGAGCATAAGTAAAAAGAACAACATATGTGTGTGTGTGTTTGCTTGTTTGTTTGTTTATGTGCGCTCAAAAATTTTTTTTCTATCCGGAAAATTACCTGTTTTGAATTACATTTCCCTTTTATGATTTAAACAACTTTTCACAAAGAATGTGCTGTTTGTTCCCTTTTTTAAAGTGATATTGTGTCGCTAGTATTACTGTTAATATGTTCTTACTCAGAAATTTCCAGAGCTAACCGTTTCTTTGTCGACATCTCAAAATATATCTGCGAAATTCGGACAATATATGATCATATCATTCATTATGCAAAACACGTTAAGAATCCGTTTCTCTGACCTAAAACTATTAGTCTTATGTTTTGTGTTATTTAATTTTCAGAAGAATTAAAAGTATATGTTATCTATCAGTCAAGATCTAAGAAAAATATATCAAGAAAAATCAGTTGTGTCACATCAACATAATCTCAACTGCCATGCTTAATGAGGTCAACAAGATGGTCAGTCCGAGCTTTAGAATCTCGACATTTCTAACATTACTAGATGAAAAACTTACTCTATTTTCGGTATGCATTACGCCGGAAATAACATCAAAAATAATAATTTAATGTAGACTTTCTATGGGAAGACGCTTAATAAAGACAAATACTTCATGGTATGTCGCTTCTCTAGAGTCACTGAAACTTTTTATCTCTGGAAAGAGGTATTCTTTTATTAGTCATTTTTCTTCGTAAAATGTGATGTGGCAATATATCAAAAAGTTTACGAACCGTTGAGATTTATTTATGCTTTTGGGATCGTTAAGATAAGAAGGCAAAAGGAAATTTTAGAGCATTTTTTTATACTTACTATTTTTAGCAAAGAAATAATGACATATTTCATCATCAAATGCTCAACGAATGTTACCTGTCACTTTACAGCCAGAAATTTCAAATTCTGAGATCATTTCGTTACATATTTTATGGGCATTCCCTAAATGTATTTTATGGGCATAAACTATATTGGAATATTATACTAGAACAACTTATTTATGGATATAGTTAAATGATACTGAGCTGTCTTTCTATTTGCTGTACAATATATAACTTAGTCAGATATTTTTTAAATTTTGCATCAATTTAAGAATTTTATTTAGTATTTTCTCTCTGCGTAAGTTTTGAGATTAATATTTTAAACTAAAAGTTTTTAAGTTTTCCAGTATTAAGAATCATTTGAGTGGGAAACTGGAACCATGATCTTCTAGACAGTCATCTAACTAGTACGTTAAACTAAAAAATAAACCATTCAAGTTATGCAAAGAAATCTCATTTTTCGAATCCTAATTAACGTCTCTCTTTGATTACAGTGACAAACAGGATATCCCCTATACATTTTTTAATCTATATATATAAAACAGTTCCGTAACTGACTCATTCAATCACTGACTGACTGACTGACTGACATACAACGCACAGACCAAACCGCTGGACCTAAAGGGCTGAAATTTTGCATGGCGATTCTTCTAATAGTGTAGGGGTGCACTAAGAAAGATTTTTCAAAAATTCTTCTTAGATTTTTTTAAATTAAATTTTTAAGCTGTTTTTGAAACTTTTTTTACGTTTGCATTTAAAATAATACATTGAGGGTTATAAAATTTATATCACGAGAAATAATCATAAAAGTTCCTTCAAAATGAAATTTTTTCGAATTTTTACCTCGATTTCCTGATTTTTGGTGAATTTTTAAAGATTAATTTTTAGAATTTAATTTATTAAATGATGATCACGTGATTTCTTTTTCTGGAACTTTCAATAAATTTATCGTCACGTGCGTAACAACTAAATAGACAAAAAAAATATTTTTTTCTCTTTCTAATGCAGCAGACGATTGGATATTATCCCAAAAAAATGCATATCCCTTACAATTTTTTCATAAATATATATATATAGATAGATAGATATTTTACATCAATTGTATACATTGATCATCGTATTTATTATAAATATATATATTTATTTTTTGGCATAATTGCATACGTTGACCGTTGTATTTAATTTGAATGTACTCCGCAGCGAAGCGTGGGTTTTCAGCTAGTATATATATATATATATATATATATATATATATATATATATATATATATATACACTCATGGACAAAAAAATTAGCGCACCAAGAAGGAGTCTTCAAAATGAAACGAAATTTTACATACGTAATGACTACTTTGATATAAGTAAATAATAAGAAATTCAAAGAAAAAGGATAAGTTATTTCAGAGAAAAAGGCAAAAGAACGGAGGAGTTAATACTCCGTTGGACCCTCTCTAGCGTGAATGCACGATGCGATACGATCGGGCATTGAGTCATTCAAGTTCTGTATGATATCTTGAGGCATTTCGTTCCATATTTGCTGTAACCTTGCCTCTAGTTCGTTCAAACTAATGGGATGCCCAACTCGTCGTCCCAAATGATCCCAGATATGCTCGATTGGAGACAAATCTGGGGATCGGGCAGGCCAAGGAAGGGTAGTAACAGTGCGGAGACAGTCTTGTAACACCCTTGCCGTATGAGGCCGAGCATTGTCTTGTTGAAAAATGGCTCCTAGGAGCCGTTGCATGAGTGGCAACACATGTGGTTGCAGGATTTCATGAACATACCGCTGGGCTGTCATGGTGCCACGGAACAATACTAGGGGTGACCGTGTATTGTAGGCAATGGCACCCCATACCATCACACCAGCTGTGGGAGCGATGTGTGGCTGTACAGCAAAGGCAGGATTGAAGCGTTCACCACGGGCTCTCCACACACGAACACGATTGTCATCACTTCCGAGATTGAATCTGGATTCGTCGCTAAAGACGACCTGGTTTCATTCCGCTGCAGTCCAGTTTCCTCGTGCGCGGCAAAACTCCAAACGGAGGCGTCGATGGGTGGGCGTCAAGGGTAGCACACGTAATGGGCACCGTGATACCAACTGTTCTTCAGCCAGGCACCTTCGTATGGTTCGAGAAGACACAGAAGCCCCTAGTGAAGGTGTTACCTGTGCCTGGATGGCGGCCGATGAAGCAGTTGGCTGTACGTGGGCATTTCTTACGATGTGGCAGTCTTCTCGACGACTGGTCTGTCGAGGGCGTCCTGAGCCCTTCTGAGGGTCTTCGTGTACATGACATCTCTCGGGTCCACTGGTCCCAACACCTCCTCACAACACAATCAGAGCGGCCAAATTGACTAGGTACTCGCCTAGCTGACCACACAGCTTCCATCATCCCGACGATTCTCCCCCTCTCAAACTGCGACAACTGCTTATATTGTCTTCGAACACGGCGTAATGGCATGTCTATCTCAGCTCTTCCTTTGTAAATGATTCAGCACACTCAAACAAGCTTTGGTTACCTGTTTTATACTCCACAGAGTACGATGTTCAACGCCCTCTACCGGCTATACGTAATGCGCTATCACGCTGCATTTCTAATCATTTGCATATCTCCCCGACATGTACCTTCATTGGAAGTTTCGTTACGATCCCGCAATTATTTCTTGGTGCGCTAATTTTTTTGTCCATGAGTGTATATATATATATACAAGATACTTGTTAGAATTGATAAAAAAGCGAAGATCTATTGACTGGAATGAAAATTTGATTATGAAATAAAAACTGTAATTTTGTATACAAAGTTTATAGACCGAAGCCTTTTATACCTGTTAAAATATTTTTGTTTTGTATTTTTATCAGTACTAACAAGTTTCTAAAGATCACTGTTTTTGACTAAAGCCCTTTATACCGGGCATCATAATATGATTCCTTCAGATTACACCTTCAAGATAAATGAAAGATTTCTTAAATTTTTCTTTCTTTTTCTCACCAAAACAAAGATTAATTATACCACAAATTTTGGCCATAAGGCATAAAGGGCAAAAAATTCGTTTTATTCCACTGTTTGATAGATAAAGAATGTTTTAATCAAATATCTTAACTTAATAAAAACAAAAAAATGATAACAGAATATCATAATCTTCGTCTTCTATCATAGTCATAAATATTTTTAATCAATTCATTCAATAAAACTCTCAGAAGAATTACCAAAAATTAGTTTATATCAATAAAGAAATATTTCATTGTACATTTCACTTACATATTCCAGACACTGTCTCAATCAGCCTTTTTTTAAAAAACTTTCCCTGACAGAAGTGAACTTTCTTGGCAAAAAAAAAACTTAGAAATGATAGAAAAGGGAGCGATTATATAAAAAAAATAATAAAAACATTTTTCCATCATCAAGTCGCAGGCTTCCACTTTCTTATGTATGCGTCTTGTCTGTGAGCATGTTCATGCATATTTGCATACTTCAGTACACATTAATATTTCAAAAGCAAACTCTTCATATTTCACTATCCGACGAGCAAACTAAATTTTTTAAACAGCTTCAGTTCTTTGTCATACTCACTGAAAAATAACTCAAAATTCAACAACTGGAAGGAGATAGAATGGAAGTTTCAGAAAATAAAATATTCTCAGTCTACAGAAATATCTCTTTTAGTGTCCATCTGCAGAATGCTGTAAAATCTCTCAGTTCGAGAGAAAGGTAATTTTTTTTCCGGAAATAGTAAACATCGATGAATTATTCAGTGGTTCAACGAAAATAACGCAAATTTCTGTAGAGCATAAAATGTGTCTTATGAAAGCCGCCCTGTTGAACTCGCATAGAATATAATATCGTCGAAGAAGTGAATATATCAATTTCGCCTCTAAAAGTAGCTTTTTGTATCATAAAATTTCAAATTGACTGATTTTTTTAGCAAGAAATCTAAAATGCAATAATTTTTTTTTGACAATATTTAAATTTGCTGCTGCCTATTTTCTGAAACAAATTAGTTTAGCTCATAGGTAATGTTTGTTGTTGTGCCTGTATAAAACTAGATGCCTTGGTCTCATCGTGACGTATATTACAAATGTACGTCACGATGACGTCATTTTTACGTGGCGAAAATTTCGTACACCCCGAGACTAAGGCCCTATATGAGGAATATTAAATATTTTACATTCTTATATTTTTCTGAATTTTTTAATGAGCGTTAGTTTTGTAATTGCTTTCCCATTTTACTGCGAATTTCTTTACAATGATAAGTATACTTTCTTCGAAATTGTTATTGAATTATTAAATATTATTTTACATAGGAACGCAATTTTAAAACATCCTTGAAATTTCACTTTCAGTCCATCTACAAAATTAGATATATTTTTTTACAATTACATGCTGGATATCTTTTCCTTCGAAATAAGAAACGTATTTCCCCTATCACGGAATCTACATAAGCCGGGTTGGATTTATGTCTCGTGCAAAACATTCGTTTAAGAATAAAAAATATATTCCGCAATTGTCTCAAATTTTTCAAAGCAGTACTCAGCTGTGTAGCGTGTTGTTTTCACAATGTAATCCTAATATTCCTGAGAAGGATAATTTTGGAAGACTGGGTAAGACACAAAGTTTTGAAACTCTTTTAATATTCCTGAGAAGGATAATTTTGGAAGACTGGGTATGACACAAAGTTTTGAAACTCTTTTCAACAACTGTAGCACGATGAACGGTCACAATTGGGAAAAATCCTTCACATGACACGAAATTAAATTTCATTTTCTTCATCTTAACCTAATCATACTCAATATTCAAATAATGTCTGGGTGGTATTTCGCTGGGTTACATCATACAAACTGTTACGTAATACGCTCTACACTATAACTATATCTCTAAAACGTTACAAAGTGTGTTAACTAGCCAAGTTATAACCAAGTTTCCAGGCTCTAGCTTATAACTGTTTATTTTGTACCAAGAAATATAAACGGAAATTTCCAAACACAATGCTTTATTTCGATAATACAACGACTGATAAGGCTGATATTTAGTCCTTGTCGAACAGGAGTTTCTAATTAAAAAAATTAACATATATCTAGAAACACAAGTACCGCGTAAGATAAGTACAGTAAAACCTCGTTTATTAGACCCTCGTTGATCTGGATTTGTGGATAATCCGGATCAGATTTATAGACATTATTTTTATTTAATGTTCACATTAGATAATAGTTTTTAGCTATGATAACCAGAACATAAACTATATCCAGAACGTAACTACAAGTATGCCACATAGTCACTTTTTAGTTTGATTCAATGTACAGTTCCTGAAAAGATTGTACAATAAATTATGGTAATAAATTGCTTTTTGGTTGAGTTTAAGAAAGCTTTACTAGACTTACCAATTCTTTGTTAAGAAATTATGTGAAAAGTTATCTTTATACTTTTTAATGTCTTGTAAAGAATACTATGTGATTTTGTTACTAAACATAGTTTTATATCGTAATAAACGGTCTGCTTAGTTAAGGATTTTGATTTGTCTATTTAGTTTTTTAATGCATTTTGGTTAACAAATTTATTTTTCTCAGTTTTGGTTAACAAACTTTAGACAATTTGGCATTTTTACTTTTCAGATATTAGGGCTACAATGATGAAAGGCTGAAATTCCTAAATTCTGAGATGTGTATAATATTTCACATGTATTTTTTCTATGTTATTTATACTGTGTTAATTTTTAAATTGATTCTGGTTAACAAGCATTCTTAAAATCCCGGGCACCGCCGGATAAATTATCACCTGTGTAGGTTGATAATGTATAAATCTTAAAACTGTTCCCACATATATATTTACCGACAAACAAGAACTTTCCAATATTTTTAATTAATTTTCATTTACGAATTATTCAAATGTTGGTTAAAAAACTTTTGTGTAATTTATACATTGGTGAGAGCTTAATTATTGTAATTAATAGATTTATATTTCTGGAGAGGATGTTTCAGCTTTTAGTGGTACTATGATGAAAGGCTGAATTTACGAAAATTCTGAAGAGTTTATTATGGAGAGAAAAGGAATTTAATATGTAGAGGATGTTTATAGGAGTTTAATGTGGAGAGGAGTTGAATGGTTCGCATTCCTTAATCAAACACTTCATTTTTTAAGAGGTAATGCTGGAGTCATTCCATGGTTCTATTGGAAAATTCTGCTAAACCTGTAATTTCAGTTGTTGTTTTTTGCCCCAATGATGAAAAGCTAAATCTAGCTGCATTCTGTAGAGTTTATTATAAATTTATATATATTTATATTGGGTTTTCCTTTTATTCATGTGTATAACATTTCAAGTGTTTTTTTCTATGTTATTTATACTGTGTTTAGTTTTAAATTAATTTTAGTTAACAAAAATTAGACAATTTGACATTTTTACTTTTCAGATTTTAGTGCTACAATGATGAAAGGTTGAAATTCCTAAATTCTGAGATGTGTATAACATTTCACATGTATTTTTTCTATGTTATTTATACTGTGTTAATTTTTAAATTGATTTTAGTTAACAAACATTCTTAAAATCCCGGGCAACGCCGGATAAATTATCACCTGTGTAGGTTGATAATTTATAAATTTTAAAACTGATCCGACATGTATATTTACCGACCCACAAGAACTTTCCAATATTTTTAATTAATAAATAACCAACAATTTTTGACGGATTCGACTCTCGATTCACACACGTGCAGTAGATGGCGCCACTATTTTAAACTTTTAGTATTCCAACCCATTTGAAAACATGCACTTCGCTAAGGAGTACATTCAAGTTAAATGCAACGTCAATGTATGCAATTAATGCCAATATATATATATATATATACAGTAAAACCACGTTTATCCGGACTAACTGGGACCATAGGCAATCCGAACAATTGAAATTCATGATAATCCGGGTAATATGGGTAATAAGCAAAGCAAAATCTTTAACTAAGCAAACTTACCGTTTATTATGATAAATACTATGTTTCGTAACAAATTTACATGGTATTGTTTACAAGACATTAAAAATATAAAATTAACTTTTCACATCATTTCTAAGCAAAGAATTGGTAAGTCTAGTAAAGATTTCTTGAACTCAACAAAAAACATTTTATTACCATAATTTAGTGTACAATCTATGATGGAACTGTCAAACTAAATCAAACGAAAAAGCGAATGTTTGATATATTTGTAGTTACGTTTTTGCTATTATAGTTAAAAATTATTATCTAATGTGAACATTAAATAAAAATAATGTCTAAATATCTGTGTGTGCGCGTGGGTAAGTATGTGTGTATGTATTTATGTACATTAATTTTTCTGATGGTTTACCACCTTAAATTTGCTTCATCGGGATTCATTAGACTTGGTAGTTCTTCAGTATAATCGAACATTATATAAAAGTGAGAGGTCATAAGATCTCCCAATAACAAGGATAATTTTATTTCAACAAACAGTAAATAAGTGGGTTGTTACAGCTTAAATACTTAAATATAAAAAGGATGGCCTCCACAGTAGACCCGCACAACTCCAAATGGAGTGAATGCTGTATTACTTTATGGAAAACTGTAAAGGGCCGCAAGAAAGTAGGATAGATGGGAAGGCGAAAAATATATTACCTAACAAAAAATAAATTACAGATTCTTTTAAAATTTAATTATATATTAATATTCATTGCTTATATTATAATCCTTTCGTAATATTATAAATTTTAAAAAAAATTCCGTATGTAAAAAAATTATTCCATATATTTTAGATTTATTACATTATTCGTCTTTACAAAAGTGAGAGCTAGCGGGCCGTACGTTGCACAGCCCTGCTGTACAGGATTAAAAACTTAGCTTGATGTCTCTTCTCGCAAAAAATATTATAAATACTTATCTTGCAAAATGTTACTAATTATTAAATACCATGTAAGGAAAAAAAATTCAAATGTAGTGAAATTGTAATGAAACTACACTGTGTGTGTTGTGGTTTATTGCCTTTGACCGACAGTATATCAGATCAAGACCATAAAAGCTTTTTTTTGGCTAATGTCCCTGGGCTGACGACTGTTACACCCCAGTCAGGTGCACATAGGAATACAAGGAAATAGAAACACAAATTACAGAATTTTTATTAACAAACGATGACACCGGCGATGGACGATGGGTTGCAGCTCCCCTTTCTAGACGGGGCGGGGCTCCTTTTGCAGGCGGAAGACTAAACGGTTCCCCAGAATACAACCACGTCTTATGCGGGAATCGAACCCGCACCCACGGAGTGCCAGGCTGATGCCTTAACCACTTAGCCACTGGGCAACCCATAAAGGCTATTGGGAAGAATGGTGCGGCTCCGGTTTTGAATAGTACCACAAGAGTCGGAGTCCTAAAGGTGGCTAAAGGACCGGTCCCGTAATTTTGAACCGAGTCAAGAGACGAGACCGGTACACTTGACCCCGCACCTCCAGAGGTAAATTTGACAACTTGGAGGACACTGCAGCCACGACAGATTTTCCGTGTTTCAGCCACCACTAGTGTACACGGCGGAGGATTTGTCAGCGACCGGCATCGAACCAGAGACGTTCAGATCACTGGCTAGTTGCCTTTGCCAACTGGGCCACCGCTCCCACCAACAACACTGTAAAAATGCAATGCAATGCTTCAGGTCGAGTGAGCTACCTGTTTCAAGGTGTAGTGTTTCTGGGTAACAAATATACCTGTTTTGGGTATCCCTGTTTTTGTATCTTAACAGGATTTCCTACACTTTTAGCTATACTTCCATTTTTGCAATATACCTAAAACAGCATTTAATTTTTACAGCGTAGAGAAGGAAATTGATAACATTGAAACATACATTGAACAAAAAAATGCAGCGATAAAAAGCTTGTGTATTATACATTTTCGCTATTTAAAAATTCAATTTAAGTGGCATCGCTGCAGTAAACGAATTCAGTTTCTTTTAAAAATTTCAAACGTACAGGGATAATAACAGAGAAAGGAAATGATTATTTGAGAACGTGGCACAATTCCAATAAAAATAAAAAGGAAAATGAAAACTCGAGCATTTCACAAGAGTTATCTTTCAGCAAAATATACAACAGAAAAATTTATTTACATTAATTTAGCAAATGAATCTATCTATATCATAAAATTTCAATAAATTATAGTTTTTTCTTATAATAATAAGAAAAAAGCTATTTTTATTGGTACGAATCGATGGACATCTGGACGCATTAATCGGAAAATGCAGTTTAAATCATGTCATATAAATGCATCAAGGCATAAATAGTTTTTAGCTGCGTTCTCAGAAAATGAGAAAAAAAAGTCACATGTCTCAAATATTAAATGGGAGTCTGAGGATATAAAATATTAAAGACGAACTCACATAGAGAGATATTTTGAGACCTTTAAATGCAGTTCTTTTCTTCGCTTTTCCTGTTATGTCTGTGTTGAAGGTTCCCTTTAGAAACAATCAGTGCTGGAAATGGTTTATACATTTTTAACTGATCTATTCGAAATGATGCATTAGTTATGGAGAGAGATTATGTTACATTCATCGAAAAATTGCTACTTCAATCAACACTTCTATTCGACATAATCAAGTATTCTGATGTAATACACACACACATACAAACAAACACAACCACACACACACTCACTCACACACACACGCACACACACACACACACACACACACACACACACACACACACAAATATATATATATATATATATATATATACATATATATATATATATATATATATATATATATATATATATATATATATATATATATATATATATATATATATATATATATATATATATATATATATATATATATATACATCCTGACGAGTTACCACCTTAACTTTGCTTCGTCGCAATTCTTTACACTTAGTCCTTAACTATATTTGAACAGCATAAAAAAGTGAAACCATTTAAGTATTTTTTTGTCTTCAGATAATACAAACTCTGGGTGACTAGCATAAAATTATGGGGATACTAGAAATTGTACTCCCCCACGCATAGCGTAATTTTGAAATTTAACGCATAATGTAAGACGTATAATGTAATTTTAAAATTTGAAATATTTTCGGGTGAATAAAAACTGCAGTATTAAATTTAACCTTTTTCCCATCTTTAACTGTCAGACTTAAAGATGTTAAGTGCTCCCATTTTAAGATATATCAGGTAAAAATGTAGTATAAATTTTTCCTTTTATTACAGCCGTTACGCAATGCTACAAAAATTTTAATAGCTGAATTTCCAAAGGATCGCTTTATTGACTCATGCTAGTCTGTCTAAAAAACAGAACTGAGAATTTTTCATAAGATGAAACGGCACATATGTACAATCTACATGTTTACTTGCATTGAAATCTTATGTTTATTTAACTCCTTAAATATAAAAGAACTCTCACAAATATTAACACTCGTCAAAATAAATAACTGTTTCACACTGCTTATATCCTACGAAAGAAATTGTTTCGTAAAAGAAAATGTTTCTTTTTCATCGCTACCTTTGTTATAAACTTTTGAAATCAGTTCAAAAAGCTTCTCTTTGAAAAATATTAAAGCCATATAATTTTTTCAAAAACATGTATAAAAATTTTGAAATGAAATATTTATGTTTTACCAGAAAGCGAGAGATAGTGGCTGTTGTGTAGAGTTACCATTTGGCAAGTTCTCAGGCTATTCGGTTCAATTCAATAGTAGGAAAAATCGGTAGTGAAAGTATTTCAGTATTTTATTTGGCTTTCCCTATTTTTAACTACTTTTAGATGATGTAGATAAACTTTTAAGGGCGTCTCTTCGTTTCATTTTGACTTTCTTCTTTCATAAGAAACCTATTGTACGTCTTTATCATTATTTCAGCACATCTTTTATATCATATTGCACACCTGAACGAGTATAAAAAGTTAGAATGTCTGAAAAAAATGTTTTCTCGCGAACAAAATTAAAAATCTCTTTATGAGTCAACAGATAATAATCGCATTTGTGTGTTCTAGGTATATATCATGCCAGTACATATGTATGTTTTTTTTGTTTCCTGTTTAAGCCTGCAGTGAAACTGCTGCTTACGGGTTCAATTCCTGAGTCTATCTAGAAATTTGTGGCCAAAAAAATAAATAAATAAATAAAATGACATGCACAGTCGTTGTCGTTATAAAGTTTTTGTACATGGCTCCTCAAAAATTTAACCAGTACAAAGAATCTCTTTTAAAGCTATTCCGAAATTTTGTTTTTATTCATACATTTTTCAAACATACGATTTCAAAGTGAAAAAGTGTTATTGCCATATTTTTATTAACTTGCTTTCTTGTGTGTTTGTGTGTTTGTGTGTTTGTCAAGTACAAATCTTGCAATCGATTTTTAACTAACTTCCCGACTAGCTAGACATTTGAAACGTTTAGAATAGATCAGAACACGATGACAATGCATTTTTTAATACTTTTAGCCATCTTTAAGCAGAATTAAATTAATTTTCATTTATTTTCAGTTAATTTTGTTTTGTAGATTGGTGCAACCATCTATTGGCCGGAACGGGAATGAAAATTTAAATGCAAGTTAACTTCCAATTAACTTCATTTTCTTTCAAGTTGATGGGATAATTCACCAAAAACAATTTTAAAAAGTATTTATTAATACATAGAATCGTCAAGTTTATATGATTCAAAAGAAAATTTTAAAACATGGTATAGAAAAAGTTCTTTTTATCTTGTAATTATTTATAAAATTGTGTTTGAGAAAAAAAATTTTAAAAATTTAAGGAATAGTCACTTTTACGCCGTATGAAAACTCACACTATAAATTTATCCATAGTTAATAAATTAGTTTATATTGATAATTTCCTCCTTAATATATAATATGGGCACGATAATTACCCTGCTGTTGAAAAGCTGTTGAAGTTTGAGAACAGATTAAAAAAGACAAAATTATCCTAAAATTGAATGCCTTTTTCAGTTTGTGCCCGCTCCACACATACACACACGCGCTTATTTTAAGACTCCTGTATACTAACTCAATTGGATACGCTTACCTCAATCTTAACCTATGGAGAAAATGTGTCTACTATTTACAGCTACATAAATGCTGATAATGACATAAAAATTGTGTTTTCAGATAGCTTGAACTTTTCTGCACCTTGCAACAGGAATTCATTATATAAATTTCGTCCACCAAAGGAATTTATGAGCGTGTATCACACACACTATATCACACACACTGTATCAAACACACTATATCAGATTTTTTCCCCGAATAATTTAAATTTTAAAATATTGTTTGCATTTAAAAAAAAACGAAAAATTCCCCAAGGTGTAAATTTTCTTTCTCTATTACGGAGTACATTAAAAAAAATCTTTAAATCCAAGTCTTCAATACTTGGACTGACTTTCTCCATAGGTTAACATTGAGGTGAGTGAATCCAGTGGGGTTAGTACACAGCAGCTTTAAGGGAGAAAGGGATGAACTTTTACCTAATTTTTAAAAAATTTTATTTTACTCTATATACCACATCAAAATAATTAATATTTTTTATTAATAACATTGCAGTCGCTTCGAATTTACAAATGAGTGTGGAAGAATAAGACCTGTTTTTCAAAAATTTGTTCAAAAATGCTACAATTTTTCAAAATTCTCTATACGCTTTAATTTTCTTCTGATTTCTTATAAATTTCTCAGGATTGAGGTGTTTGTCAGAAAATGTACATAGTTTTTTAAAACCGCATACACTTTTCAAATTTATAGACCATGAAATAAAGTAAAATCATGAAAAAAAAACAGAATTTAAAAAAAAACACTTTTAAGTCTTTAGATTCATGCAAAAAAATTTAATTGCAAAATTATGTTTATATATATATGGTAAACTCATATTTAAAAAAATTAAGATTTTTAAATCATATGGAATATATATGAAGTATTTTGAAAAATGTCATCATTTTTGAAAAAAAGTTTGAAAAACAGGCATTATTCTGAAATAAAATCTTCATTTTGAATCCTAAGTCACTTCAATGTAGTAAAAATAAGTATTAATAATTCTCACACTGTATGTAGAGTTAAAAATTGAAAATTAGTAAATTCGAGATTGTACGTCCCTTGTACCCCTTGACATTTTTAATTATCATTTGCTACTTCCTTTCCAATCTACACTGCACATCTGACACTCATGTAAATTAACACTCTTGCGTACATGGAAAACAGGAAACAATGATAATCCTATATTGGCACCGTGGACAGAAATGAAAATGGGTATGGATTATTAATATTGTGGTTGTTGTGTGATGACAGCGTTTTGTCAGTCGCCAGTAAAAATTTACAGAAATTTCGCATTTAGAATTTTTTTCCGCCACCAACGAATTTATCTCCCTGGGTTCTTCCCCCGGCCGTGTCGCTCCTTTTCCCAAATTTTCCATCTTACTATTTTTAGCTTCTCTTTGAAGCTCTACTATTATCTCAATTCGACCTTGTATGACCCCGGGGGGGGGGGGCTTTTTTTAATTATTTTGGACTTTTTTTAAAAAAATTTCTTTTTTTAAGAAATGAATATATATATATATATATATATATATATATAACTGACACGGAGCGTGTTTTGCTCCCGTGATTAAATATTATTCCAGCAGTCGTCATATTCTTTAATTAGTTGGGCGAGTGGGAGGGAATGGATCACAATAAAGTCAACTACTTTTTAATCCTTATTTATTGCGTTCTTGAAGTAAATACGCTCTAGGGTACTTTTTCCCTCATAGCCATTTGTCGACCTACCCGGCACAACTGTTCGTTGAGAGCTTCCGCTCTCAACGAAATTCCCATCCAATCTACCGCCTAAACTTAATTTCCTCCGAGCTCCTGCTGCACGGCGCAAGTGCAGACCTCAACCTTGGTCATCTGGACCCTTATTATTGCTGATCGTACAATTTAGCTTCGCGCCCAAAGACCTGTACCTTTCTAAAAATAAATCCTCTCGCCTTGCGTACATGGAAAGTCGCTTTTAAAGGATGATTCCCCACTGAAAAATCCGCGCGCTTTGTAAATGAAATGCTAGATTCTTATTACTTTAAACCCCCTTTCCCCGTACTTCTCAACTATATTTTGACAGTTCAGTTATGTTTTGACATATATATATATGTCAAATATATATATATAAATATATATATATATATATATATATATATGTGTGTGTGTGTGTGTGTGTGTGTGTATATATTTATATATATACAGGGTGTTTCATATTGAATGGGACAAAAAGATTAGCATAGTACAAATTATGTAATTGATTTATTTAGCCGAAACAAATTAATTCTGAAACTACAATTATACAAGTTTTATTTGGCAACAGAGAAAAATCTTCTAGTTACGAAATCGCCACTAGAGGCGCTGTTAATCGAAATGGCGCCATCCGTCTAGGAGAAAGCGTACTGTGTTTTGGAATAAGCCAAAACTTTTATGTTTATTGTTCCCTCAGTTGGAGGAAGCGGTTCACGGTTTCATTCTGCAGCAAGACGGTGCTCCACCACATTGGCATAAAAACGTACGTCAGTACCTGAACGATAGTCTACCTCATTGCTGGATTGGCCGTGCTGGGTCAAAAGATACGCCATTGCTTTATTGGCCATTGAGGTCACCAGATCTAAGCTCTTGTGATTTTTTCATAAGCAGTTTTGTTAAAGACAAAGTATTCGTGCCTCCATTTCCGAAGGACTTACAACAACTGAAGCAGCGGATAACTGGAGTGCTCGAATCATTAACAAAGGATATTCTATCACAAGTGTTGCAGGAACTGGAATACCGCATAGATATTTATCGTGTCACCGGAGGGGCACATATAGAACATCTATAGAAACTTGGATAACTATAGTTCCACTGTAAATTTGATTTATCAAAATGAAGCAATTTCAGCGTTCACAGGTATGCTTTCTTTTTGTCCCATTCAATATGAAACACCCTTTATATATATATATATATATATATATATATATATATATATATATATATATATATATATATGTGTGTGTGTGTGTGTGTGTGTGTGTAATGAAAATGAAATAAACGTGGTGTTTGAGCATCAGGGACGAGTAATCGTAGAGTCTCAGACAGTCTTGTTGTAGTCGTACCACAGGGGAGATAGGCAAATGGAGAGGGGAAAAATAGACCGGAGGGACTCAATCCAATTTCTTCAGGTGGTCGTGGCATATCCTTTCGTCATGGAGAATCATAGACATCCAAACCGTTGGTGTAATAATCCTTTTTATTGTTGGATTGTTTTATTTAAGCGGAGTTACAGTTCGTTATTTATACAGTTTATGCTCATTACAGGACTGTCATCTTTCAAAACTATCCGGAGGCTGCCTAAACAGCACAACATAGATCAAGGAACGTAGCGTAATTTACGACATGTTGATAGGACGGACGTAGACACACAAAAGCGCGAACGAAACTAAATCTCTCGCCCAAGTATGAATCAAGTGAACTTCTGATTGGTCAAAACATTGCGGCTGACTCTCACGTCAGATGAGGTGATCTGCGTCGGAAGTTTGTGGAACTTTCCACGTTACATAAGCTGCTGGCCGCGCGTGGCTTTAGGGGGAAAATAATAGATTATTTCGGTTAATCCTAGGTCAAATTTAAGCTGAGGGACGATATTCTATTGCGATAAGGTGAAAGAATTTTGAATAGATGTTTTATTTATTGAAAATGAAAGAGGTTATTGTTTTATATATATATATATATATATATATATATATATATATACATATATATATATATATATATATATATATATATAAACTTGAAATAAAAAATTTATAAAAAATTTAATAAATAAAACTTTAAACTTGTGTCTTCTACAATGGGCCTTTGTCTTATCTTAAAATGTTTTTTTACCTTGTTAATAAATTTCTCACGCTCTAAATTTTAATATCTTAAAATCTTGTTTAATTTTTTTATCTTTTAATTAAAAAAAAAGTTTTTTTAAGTGAATTTTTCTTATTTTCTTCTCTCTCAATTAAATGCAATCAGTTATTATTTTAATTATTTAAATTTTTAATTTTCTTCTACTTTCTCGTTCAATATTTTCTTAATTTGATATCTTTTAATTACTGAGCACATGTACTGTGATATTCATAACTTGCTTACAGGAGATGAAGTCGTTACGATCCAGGAACTCCACTGTCAACAATCAAATACGTTCGAACAACCAAGTTATCGGCTATGTTTAGCTGAAGCTCAGGCAACAAGGGCGAAATATGGGTCCAAGGCTGCTGGTTACGCTTGAGTTGTGTGTATTTGCATTCGTGTAAAGTCATCTTGACGTCTGAGAACGAGGCTAAACGAGGATTGCCACATGATGAGGAGAGCACTGGGGAAGATAACTTGTGCGAAAAGATAAATGGGAATAGAACTGGAAAGAAGTAGAAGATATCTACGGCAAAACCGAGTTCCACGGCTTCTGAGTACACTACAGGTGTATATATTTGCAATAAAGGATTATAATCAGAGCTTATAATGAACTACGTATATTGTATTAATTAGGACTAGTTGATACCCGTCAAAACATGACAGCTAGATAAATGCTAAATAAATGCACAATAAATGCACAAATTATACTCAATACATCATTGCCAAATGTTGAAAATCATAATAATGCGCAGAAAAAAAAATTAATGTGCTTAAGCAGCCTCGTGCTTAGTAAGTATCGAAAGCAAGATTTAAAAATGTCACTGAGCATGCGCAGAAAACAATTTTCTTTAATCGTAAATTATCGCTAATTAAACAGCGCGAAATAAACAATTTCCATCAGGTTTAATCTTATATTTCACAAACATAATTATCATAAAAATAAAAATGGCAGAGAGAGATCTAGAGAGACTCCTTTGAATAAACGATTTTATCATTAAACCGTCACTGAATATGCGCAGAAACAGTGAGTTTCTAAAGACAAATTCAAACATGCCACTGAGCATGCGCAGAAATGTATTTTTTTAATTGTAAATTATCGCTAATTAATAGAAATTGAGGTTACCAATATGAAGTAAATGGATGCAGTAGTTTTCTTTCACGGACTGCCCAAAAAGTCGGGTTAGAGACTTAAATATATTGATTTCAATGAAATTAATAAAATCAGCATGGGTTTTCGGTTTTTCTATATAAAAAAATCTCATTTTTTTCTTTATTCTTATTCATTCGAGAGTCATTGTGTTGCAACACAAACCACCTAAACAAAGGAGGCTCTAACATTAATATGGTACAAGTCATTTAGTATTATTCTCAGTCGAAGCGTTCAGTAAATTTATAAGTTTACTTTTAAATGTGTTAATCATATATCATACACATTTTAGATATTTTTTTTCTATTGTTGTTGTTGTTGTATCTAATCCCTCCTGGTCTAGAACCGCTAGACAAGGAGGGTCCAACATTACGCTAAATATACACTGCTGGCCACTGTAAATGCAACACCCTGAAGGAAACATGCAAATAACATGAAATTTACAACATGCATTAGCGGAGGTGAGATATGCAAATGATTATAATTTCAGCGCAGACGCACATCACGCGCGCCTGTGGCGCCACTTCAAAGCGCTATTTAAGGCTTGGAGATTTCGACGATTTCAAGTTCAGCAATTGTGTTTTTCTTGTGGTTTTTTCAAAAAAACGATCAATTATGCCTCGTCGAAAACAGCGATCATCTTTTGATCAAGTATCCGAGTTCGACAGAGGAAGGATAGTGGCCTACCGAGATTGTGGATTATCTTTCAGGGAAATCGGTAGTCGTGTTGGACGAAACCAAACAACTGTAATCCGGATATGTGATAGTTGGATGCAGGAGGGTACGACGGACCGGCGTGTTCGATCGCATCCATCTCAGCGCACCACTTCACGTGATGACAGGCAAATTGTGCGCATGGCAGTGACGGATCGGTCAGTCACATCACGAACCATAGCACAGCACATGCAGTCTGTAACGCATCATCCAGTGTCTGCGCGTACCATTCGACGCCGTTTGCAGCAGAGTGGTCTGTCCGCAAGACGTCCATTGCTTTGTCTACCCTTGACGCAGAACCGCAGGCGTCTCCGCCGTCAATGGAGCATAAAAGAAGGATGTGGACGGCAGAATGGAATGAAATTGTCTTTACTGACGAGTCACGCTTCTGTCTGCAACACCACGATGGTCGCATTCGAGTCTGGAGACACCGTGAAGAGAGGATGCTGAACAGCTGCGTTATGCACCGCCACACTGGTCCTGCACCGGGTATTATGGTATGGGGCGGTATTGGATATCACTCTCGCACACGTCTAGTACGCATTGCCGGTACTTTAAACAGCCAGCGCTACATCTCCGAGGTGTTGGAGCCAGTTGTCCTTCCTTACATTCAGGGCTTGCCCACAGCGATATTTCAACAGTATAATGCGCGACCACACGTGGCACGCATTGTCCAACGGTTCTTCGTCAATCGCCAGATTGAATTGCTTCCCTGGCCGCCTCGCTCTCCGGATCTTTCGCCGATAGAAAACATGTGGTCCATGGTTGCTCTACGATTGACCCAGATTCCATCCCCAGCTGCCACAGCAGATCAACTTTGGCAAGGTGTGGAAGCTGCTTGGTCTGCTGTACCCGAAGAACTCATCCAAAGTCTCTTTGAATCAATGCCGAGGCGTGTGGCAGCGGTGATCTCCAACAATGGCGGCTACTCTGGCTACTGATTTTGGCAGGAACCACACTTCACAGAAGTCTATAAATTTAATCATTTGATACTTGGTCAACATGTTAGCTACAAAATAAATTTTGTTGTGATATCTCTTGTCTTTCTTGGTGTTGCAATTTGGGTGGCCAGCAGTGTAGTACAAGTCATTTAGCATTATTCTCAGTTGAAGTGTTCCGGAAATTTGTAAGTTTACTTTTAAATGTGTGAATCATAAATCATAAATCTTTTAAATAATGTTTTTCTGTTGTTGTGTGCTGTTGTTGTTGTTGTTGTTGTTTCTTATCCCTCCTGGTCTAGCACCGCTAGACAAGGGGGGTCCATGAGACCATATATCTTCAGTAGGTCCATTAAAATGAGAGGATGGGTAATAAAGTCCTCCCTAACGTTCTTCTATTTATGTAATGTATTTATCCTAAATTCCATTTTCCGTATACCTTCAACTCATTTCTTCATCATAATCTATCTATATATATAAAACAGTTCCGTAACTGACTGACTGACTGACTGACTCACTGACTCACTGACATACAACGCACAGACCAAGCCGCTGGACCTAAAGGGCTGAAATTTTGCATGGCGATTCTTCTTATGGTGTAGGGGTGCACTAAGAAAGATTTTTGAAAAATTCTTCTTGGATTTTTTAAAATTAAATTCTTTAGCTGTTTTGTAATTTTTTTTTTGTGTTTGCATTTAGAATAATAATTTGAGGGTTATAAAATTTATATCACAAGAAAGATCATAAAATGATCCTTAATATGAAATCTCTTTCGAATCTTTACCTCCATTTCCTGATTTTTGGTGAATTTTTAAAGATTAATTTTTAGAATTTAATTTATTAAATGCTGATCACGTGATTTCTTTTTCTGATACTTTAAATAAATTTATCGTCACGTGCATAACAAAATAGACAAAAAAATATTTTTTTTCTTTCTAATGCAGCAGACGATTGGATATTATCCAAAAAAAATAAATATCCCTTACGATATTTTTATAAATATATATGCATATGTATATATAAATATATATATATATATATATATATATATATATATTACATCAATTGTATACATTGATCGTCGTATTTATTATAAATATATATATTTATCTTTTTTGGCATTAATTGCATACATTGACCGTTGTATTTAATTTGAATGTACTCCGTAGCGAAGTGCGGGTTTTCAGCTAGTGTCATCTAAAACTTATCAGTCCAAAAGTTATCCCATATTTTTTTAGCGGTTTTCTATACCTTCGGGCATGTGACGTATTTTAATTGAAAACTTTTCATAACACAAAACTCTAGAGCATAGTACAATCCATCTGTACTCCCATCCCTAAAAATAAATTACAAGCCTTTTAAGCAAAATTAATTACATTCCGGATACTCTTAAATGGAAAATGTACAGATGCGTGCCGTTTCACTCCTAAAGGGAAGCAGCTGATCCGAAGTAAATAGTTAAAGGGAAAAAAATTGCGAAATAATTTGATAAAGTTCGTAAAACTTATCCATCGGCGTGATGAAAACTGTTTCCAATGGCATCGATCAATTTGGATAAAATAACTGAATCAACTGGAATTCAATTAATTATTTTAGCAGGAGAGTTTTTAAATGAAATATTCTTGTTTTTAATGTCAAATATCCCTGCAGCTCATCAGATTTATTTTTTTAAATTTACCAATAATGATTAACCTCCAGAAATTCTATATCGGACCTATAATAAAAATCATGAATTAACTTTTTCTTGCTTTTAAATATTTCTAGTTTTTCTGTGACTAAAGATATATTTTGATAAGTCTGGAATTGCAAATTAAGGTACATTAATGACATACAAAAAAAGAGTCGTATGAATATTTTAACGTAGGTTTATGTTCCTCCATAACGGTCCTGCGGAAAGGAAAATTTCAGACGCTAAAACTGTCCGTCCATCCGTCCTCACGAGTTATAATTTTGGCAGCGCGCCAAACCCAGTCTATCACTTGGACAAGTCAAGCAGAAAAGTACCAATATGCGTCAAAATTTTGACATATATATGTGTTAAAGCTATTTGCTCGTCAAGAGATGGCGCTGTGAGCGCTGCAAATGTAAAAGACGACAGATGTTGTAATGACGCGAAACAGAGCGGTCATGATCTAACGTTATCCAAATAAAGTGTTATTTTATAGTTAAATGAGTCTCCTCTTTGAAGTCGCACGTACACGCGAAAAAGAAAGGTCGCGCAGGTTCATACGTCAGTGGACATTTTTGACCAAAGCTTTAAAAGGGAAGACAACATATGTACATATATACATAGGCACATATGTATAGATACATATATACATACAAAAGAGGTAAACAACGATAAGTAATCCTACATTAATAACCCGCGGTAGTTTCGTTAGTAGAGACTACCTGAATTTTTTAATTAAATATAGAGGTTAGAAATACCCTGAACAATAATGATATAAGTTGTTTTCTCAGCACTACCCCGAATGGGATGGCTATTCTAAAGGTCAAGGTATGGCTTCTGGACGGACCAAGGTCATCTGGATCTCTTACTTTGAATTAAATTCAGTATGTAAGGTATGACCAGCAGATCAATCGTGATTCACCGATTGATAGCGAAAAGCTACTCAATTGATAGCTTCCAAGTTAGGATTTTTAATTTCCCATTTTAAGTGCTGCATTGTGTCAATGACGAGACTCTTAAAACATTTTTAGTGGGAACTCTATATTTTAAAGAGCATATTTTGACAGTTTTCAATCAACTGTAATATGTAAATTCAGACTTCGGTATTGCTGGGCTACATAATGTCTTACTCTAAAACAGGGGTTCCCAACTTTTTTCCTACATCCACCCCTTTTAAAAGAATGATTTTCTTCATCGCCCCCCTCACATTTTTCTCTATAATATACAGCGTACAACATAATTATGATACTAATAATTGAACATAAAACATTTAAAGATAACAGTTTGACTATGAATATGAACAAAAAATTAGAAAGAGTGGTTCATTGAGTTTATGTTTTATATTTGTACTATTTTCATTTTTAATTTCACAAATGTAAACAAGATTTCAGAATAAGGCTGTAACTGCACAAACAATGCCAAGAGAAAAACGAAACTGCTTCTGATTGGTTGCATCGGGAGGACCCATGTGCTGTTTAAGGTCCAGCAGGTTTCCCCTGTCCTGCATAGTGTTGGTACTAAAATAAAAGCAGACTGCGGCATTCGAGACATATACAAAAGGCCCGTTGCACAGACGGCGTTTTTATCCGTGGCGGAAAAAATCCGTCGACGTCGGTCTAACAATAGACCACAGAAGTCAACTGGAGCTTGCTCACTGGGCGGAAAAAAAACGATCGGTAAATTTTCCGTCGGTAAATTTTCCGTCGACGGTAGCTTGTGCAGCTGTCGAGTGCCACTGTTCGCCGGCAGATGTTTTAACTTCTGTTGGAACGACGCCGAAGTATTTTTTCCGCCACGGATAAAAACGCTGTGTGTGCAACGGTACAAAGCGTCATAACATTCGACTTTAGATGCGTGGATCACTTTGCCCTATGCAAATTTGTATTTATACATATTAAAACGGATATTATTATCTAATAATTACATTCCTAAAAAATTAAATTAAATTTTAAAACAGAAAAATTTATCATAGACCCACAATAGACCTCTGGAATACTATAGACCCTTTTTAAACTTCCATCGACCCCCAAGGGGTTCACCTGTACACCGTTGGGAATCCCTGCTCTAAAAAGTTTGTTAGAACTGTTGGTTACTTCAGTATCGGAGTGCTTAAGAGTTTGAACCAGCATTGCTCTCGTTGAGGGCACATTACAATAATACCCGTATTATAACTGATATTTCAATCCGGGTCCACACGGTGGAATTCGCGATGTGTGTTCGGATGAATGTCATCAAGATAAGTGTCCGCCACGATTTAAAAAAGAGTAGTTAGAACTAGAGTTTAAAAAAAAGTGATACAATAATTGAATATTTTCAGTTTACTTTTCAAACAAAATTTACATCGAAAATTTAAAATAATTTCAATATAAAAAGAACTTTTTATATACCATGTTTTTAAATTTTCTGATGAATCATATAAACTTGACAATTCTATGTATTAATAAATACTTTTTTAAATTTTTTTGATGTATTATCCCATCAACTTGAAAGAAAATGAATTGGAAGTTAACTTGCGTTTAACTTTTCGTTCCCATCCCGGCCGACAGATGTCTGCACCAGTTTACAAAACAAAATTAACTGAAAATAATGAAAAACATGGTAAAAATCTGCTTAAAGATGGCTAAAAGTATTTAAAAAATGCATTGTCATCGTGTTCTGAGTTTCAAATGTCTAGCTAGTCGGGAAGTTAGTTAAAAATCGATTGCAATATTTGTACTGGACAAGCACACAAACACATACACAAACAAGAAACAACTTAATAAAAACATGGTAATAATTTTAAACTATTTGGGACGCAATAACATTAAAATCTCAACAAAATTATTGGAAATTCAAAAGAAAAATTCGTTGAGAAAATGTAACTACGTATGTATTAGTGGATTTATTTTTACATAATTTTTTAAAGCTTAAACATACGTTTGTATGTCAAGTTACAGATAATAAACTTGTGAGTTTTTAGTTAATTGCGTGTTTGCCCGCTCCGTAATAAGTCATACTTTTTTCTACAATATTTCTAGCTATGCTTGTGTTCTAAATGCAAGAAACTCGGACAATTTCAGGTTTACAAAGCTATTACAGAATATGTATGCTTTCATAGGTTCATACAGATTCCTAGAGATTTATGAAACTGTTAAAAAAAACTGTGATTTTATGTGTGGGAGCTTTCTAACTTTTCGCCAGTGGCGAAAGTAAATTGTAGTGATTCCTGAAATTTTATTATGTGACAAATGACGGTCGTTTGGCCACCAAGCCATTAGATCACAGGCTCTATAATATTTTAAAACATGGGACTTAAAATTTAAAAGTGCTGAGCACAAGTTAGCATGTAAAGCAGTCATTTGATGATTTCAATGCCAGAAAATGTAGTTGGGCGAATCAGCCAGGCCAATCCTTGATTCCCGAAATAAAAGCTAATTAATTAATTATGGGAGGTATAATAAGAGTCTTTGAAGGAGATGATAGTGCTTGATGCAAATTAACGTTACATTGTCTTATTGTTTGAATGAAATCAATATTACATATTCTGACCAAATTAATTTTTTTTCCTCTAATGAAAAGTAAATTAAATTTACCAGAAACATCTTGAATTCCTAAACAATTGAAATGTTTCCGAATTTCAATTGTTCAGGAATTGAAGATATTTTATCTTGGACTCGGGAAGAATTGAAATATTTGTTCAATTGTTCAGGAACAAATATTTCCTGATATTGGTTCCTGATAAGAACAAAGCTATTTGTTCGGGATTATTTTTATACATTTTATATAGCAGTAATATGTTATCATAGTCCTATTTTTATTACAATATTACTTAGAAATAATCGTAAAACCCTTGTAATATTGTTCTAAAGATAGGAATACAATCACATACATTGTTTTTTTAGAGATCTTTCTTTTAAAGTACACACAAATTCTTGTTTAATCGTAACTAACGGGACGCTTATAACAGAGAAAAGAGTGGGATTGGGGAAAAATAAAGTTTTTAAAAAAAGCTTTATAAAAACTCCCGGAAAAGCTCTTCAGATCCTAGCCAGTCATTACATAAAACAAAGCATAGGTTCTGGGCAACCAGCTACGAATTTTTTAATTATATTTGTAATATACCATTTATATTCTGATGCCATTTTCATTTTGTTATACCAAGCGTCGGTCCGTTCGTGGCGATCGTGTAAAAAGACAATTTAAAAAAAAATGGATGAATCCACAAAGTAGTTGCGGGATTGTCGGATTATTACGAATGTGCTACTTTTTAATGCCTTGTGTCTAGTTTTAAAGCATCAAATTCTAATTGTTTGTTATTCAAATAAATTTAGTTTTGTGACCTATATATTTATAAAAAAAGCCTTACATATATCTTAACACCATCTTAATACTCACTCTCTCTCTCTTTCTCTCTCTCTCTCTCTCACATAAACACACATATATATTGTTACGAATTTTGCAAATATTGCATTTTGTTTCGTTAAAATGGCTTCTATGGAAGAACTCTTATAGCTATGTATTTAACATGGGAGTCTATAGGAATCTCGCCAAATGGGCGATGGATTTTGTGACTTATTGTAGTCGCCAGATTTGGCGATATTTCTCAAAATTTGACGACATTTCGCCAACTTGCCGACTAAAGCTTTCTGGAAGATTCTAGAAATATCTACCTGTGACTGACCTATTGAGGGCGCTTTGGAAATCAATAAATATACCTGGCATTGGCATTGGAACTCAGTTGAACTTCCTAGTGAGAAGTGAATGTGTTGTAACTGCGTTAATTGGCGTGTATTGTATTGAATATTCTGGTATCCTGACGTGTGTTTTTAGAAATATCTGCTGTATAGAAGGCAGTTGTTACGTCTTTTATATTTGAATTTGTGTATACGCCTGAAGAATTTACAAAATAATTTTAGTTATTGTGTAATTTCTGAAAAGATTCTTATTCAATCCTAACGAACACAGGAAAACGGAACAATATATATATATATATATATATGCAATATTTTGTACACTTTAGTATGTACACGTTTTTAAGAAGTGTCATTCATCTCCTAAAACGAATTGAGTAGTTTTATTATTTATTAATTACGACCTTCAGACCTTTCACTTTATTCAGAATATTTTATTAAAAACGCTATACATGCTAAAAATATTTAATAAACGAAGAAACTGAAAGTAAATACTTGCAAAAAGACACCTCTTCATAAATATCAAGTGGTATATTCATAATAAAAAAAACGAATGCTACATCAGGGTGTTTAGCATCTTTTCCATGCCTAGCTTATTCATCTTATGAAAAGAAATGTATTTGTTTTTTGTTTCCATCCGTTTCCTAAGCGATTACGATAAAGATTTTAATTTAAAAATTCCAGAGTACATGAGATATTAAATCTGAAGTGACATCCATTTCAAAAGGAGCATTATTTTAATTTGCAGATTCCCATTAAAATGTCACGCAAGGAAATTAAAATATACTGAGTTATGTGTAGAAAGCGAAATTCTGCCAGGAAGAAAAATGTATTTAGTAGCATGAGCTCTGCTTAAGTGAGATTATTTGCTATGTAATGTATTTTCGAAGTATTAAATGAAAATATATCATTAATTTTCGTCATATATACTGTGCCTCCTACATTAGAATTGTCGTTTCATGCAATTATAGCTAAATTACTTGCATTTAAGGAAGATATGATTTTTATTTAAAACTGAAGGATTTGTGATTCAATTCCCATTTTTCAAATGGTATGTGATTTATTATACGCAACATTTCTGCATGATAGAAAAAAGAAAGGAAGTTTATTATGTAAGAGCACAATATACAGTATACCCACTAAAGTCCCTTGCCACCCTCTTAACTTCGGAACGGCTACTGCTAAATTCATATAAGTGGTGCCTAGGTATAGTAAAGTAGCCAGAAGCTACTCAATGAAACCGCCTACTGCGCCACCTGGTGGAAAACTACGGAGTTAGCTTTCCTATCTCGAAAACGGAACGAGATAAGGAAAAAAGTGATTTACAAAGTTGTAGAACATCATGGATTTAGTAATTAAAGACCTTGTGGACATTAATGCGGAGAATAGTACGGTTAAAACGCGCATTTGTCTTTTCGTGATTTCCTACACTGTGACGTGACAAAACGATCTGAGAAAGAAAAAAACAACTAGTTATAACAATATATCTTTATTTATCATGTTCAAACTTCTCGCCGTCAGCTGCAATGCACATTTGGATCCTCGTTTAAATGTCACGTTGCACTGTTGGAGCACAGAGCGTGACACGTTGGCACAAGCGTCTGCAATGCTTCGTTTAAGGTCCTTCAATGTTTGTGGAGGGTCGGCATACACTTTCTGTTTCTGGTATCCCCACAGGAAAAATATCCAGTGGAGTCAGATCAGGCGAACGTGAAGGCCACCCTTTGAAACCGCCATACCCAATTATTTGGTTCCCGAATTCCTTGACGAGGTCCTGCTTCACTGGAAATGTCTTATGAGCAGGCGCGCCGTCATGTTGAAACCATAAATTCCTAAGATTAAACAACGGCAGCTTCTCCACAAAATCGGGTATTACATTCTGTAGCAATTGCAAATATCATACACCCGTTAACGTGCCACTGTAAAATATTGGGCCGATCAGCTGGTTATTGTAAATTGCACACCAAACGTTAATAGCATACCGCATTCGATGTCGAACATCAGTAAAACATCTAGGATTTTCCAGCGCCCAGTAATGGGTGCTTTGCCTATTGTACATGCCATTCCGTGAGAAGCATGCCTCATCCGTTCACACTATATTTGTCAAGAATGTTGGCTGGACCTGTATGTGATTCATGACGAAGTTGCACCATGCATAGCGTCGCTCGGCATCCCCGTCCACTAAAACCTGTTGAGGCGTTGATCGGTATGGATGAGAGCCTAATTCGCTTAGGATTTTCCAAACCTGACTTTTGCAGAGGCCATAGTGTTGACTCATCACTCTTGTGCTGCATTTCGGATATGCGAGTGCGTATGCTAATACCTCATCCGATTGAACTTGCCTTTCTACCTTAGCTAGTTCTGCCAGATCGAGGTCGACTAGTAACGCAGCCTGTCTCCCTTAAACGTTTTACAACAGTTAGGATGGTCCGATGAGAAGGATCTGGGCCTGTAGGGAAATGTTGCCGGTACAACCTTGCTGCTGATCGTGCCTTGAGTCCACATTCACCGTACAGTAAAACCATCTCACAATACTCAGCTTTGAGATACTCAGCCATGACCATGAGCATTAACGTACTACAACCCCAAGAAGATGTCTCTTTTATAGCTGTCTCAGGTGAACAGGCGTGACGTTTCTTACGTATGTGCATACTGCGAAAATTTCGAATACCAAGCGCAAGTTGCGTTCAGTTGAGGCGACACCATTTTACACGATTATTGTCAATTCTGTTTATTGTCAACTCTGTTTATAAGGACAATCAGTACAAGGATGCAAACCTCTGGGTTTGAATCGGGGTCCTTTTGATTGGGGATCACAAGCGATATACCACTGTGCACATTGCGGTGTCGTGTTTTTCCCGAAAGATAATCATTTCTCCTTCCGTTCAAGTTTCCTGCCGTCACAGTGTAGGAAATCACGAAAAAAAAATGCGCGTTTTATTCTTTCTACTCTTAGCATTAATGTCCACAAGGTGTCTTTTCTTACTAAATCGATGATGCTCTACAACTTTGTAAAACACTTTTTCCCCTATCTTGTTCCGTTTTCGAGATAGGAATGCTAACTCCGCAGATTTCTACCAGGTAGTGCCGTAGGCGGTTTCATTCAGTAGCGTATGGCTACTTTACTATACCTAAGAATATACCTATACCTATACCTTTACTATACCAAAGACACCACTTTTATGAATTTAGTAGCAGCAGTTTCAAAGTTAAGAGGGTGGAAAGGGACTTTAGTGGGCATACTGTATATAGTTCACATGCTTTCATTTGGTCAAACTAATTAACCCACAGAACAAATTTTCCCAGCTTAAGGGGTCAGGTACCAGACGTACTGACCTATTTTTTTGTTATTCATACGTCAACAATTTTCGGTTCATTTCATGTAAACCTTTTTGTGCCAGCCAATAAATACTCGGATATGATTGCAAAAAGTGTGTAAGCAGTATGTCATCTCGAAACAAGTGGAGGGATTCATTGGTCGAAGACCGCAGAGCGAAAGAATCCGCTGCTGTTTGTTTGACCTTGTTTTCAATTTTTAAGCGACATTCTCTCAATTACTAATTTATGGTCCAAACATTCATTAGATGGAGGGCAGTAGGACGAATGAAGCAAGACATTCAACAAGTTTGGCAGTTTCAGTGTAAATGACGTTCGTGGTACGCAGCTTTCACAATCATACAATAGAACACAGTTTCTGGTGCCTTCCTGGCAATTTTAATAGGATCACCTTCTGCAGGTTATCGACATTTAGCAGTTTTCCTTATATTTGACTCTGTACCAGAGCCAATGCGGTTAAACTTGATGATGGAATCAAGAAATAAGGTGAGCAGTATCATATTATAATATACGGGAAGCTAGGAAGTTCCGGTCATTCTGATGAATTAAAACAGTGATGTAACCAACTGGTTTAAACAGGGCATCGTTACGTAAAAACTCTCATATGTGGAGCCCCCCAAACTGTGTACCATCACTAACTGATTCCCAAAAACTGTCATGATGCCCTAACAGCGTAAGGTGGCCTTTCAAACAGCCGCCGGGATCGTAAGAAGCAATCCCTAAAACCCTTTTTGACTCCGTAGATGGAAAAAACTACTAGCGTTCGTGCCGACACCCTCTGAACTCTGCTTGCTGAGAAAGGATGTTTGTCAGTCGATCCAATGTTTTCCTAGCTGGTAGCAGCATATTTTCGTGTCTGCCTGTAGCCTTGTTAAAATTGTGTAATTCTGTAAGTAATTGTTATGTTTTCATTAAATTAGTTAAAATGTCACCTAGGGTTTCATTTTTTTTACTGTCGGGATCAAGTTTACTTTCTGCCTGAAGTCAACAGTTCTCGGTTGTTATGTGACTGTTCCGGCGAATGGCCGCAGTGATAACAATAATTAACAATGCCAAACGGTTTATTTGTGCTTTTAAGGGTTAAACTTTCAAATAAACAAGGGTTCCGCTTTCAAGTAGCACTGAAATACTAAATTCTTAACAGAACTTACGTGTAAAATTTGAAGTAACAAGCAATAGGCCTTTCACTTACATGCCTATGTAAAGATTTCTCAATATCTCCTGAAACCTTTCTAGTTCGACTCTAACCTTACGATCTCTCGAGGACCCCTTCACTTCACATCCTTCCTTTATCAGATCTTTCCTTTCAATTCTTCCAGTTTGCCAGAAAATTAGCAGATCAACATTTTCATTGCAATCATGAATAAAAATTGAACTTGAATGATCGGCATTAGTCATTTCGGAAAGTGTGTAGCAACTCTGCGTCACCCACACTTGCGCGCAAGTAATGATTAAAGTTGAATTCTCGTCCTTAGCCACTTCGAAAAATAAGTTTGAGATAGCAAAGGAAAGAAATAAAATAAAATATATTTTTAAATCTTTGCAACTTATCTACAATCCCCTATGACTTTAACAACATATCTTTCAGTCGACGCAAAATACGGTTTGACATCTTCACTTTCTATGACCAGTGTGCTTTGATAAAATTAGATATATTTTTTCAGGCGGTAATAATTGTTTGTTAATCCTTTTAACTCGTGATGAGTATTTATTACCATGCTTTTATTAACTCGCTTTCTTGTTTGTTTGTGTGTGTGTGTGTGTGTGTGTTTGTTTGTCCGGTACAAATCTTGCAATCGATTTTTAACTAACTTCCCGGCTAGCTAGACATTTGAAACTTTTAGAATAGCTCAGAACACGATGACAATGCATTATTTTAATACTTTTAGCCATCTTTAAGCAGAATTTAATCCATTTTCAGTTAATTTTGTTTTGTAGACTGATGCAGCCATCTATCGGCCGGGACGGGAGCGAAACGTTAACCGCAAGTTAACTTCCAATTAACTTCATTTTCTTTCAAGTGGATGGGATAATTCATCAAAAAATTTTAAAAAGTATTTATTAATGCATAGAATTGTCAAGTTTATATGATTCAACAGAAAATTTAAAAACATGGTATATAAAAAGTTATTTTTATCTTGTAATTATTTTATGAAATTTATACTTAGGGTCTAAAAAATGGGGTTTTTTAAATGAAAGATTGTAGTTAAAGTAATAAGATAAATGCAGAAAAAAATTATTTTTATATCTATTATACGTCCTCAAGGTGGGAAGATAAATTTCCTTCTATTGTCTTTTTTGTTGACAATTTTCATTTCCCATACCTTAAAGTCTTTCGTACACGGGATATCATCCTTAAAAATTATGAACTTTGTAGGACGTAGAGAGCTTAAACTGATAGGAAGATTCCTGACTGCGTCACTTGCAATGATAAAAAAAATGCACAAATATTTGTTTTGGGATTTTTTTAAAAGCACAGCAGTCACTTTTTTTAGACTGCCATGGTCTGATGTGGAGTATAAAAACATCACATCAGAGACATGAGAGAAAAATAAGTTATTGTCAGATCAAATGATCTTTAAACAGATTTAAAAACGAGTTCTCCTGAAGCAAAATTCGCAGAATATAGTTCATTGAAATGTGTAATCCACTATCTGGCGCAGGGTCATTCCCTAACATAGCAACAGTGTTATAATACGATTTATCTCGCTGTAAATGTTATACGTAGGAGATAATCTCTCTCAAACTGAATGAAACTGTCCTCGTCAATACAAATTCTTTCCTTTTTATTGACATGTATTCCTTTTTTCGAACACTTTAGTACGAATTCATGGTCTCTTTCCTTTGAAATTAACTATCGTAGATCCTTTGTCCTTTGTTTATAAAAAATGGAAGATTAAATCCAGTCATTTTATATAAGGATCTTCTTCCTAAGTTTAAAAACCTAGAATGACGTCATCTGGGGATGCTGAGGATGTTTATAGTACGATAGCAATTCCTTTACTCTCTCTTTTTGCGCTATAAAATCCCCATTTTGGTTGCTCAGTTAGCTTTTAAAATCGTCTTCAAACTTGTTAAAAGATTGCATTTGCTCTCTAAGGACTCAAGAGGATCATATTAAACTTAAAAAATTTAGGACATCTATTTTATTTCTTGTGAGCGCAGCCTGTTCTATATTAACTACACTAGATGAGGTCCTAAGCGTGTACTAAAAGAGCATAAGAGCTTTAAAAAAAAAAAGAAAGAAAAAGCGATATTTCCAGTCTTGTATTGCCTGGAAATCATGCCATAGATTTAACTTTTCAAAGAGGTGCAACTTTCGCGCTCAGTTTATGAACTGCAGTGTTCAGAATTTTTCTTTAATTCACAACGCTAACTCCTTGTTAAATGACAGTAGTTCTGCTGAATATTTTTCTTCGGCTTGGAAAGATTTTAGGAAAAAAAATTTTAAGCTGTCTTTTTCATTTCGTTGTTTATATTCTCTCCCCTTTCAAAATGACTTTTTTCCCTATCTTTTAATTTCGCGTTTTGTGTCTCAGACTGGCAATCCCACACATCACACTTTTTCTCCTGTGAAAATGGCAACTTTCTACCTGTGCACCGAGTAATCACCATTGCTTGTGAGTTGAGATAATTTTTCTTTGGTAACAGTAATTTTTTAGTTGGGTCACGTCGTATAAACAAAAATGATTGGGTCTTCCCAGTTAAATCAAGTTGGTCCCAGTGTTATTGACTTTGAAAATGAGTGAAGATTTTTTTATGCCACTCTTAGGTACGTTTTGAAGAAGTAGGACTTCAAAGGATTTTACATAAATTATCGGTGTTTGAATTCCCACCATTTAATTTTCCACGTATTCCAGAAAAGAGGGTAAGCACCGATTTCTTATTAATTTTTGAATCTGTTAATTTTATAAAATATATGTTAAGGGGAACGTATATGTTACAAACTAAGACACATCTTACGGAATAGTAAATCATAACCCAGTACACAAGGGACAGTTTGTTAACAGTCGAAGTGACGCAAATGTGTGCCTCACATTAATAAATTACATCCTTCTCCCTATCTCTCATATATATATATATATATATATATATATATATATATATATATATATATATATATATATATATATATATATATATATATATATATATGTATATATATATATATATATATATATATATATATATATATATATATGTATATATGTATATATATATATATATATATATATATATATATATATATATATATATATATATATATATATATATATATATGTATGTATGTATGTATGTATATGTGTGACAGAGGTCGAACGTAGCTGCAGAATAATCCTAAAAAAGGTCTCCTGTTCAAACGAAATGTATAAAGTTGAAGACAATTGAACAATCAAGGATCACAAACACTCCATATCGATGTTGGGGCGTATATTCCAGAGATACCTAACCAGTCCAGTATGGCATTATGGCCATACTGGGATAATAATTTTATTTAGCGAACTCCCCTCCCATAGAAGAACAAGCCTCTTAACCCTCTAAGATCCAAACTCCATGTGTGTATTTCTTAAAACCTACAAGCAGAGAAAACTAGCGCAAAATCCCCGTGATAGCATGTGACAATGATTGCGGTAGTCCTAGCGCGTGGTAGGCAATTAATTATCAATGACTTCGGGAAAGCGTGTTGAATGAGTCAAACCATGTGATCTTCACTTCAGGCTAGCTGAAATGCGCTTACTTATAATAATTCTTGGGGCAGCGTGATGGGACTCTCCTTGAACCCCTGCTCTTCTAAAACAACAACACTTCCGGAATGCAGAGCTCAACATAGTCATGTTAGTGAACCATTCTTTTTTTTAAAAAAACCCGAATATCTGAAAATTGTTAGATGTTCTCGAATTGTTTTAATTACGTTAATTGGGCTAATTAATTGGGTTTTCTTTAGATTTGATATATATATATATATATATATATATATATATATATAAATATATACACTGCTGGCCACCCAAATTGCAACACCAAGAAAGACAAGAGATATCACAACAAAATTTATTTTGTAGATAACATGTTGACCAAGTATCAAATGATTAAATTTATAGACTTCAATGAAGTATGGTTCCTGCCAAAATCAGTAGCCAGAGTAGCCGCCATTGTTGGAGGTCACCGCTGCCACACGCCTCGGTATTGATTCAAAGAGACTTTGGATGAGTTCTTGGAGTACAGCAGACCAAGCAGCTTCCACACGTTGCCAAAGTTGATCTGCTGTGGCAGCTGGGGATGGAATCTGGGTCAATCGTAGAGCAACCATGGACCACATGTCTTCTATCGGCGAAAGATCCGGAGAGCGAGGCGGCCAGGGAAGCAATTCAATCTGGCGATTGACGAAGAACCGTTGGACAATGCGTGCCACGTGTGGTCGCGCATTATCCTGTTGAAATATGGCTGTGGGCAAGCCCTGAAGGTAAGGAAGGACAACTGGCTCCAACACCTAGGAGATGTAGCACTGGCTGTTCAAAGTACCGGCAATGCGTACTAGAGGTGTGCGAGAGTTATATCCAATACCGCCCCATATCTTAATATCCGGTGCAGGACCAGTGTGGCGGTGCATAACGCAGCTGTTCAGCATCCTCTCTTCACGGTGTCTCCAGACTCGAATGCGACCATCGTGGTGTTGCAGACAGAAGCGTTACTCGTCAGTAAAGACAATTTCATTCCATTCTGCCGTCCACATCCTTCTTTCATCGCACCATTGGCGGCGGAGAGGTCTGGGTTTCTGCGTCAAGGGTAAACAAAGCAATGGACGTCTTGCGGACAGACCACTCTGCTGTAAACGGCGTCGAATGGTACGCGCAGACACTGGATGATGCGTTACAGACTGCATGTGCTGTGCTATGGTTCGTGATGTGACTGAGCGATCCGTCACTGCCATGCGCACAATTTGCCTGTCATCACGTGAAGTGGTGCGCTGAGGTGGATGCGATCGAACACGCCGGTCCGTCGTACCCTCCTGCTTCCAACGATCATATATCCGCATTACAGTTGTTTGGTTTCGTCCAACACGACTACCGATTTCCCTGAAAGACAATCCACAATCTCGGTAGGCCACTATCCTTCCTCTGTCGAACTCGGATACTTGATCAAAAGATGATTGTTGTTTTCGACGAGGCATAATTGATCGTTTTTTTGAAAAAACCACAAGAAAAACACAATTGCCGAACTTGAAATCGTTGAAATCTCCAAGCCTTAAATAGCGCTTTTAAGTGGCGCCACAGGCGCGCGTGATGTGCGTCTGCGCTGAAATTCTAATCATTTGCATATCTCACCTCCGCTAATGCATGTTGTAAATTTCATGTTATTTGCATGTTTCCTTCAGGGTGTTGCATTTACAGTGGCCAGCAGTGTATATATATATTGTGTGTGTGTGTGAGAGAGAGAGAGAGAGAGCGAGAGAGAAAGAAAGTTTGATTTCGAAAATTAAAAAACATTTCGTCTATGTTAGCTGAAAATGGTCATGATCATATATGTCCTTAATATTAAAGATGAGCCTCGGGAAACAAAAACTTACTCAAAACCTCCCATTAATCATAGACTTTTTATATAGTACATACGTAAAATATAGAAAGTTGAGAAATAAAAGAAAAAACAACGTCATTTAGGAAGCAGCTAGATTTCAAAATTCTGCGTAATGATCTAGACTTTATTTCCTTTGAGTATATTCCACTTTTTCTTCTATCTCACATGTCCATTATAAGTATAGTATTACAAGTAATAATGACGAAGCTTTTCCCAAAGAAAAGCTACAAAAAGAGAAATTTAAATTCGTCTTTCATCTATACATCATCTCACTCGGTGCCTATCTATAACAATTTATGATACGTTCCTGAATCTACGACCCTATCACATGTAAAGATTTCACATTCAATTCATAATTTATCATTTCTATCCCGAGTTAGGGCTCAGCTATAAACACAAAATAAAAATAGAGGTTTCGTATCGAAGGCTACCCGTGAAAGAGAGCGGTCTCTTTTATTATGATAAATACCCATAAATCTGGACACATCGTCGAAAAAATTAACCTCTGATAAATCATTTTTCTGCGTGCTTTGGCGGTATAAATCAGAACACGGCTTATCTGGTGATTAATGAATGTGAGGGAGTTTATATCTACTTTAGAAGAGATATGAATGATTAAGCCCAGGACATGTACCTCAGTGGTTCTCAAACTTTTCTGAGATTTAACAACTTGGCCATGACTAGATGTCTGTTCTATCTGCATGATAAATTTTCCCATATCGCAGAGTTTTCAACAAGCTTTCAACATATCACTACTAATTTGCAATTTTATTATATACCGGGTGATCAGAAAGTCAGTATACATTTGAAAATGTAATTATTCACGGAATAAAGTAGGTAGAGAGGTAAAAATTGACACACGTGCTTGGAATGACATGGGGTTTTATTGTAGCCACAAAAAAAAAAGTTCAAAAAATGGTCCGGAACAGAAGATTTTAAATTCGAACATTCAACTCTTAATTCTGTGATATTTCCGCTCTCCGCTGACTTTCTCCAGAAAAATCTGTGTTAAAAGGCGTTGGCCTAGGAAACACAGTTAGTTACTCGTTCCTATGGTCCTAAGGTCATATAGAGGGAATCAGATGCACCAGCATTCGCAGCATGTTGACGTTAGCAGAAAAGGCACTGTCAGTGAAGCTGTACTATCAGAATGGGGAATCTGCTACTGCAGCTTTACGATCCTATCGCCATAGGAAGGGCATTCGAACGGGTAAAGGTCCTATGACAATTGCAGCTGTGAAGAGAATGATTTTGAAGTTCACGATGGACCGACATCAATAGGGATGCTAAAAGACAACATCCAACGCCAATGTCTCACCATAAATAGAGATATTCTGTACAGTGCTGTTCACATCATTGTCCCTCGACTACAGCTATTGATGGGGAATGACGGTCGACATGTTGAGCATTTGTTCTGAAGAACATCGTCTTTGCTTAGTCATAATTTGTTATGCTAATTATTGCTTTTCTTATCACATGAAGCTCCATCTGTCGGCCATTTTTTGAAGTTTTTTTTGTAGTTGCAATATAACCCCATGTCATTCCAAACATGTGTGTCAATTTTTACCTCTCTACCTACATTATTCCGTGAATTATTACTTTTTCAAATGTATACTGACTTTCTGATCACCCGGTACTACATACATTTCGTTTTAATTTTCGATATGAGGGATCAAGGATCCTAAATTTTGTTTTTGAAAGGGGGCGCTATCACAGTTGGATATTTCTTTCTATTTTCTGCATGTCTGGCTGAATTTTTAAAAAGTTCAACCCATCCCCACCAAACAAAAAAATAAAATAAAATAAAATAAATAGATAAATCTTTTGGGATACTTTCTTTTGTGGGGAGGGAGTACACCATTGGATAAAAACACCATTCTCACATAGAAAAAATGTTTAATTTAATTGTTTGCGGGGTTAAAAACGCAACACTATTATAACTAAAACAAGTAAACTCGCTGTCTCAGCTATAAGGATTCCTCCATACACGTGCCCAAACTTTCCAGACATTCCTTGTCCACTTCCACTCTGAAACATTCCAGATATCATTGTTTCAGCGCGGTACACAACAGTACGTTTTCCTTCTTTTCTTTCATTTAAAACAAGTCTTTTTGATTAACGCTCCAACGTCAGAAAAAGCTATAGCAGACAATTTCCTTTCAACGAAAACATGGTTCCTTAGTTCTCAGAAGAATGTTCTTCGAATTCCTCAATCAAACTTAGGCAACGTACGTACCATGACATACTTTGACTAAGTTTTTCTGAGACCTGAAAGATTGAGAATTTTTCATTGGTACCTTTTCTTGTCGTAAACTGTTATTTCTTTTTGAAGGCTTACATTCACTATGAAGCTATGAGAGTTTGTTATACGGATATTTTTCCATTTCTGACCATGAAGATATCAGCAAATCATTCTTGGGATGTATATAATAAGCCACTTTTCTATCTTCATCTCGTTACTAGAAAAAACATACGCAAATAGACGGATGTCTATATGTATATTCCTGTGTATGGACTTCCTATGTATATATTTCAAATCTGCCGGTACTTATCCTGAGGACATTCACCCATCCACCCGTGTCGACTGCTGTATGATATAGTGAAGGAATCATATATTTTATATAGTATGTATGTGTGTGGTCTTGCCTGGGAACTTTTCCAGACGACCTTTCGGCAGGGAGAAATTAAGGATCGGAAGTCCGATTCACACTAATCTGGACCACATGGCTGGGGAAGAATCAAGCGGACGGCTGAGCATCATTTACGTTCCAGGTTTCCAATTTGGGAAGCCCTATTGTTGCCCCCATTGATTGATCCAAATAGGCTGTCCAGTTTGGAAGGGTAGAAAGAGGCTCTCTCTGGCTAGCCAGATGATGAAACCGCGAGCGCCGATAGTGGGAACGTCGGATCGAAAATTCGAGAAAAGGAATTTTCCAGAACCTTCCGAAAAAGGCGAAAGAGAATAAAAGTCAGGACACGGACGGTAGGGAGAGAGGCAGAGACCAGATCCAGAGGCTGTCGGGTGATCTTCCAGTCAAACATTACGAGCTGCGAACATTTTGCTTCGGTATTTTGACTATGTATTTTTTAGCCATGAGACTAGCCCTCTCGTACTTCTAGAGTACTTATCTCCTAATCTTTGTTGTAAATTTGTAGATACTACCATATATATAATCTAGTAGTCCAATAAAGGACTTTAATTTAATATAGAGTCTCCGGTCTTTTATTTTCCATGACGAGAATCTCATTTATTTTGGTTGCTGTGGGCCACGATGCCACAGCTTCATTATGGGAGTACCAAAGAAGTAAACCAATGCCACTTCTTATGAGGGTATAGCAGAGGAAAACCCATATCTTAGCATCGATTCGATACTCCGCTTTCTTTGTGGAAGCTCATGACACTAACCATTATGCAACGGGAGGGGCGAATATATTGAAAGAAGGCTAGAAGGGTTCTTTTTATTATTATTTCTAATAGCAAGGCAAGGAAAAAGGAAATACAAACAATTACACATAAGTAACATGAAAGTAAGAGACCGCAGTCATTGCCTTAGACAGTCTCTGGCACTCCAATATCGGGCGGTCTCGGAGTCACAACCAAGAAGTGCTCTCCAGTGACGCAGAATGGCTCTGTTCATGGGTTCCATAATATCACAAAGTGGACAGAAAGGCTGGACAAATACACCAATCCGATGAAGATGCTCACCCAGACAGTCATGTCCTGTCAATAGCCGAAACGAAGCCACTGCATCTCGTCGCGGGTTAACTGGTATAGAAAGCGAGATCTTCAAACATCCAACGTTTCGTCTTAATTCTATCCAGCAATTTCAACTGCTATCCATTTCTCATGGATTGTATTATGTATAATTTTATAGAGCGGTCATAGACCACTTTGCCGTTAAAATTTGTATACTTCAACTTGCGTAGTTGCAAGCGTCGTGAAAAATTAGCATTTTCAGAATTCTTCACCGCAATATCAATAAATACTATATGTGTATGTGTATATATTTATAATACATTATGTATATAATCTATATGTCCGTATAACTTCGACATGAGTTTTTTTTCTGAATCTTGTTAATCTCATTTTTATCAGCCGTGAGATGCTTCGCGAAACTTATTATGCTTTTTTTTACCAGCTTACTAATTGAATTTCTTTGTTTCCAAGGTTTGTATTTTTTTTACGCTCTCAAAAAGAAATTCCTGCGTTATCCTTTTTTTCATCTGGCGTGAACATCTGTGCTTTGAACTTTGGAGTCAACGAAGTTGCTATCAAATGAGCAACAGAAAAAAAAGTAATCCAAAACAATTTATACATTGAATTATTTTTTATGTATTTTGTTCGATTTTCGGGAACACTGAAATATTTCCAAACAGGTGCAGCATCAGCAATCCTCTGAAAACCTAAAAACGAAATACCACTTCACTGCAGGACAAAATTACTTTATTAAAAAAGCCTTCTCTCGTTTTCCAATTAATTTGTATTTCATATGCATCTATCTACATGTTGATTTTATTTAGGGAATTTTCATAATAATCTGTTTGGTACGATTTGTTTAAAAATGAAAATGTATATATTTAAGTTGCTAAGCCTATTCTTTGGGCAGTCCGTCACAGAAAACTACTGCCTCAGTTTTCTTCATTTTGGTCTTAAACGAAAGATTTTAATCTATAGATGTGTCATATTTGGTTTTTGTAACCAGGTAACCAACTGGTTTAAACAGGGCATCATTACGTAAAAACTCTCATGATGCCTTAACAGCGTAAAGCGGCCTTGCAAACAGCAGCCGAGATCGTAAGAAGCAATCCCTAAAACTCTCTCTGACTCCGTGGACGGAAACAACTACTAGTGTTCGTGCCGACACCCTCTGAACTCTGCTTACTGAGAAAGGATGTTTGTCAGTCGATCCAATGTTTTCCTAGTTGGTAGCAGCATATTTTCGTGAGTGCCTGTATACTTGTTAAAATTGTGTAATTCTGTAAGTAATTGTTATATTTTCATTAATTTAGTTAAAATACCACATAGGGTTTCATTTTTTATTTGTCGGGATCAAATTTACTTTCTCCCTGAAGTCAACAGGTCTCGGTTGTTATGTGACTGTTCCGTCGAATGACCACAAGCGCAATTTCTATTAACCCGTCAGCGAGCGCGCCCGTGTACAGAGTGCAACACTTTCGTAAATTTGAATGGTTTGTTTTTACACGTAAGGTTTGAATGTTCTAAGCAGTTTCTGTTTATAGCTACACACTTTCTAATGCAGGTCGGATTTTCTGACCCTTGTATTCCTTTCCATTCATTGGCAGTCGTGATTTAACCGTGGTAAACCAACAATTATAGTGGATTAGAATACGACAAAAGCAGGCGTTGATGTACTCGATCACATGTGCAGCTATAACATGGTATCCACGAAGATTGACATTCTCATTATTTTTTAGGTTTTTGGACATAATAGGAATGCATTCTTAAGTTGTCCTTAGATCCAATAAACCGGACAGTTTTGAAATAAGGCGATTGTATCTGCATTCTTTGGCCTTTAATTATAAATATATCTCAATATTATAAACACTTCCTATCGTGTCATAAAATGCAGAATTATTATTTTCAATTTTTAAAAAAAAAGTTTATTACAAAGGGAATAAATAAGGTTAAAAGAGACGTTGCACTTTGTGCCACGCGCGCCTGCTGGTGTTCCAATAATTGGCGCACCCACTGAAGGGTTAATTAACAATAATTTACCCGTCAATTTAGCATAAACACGTCAATTTGTTCATTCTCTCTAGCTCCCTCGCTTCCATTTTTATTTTTAATTATGTTTGTGAGATATAGAATTAAACCTGGCGGAAATCGTTTATTTCGCGCTTTTGAGTAACCATATTTATTTTTATTGGGTTCAATTGTAGTTTTTAAAGTGTATTTCTCTATTCTTATTATTATGTTTTTCAACATTTGGCAATAATGTGTTGAATTAGTACATTTATCTAGTATCCAGTCGTTATGTTTTGACGGGTACCAACTATTGTACTTTTAACTATTATTATCCCATACAATTATACATATATTATCCTATATAATTTTAGGCGGATGCTTGCTCTTTGAGTCATTATTAAAGCATAGATTAAAATTGCTATTAAAACATTAGTTTTGACCATGAGGGATTTCATATGATTCTAAATTTCCCATTAATCAATTGATTTGAATATTTATACCTTCTCTTTCTTAATAACTTTCGATTTTACTTTTTATAACACTTTGGAGAGCGTAAACTTTAAAAGAGTTTTTAGAACTTTTATCCTTTAACTCAATTTCCTTTTTAATGTATCAAGAAATCCTTTTCCCTCGGCTAATTCACATTTAATAGTTCTTTGTCTGATCGACTTTGGTCTCAAAATGTATTTTTTCTTAAAAACCTCGCTTTTTTCGTTAAAGTAAATTAAATAATTTATGACCATGTTTTAAAAAGTTACTGAACTAAAGTTAAACTATTTGGTATAAAGTAAACTGTGTCTACCAAATCTCCGAGGGAATTATCATCACACATTAGATGGGATGTGTACTCCATTTGTAGAGACGTCATAAGCACAAAACGTCTCACTAAATATATTTCATGATGGTTCCACAACCACCCAGATGTATTGAATTCACTTTATTTCAGGCTTAATTCTGACTGAACGTTTTATAAAGGAATTCTTTAGATTTATTTATTAACCTTCGAAACTAAATAAATATCAATGACTGCTTTTACAAAATACAAAGAATAAAGTGTTAAGAAGAACACAGATATCCTCAGATACCCTAGATACATCCATTTTCCCTGGAGATCGTGGGAAAAAATTCTTATGCGAATTAAAACGCGTTTTCTAAGGGAACAATAAAGTAAATTTAGAGTGAGAAAAGACTACATCACGTTGACTGAAAATATGTCACCCCACACACAAACATATTATCCTTAATTTATGTCCCTAATCGTTAAGTCATGTGTTTAATTTAACCAAAGGGTTGACAAGTTTAAACGGAAACATTTTAAGGTGTCTGTGTTTAACTGAGAAAGGGGTAATTCCAAAGGTTACGTCGATCCGCCACTAGGCATACAACAACGTAAGACTGAAGACGTTGGTCGTTGCGCACTATCGTTGGTCGCTGCGCAGAGTAACGCAGAGTCCAAGTTAATTTATGATCAACGGAACTGCTAGTACTAACGCCATTTGGCGCTAGACTAGGTCCTCGACCCATTACCTCTCTTGGCCTAGGTGTAACCCAGTTACTAATCGAACCACGTGGAGGCAATCGACAACGCTACAACTCCCTGGGAGGATACAACTCCCCCAAGAGAGTCGCAGTTGTTCAGTCCATTGCCTGCACCCCTATGAAGTTCTACTCTAAGAACTTTAGTGCCCCGGAATGAGCCACACTGTCTCCATGCCTGAACCCGGCCCACGAAAGAGCTAACCAAACATTTACTAGAAAAGCCTTGAGTTGAAATCAATTTCAAGAGTTATTACAGGAAGAAATTACGAATTTTAGACTGCTGAACTTCCTAGAATGTGCCTGTGAACCACCCTCAAGAACTTCACTAAATCTCTAAGTTTCAAACATGAACTTTATTAGCATCGATCCGCCTTACAACTTTTACGGAGCAAAAACTAAAAATAAGGCTTTTTAAAAACTAAACTTTTTAGCTTGTTTCCAATGTGAAATTTGCATGAAACACAGAAATGGGAAAACACTTGATGACGGCATACATGGTCAAAATGACGTTATACATGCTCAAAACGTCACCGCACAGTGCCCTGAAAGTGGTGTGACTTCCTATCAATATTTTGTTCCGTCTCATATAATAGATAAAAAGATTATTAAAATTCCTCAATGATCAAGGAGTTCAGAATGGCCTCCAATAGAATAAAAAAAACAGGAAAATGTAGAAGAGCCCCCATACCCCTGAGAAATTAAGATCTTTCACATAGCAGTCTTTCAACAAAAAATTCGACCGTTGAATATGGTTTCGCCAACATTGAGGACTAGTCCCCTCTGCAAATCTTTCTGCTTATGTTATTTACATCAACAGTGGATGCTCCATTGGTAGATTTCTTCCTTAAAAATTTATCAGAGGTGAAAAAATTCAAAAAATCATTTACGGTGCTTTAAATCTTTATAAATCGGTTAGTATTGTACTCGTATACCAGAGAAGTTCCGTTTGAGAAATATTATTATACGCTTTTCTTACGTCAATTGTCGGGTGGATTAACGTCCGGGACGACGTAATCAGACGCATTACGTTAAAACACTTTGAGGGGCGCTGTTTGCGCAGTGCAAACGCCTAAATCTATTCTTTTTTTTTCAATTGCATTCAGTGTATTCCAGTTAAGTGAGCAGAAAAGTGGTTAGTATTGCCATCTGTTATTAGTTTAAAGAAGTAAAAACATTTTGCACCCTTTAATTGGAAAAATTTTCAAGATTATTTAGGTTAAAAAAATTGGGGGAAAAAATCTGAACCGTCAAACGGGGGATGTTTTTGCCCCTGACAGGTTTAATATGCTAATAAGTGATACTCAAAATTTTTGCGTTATTTTTTATAAGTTACCCACGTTTATTCCTACAAATTGGTTATAAATCATCAAAAATTGAAACGTCCTGACCTCTCATCCCACATTCAAACATTTTCTGTCGTTAAAAGAATTTTCAGGCAAGATTCGGAATCATCTTCAGTATCTTCAACATCCGGGCAGCTATTCAACTACGGAGCTACAATGCTCAATGCCATGTCATCGATAATTCTTCCAAAAGTTATGTATGATGACTAAGCAATTAGTCAAGCATGCCTGCATGTTTAAAATACTCATTTTGGCATGAATTTAACTCTCTAACGAACAAACACGCCCTGATACATACCATAAAATATACTCATTATAAATAATCAATGTGTTATGAAATGTATTGCCCGTAACTACCTTAGAATAGTATTCAAAATATCCATCGGCAAATTATAATTAAGGCATAGGTTTACATTTTATTCCGCTTCCAAAATTTCTGAGTTTTTTCCTTGATTTGATATAAAAAATAATGAATTCTATTCAAAAATAATTGAATATACAGTATTTCATGTTAAAAATAATTCTGATATATCTTCAATTTGCTTTCAGTTAGTAACTGCGCTGTCTTCAGAAAATACACTTCAACTATATATTTTCACTCGTCTCTTTTTCTGTCTCCATAATGATACTTAAGAAATAACAAATATAAAAGGATGTTCAAAAAAAGAAAAATGCAATTTCAAGCAGACAAAAACCTCTCGTATGGAGATTTGAAATTACTATCTTCACGAATTTTTTTTCCCTGAAAAGCTATTTAATCCGTCAGATGCTCCGTAAGTATTTTTAGCTGCTTATAGATTCCATGTTTTAAAATCACTTCCGTTTTTGAGATTGAATGGTATTACTTTCCTTATGGGAAGCCTTAGATATTAATAACTTCTGAATTCCTTGTACAAAAATATTAATATCTCATCTGCGAGATAAATTTAAGAAGGGGGAACTCGAACAATTAAAGTACATACAAGTGTTATAGAAATTGTTTTCAAATACTTTATTGATTTCTGAATGTCTTATTTAACATTTCGAAACTTTTGTTACAATTAATATTTTTATATCGCCACAATAGCTGGGATAACATAAATGAAAAGGAAGTTTGATAACTGCAAAAAAGCGTTAAATAAAAGATAGAGAAATGAAAAAAAATGGAAAAAATGACGGAAGTACTGTAAAAGATGATGAATGGTTGATATGCTGAGAAAAATAATTAACGAAGTTATGTACAAGAATGTCCACTGCCATTAGCTGCGAAGCAAATAGAATCATAAAATTTTTCTATATTCTCAATCTAAAGTTTTAAAGTTGAGAGTTAATAGGGTTAACCTTACATATATATATATATATATATATATATATATATATATATATATATATATATATATATATATATAAATATATTATACATAGGGTAACTCTAGGATAGATGGCCATAGTTTTTAAAGACTGAAGTAAAAATTCTTAGAATGCAAACACAAGAAATATTTATGCATATTTAAAATTCTTAAACATACACTCATCATATTTTGGGGGAAAAATATGATGAGTATATTTTTTCATGAAATCAAACATTGGTGAAAGTTTGATTTCATGAAAGATGAGCAAACGATCATTGAAGGATGAGTTTCAAAAAAATTAAACATTGAGAACGAAAAGTGCGAAACATAGTTTGAAATTAAAATGGCAGATGGCCATTTCTCCTTCAAGCCAAGGAGAGATGGCCATCCAACACAAGAAAGAAAAAGTGAAGTTAAAATAGCAAAAAAAACAACACATTTCATGTAGTTATCATGAAAAATATATAGCAATTTGCAAAGATGCAATTATATCACGGAAAATGAGTGAATAAAATTCGAATAAACAACATTTGAAGTATAATTTCAACCCTTCACTTTTCGTAAAATTTTACACATTTACGGCAAAGGTCTTGATAGTTTGTACACGTTTCATGGTACTACTTCAGGCACCTTATACATTTTATCCAGTCATTATTTTTGGTTGTGGTATTGAATTCTTCTCCACAACCAACACAGTGATCCTCATCAAATTCTATTCCCTCGGAATCTGTAGAATCTGATAATTTCAAATGTATTTCATCTTCTCTAGTTTGAAGTAGGCAACTATTTCTTCACGATTCATAGCTTCATTTCTCGCAAGCGACACACCTTCAGCTTTTCTGATTGATATATCAGAATGACGACTTAGGAATAAGCCAAACATACCCAGTCCTAAAGCGGTGCTTTATATCCAGTTATTTGGCAAATTCAAAAGCGAGAATTCTCACATCCTCTCGAGTAAATGGGAATCCTTGTTTCTGCATTCGTTTAATGTGTTTTAATAATCTTTCTTCGTTTTCTTTTCCAGACATCGGACCAGGACCCATGCTGCCTTTATTGGAGTTAATGGATATGATCCCGTTTGCACAGCCTCCAATGCCTTAGACAAATCATTTTGACTCCAGATCCTTCGGTTTGAATGAGGCTTTCTTATGTATTTATTCGGTATGTCCAGCGGTTTGGTCTGTGCGTCGTCAGCTAGTCAGTTACGGAACTGTTATATATATATATATATATATATATATATAACAGTTCCGTAACTGACTAGCTGACGACGCACAGACCAAACCGCTGTAATTTTGCATGGCGATTCTTCTTATATTGTAGGGGTGCACTAAGAGAGATTTTTGAAAAATTCTTCCTAGATTTTTTTAACTTAAATTTTTAAGCTGTTTTTGTAATATTCTTTAAAGTTTGCATTTAAAAAAATAGACCGAGGGTTATAAAATTTATATCACGAGAAAGATCATAACAATTCCTTTAAAATGAAATCTTTTTCGAATCTCTTCCTTCATTTTTGATTTTTGGTGAATTTTTAGAGACTGATTTTTAGAATTTAATTTATTAAACGCTGATCACGTGGTTTCTTTTCTTTTAATTTTGCGTCACGTGCATAACAACGAAATAGACAAGAAAAAAAATTTCTTGTTAATGCGGCAGATGATTGGACATTATCCAAAAAAATATTAACAAACCGTAAAAGAAATGTTCCTCAAAACTGTACTATATTAACTGTACTATATTATTTAGTATGTTCTATTAGATTTATTTTGCATATTTTCTCCTGCATTATTTTGTCTATAAAAATATCCGTTACGATTTTTTTATAAATATATTTTTTCATTTTTTTTTTCCATCAATTGCATACATTGATCGTTGTATTTATTATAAATATATTTTTACATATTTTTGGCATTAATTTGCATACATTGACCTTTGCATTTAATTTGAATATACTCAGTAGCGAAGTACGGGTTTTCAGCTAGTATATATATATATATATATATATATATATATATATATATATATATATATATATATATATATATATATATATATATATATATATATATGTGTGTATATATATATACATATATAGTTTACAAATGTAAATTACTTAATATGAAACAAAAATGAGTAAATAAATTTTAGGCGCTAAGCTGCTCACAAAAATATTTACGATATATAGATATTTAAAATTAAGATGACTAAAAGGGCAGATGCGACCATTTAATACTCCTATAACCTGAAATAAGATAGACATATATAAATAAGCAAAAAACGGAATTGGAGGTAGTATAGTTGATGACTGGGGGGGGGGGTGACCCCCCAACCCTGGTTAAACATGTTTTAAGCCTGGCAACACTCCCGGAGGTAGGCTATAACACCAAGACAGTAATAAACAATTATGAAGAGGAAAAATATTTTAGGTAAAATAGATAAGTTAAACCAGATGACTTTACTAATATAGTCAACTAAAACATAATTACAAGATGAATAGCGTTTTAACTGTTTAATAAAGAAAAAAGAAAATTAAAAAAAGGAAAAAAAAAAAAAAAATCTTAATACTAAGATACAGAAATACAATAATGCTAATTAACTAAATAATTACTCACTAACATATACACTATACACATTAAGATACAAAATACTTAGCTCCCACCAAGCAATGAGACACGAAACTCATGCACACTCACTTTTATAGACATAGTAGGGATAAATATCGCCGTATTAGGGAAATTTTTTAGTGTTGCCAACTTATTTTAAAACGATTCATACAATCTTTATTGTCTAAATTAAAAAACTGGGTTAGAATTGATACGAGGAAATTGACAGGAAAACCCTGGTCAATAGCTATAGTTATGAATTTAATTATACTGATGTCCATAGTTTTTTTGTTTGAATGTAAACGTTGACAACGTATTAACTGGTTAGTAACTATATAGATATTTAAAATTAAGATGACTAAAAGGGCAGATGCGACCATTTAATACTCCTATAACCTGAAATAAGATAGACATATATAAATAAGCAAAAAACGGAATTGGAGGGGGTATAGTTGATGACTGGGGGGGGGGGTTGTGACCCCCCAACCCTGGTTAAACATGTTTTAAGCCTGGCAACACTCCCGGAGGTCGGCTATAACACCAAGACAGTAATAAACGATTATGAAGAGGAAAAATATTTTAGGTGAAATAGATAAGTTAAACCAGATGTCTTTACTAATATAGTCAACTAAAACATAATTACAAGATGAATAGCGTTTTAACTTTTTAATAAAGAAAAAAGAAAAAAATCTTAATACTAAGATACAGAAATACAATAATACTAATTAACTAAATAATTACTCACTAACATATACACTATACACATTAAAATACAAAATAATTAGCTCCCACCAAGCAATGAGACACGAAACTCATGCACACTCTCTTTTATAGACATAGTAGGGATAAATATCGCCGTATTAGGGAAATTTTTTAGTGTTGCCAACTTATTTTAAAACGATTCACACAATCTTTATTGTCTAAATTAAAAAACTGGGTAAGAATTGATACGAGGATATTGACAGGAATAGTTACTAACCAGTTAATACGTTGTCAACGTTTACATTCAAACAAAAAAACTATGGACATCAGTATAATTAAATTCATAACTATAGCTATTGACCAGTGTTTTCCTGTATATTTCCTCGTATCAATTCTAACCCAGTTTTTGTAATTTAGACAATAAAGATTGTGTGAATCGTTTTAAAATAAGTTGGCAACACTAAAAAATTTCCCTAATACGGCGATATTTATCCCTACTATGTCTATAAAAGTGATTGTGCATGAGTTTCGTGTCTCATTGCTTGGTGGGAGCTAAGTATTTTGTATCTTAATGTGTATAGTGTACATGTTAGTTAGTAATTATTTAGTTAATTAGTAATATTGTATTTCTGTATCTTAGTATTAAGATTTTTTTCTTTTTTTTTTCTTTTTTCTTTTTTTAATTTTCTTTTTTTTTTATTAAAAAGTTAAAACGCTATTCATCTTGTAATTATGTTTTAGTTGACTATATTAGTAAAGACATCTGGTTTAACTTATCTATTTCACCTAAAATATTTTTCCTCTTCATAATTGTTTATTACTGTCTTGGTGTTATAGCGTACCTCCGGGAGAGTTGCTAGGCTTAAAACATGTTTAACCGGGGTTGAGGGGTCACAACCCTCCCCCCAGTCATCAACTATACCACCTCCAATTCCGTTTTTTGCTTATTTATATATGTCTATCTTATTTCAGGTTATAGGAGTATTAAATGGTCGCATCTGCCCTTTCAGTCATTTTTAAATATCTATGTATATATATATATATATATATATATATATGAGTAGCTGAGATATGTTTTTAATTGGTACTCATCAACAGTGTTTAACGTATTCACTAATAATTCAATAATTCATGGTACATTAGCCATACATACATCAGACCCCTCCACTCCTTGCTATCTCTCTGATTACTTAAATGCCCTTTATTCTGAAAAACATACTGTAGAAATCTGAATAAACAAAATTCTAAAACAAAGCTGGACAAACATATAGAAATAACATTGAATAAGGTATTTAATTTAATAAAAATAAAAATCAAATGTTTAAAGCAAAATTAAGCCATATTTGTAGTACTTACAGAACACATGGATAGGTTTTAAAATGTTATGCACAATAAAAGTAATTTTATTTCACAGAAAAAGTAAAAAAATTTCCAGCGATAATAACGAGTCTCAAAATCGCGATTACTGAAGAAATATATCAGGAATTTTTCAACCATTACGGTTTTTTTCCAGAGTGTTTTAGAAACGTTACGGTGTATTTTCGATTAAAAATGTGGAATTCGATGTTTTTGTCTTTTTCGCTCACACTAAAATTATCAAGTTCCCTTAAGGATTTCAAATTGATTTTAAGACTCAAAAATGTGGCTCCTGTTGCTAAAGATTAAGATTGGTTTTGTTTATTTCTGTCGCACAACGTAATTTCCTGACATCTCTAACCATCATTAAATTTCATTCGAAATCCGTCTAAACTGCTTGTTTTATTTGAGAGAGAATTTCAGATAAAAACATATATATATATATATATATATATATATATATATATATATATATATATATATATATATATATATATATATATATATATGACAAGCTTTCCTTTTTAACGTTAATTTAGTGCTATCATTGTCCAGTCGTGGTCGGGTAGACAGAAGAGAAGACGAATTAATTCTTTAAAACATATTTATTAAGACTCTATTGAACCAGAGCTCAGAATGATAGTGGGCGAGACCACTCCACTCAAGTTACCGCGAGCCATAGCAACCTTCCCCATCGAAATCTATCTGCCAACTGCCCCAGTTCTTTTTTCTTTCTCCCGCCTAAAATCTGCTGACACTTACTTTCGAAAATTCTAGAAGCTCCCACTTATGTAACTGAATCACCTGACCTGATCTAATTTTAGAATCTCTCGCCTAAATGATTTCTTTCTAATAAGACCGTCAGGTGGCGGCCTCTATTGATCACTTTAGCTATTAAAACCCCCTTTTTCTCTCTTTTTCCCGATATTTCGTGATTTCACAGTTTTAAATTGTTAATTCCTATTTTTCTAAGCAAATCCCCCCCCGTTTAAGGTTCCCCCGATTGTTCCCCATAATTAAGACATTACATATTATATATATATATATATATATATATATATATATATGTGTGTGTGTGTGTGTGTGTGTGTGTGTTTGTTTGTTTGTTCATGTAATCTTTTTATCTATTTATTTATTTTAAATGCTATCATAATAAAAGCATAAAATTTATTTGTGGCAAATACTCTTGTTTTGCCAAGAGATTAAATTGTAATAAAACTATATATAACATGGACTAACCTAAGACGATACTTCATGGTAGCGAAACAGTTTAGCTAGAAGTACGTCACCAAAGTCGTGTCTCTGTGCAAAGGCACCTGGAGACTAAAAAAAATTTTTTATATTATAAAGAGTGTGTGTACTTATAATTTTAAATTAACTCCTTCCGTCTCACTTTTAGTAACAACTTGATTTAATTTCCTTTTTCCTGACTGTAGTTTATTGATTATGTAATAATTTGATGGTGAATATGTAGCTACAAAATTTTGTTAAGTAATGCGTAGAAGGATTAGTACTTAACAATAAGGAAAATAACTATAAATGATTTTTTTAATTAATTAGAATTTTTAAATTTTTATCACGTATACTTGTCAGCATTTTACAATGAACTAGCAAGCTGACATAACACAGTCATCCTTTGAATAACACGGTACTTGAATTCCACGGAAATTCGAATAACGCGTAGCAAATCGCGACAGCTTTTGAATAACAAGGTTCTCGAATGACACGGAAACGTAAATAAAATGAGACAACTTTGGAAAACCACTGATAAATTTGGAAAATTTCCAAAACTTTTGTAGATTTTTATTATAAATAAAACTGAAAAATTTATTGAAAACGTATTTGTTCGTAAACTTCGTAAACGATAAACTTCGTTTTATCGTTTACAAACTATCGTAATTGTTTTCTTTAATAGTAAACTTTTGGAACCGAATGTCCATTTTTATATGAAGATTAAGTCTCAAGTTGCACGGTTTTGAATAACACGGGACCAATTAACCGTGTTATTCAAGGGCTGACTGTACCAATTATCCTTTTTATTATACCTACATAATTCTTGAAACAAGTACATAAATAGTGAGAAATTAAAACTTTTTTGTGGCCATCGAGTTATTTTTAACAATCGGTAAAGTTTCATCTTACAACTATATTGTTTGATGTCCAATATGGCATGGCTTTAATGAGTTGTGAAAAAATTATCAACAATAAAGGAACATAACAAAATGCATGACAAACGCCCTCGTGGGAGAACCCACGATTGCAAATATATTCACTCCAAGGCTGTTGGGCGCGTTGGAGGTGTAATATATTTGCAATAAAGGAAGATATTAACAAAGTGCTGATAAAATAATATTTTGGTAAAATGAGGTAGATAGAAAATTTTTCCTACATTACTTGCACCACCAAGAGATATGGTCTTAATTACACCTCTCCTGAGACGCTGGCTCATAAACACTTTGTATCAAAATCTCTCTAACTATTGAAGCATCTCCAGCTAAATTCAGTTAAAATAATGGAGGGAAAATGAGACACAACAGAAAATGCTTTATAAGGTAACTACAGTATTTGTACGTATTTCGATAGTCAAAGTATATTTTGCTCGGAAATTTCTTCATATTAAATGTGTTTCTGTTTTGTTTTGTTTTCACTGGAAAAATTTAGCATATTTTGATTCGATGTTGTAGATATAAATGTATAAGGACATTGAATCAATTTGTTTTCGTTATTTAAACCATTTTCATGCCAAGCATGGAATAAAATTTGGCTAAACATGTAGCGGAGTTGAGATCCTGTGGTCAGATCCTGTTGGAGTCCTAATATATATTTTTTCCAATGGCTGGGAACATAGCGTATGCTCTTCTCCGGGAGAAGCCAGGGGTGTACGACCACTTAGCCGCCTGCGTTGCCCCGGGTGCACCACAGGGGGTGGGTCCACGCTGCACCAGTTTGAAACATACCGGTCCCGTAATTTTGAACCGAGTCAAGTGACAAGACCGGAACACTTGACCCTGCACCTCCAGAGGTAATGTTTGGGAACATGGAGGACATTGCAGCTAAGACATATTTTTCTCGTGCACCATTACTGTACACGTCGGCGGTTTTTTCAGAGTCGGGTATTTTACCAGCAACTTGCAGATCACTGGCTCGACGCCTTTGCCGACCGGGCCACCGCACCCCTGAATCCTAATATTATGACTTCAAGTTGGCCTCATACATAAAAAAGCCTTTTAAATCACTCTTGAATAACAGTTTGGCTGACCAAGAAATCAACTGGGCGATCTGCCTTTTAGACAGATGATTACCAAAAGTCAAATTATATGGCATAGATTATACTTCGTGTAGGTGTTTTTACCAGTTCACTGTGAAAAATAATTAAATGAACTTTAAAAGCCTAAATGTATGGTTATTGTATAATATTATGACCATAGGTTTATTAAATGCTTAAATTCTGGATTTATATTCATCCATTAAAAGGTCTATTGTTTGGTTATAAAAAAAAAACTGAATTAAAAACAATTTTTAGTATATTAAAAAGTATGAACTTTCTGTTACCATAAAAGTTTAATGTCATACTTTGTGACATTTAGCTTATTTGTTATACAAATGTTCTTTTAAGTGTAATGTATTACACAATTCAGGGACAAGTAGACAACATAACATAAATCACTTAGCCTCCCTAAAATACAAACGTATTATCAGAAGAATGCCTTGATTGGCTCTCAAGAAGTGCTTGTAGGTGAATAATATGCTAAACATTAAAGTTTCTTAAAAACACAATAAATATTCTAACTTAAATTTTAAACCTTTTCTTAATCAGAAATTAATTTCAGTAAAGAATACTATACATCACTTTCGTAAGTAAAAGGTTTAAAATACATCCCGCATTGATTATAATGAATCTTACAAAGGTCAGACTTATGCTGTCCTTGCATGAAAATTCAAGGTAAGATACGAATAGAAGGACAACCATCTCAAATTCTGCGAAACATCCCGTCTGTACATAACAGAATCATTATTTTCGAAGTTCATGGAAATTAGACTGCTGAAATTCTCGAAAGAACATTTAAAAGCACAAGGAATGTAAAAAGGATAAAAGTAGGAATGTTTACAAAACTACACAATTTCTTGATAATTAATATTATTAAGCGAAATCTTTTCATTGTTCAGTTACCAATTAATTATAAAGGTTATAAAGAGAAATATTTCAAAACTTCTAATTATGTATTTTTATACGAGGTTGACGTTCCTTAATTAGTATTCCTCATTAAATGATGAAATTCTTCGTAATTTACCATTCCTTTCCAGTTATCTTCAGCGTTTTCGTACTATAAAAGTAATCTGTTTCGCTTATCACCTCCAGGGTTATTAAAAAGTTAAAAGAATGCTCTGAAAAGGAACTTAAAGTTGAAATTGAAGCTACAAGTTTCAAATTTTTGAGAAAGGGATTTCATTTCGAAATTCCTAGAAATACAACTATTTTTGTCGCTTTAGGGCAATGATTCGTGAGTTTACAGTGGCAAAATTTCTTGGTAATTCTCCGTTGTTACATTGGGAAGAAAACAGCATTACACTTGTAGAAAAAAATTTCGGTATGTTCTTTGTCAATATCAGGGTGTTTCTAATTCAAAGTTTACTAAAAAAGTAAGACAAGTTATAGAGTTTTTTTTTTTTACTTCTACCCTACCTTGGGTGTATATAATTTGAAGTGGCACTCTAATGAATGAGATTCAAACACAGTTCTAAATTAATTAAAATGTTTATTTAAGCTTTGCACATAAATTCGCTTTTCAACATAACTATTGCATACTACTAGTACGAGTATACCGGGTGCGTCATAAATTCGAGCAAAGTTCAAAAATTCGTAATGAAAGAAGTAATGCTCGGAAAAATTTTCTATTTGCGCCAATAGGATCAGAGGGACATTGGATTTTTTTTCCATGTAAAAAAAAAAGTTTCCAAAAGTAACCGAAAGAGGGCGCTCACAAGTCATACTGAGAATATTATGCAAATCAGGCAAATACGAACGGAAAATCAAACAGATCGCCATAACATGAGACTGTGACTTTATTTTAAAGTAACAATTGTTCGACATTACCACCAGCACAATGTAATAAGCAAGTGAGGTGCATTACTACGCCCATTAAAGCGAAGTGTAGCATATCGCCATCGATGGCAGCGACTATCTGTCGAATGTCATTTTTCAGTTCAACCAAAGTGGTTGGGGAGCCCCGGTACACACGAGACTTTAAGTATCCCCACAACCAATGTATCCCACGTAGCACAATTTTGTCTTGCATCTGTATCTGCCGGAAATAACTGGTGAGGTTCCTGGATTTTGTACGAATACAGATTCAGCATTCCTTGAGAATACGACGAATAGACGGTTCCGGAATCCCCGTTCTTCTCCCAGCTTCACAAGCACTGCTACTTCCCGTTGATGCCTCGACTGCCAAATCTTCCATGACGATTTGTGCAACATGGACGCGATCCGGGCTCAAGGATGGTCTGCCACTTCGTGGACGATCCTCAAAATTCCCCCGTTTCCTTAAAACGTCGTACTAAATTCAGTATCCCATTCAATGAAATAGGGCCTTTTTTGCGCCTTCAGTCCTTTCTCCCTGCAAACCTTTCGCAATGCAGCATTTGTGGATTCGCCATTCTTGTAGAAAAGTTCAACCACCAACGCTCGATCTGGTAAAGAAAGCATGTGCCGGATTCGAATGACGGATCCATTTCTAACCAGGTATTTTATTGATAGCCTGATTTGCATAAAACATCTCAGTATGACGTGTGACCGCCCTCTTTCGATTACTTTTGGAAACTTTTTTTTACGTGGAAAAAAAATCCAATGTCCCTCTGATCCTATTGGCGCAAACAGAAAAATTTTCCGAGCATTACTTCTTTTTTTACGAATTTTTGAACTGTGCACGAATTTATCACGCACCCGGTATATAACATTCATGCAAGGATATTATTCACTATAGATACTTTGCAAGAAAATACAGTTCGCAATACTCACAATACTTGAAAAAGTCAACCAGCAGTGCTGCCACGTAAACTTTGGGCCTAACAATGACTCGCGTAGGTTAGCATTATCCTAGCTCCTAACTCAACACTCTGTCTCGCTCTCACTTCGTTTCTTTAACCCTTTGAGGGGCGCCGTTTGCACAGTGCAAACGCTTAAATCTCGTCCTTCTTTCACTTGCATTCAATGTATTCCAGCTAAATGAGCAGAAAAACCGCTAGTGCTGCCATCTGTTATCAGTTTAAAGAAGTAAAATCCTTTTAAAACGTTTAATTGGCAAATTTTTCAAGATTTGTTAGGTTAAAAATATCGAGAAA
>OU015498.1:31884909-31969909 GCA_907164885.2 Dolomedes plantarius | reverse complement strand
CAGTACACATGAATGGCTAGTTACGGCACTGAATATATTTATATGTGTGTGTGTGTATGTGACTTTTAAAAGAAAATCGATTCAGTTTCGGTTATTTTGTGTAAAACTGATGTTCAATCAAGATTTTAAAGGCTACGTAAAGTCTTTGATAATCAGTGCTTTGCACATTTTTTACATTCCTAAATATTCCATATTGTTTTCCATTAGCGTAGATTATATTTATATTTTTTAAGAAGAAATTGTAATACTATTTTTGATAGTTGAGATTTGGTTCTAGATCTCATAAAGTAACACCAAGAGAAAAAATATTAATTAAAATTGTGATTACATAAAATTGAATATCGGAGATACATTTTTTTATTTCAGAACAAATGTTTAAATACATTATGACCATTTCAGCTGTTCTAAGTAAATGGTATGTAATAAGAATACGATTATTCATTATTTCATATTGTAAGCAAAGATTAAGGGCCTGTTCACATAGGAGTCCGTTGCGTTGCGTTAAGGAAAAGATGACGTTGAGACGAAAATAAACCAATCATAGGCCTCCAAACGATTAGCAAGGAAATTTTTAACGCCTATGATTGGTTTATTTTCGTCTCAACGTCATCTTTTCCTTAACGCTACGCAACGGACTCCTATGTGAACAGACCCTATCTGTTATGAATTTATACTGAGTGCTTCAGTATAAATTCAGAATTAAGAGTAATAGAAAATATTTCAAAAGGGAAAAAATTGCATTTAATGACCAACATTTCATCACACTATCTTAAACTTTCAGGCCAGTATTTAAAAAGACAGCAATTCAATCTCAATCAGTCTCTTACCTAATCAATACTGAATTCAAGGATGAAATTATATCTCATTAAGGAACCAATTGTTTATAATTCTCAAATGCTATAAGTATTACCCTTTCACATTATGCATTATCTTGTTATAAACGATACATCGGGTAAAAATTAAAACGATGGTTCTACAGCCTTCAAGGGGTAATATAACTAAAGTTGATCTTGCGTTACGAAGAAATAAATTGCCTTCGCAAAACATTTTTTTTCTTGTCGTGTCTTTTTAATCAGCATATTTTAAAACCTAGGAGGGTATTCATCTGTTTCTTCATTAATAAAAGAGTTTAATGCCTTGATAAAGGTTTAACAATGCATAAAACCTTTGGAAATAATTATTTTTGCTTTATCGTTCGTTTTCAACACAATCTCTAAAAACATGTAAGTGTATAATAAACGTTTATAAATCAGAGTTGAAATATTCTTTTGGCTAAATTGATAGACATCTAGTTTCGATATTTCGACTTGAATAAATTTCTTAAGTACAGTAAAACCTCGTTTAACCGTTCTAACTGGGACAATAGGCAATCCGGATAATCAAAAATCCGGATAATCCAGGTAATAAACAAAACAAAATCCTTAACTAAGCATACTTATTATTTATTGTGATAAAACACTATGCTTTGTAACAAAATTACATAGTATTGTTTACAAGATATAAAAAATACATATAACTTTTCACATCATCTCTTAGCAAAGAATTGGTCCACTGTCTTCTCTTTCAAATACATGTGGCGTGTAAATGAAGCACGGTCACGCAAACGCCTTATCATTGATAGTTCAGCTGGAATGGTGTCGAGCTGACGCTCCAAGTACGCCATGATGTTTGTCAACTGGTGAGCAGCATTTGCCTGTGGCGTCCGCTGTTGCGCTGTGATCGCTCCCTCCCCGCCCACGTCATCTTCTTCCTCACTGTCTGCTGTAGATGTGTGCATGCCGCTACAATTTCTTCTTCCGTCATAGTGCCGTAGCCACCGTCACTATTGTCTTTCAGCGTCGCACTGACGCCTTCCATATCAACATATGACGCTCACTTATTGCTCCTAACGTTTGCTGAAGGTCGTCTGCAGACACTTGACCAAATCATCGCTTGCTATTTCGTTTGTAGCAGAAATAGCTGGTGAGTCAATCCACGTCAACGCCCCGTGACACTCTAGTAAAGCTTTCTTAAACTCAACAAAAAGCATTTTATTAACATAATTTATTGTACAGTGGAGTCCTGATAATCCGAACTTCGGTAATCTGAAAGTCCGCTTAATCCGAAACCAAAAATCAAAAAGAAATAAGGTTACAATAAAATCACATTGATACTATGTAATATAAAGTATATTTCTGAAAAATTACAAGGAAATTCAAAGTTAGACAATGTACTGATCTAATTATAACTGAACTACATTGGTTTGAAAAAATCTGTTTATTTGTTTAGTTAAAGAGAAGAATACCTCTCCCTTGAAGCCAAATTACACCAGAGCGTCAGCAAAATGGTGTCCGCTGTGGTCGCGGCAGAGTGTTGCTCTACGTAGCGTAGTGTTACATCAAATACAGCCACCTGGTCTGAGTGGGATACCATCTGCTCCCTGTCACCGTCTGCTTCACCTTCACTCTCGTCTGAGATGTTGACAGGTTCTTTCAAAACCATTTCAACAATTTGCTGATCGTCTAAAATCTCACACTCTACTGCTCTCTCTACACACTCTACTACTCTATACTGTACTCCGCTCTCTTATCACCCATTTCGTCCCGAGATTTGGTAAGGTTTAGACAGAGCTTATAAAATAAACTATGTAATCACACGTAATATGTAATATTTATGTAACCACATATTATTATGTAATTTAAGTTTATTTTAAGAACTAGAAGGTAACCCGTCATTTTGACGTCATAATACTAATAATGACGTCATAATGGAAAAAGTATATGAAAGTTAAAAAATATCCCGAATTATCTAACAATATTGCATTTAATCCACACCTTGTAAAAGCAAACCCTTTCATTATTTTTTATTTATTTAGTTTTTCATGCGATTGGAGTAGTAGACTGCCATCCAGTTTTTTACAGCTCATTACGCGATATGAATACTTGAGCTACTTGATTCATTCACATTCAAGTTTGTTTACTTTCAGAATTCATCGCAAAAGTAAACAGATTTTTAAAAACTGTTAAATATACAGCTTAAAACATCCAATTTTTTTTAGTTCTGAATGTTTTATAGAAAAATAGGCTGAATAAACGTGATTTGATGGAGAAGATATTAGATTTTAGGTAAGAAACAATTCCGATCCACATCTGAAATTGAAATTAAGCTTAACCGGCCGTTTGTTTATTGAGGGCTTCAATTGAAAGATGAGTACAGCCCGGAAGTGTTATATAGAGACAACGGCGATTATATATATAATGATTTCGTTTAATCCGAAAAATTCGCTAATCCGAAAAGGGTCTGGTCCCAATCATTTTGGATTATCGGGACTCCACTGTACAATCTATGCAGGAACTCTGCATTGAATCAAACTAAAATTTGAATATTTGGCGTACTTGTAGTTATATTCCTGCTATATAGTTTAAAATTATTTTCTAATGTGAACATTAAATAAAAAATAATGTCTACAAATCTGATTCGGATAATCTGGAGATCCGGATAAATAGGGTTTTACTGTACTATGAAACAATATTTTTGAAATTGAAAACAAATTATTTTCTCATCATATATTTCCTCTGGATTCCATGATAATAAATCGTACTATAATAATCAACAAGGTGTAGTTAAAACCCTTAATTAGATTTTCATTAAATAATTATATATAAGAATTTAATTAAGTATGTGTCACCAATTAAGTATACACAGTTTTTGTATCTTGTCTATTTAATAACTTAGGGCTGCTCTGATACTGATTAACAATTATAGAAAAACTTTATTTAATAATAATGCTCTAATTTTTATCAATTTCAAAGCTATTTAGAATTTATAAAACTTTAAGACTAAAAATTATCAAAAAGATTTAACAAAAGTGAGTCCTCTAAAAATAATTTTTATTTTTAAGTTTGTTTGTTATCACTTTAAGTGAATTGAATAAAGCTGTTGATTCTATTGAGATTCCTCTGTCCAATGAATGTTTATCTTCGCAAAAGTAAGTAAATAAACATCTCAGTAGCAACTAATGCTACAACGTCCGAGTAACTCAATTTCGATGTCGAAATGTAACAATGTTAAAATTCTCTGAGCAAACAGAAAGAGGGATTTAACAGGTTCAGCCTGAGGAATTAAGGGAAAGATTAGCTTAATGAAATGCAATAATATTAACAGAAAGATTGTGATTTCAAGCAGTGGAAGCTAACAAAGTTTTCGCCAACTCTTCGCATCTTCATTTCATGGGATATCCTTTTGGAAGTTGTTATTATTGGCTATTTTGATTTCTTCTAAAAATGAGAAATGTCAACTACAGTTCATTGTATTTATTAGCATTTGTTGAGCTTTTATCAGCGTAGAATTTCCGTTTTTAGTAAAGCCCTGCAAAGGCGCTGGGAGTGAGTTATTCACATGAAACTAATACTCTTTGGGAATGTTTTCTTAAACTGAAAAACTTGGGTTTATTTTGATACAATTCATTATTACTTGATTTTTGGCATCAACATCAATAAATTATCTGAAACTTTTGGAAATGTAATGATGCTGTTTTTGCTTTGTGTCAAATTATGAGTAGGCCTTTGCTTATCTACCTTTTCGTTTAGTTTATCTCTGTGGTACACGGTATAAAAGGCTTAAGTCAAAAACAGTGATTTAGATATACCAAGTTATTGGCTTTTATACCAGTCGCAGAACAATGATTTCGATTTGGGAATTTTGTACAAAGAAATGTACTTTTGTATACAAAATTGATAGACGAAGCATTTCATACAAGTCAAAAGATTTTTTTTTTTATCAATACTAACAAATACCTAAAAATCACTTTTTTAACTTATGCCCTTTATCCCGGGAATGATAGTTATTTACGTTAGTCAGACATGAACATATGTTTTTATGGATGTACTTTAAAATTCCATTTCATCAAGCTGCAGTAAATTCTACTTTATGTGACTGTATATGTTTAAGAATCAGTATCCCAAACATTCCCCTTCTGAAGTACGTTTGATGATCACAGGAATCAAATATTGTTTCTTGACATTCCCTTTTCGATCCTATCAAACTATCAGACGCTTTCTAACAGGTTTATTAGCTTTGCAGTAAACAAAAGATTCCTCTATCAGCCGACATGTGGCAACAATGAACCTTGAAATGAACATATTATGCTGGTGTAAATGTTGATGAATACACAGTAGGAAACATCTTCAAATTTATCTGCAACTTGTTAAACTGTAGAACGATATTTTTTAAACTTAGATATTTCTGCTTGTGTTCATTTCTGGGATACCGTATTTTTATGCGTACAGTGTTCTTGGGCACGTTATTTGGCGTGTTAAATTACATACCAATAAACTCGAGGATTCTGTATCATATGAATTGAGGAATAGGTCTTGTAATTCATTGATTAATCTACTAAAAATTTATTAATGGCTGTATGGGCACTCACTATTATTGAGGACGGATCAAAGTACACTTGGATTCAATAAAGTGTGAAATATTCAACTAAAATCAAGTAAGAAACTTTAAATTCTCTGTATTCTGATGATGCTCAGTATAAGTGCTGAATGAGTATTCCTTATTCTAAACGCCTGAAAACAAAATTTTTGTTCGAATTTTAGTACATATGCATTTATGTAAGAAGAAAAATCTTAGGGATGAGACCTTAGTTGAGATACAAAATTCATTTTTGTTTCATATTCCTGCTTCTACACATTCACTGCAAATAATTTAGACAATATCGTTAGTAATTTTTAGAGCATGAAACTGAGTTTTTGCATTGAGCTTTCAGAAAAGGTAAAGTGTCATAACCACAGAAGCTAAGAAGTAATCCGAAGTCATTTATCATCGCTATCATGTCAGACTCTAAAAATAGCTACAGTTCATCAGCAATTATATTTATAGCAATTATTCACATATAAGTACTTTGTGAAATTTATCGCATATCGTTATTACGATGACGATGAACAAGGTCAGATGAAGAATTTTTCACTTGGGACTTCATGTCAAAATATATTTCGGATTTTAAAACACTACGTATTTTTGAATAAACATCTCTGCAGATTAAAATCGGAATCCATTATGTTAAGTTGATTAGTATACATGAATGCATGGTTTACGGTATTTTTAATTTAAAGTATACTTTTAAAGATTCTCGACAAGAAGTATTTAAATTTATTTTAAGTTGACAATGGACCATGAAAAACTCTTTTTTTATTTATTGATCAATTACTATTAAATTTTGTATATTTATACAGTGATGTTTAGAAATGGAAATTCTATTTTTTTTTTAAAAATCAGAATGTAATTAATTAAGATATTAATTAAAATCAGTTTGTTAATTACTCTATTTAAAAATGCTCCATGCGCATTAATTTCTGTCTCAGATATATAATTTTCTCTCTTAAGGTAGATTTATATAGTTATAATAAAAGTTAGTAGCAATATTTGATTTACAATCATATTTATAAAAACTAGAAAGGAAATCGATAAAAATAGGTCATTTTATGCAAAATTTTATCAAAAAAATTTATTTTATTGTAAAAATTTTAAGTTGTTTTAAAATAGTATAATGAATTGGTTACTAAGTTTTATTCTAAATTATATAAATAATCATTTTATGAAATTTTATGAAAATTCAAGAGACTTTATGACGCATGGAACATTTTGAACTTACCGAAACGACATGAAAACTTGTTTTGAGAAAATGGTATTTAAAGTTTTAATTTGACTATCATTTCCGTTGTTTACGTTTGAAAAAAATACTTATAACTCGGTTAATAATGATCGGATCAACATACTTTTTTTTAATTTAAAGATTATGACTTGCAGAATCAGTTTCTAAAAGAAAAAAATCGTTTTGGGGACATATTTTTGTCAATATAAAGGTCCATTGTCGCCTTAAAGCAATTTTAGGAAAACGGAAAATTCTTTCCAAATATGTAAAACAGGTTGAATACGCGTGCTTCGCTACGGTTTACATTCAAACTAAATACAACGGTCAATGTATGCAATTAATGCCAAAATAAACAAAAAAATATATTTATTAAAAATCGTAATGGATATTTTTACAGACAAAATAATGTAGAAGAAATTATTCAAATTAAATACAACGGTCAATGTATGCAATTAATTTGTATGTTTAATATCCATAAAATATACTAATTTGAATTAAATTCTTAAAAAACTTCCATCTAAATTAGTCTGGTGGGTTAAACTTTATCTTTTACTTTATTTTAATATTTCTTTTGTCAATTTACTTCCTTGTTATGCACGTGACACAAAATTAATTTTAAGTGTCACAAAAAGAAAAGAAAACACGTGATTCCACACGTTGAAACCACAGATTTCATTTTAAAGGAATTTTTCTGATCTTTCTCGTCATATAAATTTTATAGCACTCACGTTATTATTTTAAGTGAAAACTTTTAAAAAAAAGTTACAAAAACAGCTTAAAAATTTAATTTTCAAAAATCTAAGAAGAATTTTTCAAAAATGTTTCTTAGCGCACCCCTACACTATAAGAAGAATCGCCATGCAAAATTTCAGCCATTTAGGTCCAGCAGTTTGGTCTGTGGGTTATCAGTCAGTCAGTCAGTTACGGAACTATTTTAGATATATAAATTATATCACTATTTAAAATATATACTCCACATAGCTACGTGCTTAAGTATTAAGTTTTTATTATAACAGTTTTGAAACACATAGCTATTGAAAAATATGAAACAAAAGCAGTTCGTTACACTATAAAGCTATTTGAAATTATCGGCAATTAAATAAATCATTCAGGGTTTTTTTCGGCAAAGAAGTAAGAAAAAATTAATTAGTAAAAGACACTTTCAAATGACGTAACAATTAGAAAAATTCTTAAACATTTTCCATAGCTACAAAAGCATCCTTTTTATATACTTTAATTCTTTAGTAATTCTCTAAAGGAGAAAAACTCTTGTAAGATTCAGTTCTTAAGTGTTTTCTAAAAGCTTTTGTGCTGTGAATTTACGAAGTTAAAAAGAAGAGATTTCGGGGGTAGTGGGAACATTTTTGATTATTCTTCTCGAAATAAAACATTGATTACTTGTATGAAGAAAACTTAGTTTCGAGATATTTTTCAAGAAATATTTTATCTAGAATTTCGGAGGCAGTTTGATTTATGTGTTTGAGTCTTGAACAAATTAAATTTAAAATTATTAAGGATATCTGTCACAGAATTTTATTTCTTTTATTTACTTCAAATAAAATGGATTGCGTGCGTCAATACGAAGAGTATCACAGTTTTAGTATGTATGATTACGGCTGTATAGTATAGTGGTGATATATCGTATTGTTGTTTTAAAATTCTCATGTACACCTACATCACCTAGATTAATTTTATTAGACTACCAGCCTTGAGGTTAGGAGATTAAGGTTACTGATCCCGACCAAGTTTGGTAGTCATTATTATTGCTCCACAATTTTTTTATGAATTGCTTTTCAAAGAATTTGTTTCTTAAACAGAAAAGTTAAATTTTGACATCACAGAATAGATGTTTATTTTTTCGATACTGACAAATTTCGCTGAAATCTTAAGGCTAGCTGTGTACTAACTCAATTGGATTCGCTCACCTCAGTGTTAACCTATGGAGTGAATTTGTCTACTATTTACCGTTACACAAATGCTGATAATCAAATTAAAATGGTATTTTCAGACAGCCTGAATTTTTCTGCACCTTGAAAGAGGATTCATTTTATAAATTTCGTCCACCAAAATATTTTCTGAGCGTTTAAAACACACTATACCAGTTTTTTCCCAAATTTTAAAGTATTATTTGCATTTCATTTACAAAATGAAAAAAAAAATTAGATAGTCTCCGCGGAAACCCGCAGAAACTACCGTTGGTTATTAATGTAGGATTACTTATCATTGCTTACCTCTTTTGTATGTATATATGTATCTATAGATATGTGCGTATGTGTATATATATATATATGTCAAAATTTTGACGCATTTTGGTACTTTTCTGTTTAACTGTTTACTGCTTGCCCAAGAGATACAGACTGGGTTTGGCGCGCTGCCAAAATTATAACTCGTGACGCAGGACATCTGATATTTTGCTTTTCGGAAGACCGTTAGGGAAGGACGTAATCCTACGTTAAAATACCCCAAGATGTAAAATTTCTTTCTCTATTACGGAGTACAATATTTGTTTAAAAAAATCTTTCAATCCAAGTCGTCAATCCTTGGACACATTTTCTCCATAGGTTAACACTGAGGTGTTCGAATCCAATAGGGTTAGTACACAGCAGCGTTAATCTCGAAACGGGAAATACTGTGCAAGGTAATAGAGTCACTGACTCTTTCGGGCGGCTAACTAGTTTTTACTTGTTAAAATTGAAATTATTACCATTACATAATATTTTCACACATATGTAAAATACACTATGATTCGGTTTTTTTTTACGTGTTTGAAGTATTAAAAATTATTTCCGTTCATTTACAGATTATCCATAATTAAAGCAACCATTTGTAAGGTTTACATAAGATTCGATTCACAATAATCGAACTTTTAAGTGAACAAAGTTAAAGAAGCCGCTTAAGATATGCTAATTGCGACATACGCGGTTGGTATAAATACCAAGCAGCTAGATTAAAGAGACGAAGTGAGAGGAAGTGAAAGGAAGGAGCTAGGAAGTGCGGTCGACGAAGTATTGAGGAAGTGAAAGAAGGAGTAGAGCTGACGAAACGAAGTATCAAGCTGGAGCTAGGCTTAGAGTCTGGTTTAATAATAGCTGAGTTTTGCAAGCAGCCGCTCGAGGCATAGCTAGGTTGCTTCAAACCTACGCGAGTTCTTGTTAGGCCCAAAGTTTACGTGGCAGCACTGCTGGTTGACTTTCAAAGTATCTGTGAGTATTGCAAAGTGTATTTTTCTTGAATGAGTAGTTATATAAGTGAATATATTGAATTGTATTTCCCTTGCACGAATGCTATATATATATATTGTAGAAATATGGCTACTATGTTCTACTAGAAACTAAACTAAAGAGTGAGAAACTTCAAAACGAAAGTGGTGAAAAGTTTAAATCATTTTTGCATGTTTTTTAATGAATTTAATATATTTACATATTTGCAAGAAGATGATAATAGGCTGGAAAGCCTCTAAAATAACTAAATACAAAGGTATAGACATATTATGGGATCTTAATCCCCTTCAAAGAATACTACATTCTAAAACTGATTCATCACTCTAGCAACAACAAAGAAGAGAGACGAAATTCTAAATTGCAAACATTTGAGAAAAAAATCAAACGATGGGCTTGCATCGCCATCTCTTGACATATTTCTCTTTAATATATCTCGTACTAGTAGTACGTATGCTTTATGTTGAAAAGCAAATTGACATACGCAAATATTTAAATAAACATTGTTGTTATGTAAGAACTATGTTTGAGTGAAATTATGTAGCGTGCCACTTCAAGTTATACATACCCAAAGGTAGGGTAAAAGTTACTATTCTCTATACATTTTCCTCATGTGGTGCACAAGAAAAATTGCTTTCTAGTGTTTCTGAAAGTTCCAAGTTTAATTTGTTTTTGCCACCTGTACCCAAGTACGGTGCAGAGCGTGCAAATATTTGAATAACGAATTAAAAATCATGTAGGAAACATGTCACCGCACAATATCTGTAAGAAAACCGGGGCATTTGTGACATTTGCAATGGAGCACAATTGATGACTCTAAGAAACGTTAAGAAACATTACAAAATTTCTGCAAACCTGAAGACATTTCTATTTTATACAACTAATAATTGTAATGTGTCCTATGTACTGGGTAAAACCTTTTAGTAAAATATATTAAGGCAAAGAAGAGAATAAATGGAAAATATTAGAGTGGAAATAAGGAAGAAAAATCGCCATAGTAAAAAAATAAGGTGACTGAAAGCTGGATCATAAATTAACGAATATAAATTACATTTTGGCTTCCAAACCAGTTTTCTGTCAGAAATACACGGATACATACATATGTCAACGTCAGGTGCGACGTATTAACAGATGGCACATTGCTTCGCGGGGGAAAAAATTGCGTTACATCTGGTTTAGGAGTTAAACTTTTTATTAAAATTTAGAAATGATTAATGGCATTAATTATTTAAGAACACAGAATCACAGAAGTTGATAACTTTATAAATATATTATATCTAATTTCTTGTTATATATTTAAAATGCACTTGTATGTTTCATATTTGTAAATTACAATGAGGTTATACATGTGTTAATTTTACACATGTGTGACTTTCCTATCCCACACTTTAGTATATTTCTGAATATACAGGTCTTCCGCTCATAAATATTTAAAATTCGGAATTGAGCTAAGTACGTATTTAAAAGATTATTAAAGGATTAAATATTGGCTCCTTCTTCTATTTTTTCCCAAACATTTTATTTTATTAGCATAATACTTCTTTAAAGTTTTATAAATTAAATATCCATTCTAGATAATTTTAAAAAGGATTTTTGTTATTAAGCAATTTGAAAATTTTATGCAAAGGACCATTATAGGATTAAAAAATAATTCCCTCTTTTAATTTTATTAGTATAATACTTCTTTAGTATACTTTATGAAATTAATACCCATTTTAGTGAATTTCAATCAGGAATTTTGCCATTTATCTTTTTGAAAATGATGTGCAAAGGAACATTATAGGATTAAAGGAGCATAAAATTGAAAATTAGTTCCCTCTTTAAATTTTTCCCCAAACGTTTTATTTTATTAGTATAACACTTTTTTAACATTTCTTTTGAAATGAATACCCATTTTAGATAATTTGAAACAGGAATTTTGTCACTTAGCTATTTGAAAATGATATACGGAAAAAAAGTCATTTTCAAATATACATTGCGAACAGAAAAAAGAAAATGTACATTTTTACAAATAACAAACATTTTGAAAAGCAATCAGTTTAGAAATATAAGATTAAAATTGATTGGAAATCTCATAAGGTTTTACATTTTTTAATATCTTAAAAACTTAAGAATAATTTAATAGATGGATATTATCTAAAAAATTGCGCTCGTATAAATTTTCTTCAGGAGTGCGGTGGCCTGGTTGGCAAAAGAGTCAAGCCACTGATTTGCGGGTTCGATGCCGATCGCTGACAAAATCTACCGCCGTGTTCACTAATGGTGACCGGTGCACGTAAGACACGTCGTGGCTGCAAAGTCCTCCAAGTTCTCCAAATTACCTCTGGAGGTGTGGGATCAAGTGTTCCGGTCTCGTCACTTGCCTCGGTTCTAAATACCGGCACCGGCATGTAGGGGGTAATTTTGGCCACCTATATGGTGCCCCCATAAGGGGGCACACTACCTTTGACTACACTGAAATGACGTAAACATGATTGAATTCGAGCTACAGAAACTCCAATAATATTTATATATATATAATTTTTTTTATTTTATATCAAAATTTCAATTCTTCAATTATATTTAATTAAAAATAGAACTTGTAAATCCATAAATAATTTTTAGATTTTATTTTTAAATGTACACATTACTAAAAAGAGAAAAAAATCATTGGATGTTTCGAGTATCATAAAGTTAAGAAATATGCATACAGAAACTATTTTTTGTTCAAATTAAATTAATAATATACTCAAGTTTAATGCAAAACCAAAAAATATACAAAAAATATAGTTTAAATTGAAAAGTTTGCATAAAATTTAAAAAATTAAAATTTAGCAATTTTTTAAAAACATTTTCAAGTGTAAAAAAATTCATTACACATTTATTTTTATTTCTTTGGTTTTAGTATGTAAAGAAGTTTAAAATACAAACCTGATAGAAATTTTGTGTGTCTAGTACACATAGTTTGGGAGTAACAGTGCATGTAATCCAAAAATTTACATATTTCTAAAAATTTACATATATTGTGTAATATAATATTATGTAATATATATAAATTTACATAAATTTACATAAATTTACATATATTACATAAAGTTGGAATATACATGGCCATGGCAACAGAGTGAGCTTTACATAAACTCTCATAACTCGAGAAATAATGCGAATTTTTTTATGCGTTTTTTTGCATATTGTTCAGAAATGAACCAAAAATCAGAATATAGCAATAACCAAAAATCGATTTTTTTTTTTGAAGTTTTAAAGGTGGTGTGTCCCCTTAAATGAATGGCCAGCAGTCTCACCCTTTAAAGGGAACAAATAGCGTCATAGCCAATCTGCCGGGCATTTGTAATAAATAAATATTTTTTTAAACCATTTAATACTCGTCAAAATTTATTTACAATTCTTTGAAGAATATTTAAAATTTAAACAGAAGAATTTTAAATTTAGGAGAGGGCAGGAGAGAATATGTGACTTAACAGGCAGAAACAAAACTGCCGTACGGAATATGCTCAAAAAGAAGGAATTACCACGATTTGCCAGTTTGAAATAAAGACTGTGTCTGAATAACTGAATTAAATTTTCATCGTCGGAATTTTTTAGTATAGAAATGGCATCGTAGCATAACCGCATATTTCTAAATGTTTTTTTGATACATTAAGTGTCAGAATACATTGTGTCCCAAAAATAATGGTGGGTTTTTAAATGGTTATAGCTTCAATCTCCAAGTTTCTTATCTATTCAGCAAACTTCGATGGGTTCACCAATATATATATATATATATATATATATATATATATATATATATATATATATATATATATATATATATATATACATATATATATAATATATAAAAATGAAAATTTGTCTGTCTGTCAGTCTATAGTTGTATAGAAATCCACAATTTAGGAGCAACGATCGTGAAATTTTGCATACAGGCGTCTTTAAAAACAGCCGAGGGTCTTAAGAACTTCCAAAATCGAAATTAATTACCGTAAATTTTTAATTGATAAAACACCAACAATTTTTGAAACTAAATGTGAGCTATTACACTAGATGTGCAGTAGATGGCGCCACTATTTTAAACTTTTAGCATTATACGACGATCAATATATACAAATGATGAAAAAAAAAGAAAAATATATACTTTTTTAAAAAAATCGTAAGGTATATTTTTTTAGACAAAATAATGTAGAAGAAAATATTCAAATTAAATCTAATAGAACATACTAAAGAATATAGTACAGATAACATAGTACAGTTTGAGGAACATATATTTTACTGTATTTTATTTTATTTTTGGATAATGTCCAATCGTCTGCCGCATTAGCAAGAAAAAAAAAATTTTTGTCTATTTCGTCGTTATGGGACGATAAATATATTTAAAGTACCAGAAAAAGAAATCACGTGATCAACATTTAATAAATTAAATTCTAAAAATTAATCTTTAAGAATTCACCAAAATATCAGAAAATGGAGGTAAAGGTTCGAAAAAGATTTCGTTTTAAAGGAATTTTTATGGTCTTTTTCGTGATATAAATTTTATAACCCTCAAATTATTATTTTAAATGCAAACTTAAAAAAGTTACTAAAACAGCTTAAAAATTTAATTTAAAAAATCTAAGAAGAATTTTTCAAAAATCTTTCTTAGTGCACCCCTACACTATAAGAAGAATAGCCATGCAAAATTTTAGCCCTTTAGATCTTGCGGTTTGGTCTGTACGTTGTATGTCAGTCAGTCAGTCAGTTACGGAACTGTTTTATATATATATAGATAATTATTACTATCTTTATATCGTAACGTTAACTTCCTGCGCACGCATTATTTTCCTATGTTTTTTATATTATTATCTTTATAATAGCGTAATTTTCATATGATTTTAAACAACAATCGTTTTTAACTGGCATTCAATTGGCTGTTAAAACTTTATATTTACACCCTATTTAAAAGAAGTAGGGTGTAAATTTTTTAAAGAGGATGTTTCAACACCCAACTTCAAAGAAGTAGGGTGTAAATTGTAGGGTAGAAAGTTGGTAAAATGAAGATTTTGTGCAATGTATTTAATTTCTCGATTAAAAGTAGTTCTTTTCTAAAAATTAATTTATTTCACTTGAAAAGCTAAATATTTTATGCACACGGTTTATATTATTATTACTATCTTTATATCGTAACGTTAACTTTATGCGCGAGCATTATCTCCTCATTCTTTTTTCATTATTATCTTTATAATAGCTTTATTTTCATATTCTTTTAAACAACTATCATTTTTTTTCATATTGTATTGGGTTTTTATTAATTAAAAATTAAGGGTAATTAATTTCGTTTCCGGAAGTTCTTATTATCTTTATTTTCCTACGCTTTTTCATTTACGAATTTTTCAAATGTTGGTTAAAAAACTTTTGTGTAGTTTATACATTTGTGGGTATTTAATTATTAAAATTAATAAATTTATATTTCGGGAGAGGATGTTTCAGTTTTTAGTGGTACTATGATGAAAGGCTGAATCTACCAAAATTCTGAGGAGTTTATTATGGAGAGAAAAGGAATTTAATATGTAGAGGATGTTTATAGGAGTTTAATGTGGAGAGGAGTTGAATGGTTTGCAGCCCTCAATCAAATACTTCATTTTTTAAGAGGCAACGCTGTAGTCATATCATGGTTCTATTGGAAATTTCTGCTAAACCTCTAATTTCAACTTTTTTTTTGTTGCCCCAATGATGAAAGGCTAGATCTAGCTAAATTCTGAGGAGTTTATTATAAATTTATATATTTTTTATTGGGTTTTCCTTTTATTCATGGGTAGAAGATTTCACATGTTTTTTTCTATGTTATTTATACTGTGTTTAGATTTAAATTAATTTTGGTTAATAAACATTAGACAATTTCACATTTTTACTTTTCAGATTTTAGTGCTACAATGATGAAAGGCTGAAATTCCTAAATTCTGAGATGTGTATACCATTTCACATATATTTTTTCTATGTTATTTATACTGCGTTAATTTTTAAATTGATTTTGGTTAACAAATACTCTTAAAATCCCGGGCATCGCTGGGTAATTCAGGTAGTATATATATATATATATATATATATATATATATATATATATAAATATATATATATATATATATATATATATATATATATATATATATATATATATATATATATATAAATATATATATATATATATATATATATATATATATATATATATATATATATATAATATTAAAAAGCTAGTAATTTCTTGATTCAACACTCTTAACATTTAAAAACTATTAATTCCTCACTTTACTATTCAAAATTACATACCCCTTTTTAATCTTATTAAGTACTTAATTTTCCCTTGGGCATTCGTGTTAAATTCCATTGTTACAGTCTTTGGCAATATCATCAAAGATGGCTGACTTTTTAATGAAATTAGACGCGACGCGGCGTCCATAAAAATTAGATCAGATCAGAGCATCAACAAATAACTTTTATCCAATCAAAAAGTAAGTCACACCTCTGTGTCACGTGATGGGATGACTTTATAAAACTATCTGATGTCTAAATTTAGACGCATTCTGTAATATTTTGTCTGCTGCGAAAAACCTGGCGGAGGAGCCGGCGATTTTAATAAATATGTAGTTCGAGCAATTTGTGGTATGATTTGTGTGTCCGAGGGTTGAGATGAATTGCGGGAACTGTTTTAAAAACGTTTGTGATGCACGGCCGGGTGACATGTCATCTTTTTAACCTCAAGTAGAAGGGCGAGAATAGTCTTTCAAAGCTACCACTCAGCAATCATTCGTCGGCCCGTGCTCGTGTTATTACATATATATATATATATATATATATATATATATATATATATATATATATATATATATATATATGTATATATATATAGTATATATATAGTATATATATATATATATATACATATAGATTTAGATAGATAGATATAGATATAGATATATATATAAATAATGGTGGGGTTCTTAAGTGGTTATAGTTTCGGAACAAAGCATTATAGAGAGAAGAAATATACGTCAAATTGAAGAGAAAATCTCCAATTTTCATATCTGTTCAGTAGACTTCAATGTGTGTTCCCTAAGTTGCCCTGCAGGGGTCAAGACGATATTCAGTGTCTTCCCATACACGGCAGAGAACATCCGGCGTGGTAGACGAAACAGCTTCAGTGATCCTTTCTTTTAAATGGTCCAGATTGTTTGGAGGCAACCTACCCTTCTAGGGTCCGACACATCGCTGAGGAAATGTTTCGTTAAGGGGATGGTGGACTTTCAAATTACCAAAAATCGAACAAAAATTAGGATTTTTTTTTGGTGTATTAATATTTGAAAAAATATGTAAATATTGGAATAAAATGCATTTAAAATATGCAGTAAAAAGTAAAATGAAAACTTTAGAAAAGTAAGTATTAAAGATAGGTGAAAAAAAATCTTTTAAATGGCTTTTTCTCAAAAAGAAGTCATTTCCAGATTTGCAAGTCTTTGAAATGCTCCTTGCGTCATAATTTTTGACGAAATTTTATAAGATTTATAATAAAGATTCCTCTAATACTTCAAAATAAAGGTATGTATCAATTTTAGATTTCAACATCATTCAGATTATCAAAGTTCAACTTAAGTACAAAAAATTAACGAAAATTCAGAGTGAAAGCATAAAAATATTTCCCAAAAATTAACTATTCAACGAAAGTACGAAGTAATACATTCAAAATGTATTTATAAGAATCATAAATGCAAAATTAAGGGAAGTTAAAAATTGTATCGCAAGGAGCATTTTTAAAAAATTAATTTCAATTTTTACAATTTAAATTTTTTTAATATTTATAAAATTTTATAAGGTGTATGATATAGTTATACTTTAATTAATATATATGCAAAATTTCGCATATCTTAGGTAAAAATTTCAAAAATTTCTTTGTCATGTCCATCATCCCCTTAAGAAATTCCCGCACCATTATGGCAAAATGTGGAGAAGCTCCATCTAACTGGAAAATGGAATTCTCCAGAATTTTCCGGCGATAGTCCCGAAGTCTGTTGGAGTCCGAACATAAGCTTTCGCAGACATAAACTTGGAGAGTTTCTCTTTCATTTAAAGTATGACTCGTGTCTGCAATATGACTTGTTGTATTGCTACTATAGCCATTTGAAACCCAACCATCATTTTTGGGACATACTGTAAAGTGTAACTACTTTTTAAGCAAAATATATTGTAATATAGCATCTGCTTCAGTTAAAATAGAATTATTATTATAAAAAGAGAACAATCCATTATGAAAGGATGGATTAATAAAAAAATTATTAAGCATCCAACAAAGTCAAGATCTTAAAGTGTACGTACTAAGAAAAAATTCCTTTTAAAAAAACACTACGCTAAATATTTCACTTAATTTCGGAAGAAAAATTTCTTGCTAAAAAAAAATTCATTCTTACTAAAGTTTACAAAGTACGTGGTAAGGAAAACTTCCCTTTTACCACAGTAAAAGACAACATTACCTAACAAAGAATACTTGTAGTAAGTAACAGAAAAACGGAAGCACCCTTGAATAATAAAAATACATAACAACATTGTTCTATAAAGAACATGTGTGTTAAATAACATTATATAATAGAACAGAGAATATAAAAACTTCACTTCAAAAGTAATGCACAAAATAGTACTACTTCAAAGAGAATTAAATTTTTTGATTCAGTTTTTAACATAATGCAACTATTTAAACATTATATAGTTTATATTTCAACGCAAATAAACTTTAGCTAAAGGAATAAAAATTTAATTTCTCTAGTAAAAGGGAAAAATATGCTTCTGCTGGAAAAAATGCTGTTTAGAATAAAAAATCTACGTATCAAAAAAAATTTTAATTGAAAAAACATTACAAAGGGAAATATTACCTCTTATCACAGTAAAAGAGAGCTTAATTTCAAATCAAACATTAATTATCGTATTAAATACTTAATTACTCAGTTAAAAGGAGGCATTTCTCAATGTTATAATGGTTCAATGATCTTACTTTAAAAAAAGGATGTTTGTATTAAACAACAATTCTAAATGGAAGAACAATATATTAAATAACATACTTCAACAATTCAAATATATTATATTCTATTTTTCAAATATGCATAAACTTTTTATATCCTTTAAATTGATCTACTTTAAGCGAACCATTTGTGAAAGGGGTAAGTTCTACATTTTTTAAGAGTACTAAATATAATAAAAAATAATTTCCTACATTAAACTTCCTAAATTAAAGGTAAATTTTATATTTCAATGCAAATGAATTTTAGATAAAGGGAATAAAAATTAAATTTATCTAGTAAAAGGGGAAAATATCCTTCTGCTGAAAAAAAATGCTGTTTAGCATAAACAATTTATGTATCAAAAATATTTTAAGGGAAAAAACATTTCTGTCCGCTAAATTTAGGGCGTACTAAGGGAAATATTATTTCTTATTACAGTAAAAAAGAGCTTAATTTCAGATCAAACACTAAATAACTGTATTAAATATTTAATTACGGAGTTAAAAGGTGAAATTTTTCAATGTTATAAGTGATTATTAAACTTAATAGAAAGGACGTTTGTAGTAAACAGACTAGAATACTATATTAAATACCATATTTCGACAATTCAAATATATTATATTTTATTTTTAAATATACTGAAAAATAAAATACAGTTACAAGGTGATATTAAAAGATGATGATGATTATGATGAGTTAAAAGGTGATATTTTTCAATGTTATAACTGATTATTAATCTTACTTAATAGAAAGGACGTTTGTAGTAAACAGACTAGAATACTATATTAAATACCATATTTCGACAATTCAAATATATTATATTTTATTTTTAAATATACATAAAATTTTTATATCCTTTAAATTGATCTACTTTAAACGAACCATTAGTGAAATGGATAGGATCCACTTTTTTTTTTTTAGAGTACAGGCCTAAATAGAATATAAAATGATTTCCTACATTAAAGGTCATCTGAAGATATAATTACAAGATCTATATGTCCGTGTTTTGATAAATGACTTTTCCCAGTGATATATAGCGATACACATTTAGATACTGAATGGCCTCTACTGATAAATGATCTGTGGTACATTTATTGTTAAACAAGTGTTACGACAGATGATTAATATCACTAAATGTAAGTTTAGTACATTTAGAAGTATATTATTATTTTTTATGATGTCGTATTTGACAGAGATCCTAAATTATTTACGACGCTGTCTTCTTAAGAAGAATTGGAATTTAATGACATGAGAAAATCACCGCTGTCTAACCTTGGTTTGATAAATTTTATATAAAATAGTATTTGAACTGTAAGTTATATCCATACTAAGAAATAGACATCATTTAACTATATTTCAAGTTCTTTATGATTTTGATTTATATCATTGGAATTGAATTAATTTATTTTTATTTTGTGAATACTTACTTATAGTCTAATACAGTGATAGTCAACCTGGCCTCCTACTGACTAATAGTGGGTGATTCAAGCTTTCGTGGTGGGCAGTGGGAATTTTTGTACGTTGTTGCAAGTTTTGTTCTTCCTCCATATATCGAATACACTGCTAACACATTCGCGAGTTTGACTTTTTATAATATGGTATTGCAATTTACTTTTGAATTCCATCTCTAAACTTGGATTACAGGTAATAATTCACCGGATACTTCTCGAAGTATACTCGTGGACGAGGTAGCAACGAATGAACTCCGTAGCCAACTGTAGTTATTTATGTATAAATACAGGTAGTCCTCCTACAGCACGGCATCTTACAACACGGTTTCGCTCTAACACGATAAGATAAATTGCAAGAACCCTCATATAACACTGCAACCTGTAACACGGTTTCAGTCTAACACGATCATAAAAAAATGCGAAAACCTTTGTACAACACTGTACTTCTGCAGCACTAGATAACATGATTTTTGTTTAACACATTTAAAAACTAAATTACCTTAAAATAATGACGAGAAGGAATAATGAACAGTGGCTTTACATGAAAATGTATAAACAAATTATAATATATTCATTTATAACTCCCTAAAATTACAATAAGGCATAAGCTTAACTGAAAATTTTGAATCATTTTTTCTGAAAGCAGACCCTTCCGCTGAAAGAAGCCGATAATTCAAAAGGGAGCTGCAAAATTGTCTATCTCCATACCGTGAATTACAATTACCTTGTAAGAACCAGCAAATAAACCAAAATTACAGATTTTTCAAAGAGGATAGTAGGTGCAAACAATCTAAATGAAGAAAAAGATTCTGAAAGTGAAGGTGATATCGTTCAATCGAAAAAACGTTCTCGTTCGATTGTACTGAGCAATGATGAGGAAGAAATTTATTAAATTAAGGTCGCATTAAATGAAAATAATATTTTTTGTGTTTGTTTTCGTTTTGTGTTATACATACATTTATATTTTTAATAAAAATTGAGCTATAATTGTTGGTTCAACATTAAAGGTGCTGAACTATTATCGCTTACTAGGAGCAATATAATTTAACAAGTATAATTTTGATTTTCGTTAAACTTTGTGTAATTCTTGTATACTAATGACCTCTTGCCGAAGTATCCAGACCAGGTCCATATAGGGTTGCGGGCTGATGGATGCGGCTCCGGTTTACAGTAGCATCAGGAGGGAACCATTTGGGGAGTCGTACCTTCTCCCACCTTTTAAAACATCATAGAAGGACTTTCCGTTTTATGTATTTAACGTATCCTTATCTGGCCTAGACACGCAAGTTAACATCATAATGACTACCACTGATCTCTGAAAATAGATTATCCGTCAACTGGATATATATATATATATATATATATTCATAAATGTATTTTATATTCCAATCTATATTCAAATTTAAGAGGTGTATTAAAATTTATTCTGAAATTTTAATTGAGTTAGGTTCCAGTGACACTATCTGACAGCTCCGAGATTTATGCTGTGGTTTCTAAAACTCGGTCCCGGTATTTTGACATGTGGACTGTATTAGAACACGGAAACATCTATTTGGGAATTACCATTTTTCAAATTCCATTCCCTACAAAGTGAATGAATAAACTAATGAAATATGTAATGGTAATGTCGCGCATATATATATATATATATATATATATATATATATATATATATATATATATATATATATATATATATATATATATATATATATATATATATATATATATATATATATATATATATATATATATATATATATATATATATATATATATATATATATAAGCTTCTTTTAAATAGGAGTATTTTAATCTCAAAAATAAAGCAAACGGGAAACTATCAGAATATGAATTTGGTTTAGCATTAAAAAAGAAAAAATTTAACTCTCATGAGAAATCTGATATTTATGGCTTTTGGTCTTTATCTAAAAAAAATACAGAGTTGCAGAAGGGATGAGTTAAATGTCGATATCAGAATAAACTTTATCTTGAAATTCTTTTCCTTTTGTTGAATAGTCGTCTCTTTCTAAAAAATGGGGGAACAATACTTTCTCTTTTAAATCTAACTTATCGATCTTGCTTATCGATATCTTGCGATCGATAATTAGTTTTGTTTTAAATGTAAATGTCCGTCAGTGTTACTTTTTGGAGCATCTATATATAAGTGTTGAAAGGTTTTCTTTTCAGCTTAAATCACTTTATCGATAACACATTTTCATTATTCTTTTATTCGCAAACTACTATTAAGCATTAACATAACTAATACATCATATCATTTGACATTTCATTTTTTTTTCCGTTCGCTGTAAATACTTCAGCTGTCAGGTTTCATTTTTACGCACTTTTTTACAGATTGTTATTTAATAGATCGTATTGTTTCCGTTTTTTTGTCCAGTGTTCTTGGAATCAATATTGAAAAAGTTGACAATCATTCATCTAAATAATTAGAGCAGGAGAGAGATATGTTATTATTGCTACAGGACATTTTAATAAAATCAGATAGATAAGGATTAATTTAACCTTTTCTTATAGGGTAGGATAGCATGTATCCCAAGAATACGCGCCCAATAATTAATATATATATACATATATATATACATATATATATATATATATATATATATATATATATATATATATATATATATATATATATATATATATATATATATATATATATATATATATATCGGAAAAATGTGCCCCGTAAGCTAAAGGTTAAACGGTTTTTCACTCCTGATACACCGCAGAAGTTTAAAGAAATTTCTACATTACCCGTTAAATTAATAATTTGTAGGAATCATGCTATTCATGTAATAATATCTAAAATATTATTAAGATCACCATTTAACTTTTAAACTTTTTAAGAAACCTATATCAGTGAAACCTAAACCACTCTGCAAGACGTGAATTGGCTTATAGTCCATTGAAATCGTCAAGACTGCTGTGTACTAACCCTATTAGATTCGCTCACCTCAAACTATGGAGAAAATTTGTCTACTATTTACATCTGCATAAATGCTGATAATCAGGTAAAAATGGTATATTCAGATAGTCTGAAATTTTCTGCACCATGCAACAGGATTCATTTTATAAAGTTTGTCAATCAAAGGGCTTTATAAGCGTTTAAAATACACTATACCAGATTTTATTTATCCGAATAATTTTAATTTTAAAATATTATTTGCATTTCCTTAACAAAATAAAAAAAAAATTCAGGTAGTCTCTTCTAACGAAACTACCGCGGGTTATTAACGTAGGATTACTTATCGTTTCTTACTTCTTTTGTATGTATATATGCACGTATGTGTTATGTATATATCTATCTATCTATCTATCTATCTATCTATATATATATATATATATATATATATATATATATATATATATATATATATATATATGTGTGTGTGTGTGTGTGTGTGTGTGTGTGTGTGTGTGTGTGTCAGTCAAAATTTTGACGCATTTTGGTACTTTTCTGTTTAAATGTTTACTGCTTGCCCAAGCGATACAGACTGGGTTTGACGCGCTGCCAAACCCAGTCTTTTCGGAATTTTTGTACATTGTTGGAAATTTGTTCTTCCTCCAACTCACGACGCAGGACATCTGAAATTTTGCTTTCCGGAGGACCTTTATGGAGGAACGTAATCCTACGTTAAAACATCCCAAGGTGTAAAATTTCTTTTTCTACAACAAAGTACAATTTGATAAAAAAAAACTTTAAATCCAAGTCGGTGATCCTTGGACAAATTTTCATCATAGGTTAACACTGGCGTGAGCGAATCCAATAGGGTTAGTACACAGAAGCCTTAAGCTCGAAACGGGAAATACTGTGCGAAAAATGGCCCGAGAAAAACGAAAAATGCGCAAAGGTGTGAAATTTTTTTTCTATTATGGTGTACAATTAAAAAAATCTTTCAATCCAAGTAGGCAATCCTTGGACAAATTCTCTCCCTAGGTTAACATTTAGGTGAGCGAATCCAAATGGGTTAGTACACAGCATTCTTGACCAATGCTGACGAGAGATTTACAAAAATAATCTGCTTTGAAAATGAGTGAAATGTTATACAGCGTTTTAGTTATTTAATATTAACACAACTAGCCGCTGCGCGACCAGCATGGTCGCTTTCAGTTTTATATTTTCCGTTGCAAAACAACTCAACTGAAAGTTACATATGAAAGGAATGTTACCATTTACCTCCCATCATAAAAGTATGTTGTTAAGGGGTTGTGGGAGCTCAGCCAAAAAAATTTTAATCCTTGCAAAATTCACTATAAGGCTGATTCTATAACATAGTGATTAAAAAATGTGAAATTCCATTACTTCAAAACGGAGTAAAATATAAGACGGATAAACCCAACACCAATGATTTTAAAAATTACATCCCTCTATGTATGTACAATTTTTCAAAATTAAGATATTTAGACATTATCATAACCAACTCATGGCACATCAGTCCGAATTACTTTTCAGCACTGTGGACGAAGGCCTGCGGTGCCCATCTCCTCTTTCATGACCGTGGGCTTGGGGTGCCATACAGCATGTCTCGGTCAGGTGGTCAACCCGACACGGGACCCCCACAGTTAATTCCCAAGCATGCTTGGTCCTCATTTTATCGACCCACTCAAGGGATGAAAGGCATGAGTCGACCTTACCCAGTCGCAGGGTCGAACCCTGGACCTGTGTGGTGTCAGCTTGATGCTTTTAACCACTCATGGCACATCAGTCCGAACAGCTTTTCAGCACTGTGGACGAAGGCTTGCGGTGCCCATTTCCGCTTTCATGACCGTGGGCTTGGGGTGCCATACAGCATGTCTCGGTCAGGTGGTCAACCCGACACGGGACCCCCACAGTTAATTCCCAAGCATGCTTGGTCCTCATTTTATCGACCCACTCAAGGGATGAAAGGCATGAGTCGACCTTACCCAGTCGCAGGGTCGAACCCTGGACCTGTGTGGTGTCAGCTTGATGCTTTTAACCACTCATGGCACATCAGTCTAAACTGCTTTTCAGCACTGTGGACGAAGGCTTGCGGTGCCCATTTCCGCTTTCATGACCGTGGGCTTGTGATGCCATACAGCATGTCTCGGTCAGCTGGTCAACCCGACACGGGACCCCCACAGTTAATTCCCAAGCATGCTTGGTCCTCATTTTATCGACCCACTCAAGGGATGAAAGGCATGAGTCGACCTTACCCAGTCGCAGAGTCGAACCCTGGACCTGTGTGGTGTCAGCTTGATGCTTTTAACCACTCATGGCACATCAATCCGAACTGCTTTTCAGCACTGTGGACGAAGGCTTGCGGTGCCCATTTCCGCTTTCATGAGCGTGGGCTTGGGGTGCCATACAGCATGTCTCGGTCAGGTGGTCAACCCAACACGGGACCCCCACAGTTAATTCCCAAGCATGCTTGGTCCTCATTTTATCGACCCACTCAAGGGATGAAAGGCATGAGTCGAACTTACTCAGTCGCAGGGTCGAACCCTGGACCTGTGGGGTGTCAGCTTGATGCTTTTAACCACTCATGGCACATCAGTCCGAACTGCTTTTCAGCACTGTGGACGAAGGCTTGCGGTGCCCATTTCCGCTTTCATGACCGTGGGCTTGGGGTGCCATACAGCATGTCTCGGTCAGGTGGTCAACCCGACACGGGATCCCCACAGTTAATTCCCAAGCATTCTTGGTCCTCATTTTATCGACCCACTCAAGGGATGAAAGGCATGAGTCGAACTTACTCAGTCGCAGGGTCGAACCCTGGACCTGTGGGGTGGCAGCTTGACGCTTTTCACCACTGTGCCACTGGAAGTCACACTTTATCATATCAAACAATAAATTGTTGGAAAAATATCTTGACTTATAAAATGGAGTAAAATTCATCAAGTACTAAAATATAGTGTGGATTACATCACAGCCTGTATGTATTATTGCTCACAATTCCGATTCTACACTTAAATATATGAAATAATAACTTGATGGAAAAATTTCTTGACTTATAAAATTGAATAAAAATTCAGCAAGTACTAAAATATAGTGTGAATTACATCACACTCTGTATGTACTATTGCTCACAATTCAGATTCTACACTTAAATATATTAAATAATAAATTGTTGGAAAAAATTTCTTGACGTATAAAATGGAATAAAAATTTAGAAAAGTACTAAAATATAGTATGGATTACATCACTCTCTGAATGTACTAATGCTCACAATTCAGATTCTACACTTAAATATATGAAATAATAAATTGTTGGAAAAATTTCTTGAAGTATAAAATAGAATAAAAAGTTAGCAAGTACTAAAATATAGTGTGGATTCCATCACTCTCTGTATGTACTATTGCTCACAATTCAGAATATGAAATAATGAATTGTTGGAAAAATTTCTTGACGTATAAAATGGAATAAAAATTTAGAAAAGTACTAAAATATAGTATGGATTACATCACTCTCTGAATGTACTAATGCTCACAATTCAGATTCTACACTTAAATATATGAAATAATAAATTGTTGGAAAAATTTCTTGAAGTATAAAATAGAATAAAAAGTTAGCAAGTACTAAAATATAGTGTGGATTCCATCACTCTCTGTATGTACTATTGCTCACAATTCAGAATATGAAATAATGAATTGTTGGAAAAATTTCTTGACGTATAAAATGGAATAAAAATTTAGAAAAGTACTAAAATATAGTATGGATTACATCACTCTCTGAATGTACTAATGCTCACAATTCAGATTCTACACTTAAATATATGAAATAATAAATTGTTGGAAAAATTTCTTGAAGTATAAAATAGAATAAAAAGTTAGCAAGTACTAAAATATAGTGTGGATTCCATCACTCTCTGTATGTACTATTGCTCACAATTCAGAATATGAAATAATGAATTGTTGGAAAAATTTCTTGACGTATAAAATGGAATAAAAATTTAGAAAAGTACTAAAATATAGTATGGATTACATCACTCTCTGAATGTACTAATGCTCACAATTCAGATTCTACACTTAAATATATGAAATAATAAATTGTTGGAAAAATTTCTTGAAGTATAAAATAGAATAAAAAGTTAGCAAGTACTAAAATATAGTGTGGATTCCATCACTCTCTGTATGTACTATTGCTCACAATTCAGAATATGAAATAATGAATTGTTGGAAAAATTTCTTGACGTATAAAATGGAATAAAAATTTAGAAAAGTACTAAAATATAGTATGGATTACATCACTCTCTGAATGTACTAATGCTCACAATTCAGATTCTACACTTAAATATATGAAATAATAAATTGTTGGAAAAATTTCTTGAAGTATAAAATAGAATAAAAAGTTAGCAAGTACTAAAATATAGTGTGGATTCCATCACTCTCTGTATGTACTATTGCTCACAATTCAGAATATGAAATAATGAATTGTTGGAAAAATTTCTTGACGTATAAAATGGAATAAAAATTTAGAAAAGTACTAAAATATAGTATGGATTACATCACTCTCTGAATGTACTAATGCTCACAATTCAGATTCTACACTTAAATATATGAAATAATAAATTGTTGGAAAAATTTCTTGAAGTATAAAATAGAATAAAAAGTTAGCAAGTACTAAAATATAGTGTGGATTCCATCACTCTCTGTATGTACTATTGCTCACAATTCAGAATATGAAATAATGAATTGTTGGAAAAATTTCTTGACGTATAAAATGGAATAAAAATTTAGAAAAGTACTAAAATATAGTATGGATTACATCACTCTCTGAATGTACTAATGCTCACAATTCAGATTCTACACTTAAATATATGAAATAATAAATTGTTGGAAAAATTTCTTGAAGTATAAAATAGAATAAAAAGTTAGCAAGTACTAAAATATAGTGTGGATTCCATCACTCTCTGTATGTACTATTGCTCACAATTCAGAATATGAAATAATGAATTGTTGGAAAAATTTCTTGACGTATAAAATGGAATAAAAATTTAGAAAAGTACTAAAATATAGTATGGATTACATCACTCTCTGAATGTACTAATGCTCACAATTCAGATTCTACACTTAAATATATGAAATAATAAATTGTTGGAAAAATTTCTTGAAGTATAAAATAGAATAAAAAGTTAGCAAGTACTAAAATATAGTGTGGATTCCATCACTCTCTGTATGTACTATTGCTCACAATTCAGAATATGAAATAATGAATTGTTGGAAAAATTTCTTGACGTATAAAATGGAATAAAAATTTAGAAAAGTACTAAAATATAGTATGGATTACATCACTCTCTGAATGTACTAATGCTCACAATTCAGATTCTACACTTAAATATATGAAATAATAAATTGTTGGAAAAATTTCTTGAAGTATAAAATAGAATAAAAAGTTAGCAAGTACTAAAATATAGTGTGGATTCCATCACTCTCTGTATGTACTATTGCTCACAATTCAGAATATGAAATAATGAATTGTTGGAAAAATTTCTTGACGTATAAAATGGAATAAAAATTTAGAAAAGTACTAAAATATAGTATGGATTACATCACTCTCTGAATGTACTAATGCTCACAATTCAGATTCTACACTTAAATATATGAAATAATAAATTGTTGGAAAAATTTCTTGAAGTATAAAATAGAATAAAAAGTTAGCAAGTACTAAAATATAGTGTGGATTCCATCACTCTCTGTATGTACTATTGCTCACAATTCAGAATATGAAATAATGAATTGTTGGAAAAATTTCTTGACGTATAAAATGGAATAAAAATTTAGCAAGTACTAAAATATAGTATGGATTACATCACTCTCTGTATGTACTATTGCTCACAATTCAGATTCTACACTTAAATATATGAAATAATAAATTGTTGGAAAAATTTCTTGAAGTATAAAATAGAATAAAAAGTTAGCAAGTACTAAAATATAGTGTGGATTCCATCACTCTCTGTATGTACTATTGCTCACAATTCAGAATATGAAATAATGAATTGTTGGAAAAATTTCTTGACGTATAAAATGGAATAAAAATTTAGAAAAGTACTAAAATATAGTATGGATTACATCACTCTCTGAATGTACTAATGCTCACAATTCAGATTCTACACTTAAATATATGAAATAATAAATTGTTGGAAAAATTTCTTGAAGTATAAAATAGAATAAAAAGTTAGCAAGTACTAAAATATAGTGTGGATTCCATCACTCTCTGTATGTACTATTGCTCACAATTCAGAATATGAAATAATGAATTGTTGGAAAAATTTCTTGACGTATAAAATGGAATAAAAATTTAGAAAAGTACTAAAATATAGTATGGATTACATCACTCTCTGAATGTACTAATGCTCACAATTCAGATTCTACACTTAAATATATGAAATAATAAATTGTTGGAAAAATTTCTTGAAGTATAAAATAGAATAAAAAGTTAGCAAGTACTAAAATATAGTGTGGATTCCATCACTCTCTGTATGTACTATTGCTCACAATTCAGAATATGAAATAATGAATTGTTGGAAAAATTTCTTGACGTATAAAATGGAATAAAAATTTAGAAAAGTACTAAAATATAGTATGGATTACATCACTCTCTGAATGTACTAATGCTCACAATTCAGATTCTACACTTAAATATATGAAATAATAAATTGTTGGAAAAATTTCTTGAAGTATAAAATAGAATAAAAAGTTAGCAAGTACTAAAATATAGTGTGGATTCCATCACTCTCTGTATGTACTATTGCTCACAATTCAGAATATGAAATAATGAATTGTTGGAAAAATTTCTTGACGTATAAAATGGAATAAAAATTTAGAAAAGTACTAAAATATAGTATGGATTACATCACTCTCTGAATGTACTAATGCTCACAATTCAGATTCTACACTTAAATATATGAAATAATAAATTGTTGGAAAAATTTCTTGAAGTATAAAATAGAATAAAAAGTTAGCAAGTACTAAAATATAGTGTGGATTCCATCACTCTCTGTATGTACTATTGCTCACAATTCAGAATATGAAATAATGAATTGTTGGAAAAATTTCTTGACGTATAAAATGGAATAAAAATTTAGCAAGTACTAAAATATAGTATGGATTACATCACTCTCTGTATGTACTATTGCTCACAATTCAGATTCTACACTTAAATATATGAAATAATAAATTGTTGGAAAAATTTCTTGACGTATAAAATGGAATAAAAATTTAGCAAGTACTAAAATATAGTGTGGATTACATCACAGCCTGTACGTACTATTGCTCACAATTCAGATTCTACACTTAAATATATGAAATAATAACTTGATGGAAAAATTTCTTGACTTATAAAATGGAATAAAAATTCAGCAAGTACTAAAATATAGTGTGGATTACATCACACTCTGTATGTACTATTGGTCACAATTCATATTCTACACTTAAATATATGAAATAATAAATTGTTGGAAAAAATTTCTTGAAGTATAAAATGGAAAAAAATTTTGCAAGTACTAAAATATAGTATGGATTACATCACTCTCTGAATGTACTAATGCTCACAATTCAGATTCTACACTTAAATATATGAAATAATAAATTGTTGGAAAAATTTCTTGAAGTATAAAATAGAATAAAAAGTTAGCAAGTACTAAAATATAGTGTGGATTCCATCACTCTCTGTATGTACTATTGCTCACAATTCAGAACATGAAATAATGAATTGTTGGAAAAATTTCTTGACGTATAAAATGGAATAAAAATTTAGCAAGTACTAAAATATAGTGTGGATTACACCACTCTCTGTATGTACTATTGCTCACAATTCAGATTCTACACTTAAATATATGAAATAATAAATTGTTGGAAAAATTTCTTGACGTATAAAATGGAATAAAAAGTTAGCAATTACTAAAATATAGTGTGGATTCCATCACTCTCTGTATGTACTATTGCTCACAATTCAGAATATGAAATAAAAAATTGTTGGAAAAATTTCTTGACGTATAAAATGGAATAAAAATTTAGTAAGTACTAAAATAGTGTGGATTACATCACACTCTGTATGTACTATTGCTCACAATTCAGATATCTACATTTAAATATATGAAATAAAGTGTTTGAAAAAAAATTGGCGGAAAATAAAAAATTGTTGGAAAAATTTCTTGACGTATAAAATGGAGTAAAAATTCAGGAAGTACTAAAATAGTGTGGATTATATCACTCTTTGTATGTAGTGTTGATTACAACTTTATTCATAATACTTCTTGATAAACGCAGTTGAATATTTCAGAAGTTGGAGATACCATAGAGAGAGAATTTAAAGAACTGACTCTAGATAGACCTACATACAATTGTCCATGACTAAAAACTGGACTTGATAAGTCCAAACATATTTTGTCAAAAGTTTGTCCTTGTGACTTATTTATAGTCATAGAAAATGCTAAACGGATAGGGAACTGCTTACGCTTAAATTTAAAGGCCATATTTGTATCTGATGGAATTAGGTAAATTCGAGGTATGAAGAAAGTTTCACTGTCATCATTTTCAATTTTCCTTGTCTCTATGATGTTACGCTGCAAATTGGTAACTATTAGACGTGTACCATTGCAGAGACCTTTAGAAGGAGCCAAATTTCTCAAAAGCATGATAATTGCTCCACACTTAACGCTGAGTTTATGAGGTGGCATTCCTGTTGGAGTCAAGCTATTTAAAAATTCCTCGGGGTATGTAAGCGTATCTTGGGGATCTTCACTTAATACTGTATCCACACTTTCATAAACAACCTCAGATCCTGGTAAACAATTTAGTACTCTCTGATTAATTTCCATTGACAGTTCATTTGTAACTGTGAGAATGGCACGCATTTTTAGCTGTTGAGGAGTCACAGCTGCAAAATCTATGTCATTATACAATAGTTTTACTGGATCTTGAATGGGAGGATAACATAGAGATGGAAGTACAACTTTTTCTCCATTTTTGGCTTCCCCAACATCTAAAAGCCAAGCTGCAAATTCTCTTTCAGTTTCCAGAGTGCGCATATTTTCTTCGAGGCTCATCACTTGAAATACAGACCAAAATCTGTGCTTCTTTAAACAGCTGGCAATTGTAAGAGATCTTGAGCCTCTTAATATAACAGGCAGCACTTGTCTGAAATCCCCACCAAGGAGAACAACTTTTCCACCAAAAGGTTTTTTACATTTTGTGAGATCTTGAAGTAGTCTGTCTACTGCTAGAAAGGCATGAATATGGGTCATTGGAGCTTCATCCCACAATATTAATTTTGTTTCCAATAATAGTTTTGCTTCGGCTGTATTAGGTTTCAAACTGCATGTAGAGGTTGCATTCAGAATTAATGGTATTTTGAAGATGGAGTGAGCGGTTCTTTCACCCGGTAATAAAGTGGCAGCTATCCCTGCTGATCCAACAGGAGTAGCATGATCACCTCTTCCTCTAATTGTATGCAATAATGTTATGTAAACAAAAGTTTTTCCAGTACCTGCAGGTCCATCTAAAATGAAATGCTTTGGGCCATTATTTTGATTGCCATATATTGCAGCAAGAACACTATCGACCACAAATCTTTGCTCTACGTTCAGTTTTTGTGTGTTAATATGGGGTTTGGTTTGCTCTTGTACTACATCGTAGCGAAATGGACAAAGAATACCTATATCTGAATTTAAAATTGGAAGTTTAAGTTTTTCCAGACTCAAACCTTGAGCTATCAAAATTATATTCATTTCAGCTAAAGCATATTGAGGCCCAGTCTCTTCAGAATATCTGTGTATAAAATCTTCACACAGAGAGTCTTTATGTTGAGTCCAAAGTTCAGGAACATTTTCTACTTCTCCAAATGCACAAATAATACAAAAAAGCACTCTTAGATAATGTGGCATGTGGGTCCTTGCTGCATCAGATAAAGTTTCATGCCAGTGTTCATCTCCTTCAAGAAATCCAAGCTGTTTACATGTCATTTGAAACGTCTCACAAACTACACCTCGTACAGTTTTTAAATCGTCAAAACTCATAGCACCAGGTTTGTGCAGCAACAACATTCTGAGATAATATCGCTCAGTGTCCTGTATGCTAACAACTGGCATTCTTCCAATCACTTTGTGTCCCCCTCTTTGCCTTTTTTTCCATCTTGTTTCATTTTTGTCAAAGACATAGTAAAATGGAATGTCAGGGTAAGTATAATTTCGCGATTCTTCATCTGTGCAGTTTAGCTGAAGCCATGCAGTTAAAGTTGTTTGTTTAATTGATGCTCGTGCAATAGCCTCTTCTTCCCTTCCTTCTTCATAATATATGTGGTGTTGTTCTGGCAAATGGACTGCTAATCTCTGCACAACATGGGATTTTTCAGACATGGAGAACTCATTCAAACGCCACATCGCCTCAGGAGCACTTACATATCTACCATCAAGGAAGGTTAAAATTTCATTATGATGGATAACATCATCATTTTGCAGCCTGACAGCAGCATCATGCCCTTTATATACATATTTGTATAAATACTTAACGCTTTTGACTGAAGCACGTACCTCAACATTAATATGGGCATTAAACTTCTTTAATAACCAAGGATTATATGGTACGACCCATCGGTTATCAATATCATGCCGACCAACTTTCACTGGTTCTATGGCCCTTCTTCTGTAGACAGGATATCCGTTAACATTTTCTTCAGTTCTCTCATTCACTTCTTTCGGATAATTTTTGCAGCATGTATTTGAATCTCTCATGCATGGAGAATTTGGATTTAATGTACCGCAAGGCCCATGTATCATGCATTTTGTTACAATTTCAAATAATCTTGCATTAGTAACAATATCAGGTAACTCTGCACTTACATATTTGTCGATATCATCATTTGTACGTATTTTTGAGTTTGAGTCTAATGTTAATAAAATGTGTGCATGAGGTAACCCTCGTTTCTGAAATTCAATTACGTATATGTAAGCAGTAACAATGCCGAAAATGTTGCGTTTCAAAATATCATCTAATAATTCTGACAGTTTCATTTTGAAAACGCGAACAACAATATCTGGTCTGTTTTCAGGTCGCTGAGGATGTTCAATTGCGTTTAGGATTTCGGGCCATGCAGGGTTGCAGGTGAAAGTTATAAATACATCTGGTCGTCCAAATTTCCGTACCATTGCCATTGCATCTTGGTAATTTTGCTGCATATATCTTGCACTTCCTTGAAATGTAGATGGCAGAATCATTAATTTGCCTGTTCGCAAATTTGCATTTCGAGCACGGGATTCTAAGGCATCTAAAAGGCCACTATGCAATTCAACTCTCAAATTCTTTTGGTTCATTCGAATGTAGTTTAGACGTGATCCTTCAGTTTTAACATATGCATCAACAATGTACTGTTGGAATAGTTTTCCACTACTGTGCAAAATGCTAAAACCACTACGGATGGAAAGTCTGTATGCATAGTATTGCAGTTGTGTTACTCGGAACCGTTTAGCTGAGCGTCTTTCTTCAACATGCTGCATTCCATTATACCACCCACTTTCTCCTCTTGGGAACAGCAAAGGGTATACCATAGGATCACAACATTGGTTCATGGGAGAAATATTTATACAGTGATCTGCCTTTGGATAGATACAAATGTCTCGATTAGCAGGAGGTTCACCATCATCTCCAACAAATATGGCAGCAACATCAGTTTTTGATGTAGGTGCATTATATCTTCGCAGGTCTAAGTCCGGATGTTCCATGAAAACCATTTTTACATTTGCAGTTTGATTACTTTGTATTAACTCATGCATCTGTAAGTATGACTCGGCAAATGGATTAATAGCTCGTAATAATGCATCTAATTTTTCCATCAGAGTTGGCAAGCAGCCTTCATTATACGATAAGCGTTTGCTTCACTGGAATCACATATGTACAGTTGTCCATACCCAGGTTTATTGTGTTCGTTTGAATAAAGTGACGAAACCCTGTGATATATTTGCCCATGAATTCGGAAGCAAAATGGCCCACTTCCAGGTGGCAATTTTATTTCAGCCCCCGTTGATGCGAATGCTAAAACAGCATTATAGGATCTAATATGCTGTCTAAAGTTCTTCGCTTCAGCTGAATCACTGCACAGTAAATTCCTCAAAACATCGGGAACTTCAGAAAGCGATGGCAGAGACACTTTACCATCATGACAGCATGCCGTAAATTTTTTTCTGCTATTTTCTTCGCCTTTCCAATAAAGAGCTTGACAAAAAACGCATCTTTCCGTTAGGCTTCCACAATCATGCTCATCAACGTCACCCATAACTGGCTGTCGGTTGCTATTATGCCGGCGACGGTTAAGCCTAACCTCGCGATCATTAATGCTCTCCCTTTCACGCCTGTCTCTTAATGAAAGATTTCTGATTCTCTTTCTTTCTTGAGACTGTTCAGAATTTTCGCTTAATCTTGCAGCTCGCTTTCGAGAATTCCAGATTAATCCGTATAAATCCATGTTCGTAAATCAACGGTTGTAACAAATGTCGCCAGTACACACACGCGGTTTCAAATTGCGGATTGCAGCTAATGTTTACATCCAGTAGTTGCAGCCGTTGCCATTCGGAGTGTATAAATATCGTCGTTTTTTGTGCCGCATACCTACGCGTTTTATATATATAGATTTGTTTTGAAGAAGTATCCACCATGCTTGGGTTTTTTCTTCCATATTTCTCGTTTACTCTTTCAGATCAATGCCACGGTTTACTGGTCTATATATATTTCAATTTTATAATTATTATTTCGCATTTGGCGAAGCTGATATATTTGAACCTTTGTCATAAGTTTGAGATCCATAATTATTCTTTCCGCCAATATAATAACTGCCTTCTAGGGTAAAGGATCGAACTTGCAAATCTAAACCTTGGAGACGATATTCTACTAACCATGACGAAATGCACCATGAATTTCAGGAAACTTTACTTCAAGTGACTTTTCCCCTCACCTTTATTAGAAGCAATAAATTGACTTTCAAAAAATATAGTAGAATATAGTATTTTTTTAACATAAATGACCTTGTGTCTATTACGTCACAAAGATAACGCCAGTGACGTATCTAAGATATCTTTATTTGCTGTCTGGAAAAATATTTGTCCGTAAATAAGTCTTTTTATTTTCCCGTCTCCACCGTTTTATCTGATCACTTATTATCATTCCTTTATTTTTAAAGTCCTCTTCTTGATTCTGTCTTCTTTGGTTTGATTTCCCGTTTTCCACACACATTTCTGACTTTATTTGCTAGTTTCGTTAACGGGTGTGTCCCTTATGTAGCATAGTGGGGATGGTGGGCGTAAAACAATTCCCTCTTGTTTTCTCTATTAATAGTTTCCCCTTTTCATGTATCTACTCATTCAGCCATCTCCTACTATTTTCTTTTGAAATTTTATGTTGTCTCCACTATTTAGATCAAAGAGTTTGACGATCTCGCGTTTGTGAATTGCCCGTACATGCAAACACGCCTAATGCCCCTCGGCCTGATAAAGAACTTGTAAGGTATACATAAGTTTCGATTCACAAGAATCGAACTTTTGAGTGAATGAATTAAAGAAGCTGCTTGAGATATGCTAATTTCGGCATACGCGCTTGGTATAAATACCATGCAGCTTGATTATTGAAAGAGGTGTTGTTAAAGTTGATAGATAAGCGAGAGGGAGCTACGAGGTATTCAACTCCAGGCGCTATCCTGCGCTAGTGCTTAGGGGGCCCAAAGTTTACGTGGCAGTACTGCTGGTTTGACTATCTGCTGGTTTGTGAGTATTTGTAAAGTGTATTTCTATTGAATGTTAATATATATTTCGTACAAGTAGTACGTATGCTTATTGCTGTAAAAGCAAAGCCTACATCTGCAAGAATATTCAATAAACATTGTTTCATGTATAAACTGTGTTTGTATCAAATTCATTTAGAGTGCCACTTTAAATTATATACACCCAAGTCTGGGTAGAAGTGAGCTATAAACTCTATAAACTGTTAATTTGCCCGAAAGTAGCAACCACAATTTTATTTTCTATTATGGATATTATGAAGCAGTAAATTCCTGTTAATAGCATGTACTTACACCTGATACATAATGGCAGGTCACATGACTGAACGAAAATCTACGAGTATCTAAAGCTCGCCCTATTAACTAGCCTAAAGTTTGACGGAGGATTCAACAATATCATTATTTATCTATCATTTTCTATAGCTTGAATTTCACTTCCTGTGTAAATTCCTCACTACTTTTTCTTAAGAGAGTGAGCCCGAGAGAAAGTTGCGTGAGGTTTTGCGAAGATGATTTGTCAAGAATATTATCTGGGAAGTGGAAAAAAACTGCATGAAACTATAACTGTCATAAACTATAAGTTGGGCATATAGTGCAATTAAAATGCTATCAGTACAACGCGTTGCCATCGAAAACTTTTCAAACATCAGCAAGGTTTCCTACAATTTTTTTTCCTGAAATATTTGTTTAAGAGCAAAATAAAGTTTGTGTCGGCAGGTCAAGGATTCATTCTTCTTACATAGTTTAACTTCAACAATTCTGTATTGTATAGAGTTAGGCTTCGAGATCCTACTTAGAGAAAAACGAAAACTGTGAATTTGCCGTTTTCTATTAAGTCCTAAATGTATTATTCTACACTTTAATTGCTTTGGAATAACTATGGTATAAAATATTTAACTACAAAAAAATGCAGTACTTAATGTTTTTAATGAAAAAAGGGGAAAAAATAAGAATGTGTAAAATACTAAATTTTAAAGAATTTTCGTTTTGTCTACAAAAGATCAAAACAATGAATAATTTTACTTTATCGTTAAATTAATGGTATATAAAAAAGTATCGTACGAGTATAAAACTCTTTTTCTGCAAGAAATCTTCTTTACAATTGATGTCAAACCAAAAACTGTTTAAAACATATCAATTTTTTCTTTTTATTTCATTTATCTGATCCCTTGCTGAAATTTTTAAGGATTAAAATCTTCCGCTACAAATAACAACAGATGCGTTTACAAGAAGAAAAATAAAATTAAAACTTCCTTATTAGCCGTAAAAAAATCCTTACTTGCACTTTTATTTAAATTAGCAGATTATATAACTGTTTATTCTGCGAAAATGTATTTGTCTATTACATAGTTATAGTTATTAGTGTTTATCAATATAAATATTCAAAACTATTGTCATTCGATAATAAAAAATTTCAAGTACGGTAGAACGTAGTTCTGATATTTGTCGATTATACGCTTAACCATTTCCACATATTTAAAAATCTTTAATGCTTCATTTAAAATTAATCCTTAATTGCTTAAGTTATGCGTATGTTGTTGAATTGAGTCTAAATTTTATTTAGCTTGGGGAAGAGAAAAATCCAATTTTATGTGCATTAGCAGTCTTCTTATAATGTTATGTAGTACAAAGAAAACTAATAAAATTTAAATATATATGATCTCATATGAATGTTATAACATCTTTATTATATCTGTCTTTGCAGTGTAAAGAGTGTCAAGTCCAAAATCGTAGCTTTGAGAAAAACGGTATTGAAAAAAAAAATGGCTTTTGTAAAATCAGATTTTCTAAGTTTAATTTTTAATTTTTTTTAAAATAAATTTTTCCAATTTTATTTTTGTTGAGTAAAGAGTGTTAAGTCCTTGATTGGGACATAACCCCTAAGCACTAATATGTTTGTGTTTTGTTTTACAAATCCCAAATTTTCCTAGATGAATAAAAATATTTACGAGTGGAATTGGACTTAGCTTTCTGTACCCTACAGTAGCACTTGATTTTTCAAACATGCCTGGTTTAAGGGGACAGTGGACTTTCAAAATTGTGAAATTTGTCCAAAAATTCGATTTTTTTATTTTATTGAATTGTGAAACAACAGACGAGTAGGAAAGTGTTGCAAAAGGAATTTTTAATTTCTGTGATTACTTTCCTAGTTATAAGCATTTGTATTTAATTTAGATATTATGTTGTTACTAATAAAAATAACTTTAAATGTGTTTTTCTCAAAATGAAAATTTTCATGTCATACGAATATTCAAACTGCTCCAGGCTCATTTCTAATTATCGTATTGCTTTGAAATTTAAGTTTTATATACTTCACTGTTTATCAAATAAATGTTACTGAAAATAATTATGCTTCGTAGCTCAGAATTTCTAAATTTTGCACTTGAAAAGATGATTTATAGGTATTTTGAATAATAAAAAGGGAGTTTTCACTATTATTATTTTTCTCTCTTTTTATTTTTAATAAATGCTTAAAATAAGCAATAAGTTTCATTGTTAGTTCTATAAGGTAATAAAAATTACCATATTATATACCTCGCCTGTAAATAAAAATTACCAAATTATATGCAAAATAAATGCGCATGGGACATTTTTAATTAGTCCAATTTTTGATATAATTAATAATTCATAATTCATAAACTATTAATATTTCATCATTAAATTTTAACCACTTTTACATATCTATGGTACTAATAACATATTCAAATTTCAAGCAAATCCATTCAAAACAAAAAAAGTTAGGTTTGAAGGTTCACTGTTCCCTTAATAACTTATTTTAGCCCATTTTGGACTTAATATCCTATGCACAGCAATTACAGATATTAAAAAAAGGTATTCATTTCTTTATTTTCGATACTGTTTTCTAAAAAATCATTTTAATGTAGCTATTCACTGCCGCAAAATTCACTTCATTATTTCGTTATCCATAGAAATAAATCCTTACCCCACTACAGGAACGTATAAATATTGTTCCTATGTATCTTCAATACTACTAATTTTTGAGTGATATTATAGTTGAAATATAATTTAGGAGCTGTTATAAAGAATTTTGAATATCTTTCTCACTACCCTAAATACGTGACTGAAGGTACTGCAACGCGCAATCTTAAATCTATATTGTCTTAAAACCACTTTACTATCCTCACACTGGACTTCCATAGCTGAAAGAGTGTTAAAATAACGTCTATAAACAAATAAAATGCTTGGGATATATTCCAAAGCACTCTATGAAACATATATTACTCAGTCCAGCTTTAAAACGCAGTACTTACAAAACATTTCGTCTTAAATGTACTTACCATTCTAAAACTGCAGCCCGTATATTTAACTTTCGAACTCACTGTGCTCCGGTTTGAAATAATTCTGTTCTCTTCGCTGCTGAACGAGGCAGACTCAGTTCATTACATATTCGTAAGCCGGATTCGTAAGACGGAGAAATAGTTCCGACTCGATTCGTTACTTAGATCGTATTTTTTTTTCTTCTCAGAAGAAACGAATCAACAGTACTTTTGGCTTCATACAAAGTTTATAGCTTCACAGTATAATATAAATTGTATAACTTTAATACTATTCTTATATTTATAACTTGTGTAGTTTCATTTTATATTTACTTTCTACGTACTTTTCCTAAAGTATTGTATGAGAGTAGCAAAAATAGTGACATTTCATGACTTTGAAGTAGAAGCGACTCCAGGCCAGAGGTTTGGGGGGGAGGGCAACGTCGGCTCCTAGGGATATATATATATATATATATATATATATATATATATATATATATATATATATATATATATATATATATATATACATATAGATATATATATATGTATACATATATATATATGCATATATATATATATATACATATATATATATATATGTATATATATGTATGTATGTATACATATATATATACATATATACATATATATATATATACACTGAAGTGCCACTGAATTAGGGATAGCAAAGCCTATGCAAATTCTGTAGCGCTGCGCATCATGTATGCACAAGTGAGGGCGCTGTGGTAACTGCATATATAGCGCGTAGTGTGGTTGTTCTGAATTAGTTGTTGGAATTGCCAGTATGGGTAAACTGCCTGATTTAGACGCCTTCGATCGCGGACAAATCGTAGGTGCGCGACGCATGGGCCATTCAATTTCCGAAATCGTCAGACAGCTAGGATTTTCAAGATCGACAGTGTCAAGAGTATCCCAAGAATACATGTATGGTGGAAAAAAAACTAGCGATCGGGCAAACTGCAAAGGACAATTAGCCTTGACAGTGCGTGATGAGAGACGGCTCAGGCGTATTGTACGTAGCCAGCGAAGCCAACATTAGCTCAAATTACCACCTAGTTTAATGACGGTGCCAGTCGTACAATCAGTAAACGGACTGTGCAACGCTCGCTTCACCGTATGGGTTTCGGGAGCCGTCGACCTACGAGAGTACCATTGCTCTATACTCGCCATCAGGCTGCACGTCTTGCCTGGCCTAGAGAGCACAGAGACTGGAGTGTAGAGGACTGGAAACGAGTAGCATGGAGTGATGAGTCTAGATTCCGACTACTTAACGCCGACGGGAGGCTGAGAATATGGCGTCGGGCTCATGAAGCCATGGATCCTGCATGCCTGGCTGGAACTGTACAAGGGCATGGTGGCTCAATCATGGTCTGGGGTGTTTTTTCGTGGCACAGTTTGGGATCTTTGGTGCGTGTACCAACCTCCCTCAATGCAATTCGGTACGTAGAGTTGCTGGGTGATCACCTCCATCCGTATATGCTGCTCTGTAATCCGCACGGTAATGGAGTTTTCCAGCAAGACAACTGTACCTCTCACAAGTCCCGATTGGCTAATGGCTGGTTGGATGAGCATTCCTCTGACTTCTCTGTCATGAATTGGCCCCCTAGAAGCCCAGACTTAAATCCTATTGAGCATCTTTGGGATGTTTTGGAACAAGGCGTGAAAGGCCATCACACAGCACCAAAGAACCGTACTGAATTATGGACAGCTTTAGCCAATATTTGGCAAGCCATTCCCGTGGAACATTTCCAGAAACTTGTTGAATCTATGCCTCGTCGTGTGGCAGCCGTTTTCAAGGCCAGAGGAGGCCCAACTCGTTACTAGGTAGGTATCCCTAATTCAGTGGCACTTCAGTGTATATATATATACAAATATATACGCACACATATTCAAGAACCTTCTTCCAAAACAAATAGGTAGTGTTTTGTTCAACATTGAATTTTAAGAAAATATTTTGGACTTTATTGAGAAACATCCTCTCATTTTAAATTTAAACTAGTTTAGTAGTAGGTCTACGATTATATAATTTTCGGCTATGAATTATATATTTTTTAGGCTATGATCATATAATTTTAAGCTAGCGGCAGTCTCCCCTACTGCCCCCCCCCCCCTGGAGTCGTCGTTGCTTTGAAGGTGACATGTTTCATTTGGCGTGTATCGATTTTTTTTAAACTTTTCCCTGATGTTCACAAAACCACCAGTAAACATGAATAATAAATAGTATAAATTCAGAGGAAACACTGTCTTTGGACATCACATCGTAAAATCTACTCTTTCATCTTAAAATTAATGAATTCCAAAAGAAAAACAAAGTAACCCTCGATTCTCTCGTTACCATATTTAAGAGAAAACTGAAACAGAAAACATTAAATTATATAATTTTAATACTAGATGCATTTGAACGATATCTATATATTTAAGTTGCTAATTCGACTTTTTGGGCAGTCCGTGAGAGAAAACTACTGCATCAATTTACTTAATTTGGTCTTAAACGAACGATTTTAATCTGTAGATTTGTCAAATCTGGCTTTTGTAACCGCAATTTCTATTAATTAGTGATAGTTTACAATTGATAAATGATTTCTGCGCATGCTCAGAAGCATGTTTAAATCTGGCTTTAGAAACTCACTGTTTTTGCGCATGCTCAGTGACATGTTTTAACGATAAATATGTTTATTTCGAGGAATCTCTCTAGATCTGTCTCTGCCATTTTTTTTAATTATAATTGTGTTTGTGAAATATAAGATAAGACCTGATGGAAATGGATTATTTCGCGCTGTTTAATTAGTGATAATTTACAATTAAAAAATTGCTTTCTGCGCATGCTAAGTGACATTTTTAAATCTGACTTTAGATACTCACTACGCACGAGGCGGCTTAAACACATTAATTTGTTCTGCGCATTATTATGATTTTCAACATTTGGCAGTGATGTGTTGAGTATCATTTGTGTATTAATACATTTATTTACTATCTAGCCGTCATATTTTGACGGGTACCAATTAGTCATACTTTGAAAGTGTAATAACACAAACACGGTTTGCGAAGTTTATTTTTTAATGCCTTTTAAAAAAATTAAAGAGGTAGTCACGCTATACTTCGCTGGTGCACTGTCAGTTTTTGTTTTTAATTTCATACAGTATGTCGCTGTTTGCCTAAGTGCGCAATATCAACTATTCTGAAATACTTTGAAACAAAAGCTGTTACACTACGTATTAAATGAAGAAAAATGTCACTTTTGCAGTCCTTCAAAAGTTCTCTTTTATATCAAAAACTTTCGTAAAGGAAAAATATCTGAATGAAGTTTTCGTTCTTATATATAAAATTCTATTTCTATTTTTACAGTGATAAGGTTGTACTCCGAGGGGGCTGAAAGAAATATTCTTGTAGAAAATAGGAATTTTTTTTCATTTCGAAGCGTACGATATATATATATATATATATATATATATATATATATATATATATATATATATATATATATATATATATATATATATATATATATATATATATATATATATATATATATATATATATATATATATATATATATATATATATATATATATATATACTAGCGGCCCGTCCCGACTTTGTCCGGGTTGAACAAAATATTATACCAATAAATTTCCAGTTGATAGCCAATAAATTGTAAATCTTTTTTTACCTAAAATGTCCAATAAAAAGCGTAGTTCCAAATGTAGTTTTCTTCAATAAACCCTTTAACGTTGCCAGTTTCAAAAATCCTTTTTGTATTTATCAATACCTCCTCTACTTGAATCTTTAAAATATTAAAACCTTTTCCTTACGGGGTGGGATAGCATATATCCGTATAGATACACATTGGTATCCCAAAATTAAAATAAGAGATGAAATAAAAATACAAAAATAAAAAAAGGATTTTAAGTAAAGAATGTTTTTTTAATTATTTTAAGCACCTAAAATTATATTCAAATTAATATTACGTTAGTTATTAATTAAAGTTAATTTTTTAAAAGAAAGAGGTGTGCTTGAGAGTGTAGTTTTATTAAAAAATAATAAAAGGATTTTAAGTAAAGAATTTTTTTTAATTATTTTAAGCACCTAAAATAGTATTCAAATTAATATTACGTTTGTTATTCATTAAAGTTAATTTTTTAAAGAAAGAGGTTAAGAGATGAAATAAAAATACAAAAATAAAAAAAGGATTTTAAGTATAGAATGTTTTTTAATTACTTTAAGCACCTAAAACAGTATTCAAATTAATATTACGTTAGTTATTAATTAAAGTTAATTTTTTAAAAGAAAGAAGTTAAGAGATGAAATAAAAATAAAAAAATAAAAAAGGATTTTAAGTAAAGAATGTTTTTTTTAAATAATATTCAATTTTTTTAAAAATAATATTCCTAAAATAATATTCAAATTAATATTACGTTAGTTAATAATTAAAGTTAATTTTTTAAAAGAAAAATTCGTGCCGGAGAACGGCTAAGTTTGTACCGCTAACGTCAGAACAGAAGCCCACCGCGATAGCACCACGCTAAGGATCGTTGAAGTCTTAGGCACAAAAAGCGGTAGAGGACAGTATCGGTAACAATAGAGCTTGTTAGCATTAAGCCCCTAATTTTATTTCTACTGATCAGATATACATAATATATAGCCTATGCCCATTTGGAATAATGTACCTTTCAAACAGTGAAAGAATTTTTTAAATAGGTGCAGTGGTTCTGGAGATTACCCTCCACGTACAAAATCCCCTCTCTCTTTGTATATAAGTACATATATATATATATATATATATATATATATATATATATATATATATATATATATATATATATATATATATCGCATGCTTCGACATGAAAAAATATAATAATCAGCCAGAGACATAAGGCTTCAACACTAAAATATTTTTAAAAGACGCCAAACTTTTAACGCCTAAACATCGTTTTTATCAAATCCTGCTGGGGCAATGATTTTTTTATCAACTTTTATTGACTTTTCTGCTTTTGACTTGTAAGTTTTTAGATGAATTAACAGATCACAAAACGGAATTCAATTTTCCAAAGTTCCTGTTAGAATCGAAATTCAATAACTAACTGAAGTGCTAGCAGTCGCACGTAAGAAACACAGATGTATAAAACATGCGTGACTAAAACAATCAGTATGAGGAAAAAACTTATTTCTTTGCTAAGTTTACGCACCGAAAGACATCAGACAAAGCATTGTCACTTAGCCTTTGTCTGATTCGCTACAACCGAATTTTGTCATCTGTCTCATTTAGGAGCGACTTTCTCTCGGTGAAAAAAGAAATCGAAATAATGTATGGAAAACAATTTTTCTGTAATCGATACTTTTTTCAGGAATAATTTTTATACGGGAGATTCGAGGTCCAGTATATTCCACTTCTGTCATTATCTTACCTCGTAGCTTATCATTTGAATCCCTTAGAGACTAAAAAGAAAGAAAATTGCGTAGTGTTATCAAAACAAAAGTCCTTAGATGTCACGTAAGACTGTTTGGATATTTACGTCAAGTTCAGTGCGCAAACACACAAAATTTTCGTTTCTGCTTTTCTTTTGGCTTTTGCTAACTCTCATTTATCGCAAAAGTGGGAATAGTCAAAATAATTTCATTTCGGTATTGTCGATGGTTTCCGGCCATGAGTATAAAGTGCTCTCTAAAACCGCTACTTTTCTTTTATATTTAGCACATATACAAGCGAGAAGCAGACTGGCGCTGTGGTGTGAGAATAGTAACTTCTAATTGGTGAGCTTGTTCGGTGGTTAAAATGGAAGATCTGTCTTCAGTCAGAAATAAAATTTCAATATTAACTCTTGAAAAAAATTATGAGCTCGTTTTAACCAATATATTTGAAGAGGGAACCTTTTCTTGGAAGTTCGTATCGTAGATCGTAAATCAAACAACACTGAAAACTGTCATAGTCCTAAACAGAAAGTTCTACTGAGCAATACACCTTCATAGGAGATTTGTTTGAGTACTTTTCAATAGCAATTTCTGCAGAACCTCTCATTTGGTTTCTTTCTTTGACTGTTGGCGGTTTTTTCGATCACTTCTATCTATCGGTTCGTGGTCACGATTTAAGAATACTCTGTTATTCTTGAGCTGTTGTTCAACTGATTTCACTCGTATGGTGAAGGTCAAATCCTGTCAAAGTACTTACCAACTTCCACTCTTCCTGTACCATAATTAACTTGCTCTTCTAGGCTACAGCTAAATTAACTTCTTTGTTTCCCATTCTTCTTTTATTCCTTGACTCCCCTGAGTACAACAGTTTCTGTCTTGCTTAACTCTCTCTTCCGGCGTCTTTTATCGCTACTAGGGCGGATGTGACATAAGGCTTTGCGAATTTTCAAAACTACAAAAATGACATCACGAACTACAACACTTTTAAAAGGGTTCAACTTTTTTGAGGGTAGGTCATTGTAGGAAGGGTATTTTCTTAACTCTTAAGTAATTCACTCAAATCCATTTACTTCTCAATTAATAACGTATGACAGGTTTGTTTACAGTAACATATTTTATGATGTTGAAGTCAAAAGTTGACAGTCCAAGCGTCACTTTACAGAAGTGGAAAAATGTATTTAAAATTTATTCAATATAAGTCGCAATCTCAATAAGTTGTCTCGTTTCACCGCGATGTCACTGGAATGAAACAAGGAGTTTTAAAAAAAAAACTCTTATGCCTCTAAAATGCTTGCTATTCACGCGTGTTATGTAGAGTTATAATTAATCAACTATACCTTGTCATCGCAATGCAATGTATCGGAAAAAGATGTCAGAGGATACTCCTGAAAATCAATTTTTCCAAACTACATTCTGAACAGCATATCAGGAAGAAATTTAAAATAGACATTTCTTCGTTAAGGGAACTCACGACCCTTAAGTAGAAGAAATAAGGCATATTTTCATACTTTTTGACTCTTCGTAACTATTTCAATTTACTACCAATTTTTCCAAATTTTATGTATATCATAATTTGATATATTTATTTTAATAAACAAATTTTCAACTCTAAAAATAATTTTAAATAATTTTTTTTAAATGCTTTAGATATACCTTGTTTTTAAGCATTTTTATTGTATACTGGCTTGCGCGCAGAACTATGAAATTAATTTTACACTTAAATGAAGAATTCCTGTTTTATATTTAAAATAAATAATTCAAAATACAATTTCACATAAAAAATTCAACATTAAAATATTCTTTCAATTTTTTTAAAACTGCTCAAAATATACTTAAAATTTCCTTAAATTTTTGCATTAATTTACCCCTGATAAAATAACAAAACGTGCAGTGATTGCAATAATTCTAGTTCAGACGCAATAAAATAACATGATTATGCAGTGTTAAAAATTTCAAGGAAATAAGTTTCATAGTTTTTGAGATATCATATGCGGAGTGACACAAAATTACATTTTGAGGCAAACGAGTTTAAAATTTTTCTTACCATACACTTGATCAGTAATTAAATATTTAGAATATCAATATCTCTGGAACTAAGTGGAATATTTTCATGCAGTTTGCTTTATTTTGTTCAGAAATGATCAGGCTTTAACATATATTTTTTCAAAAAATCGAATGTTTTAAAGATTTAAGGGTAGTGAGTCCCCTTAACTGAAAAGGGGCTGCAACGTAGTTACTACGTGAACAAAGTCACTGCTAATGTAACTGTAAGGCATGATGTTTAAATTTCATGGTATGAATTTTCACCTGCTGTCGATTTTGGTATTTAGCTCCTAAAAAACACCAGTGACCGCTTTTCACTCTGTCAACCATATATAAATGCAGAAATTGCTACAAAACATCCTAATCTAGGCCTATAAAACGTTCGCTGTCTCTGGGCATTTTACGACAGTTTATTCTTTTCGTTGGTCTCATTTTTTTCCTTGACAATAATGTCACAAAATTTTAACATTTTCTCTGCCAAAAAGTAACAAACTTTATCTGCATCTTCCCTAACAATCATATAGAATGATTATTTAAAATTAGGCAGTTTAAATTAGCAGTTTGTTAAATTTCTCAGTAAAGATAGAATTACAGAAATCACAACGTCCTATTTTATATTAATTTCTTAAGAGCCACGAGAACACGAGTGGGCAGTTAATAGCGAAAGTAAATACAATTTATATAATGCATAAACTTTATAAAGCATTTATAAATTTTCTATACGGTAATAACAGAATCATAAAATCAACTGTCAAGCATCGTTTTTCTTCGAATTCATCATTGTCTATAAATGTTTGCGCAACATTAAGTTACACTCAGGTTTTATATTTTTAATCTTTTTCCCCTTTTATTTTTTGCTATAACTATGACGGTAATTGTTTCTAAGACATTTCTTAACCTTTCTAGACCCGTCTGGCGTTCAATTCAATTTTAGAAAGTAATTTTTTAAGTATCTAGTGACTCAAGAGTCATTAATTCAATTACGGGCAGTATTTTTTCCCATTTTCTTACCTAAATAAAAAAAGAAAACACAGTTTGTGAAAATATACTTTCTATTATGAGACTCGATTTATTGTAGTACAGCCATAATAGAATAATATATTTGTGGTCTATATGTACACTTTTATTTTGTTGCGAATTTTACGAGTCTATGGTAATCTTGCCAAATTTGAGAGTTGTCGCCAAATTGGGGTGGATTTGGTGACTTATTTTGGTCGACAAATTTGGCGATATGGCGCCAAATGGTCGCCAACCTTCTATACCTTTCCGGAATGTTTTAGAGATTTCTAGCTGGTTGACCGATAGAGGGCGCTTTGGAAGTCTATAAATATACCTGACATTGGCATTGAAACTCAGTGTGTGTTCTTTTCTGCTGAGAATTGAATGTATTGAAAGCGCGGTAGGCGAGTATTGTATTGAAGACTCTGTTATTCTGAATTGTGTTTTTAGAGTTTTCTGCTGTATAGAAGACAGTTGTTACGTGTTTTTTGTTAGTATTTGTGTATGCGCCTGAAGAATTTACAGAATAATAAATTTTATTTTGTGTGCACTTTCTGAAGAGATTTTATTCAATCCTATCGAACCCAGGAAAACACAACAATATAGATAATTTACTGTTATATATTTCCTTGTCCCATCCTAAAGAGAAAGAATGGATACGTTAAATGAATACGTTAAAATTCTACGAAAGAGTCATACGTTAAATGAAAGAGAAGCACTCCAAGTTTATACGTGCGAAAGCCTACGCGCAGACTCCTGTAGATTCTGGGGTTTTATTGCCACGATTTGCAATTTTCTCAGTCCATTTGACCACAAACGTGTTGGAATTTCTTGGATTGTTCTCTTTTTATAATAATTCTATTTTAACTGAAGCAGATGTTATATTAAAATGTATTTTGCTTAAAATGTAATGACACTTAATGTACAGTGTGTCCCAAATATAATGATGGGGTTTCAAATGGCTATAGCTATGCAACAAATCATGTTGCAGACACGAGTCATATGTTAAATGAAAGAGAATCTGTCCAAGTTTATGCCTGCGAAAGCTGGCGTGCGGACTCCAACAGACTATGGGACTAGCACCGGAAAATTCCGAACAATTCCATTTTCGAGTTAGACGGAGCTTCTCCACATTTTGTTACAATCGTGCGGGAATTTCTTAAGGAAACATTTCCTCAGCGGTGGGTCAGACGAAAAGGGTGGATTGCCCGGCCCCCAAAGTCTCCAGATCTTACATCGATGGATTTCTATTTTTGGGGTTATGTAAAAACACAAGTTTATTCCATTCATGTTCAAAATCTGGACCATTTAAAAGAAAGGATCACTAAAGCTGTTTCGTCAGTCACGCAGAATGTTCTCTGCAGCGTATGGGAAGAGACTGAATATCGTCTTGACGTCTGCAGAGTAACTAAGGGAGCACACATCGAAGTCTTCTGAACAGGTAAGAAACTTGGCGATGTTCTCTTCAATTTTACTTATACTTCATCTCTCTGCAATCATTTGTTTCGAAGGTGTAACTATTTAAAACCCCCACTATTATTTTTCGGCCTTTGAAATTAGCATATTTTTCACATGTTTTTATTAACTCGCTTTCTTGTTTGTTTGTTTGTGTGTGTGTTTGTCCAGTACAAATCTTGCAATCGATTTTTAACTAACTTCCCGACTAGCTAGACATTTGAAACTTTTAGAATAGCTCAGAACACGACGACAATGCATTCTTTTAATACTTTTTAGCCAACTTTAAGCAGTATTGAATCCATTTTCAGTTGATTTTGTTTTGTAGACTGGTGCAGCCATCTATCGGTCGGGACTGGAACGAAAAGTTAAACGCAAGTTAACTTCCAATTAACTTCATTTTCTTTCAAGTTGATGGGATAATTCATCAAAAATTTTTTTAAGTATTTATTAATACATAGAATTGTCAAGTTTATATGATTCAACAGAAAATTTAAAAACATGGTATATAAAAAGTTCTTTTTATCTTGTAATTATTGAATATCAACACAAGTTTAAAATTTTGTAGGAAAAATCCCAATCCTGTACTCTCTCTACACTATGAGTTTTTGTAGTTGTTGCACTTCCGACGGTCTTGGTGTTCCTTGCACTCCACAGTTTCATACCCTAGAGTTAATATTACAGCCACGTATATTCCCGTATTTTTAACACGTCTGAAGAATCCGCAAATATATCTTGAAATATTCTGTCACCATACGCTTTTATGAAAAGATCATGTTAGTAAATCTGTGCTCGAAATCTAAACGAACTCGAAGACAGTACTTATATTCACGTTCTGATGAAGAATTCTCGGGTAATTCATTCTTTGCATGAAGTATTAATTACCCGACATGTCTTCTGTACAATTCCTGACAGCTGTTTTCGGGATAAGTATAACTCCATAGCAACATTTGTACACCATCATCAAGAAAGTTTTTCAGTGATTATTCATATTACTGAAAAGCCAGTATTTATATCTGTTATCTATATATATAAAACAGTACCGTAACTGACTCGCTGACGGACATACAACACACAGACCAAACCGCTGGACCTAAAGGGCTGAAATTTTGAATGGCGATTCTTCTTATAGTGTAGGGGTGCACTAAGAGAGATTTTTGAAAAATTCTTCTTAGATTTTTTTAAAATTAAATTTTTAATCTGTTTTAGTAACTTTTTTTAAGTTTGCATTTAAAATAATAAATTGAGCGTTATAAAATTTATACCACGAGAAAGATCATAAACATTTCTTTAAAATGAGATCTTTTTCGATTCTTTACCTCCATTTTCTGATTTTTGGTGAATTTTTAAAGATTAATTTTTAGAATTTAATTTATTAAATGCTGATCACGTGATTTCTTTTTCTTGTACTTTAAATAAATTTATCGTCGCGTGCATAAGAACTAAATAGAAAAAAAAAATTTTTTTCTTGCTAATGCGGCAGATGATTTGACATTATTTTGTCTATTAAAATATCCCTCACGATTTTTTTATAAATATATATATTTTTTTGTACATGAATTGTATGTATTGATCATCGTATTTACTATAAATATATATATATATATATATATATATATATTAAAGGCTTTAATTGCATACATTGACCGTTGTATTTAATTTGAATGCACTCCGTAGCGAAGTGCGGGTTTTCAGCTAGTATTCATATATTTTCGATGATCAATTCATCATGCATTACTGCTATTCAGATCTCACAAATCTTAAGGGTTTAAAATGTTATTTATTTATTACAAATACCCGGAAGATTGGCTCTGACGACATCTGTTTTCAGTAAAGGGAGAGACTGCTGGCCAGTCATTTAACGGGGCACCGTATAGGTGGCCAGCATTACACCTTACAAGCCGGTCCCGTAATTTAGAACCGAGTCAAGTGACGAGACCGGAAGACATGACCCCGCACCTCTAGAGGGAAACTTAAGAACTTGGAGGACATTGCAGACACGACAATTTTAACGTGAACCAGCCACCATTAGGGAACACGGCTGTGGATTTTGTCAGCGACCGGCATCAAATCCGCAACCCTCAGATCAGGTTTAAAATGTAATGTTCGTTTACTGTGTTTCTCAAATATAACTCAATATATATCGTTAAGATGAAATATCATGCAGATAATATTTCTACCTGATTTGTAGTGAATATTACCCTCAAAAGCAGGGCCGCCCAGAGGGGGGGGGGGGAGACAACTGGGGCACTTTGCCCCAGGCCCTCAACTGCCGGAGGGGCCCCAAACAAAGTTTTAAAAATTTATTTATTAGATTTCCTCAGAAAATATAACCAGAGAGCAGTGCAATGAAATATAATAATTATGTCAATCATTCACGTAATAAAATTTTAAGTATGAGTAACTTAATTTAAATGTGTGTTTTCGTCTCTTTGCATTTTTTATTTTTCTTGGGGCCCCCAACAGAAGTTTGCCCCAGGCCCCGTAAAGTCTCTGGGCGGCCCTGCTCAAAAGTGCAAACAAGATGTAGTAAATAATTAATCCCTCAGTACCAACATTTTCCTAATATTTATTTTTCTGCGACGATATTCCTTAGTAACCGATAATGTTACTTGAATAAAGGTAATAATTAGCCAGCACCAAAATCTAGAAATACGATAATTAGGGGTACGCAAATTTCGCATAAAAAATAAGAGATGTATCGCAAAAAAAAAATTACAATACATAAAATTTCGCATTTATTCGCAAATATATATATATATATATATATATATATATATATATATGAAATTACAATATGTTATAAGAAATATATATTATAAGAAATCATAATTTTACTTACTTGGTTAAGTAAGTATCAAAATTCTTACTTAAAAGCTAACATTGTAGTAGTCTCCACATTCTCTTCCTTAAGTCTTTAGCAATAAGCAAATTTTCAAGTGAGATCTGTCAGTTAAAGACCGTGGATGGTCTTAGATAAACAATTATGTTAATAAATTATTACTGGTATTACCTAATTTCGCTTAAAAAGCGATTTATTACCGAGTTTTTTCCGACAAGTAGTAAAAAAATTTATTTTCGCATTTATTCGCTCATATCGGTAAATTTTGTTTTTAATCGCATCTATTTCGTAAATACGAAAATTACGTATCCCTAGCGATAATATTAGCTTTTTCCTTGCGAAAGCATATCTGGATTATACTGAACATTAATAAACCCTTAAAAGCATTTATAATAATTTTTTCGATAGTTTTGCTTTTTTTTTGTCGCATACTCTACAAAACACCTCAGCAGTCAGCATTTTTCAGTGTTTTTTTCTTTTAATATCTTTAAAATAGCTATACTCATACGTCCTAGAATTATTTTCCTACTCTTTTTCCAGAATTTCCCGCTTAAACCCAGCTTATAACCCCACTCCTTCCATACAAAAATTCTCTTTCATTTCGAGCTCTTCGATCTTAACAGAACGGAGATTAAAAGACAAAAACTGCGTAAATAATCGAAATTCCGAAATAATATTTTTTTCAAAAATTAAAACCCTCTACAAAGCGACGGTTTATGCCTCTTGTGAAACAGCTTTTATCCTTTGTCTTATGGTTTTACTTTTATATAACAAACGTATCGTCGAAATGGTTCAATTTTTTTTCATACTTAGACGAGATTTCATTCTTAGCGTGAAAAAATATGAAATGTTTTCTTAATGCTACGTTTAAAAAAAAAAAGTTAAAGAATGTTTTTCCAAAGGAAGCCAGCAATTTCTCTTATAAATAAGTAGCAATTTTATTTTTTTTACTTTATCATCCAATACATTTTATAAATAGAACAAATCCATAAACTTTCAAAGTAACGTGTTTTCTCTTTAAACATAGAGAAATAGTTGAGTCATTGTATTCCAAAAGATTTAGTTAAAAGAAAATTAGAAAATGTTGTAATACGTAACTTTAAAGCAAATCTGGAGGAATCTCAGCGTTTGTTCGTTAAAGGGTAAGAACAGAAATGTGTTTTATTTATAATTACGGAAAAATTATATTTATATACATATATATATATATATATATATATATATATATATATATATATATATTAAATGTGTGTGTGTGTGTGTGTGTTCGTTTGTGTGTGTGCCTGCCTGTATATGTGTATGTAAACTGTTAAGAATTTTACGAGTCTATGGTAATCTCGCCAAATAGTTATCGCCAAATTCGCGATGAATTTGGAGACTTAAATTGGTTGCAAAGATTGGCGATATTGGGCCAAATGGTCGCCAACCTTCCAGACCTTTCTGGAATGTTCCAGTTATTTCTAGCTGGTGATCGATAGAGGGCGCTTTGGAAGTCTATAAATATACCTGAGATTGGCAATGGAAGTCAGTGCGCGGACAAAGCTAATACTATTGCTAACACATATCGCGAGCAATTCTCTCCTAATTATGACCTTGTGGACGAGGAAAATGACAGAACTGTCCTCACCACTGTTCAAAATTTTTTTTCTATCCCCCCCTACCCAAGGTACTGATCCGGCTTCCGTTGCTGAAATCACCAACATTATTCAAAAACTTAAAATCAAAAAAGCACCGGGTAGTGACAACATTAATAACTGTGTCCTTAAACATCTCCCTATTAACATTATTATGTACATAACCGTCATTATTAACGCAATTCTTAAATTTAAGTACTTTCCCACTTGATGGAAAACCTCTATTGTTAGTCCCATACATAAACCTGGTGCTGATCACAATCTTCCTCAAAATTACCGCCCAATTAGTTCTCTCAGTAAAATTACTGAGCGCGTTATTCTTAATAGAATCACTAACTTCCTGGATGACAATAACATAATTATTCCTGAACAATTTGGCTTCAGAGCCCAGCATAATACTACCCTTCAACTCCTTGGTGTTGTGGAATTTGCCAGCGACGGCTTGATTGCTAAGAGACCCACTGGTGCTCTCTTTCTGGATATTAAATGTGCTTTTGACAAGGTTTGGTACCCTGGTCTCATCTATAAACTTATCGATATTAAATTGCCCGACTCTCTTATTCACCTCCTTCATAACTATTTCCATAATCGTAATTTTGTTGTCCGCGTTAATCGCGATCTTTCCTGTAAATTCTATTTTTCTTCAGGTGTTACTCAAGGTAGCATTCTCGGCCCGACCCTGTTTAATTTGCACTTAAATGATATTCCTAGAGGAATTAATACTTTTCTTGCCCTCTATGCGGACGATACAGCTATCCTCTCTACCTCTCACAACATTAATTATCTTGCCAGTCAGATCCAACGGAATATCGACACTTTAGAGCAGTGGTTCTTAAATTGTGCGCCCGAGCGCACCGGTGCGCCATAGAGCTTTTTCAGGTGCGCTCCGTAGTATTCCAAAAAAATCTATCCAGATATGAAAAGTAAATTTATACTAAGTTACTATATTATACCATTTCTTTACGAACACTCGGTTTGTTTCGTTGCGACATTATTATGATGTTATAAGTTACTTTTCTTGCAACTAGCTTCTGATCAGCAAATTTTTTGAGCGTTTAAAACACGTAACAGACGTGGCTGGAACGGCATGTTAACACCGGCACTAGCTTTTATTACGTGGCAACTGGCCGTGTTGCATAACGGGCTTTGGTGAGTGGGCGTGTCGTGTCTTGTGAACTGCTGTCAAGAGTAAACGTATTGTGACTTTTACAACTTTCAGAATAACTACCATTTATATAATTGTCATTTATATAATTCACCCATAAAAATGGATAAGTTTCTTAACCAATTGCTTCTTACCAAGTCTCAGAACTGATCGCACAAAATATGAAAGCTCATACTTTGGGTGAGTCACTTATGTTGCCTACTTGCCAAAAGATTGTCAGTACGATGTTAGGAAATGAAGCAGCTATGAAAATAAGTTAGATTCCTCTGTCCAATGATACTGTCAACAGGAGTATTTTGGAAATGTCTTCTGATATCGAGAAAAATGTATGTGGTAATAAACTCCAGTGTTCTGAGTTTGCACTGCAAGTTGACGATTCAACCGACATTACCATCAAGGCGCAACTCATAGCATTCATTCGTTTCATTAACGAAAATCAAATAACAAATCAGTTTCTTTTTTGCAAAGAATTAAGCCTGACTACAAAAGGTGAGGGCATTTTTAACAACCATAATAACTACCTTCATAAATGGCAGTTATCGTGGAAAATCGTGTGTAGGCATTTGCACAGATGGAGCTCCTTCTATGATAGGCTGCAACAAGGGTCTTTTATCTTTTATAAAGGAACACAACGAAAATGTTATTGTTACTCATTGCTTCCTTCATAGAGAGGCCTTGATGTCAAGAACATTAGGAGAGGATTTAAGAGAGGTCTTAGATCAAGTTGTTAAAATGGTGAACTTTATTAAAACAGCACCCGTTAAATCACGCCTATTTGAAAAGATTTGCACCAATTTATAACATATTAGTCCTATTTTGTATACAGTGTACCAGCAAGTATCTGTAGTACCAGCAAGTATCTGTAGTATTATAAGTGCGCTCAGACTGTATAAAGTTTGAGAACCACTGCTTTAGAGAGTTGGTTCACGCGATGGAAAATTCGAATCAACCCCTCTAAGTGCCACGCGATTTTCTTTTCTAATCGTTACTGTAATCTCACCCGGCTTTACCTTTACAATTCGTCTATTGACTGGGAAAGCACTGTGACCTATCTTCGTGTGACTCTTGATCGCAGGCTGACATGTAAATTCCATGTCGATAAACTAGTACAAAAATGTAACGCTGTTACCATGCAAATTCGCTCATTAATATACGGCAGCCATCTTTCCACGAGAAACAAAGTCCTTCTTTTTAAACAAGTTGTTCTCCCCGTAGCTATTTATGCAATACCGGTCTGGTTTTACGCCGCGAAAACTCATATCCATAAACTTGAGGTCATCCAGAACTTGACTCTCAGACGTATTCGCCGAACGATCCGTTATATGTCTAGTGAAACCATACGACGAAACTTCAGTATCCTTTCAAAGAAACTGCACTTAAACTCTCTAAGAATTTTTTTGATAATGTTCCTAACATTCGCAATGAGATTATAGCTGAGTTTTCCTACTATGACTACTCCAACCTTGCTAACCGCAAATGCCATCGGGCGTGTCTTCTTAAGAGCTAACACTGTCTCTTCTATCTTGCTTACTTATTCTCTTTTTATACTCCTCCCTCTTTTATTTTTACCAACCCCCTAGAACTTTACTATAATCTCAGTGCGAGTATCTTCCTCATTTTTCTCAATTAACTGTGGCAACTCTATCCCAGTGGATGCGCGTGCGCCTTATAATTTTTTCTCCCGAGTGCGATTTCCGGCGTTTGCTTTTATTTTATTATTACTTATTTTACTTTTATTGTGTTTTTACTGATAAGGGTCTATTTATGATATTTAATTACCTGCTGAGCAAATATATTTATGATGAATAATGTTACAGTTGGAGATAAAAGTCCTACAGACCTTAGAACTCCGACAAGTTGAAATACCTGAACCTGAACCTGGAAGGCAGTGTACAGTGCAGGGCACTGCCCATGTACTGCAGTTACCACTTCTCTTCCTGAAGATCCTGAAGCATGGAAGTCAGTGTTCTTTTCTGCTGCGTATTGAATGTATTGAAAGTTTCATTCTTTCACTGCCACACTCTCTCCGTCACATGGTTGACATCATGAGATAGTTCGCTTCTAGCCACACTTTTTCCTGCAAGATGAGATACATTCCTGTGAACCAGATACAATGGAGTCTATATCACCAAATATGGAGGCCCATTCAGATCTCAACTATAACTTTGAAAGGTAAACTTTAGTATATATATATATATATATATATATATATATATATATATATATATATATATATATATATATATATACACTCATGGACAAAAAAATTAGCGCACCAAGAAATAATTGCGGGATCGTAACGAAACTTGCAATGAAGGTACATGTCGAGGAGATATTCAAATGATTAGAAATGCAGCGTGATTGCGCATTACGTATAGCCGGTAGAGGGCGTTGAACATCGTACTCTGTGGAGTATAAAACAGGTAACCAAAGGTTGTTTGAGTGTGCTGAATCATTTACAAAGAAAGAGCTGAGATAGACATGCCATTACGCCGTGTTCGAAGACAATATAAGCAGTTGTCGCAGTTTGAGAGGGGGAGAATCGTCGGGATGAAGGAAGCTGGGTGGTCAGCTAGGCGAGTAGCTCGTCAATTCGGCCGCTCTGATTGTGTTGTGAGGAGGTGTTGGGACCAGTGGACCCGAGAGATGTCATATACACGAAGACCAGGCTCAGGACGCCCTCGACAGACCAGTCGTCGAGAAGACCGCCACATCGTAAGAAATGCACGCGTACAGCCAACTGCTTCATCGGTCTCCATCCAGGCACAGGTAGCACCTTCACTAGGGGCCCCTGTGTCTTCTCGAACCATACGAAGGCGCCTGGCAGAAGGACAGTTGGTATCGCGGCGCCCATTACTTGTGCTGCCCTTGACGCCCACCCATCGACGCCTCCGTTTGGAGTTTTGCCGCGCACGAGGAAACTGGACTGCAGCAGAATGGAACCAGGTCGTCTTTAGGGACGAATCCAGATTCAATCTCGGCAGTGATGACAATCGTGTTCGTGTGTGGAGAGCCCGTGGTGAACGCTTCAATCCTGCCTTTGCTGTACAGCGACACATCGTTCCCACAGCTGGTGTGATGGTATGGGGTGCCATTGCCTACAATACACGGTCACCCCTAGTATTGTTCCGTGGCACCATGACAGCCCAGCGGTATGTTCATGAAATCCTGCAACCACATGTGTTGCCACTCATGCAACGGCTCCCAGGAGCCATTTTTCAACAAGACAATGCTCGGCCTCATACGGCAAGGGTGTCACAAGACTACAAAGCACTGTTACTACCCTTCCTTGGCCTGCCCGATACCCAGATTTGTCTCCAATCGAGCATATCTGGGATCATTTGGGACGACTAGTTGGGCATCCCACGAGTTTGAATGAACTAGAGGCAAGGTTACAGCAAATATGGAACGAAATGTCTCAAGACATCATACAGAACTTGTATGACTCAATGCCCGATCGTATCGCATCGTGCATTCGCGCTAGATGGGGTCCAACGGAGTATTAACTCCTCCGTTCTTTTGCCTTTTTCTCTGAAATAAATTATCCTTTTTCTTTGATTTTCTTATCATTTACTTATATCAAAGTAGTCATTACGTATGTAAAATTTCGTTTCATTTTGACGACTCCTTCTTGGTGCGCTAATTTTTTTGTCCATGAGTGTGTATATATATATATATATATATATATATATATATATATATATATGTGGAAAAACCAAATTTATATATCCATACTAGATAGAACACACATATTTTATATTTAAAAGAATCGTTCGTTTCTTTTCTAAATGATATTTTTATTACTAAAGGGAAAAGAATAACCTACATTTCTTTATAATTTCATTCTTTTACGAATGAAACTTTTTAATCATGCATACGGTATTAAAGAATTTTGGAGTAGTTTCAGATTCTTTTCACCGTTTAGATAATCATTGAAACTCAGTGATAAATTCCCATTTAATTATTTTTATCCTAAATGCTTTTCGCGCATTTATCTCAGCCATACATTTATCATGAAAAATAAATCATTCATTTTTCTCGATCTCGGCAAAGAATGGTGATACTTCATTAATCTTCTGGGAGCTTATCTAAAATACTTGAAGATCTTTAATCTACCAAAGTAAAAATTCATTTTCTGCAAAATCATTAACATACGACAGATCAAAGAAGAAGAGATTGATAAAATAGAAATTTTCCGAAACTCTTTGTTAAAAATTACTGAAGATTCTGACATTTTCAACGTGTGAATATTTAATTGGATAAATTCTAACCATTGTATATTTAAATGAAAATGTAAAATAACTTTGATGTTTCCCATTTTTTTCAACTGTTCGAGAAATCGTATTCTAAATTAGAAAAGATTGATTCTCGCACGTTTGTGAGTATACAACTAGATTATATTTATTCCATAGATAGAAAAACATTTAAAGCTTTAAAATTTAAACTGTTTTTTGATAACTGGATAACAATTTACCGTATTACATAGTGTAGTGGCACATAACGGAAAAAATAATACCGTTAATACTTTTAGTCAGTGTTCTAACTATAGGAAATCTAGTCTTAGGATTTGTCGCGAAATTCAGTCGTTATTATTATTAATAATTATTTAAGCTTTGCGCAATACATCTTTATTAATAATTTAACACATAAAAGATAGAATTCCTTAAATTTCTCAAAAATAGTGGAAGTGATTTAGTGTTAATTTTCATAAATTTTTTGCAATAATTGGGAGGGGAGGGGAGTTTGAATTTTGCAATAAGGTAAATAAATTTTTATATTTCTTATCGAAAAGTTTTTTTTTTATCATGGCATGAAATTTAAAAATTCATTTTGCTTTCTTTTAATATTTTGCTTGAAACATCATATACTACTACTAGAATTCAAAATTGCGCATAATTTTAAAAAGTGTATCATTTATACAGATTTATTTACAATAATACAGTCAACATGAAATATTTATAAAGTGTAAATAAAATGTACTTCAAAATCAGCTTAAAATAAACACTCCCCACCCACTTATTCCCCCAAAAATAAGCTGCTAAAAAAATTATTTCAAGTAGTTTATTTACAAATTAAAAGTCTTAACATATTATGTAAGTAAACATAGAGATGCGGTTCGTAGAAATAATTTCAATAATGCTCAATTCCAATTAACAAATTAAAATTACGTAACATAAAAAGTAAAAAAAAATGGAAACCATGAACAAGCTAAAAATCTAATATTATTACATAAGCTAAAGAGATTATTAAGTTTTTGCTGAAAAGTATTGGAATAAATATTTTTAATATTTAATATTTATTTTTAATATTTTTTATAAATATTTAATTTATTTTTTCCACCAGATAGAAGTCTAAGGGCAGTATTTCAAGAATTTCGGTTTTGCTCCTGAACAGACTCTGAAGCCGTCATAAACAACTCAGAGCCATATTCAATTATAGGTTTCTAAGGGGACTCACTACCCTTAAATCTTTAAAACATTCGATTTTTTGTAAAAAATATATGTTAAAGCCTGATCATTTCTGAACAAAATAAAGCAAGCCGTATGAAAATATTCCGCTTAGTTCCGGAGATATTGATATTCTAAATATTTAATTACTGATCAAGTTTATGTTTAAGAAAAATTTTAAACTCATTTTTCTCAAAATGTAATTTTGCATCATTCTGAAACTGATATCTCAAAACTATGAAACATAATTCCATGAAATTTTTATCACTGCATAATCTTGATATTTTATTGCGTCTGAACTAGAATTATTGCAATCACTGCACATTTTGTTATTTATTCAGGGGTAAATTAATGCAAAAATTTAAGGAAATTTTAAGTATATTTTGAGCAGTTTTAAAAAAAATGAAAAAATATTTTAATGTTTTATGTTCAATTGAATTTTGAATTATTTATTTTAAATATAAAACAGGAATTATACATTTAAGTGTAAAATTAACTTCACAGTTCTGCGCGCAAACCAGTGTACAGTAAAAATACTTAAAAAACAAGGTATATCTAAAGCATTTAAAAAAATTATTTAAAATTATTTTGAGAATTGAAAATTTGTTTATTTAAAAATGTATATCAATTTATCATATACATAAAATTTGGAAAAATTGGGAGTAAATTGAAATAGTTACAAAAGAGTCAAAAAGTATGAAAATATGCCTTATTTCCTGCACTTCAGGGTCGTGAGTCCCCTTAAGTCTTGCTGTGCAAATCGGGAGAAGCCCCACCCCCCTCTCTCTCACACACACACACACCTTGTGCAATAAAGTCTTTTTAGAACTCTTGAGAAAGATTTCGGCAGCCCGTTTACATGTTGGATCCAGCTCATACAGGAATGCGAGAGGATTCTTAGATCAATAACTTTGCTCGAGTTGATGAAGAGTTGATGTTGTCCATATGAGATTACATGTGATTTACAGAGTACCGTAAGGTTGGGTTACTTTGTGATGGATTTTAAGTTTCTTCCTGTGCCAGCCGATCAGTTTTAAAATCAGCCCAAAACGAACAATTGCAAAACATTGGTACATCTTTTACTTACGCAGTAATGTATTGCGCTGACCCGGATCTTTAATTACTATTGAGAAATTAAAGTTAAAATGTGTCACAAAGTTGCTCCGTCGAGTGGGGCTACTTTGTGACATCTGTGTTTTCGCCTTGAAATCCAAGAGGAAAAATTACGTGACACAAAGTTAGGCAGCAAAACGCTTATCTAAAAGCCTGATACACAATTATATATACCTATAACAAATATTGGATTGCGTGGTAGCCCAGTTGGCTAGAGCAGCGGACCAGTGATCTCAACGTCCCTGGTTCGATGCTCGTCTCTGCAAATCTACAGCCGTCTTCACTAATGGTGGCCGGGGCACGTAAAATAGGGCGTGGCTGCAATGTCCTTCAAGTTCTCAAATTTACCTCTGGAGGTGCGGGGTCAAGTGTTCCGGTCTCGCCACTTAACTCGGTTCAAAATTGCGAGACCGATCATTTAGCCAAGTCGGACACCGACCCTTGTGGTGCTAATTTAAAACAGGAGCCGCACCTTCATCGCCCATAGACTTCGGGACTTGATCTGATGTCTACTGTCAGTCAAGTGGCATAAGCAACAACAGCAAATATTGGATAACTTTATCTATATTTTTTACATCAAAGAGACCTCGGGTGCCCAGGGAAGATGAAGAAATTCGTCTTTCGGCACATTCTGCTCCTTCGTTTTTTCCAGATAGTCTATACTTATTTTTTTTCCAGTGGTACTTAGAGGACGGACAAATGCAACATCGAGCAGCTGAAATAGGTGGGGGTCGACTTTGTGGGTTATTTTGTGACAGTGTCAATGTGTTACAAAGTAAACCCGCCACCTTTCGATATTTAGGTTATGTTCTCATATCTCTCGGAAATATCACTACACAAAAGTTATATTGCTGCACAATCTAACCAACATATTGCCAATAAAAAATAATTACCTGTGGTAGTTGGTTGTATAAGGTATTAGCCTTCAGTACACAAAGTTTCCGAAGTTTGAGTCAGTAGCTTGACAACAGGTTTGAACAATACACTGGCCAGCGAAGACAAATGGCGCGCAGAGGCTTCGGACACTGGCCACTAGGTGTCTCTGTACGTCGGATTAGCTGTTGGCGCTGTTCTTTGTCTACCCGGTATCACGGGCGCAGCGCAAGATCTGAAATACGAAAAAATTACTATGTGTCGCAAAGTTACCCCTGCAATCACAAAGTAACGGTACTGATAGGATACCTTTTAAGTATTAACCATCGTTTAACGATCATTTGCCCATTCAAAATGTCTACAAAGTACCTTATTAGTCACCAAGTGCCTCACATTGGGCTCACGACTTAGTGGGATAATAAATTTAAGTCCTATTGGCGAGTAAAATAGTTTTACTTCTGATTCAATTCTTATTGGTCTGTCAGAGAGAAACTAATAGCTAAAAAGCCTGAGTATGGTGTACGATAACAGAACAGTTTTATTTCTTAAATATTGAGTAATTCCTTCTCTTAAAATATTTCGTCATACAAAGCATGAGTGGCCTACTTATTTATTCCTGTAGAAAGTGTACATTCCTAAGGGACGTTAACTCTTATTATTTCTTAGAACCAAAAGCGATCGAAATTGTACGCCGCCACCATCCCAAATATATTTTCAAGTAGATTTTAGAGTGTTTCTAAACGCAGGGAAAAGCTCCAAGGCTTGAAACCCTTTAATACAATTCATGATTTTAGCGTAGCTTCAATAATAGCTTCAAGCATCATAAATCATTTCGTTTCAATATTTCAACTTAAATACGTAATATCTTCTTTCAAAATACTTTGTCGTATACAGTGGTGGACATTTTACCACTTTCTTTGTTCGTTGGTGGACATTCATAGGGTAAGTATACGTTTTTATTGCTTCTAACAACCTAAAGTAACTTTAAATGTTCCACCACCACCACAAAAAAAAACTGTTAATTGTACAGTGTTGAAAACATTTCAAAGTTCCTACAAACTAAAACTACATTTACAACATAAAATAATACCTTTTAAAATACTTTGTCGTATAGTGTTATATCCATTTTACCCACTTCTGCGTTAGCAGAGAGACACTCGTAAGATAAGTTATATTACGAAAGTTTTTAATTTCCGTCTCCAGAGACCGAAGCCGATATTACAGAAATCAAACAGCTCCATTGTGAGGAGGTATTAATACCAATGGCTTTCACTTACGGGAACGGTGGCGCTATAATTTATTTTTTTTTACTTTTCATCATAGAGATACGAAATTTTGTACATATATACATTTCACTATAAATATATAGAATACCTTAAAAGAAATTTCCAATATCACTATAATTTTAAGATTTTTTAAAAATTTGAAATTTATAAACAAAATTTTAAAATGCTCCTTGCTACTTAATTTTGGAGATATTTACTAGATTTTGCATTTTGATCACTTTAAACTGTATAACAAACAAATCAGGGTATCAATTATTTAATCCCTTGAATAGTTAATTTTTGAGAACTGTTTTCTGAATTCCATCCCGAATTTCATCAAAATTTTGCCTTTTAATAAGTTATGAATCAAATTTAATTACCTTAATGAAGTCGAATTGCAAAATGCATACGCAGTATTTTTGTAAACATTATCAGAATTCTTCTTTATCAATTTCATGAATTTTGAACAAAAATTAAGTAGCATGGAGCATTTAAAAAAATCTAAAAACCTTAAAATCTGTTTTGAGAAAAACAGATTTAAAGTTTATTACTACACTTACCCTTTATAAATTATTTCTTAGAAGCTTCATAAAGGATTTTTTACTTGAAGAAACTATTTTGGTACTAGTAATCTACAGAAATATATATTTTTTGACAATAACACAATCAATATTACAATGACAAGATTTCCTCAAATAAAGATCTACCGTTCCCTTAAATATTTCTCTATTTTAGTACGTAAACGATCCGTTATTTTTGCCTAGAGTATTTTTACCTTTTTAACAATGCCATTCGTTTATCTAACAATCCAACATCTTTATTTCCCGTCAGTCACAATACATCGACCATTTGTCCTGAACGTGAATCGAATGTACGTCTCCAAAGTCCATAGGCGGCATGCAGCCGACTGAAATTCTCCAGTTTTGTGAGATAGTGGAATTCTCAACAACCTTCCCTCCCAAGCATTAAATAGAAATTTTATAAAATCAATTTCCTATTTACGTCTTATTCCATCATGTTGCCATATATCTCTTTAAAAAAGACGAAATAAAAATATATAACAGTTATCCTTGTTTCAAAATAAGAAACTTCCAAAAAGATAGCACTCAAACATTGCAACAGATATTTCATAAAAATTTGTATAGACTAAGTAAATTTCATACATCGAATACAATCATACTGGTAAATAATATTTTCGTATTTAATTAAAATTTAAGACCCATTTCCATCTGTATAATATTCCAACATAGCCAAGCATTTGAAATAGTTATCAAATGTAAATAATTTCATTTTCAGCAAACTTTGAACCAGTTGACGAAACCGAATTAATTATTTGGACGTATATCTAAAACAGTCTGTTACCTATCGGTCGACTCAGACTGAAACTGTTTTACTCATCACCTATAATTTAATATATAATAAGCGTTCTGATTTGTTAGCGCCATTAAAATTCCTTCCTAGGAGTAAACTTCACAGCAGTCATCTAATGGAATTAAATTCTAGTTATTCTAATTCCACGAACTTGTTTCCCATACATTTCCATCTGTTTCAGTGAAATAAACAAAAATTGCATGAAAGTTATGTGTTAATTCGATATTTCACGGCAGAGGTGTTAAAGTGCTGTGTTGGTATACAAGTAAATGTGTGTGTGTGTGTGTGTTTGTTTAAGGGAACGGTGGACCTTTATTTCAGCAAATCTCGTCATTGTAATACTGCTTATGTTATTGTAAATAATATATATATTTCTGTAGATTATTAGTACCAAAATAATTTTTTTCAAATAAAAAATCATTTATGAAGCTTCTACAAAGTAATTTATAATGGGTAAGTGTTGTAAGAAATTTTAAATCTGTATTTCTCAAACAAGATTTTTCAAGGTTTTTAGATTTTTTTAAATGCTCCATGCTACTTAATTTTTCTTCAAAATTCATGAAATTGATAAGGAAGAATTCCGATGCTGTTTACAAAAAAACTGGGTATGCATTTTACAATTCAACTTCATTAAGATAATTAAATTTGATTTATAACTTTTCAAAAGGCAAAATTTTGATGAAAATCGGGATGGAATTCAGAAGAAAATCTCTCAAAAACTAACTATTCAAGGGATTAAATAATTGATACCTAGATTTGTTTGTTATATAGTTTAAAGAGATTAAAATGCAAAATAGAGGAAATATATCAAAAATTAAGTAGCAAGGAGCATTTTAAAATTTTGTTTATAAATTTCAAATTTTTTAAAAAATCTTAAAATTATAATGAGATTGGAAATTTCTTTTAAGGTATTCCATTTATTTATAGTGAAATGTGCATATGTACAAAATTTCGTATGTCTATGATGAAAAGTAAAAAAAGTAAATTTTAATGTCCACCCTTCCCTTAAGACCCGTTTGTTATCAACGTTCAATTGCATAAGGAAATTTAGTTAATACAGAATCAAGCATAAGCTGTTGGGTCACCCAATAGGTACAAAACAGTTAGGATAAAGAGTATGAAGAATTCAAGTTTAATTCGATACTGCATGAAATAGTTATTTACATAGAGGTTATTAATTTCTGTACAGGGTGCCCATAAATTATTGTTGGGATTTCATTATCTCATAACTTTTTATTTAAAACCCTGACGAAAAATATTATTAAATATTCTTAAACTACAACTCAAAATGTTTTTTATAACACAAAGTTCAGTAATTTTCACATGGCATCCTTTAGTGGTAGGTAACCCATCGAGACGGAACTCGGATTTCTATCAAATGTTCTCCGCCAATTTAAGCGGCAACCCAATTTAAGCGGCAATATAAGCGTCATCGCATTGTGGAAGGCTGAGACGTGATAATTCAAAATGGCAAGTGCACAACAGAAAGAAATGTGCGTATTGTGGTTCTCCGAAAGAAATTCCGCCACCACTACAAACGTCCCTTTAGGAATATTGCAGTTATCGAGCAATTTTTTCTTTATCGAAAAAGCAGCAAACACTGTGAGTTACCGGGACATGCTACGGTTGTATGCGGTTCCCCAATTGCAATGCCGTCAGCCACACGTGATACTCCAGCAAGATGGTGCACCACCACGATGGGGAATAACTGTTCGTGAGTTCCTGGTCATGACCTTTCCCAATAGATAGCGTGGAGGAGATGGACCAATTCGGAGATGGACCTTCGGAGGAGATGGACCAATTCCATGGCCTCCGAGATCGCCAGATATCACACCGCTGGACTTTCTCTTGTAGGGGTATGTCAAGGACATCGTCCACAAAACCCCTGTGCACTCGCTGCCTGAACTCAAACGCAAAATTCTGGCTACGATTCTAAGTTTTACACCGCAAATACTGGAGAATACTTAGCTGGATCTTTAGTTCTGCCTCGGTGTGTTACGTACCACGAAAGGCTGCCATGTGGAAGCTATCTAACTATGTGCTCATAATTCCTTAATTTTTTATTCATAACTTTGTTTGTGTTATTAAAATTACTTTTTGAGTAATTAAAAATATTATTATATATTCTTAAAGTACTTTTTGTGTACTTTAAGAATATATGATAGTATTTTTGTCATGTTGTATAATCAAAAGTTATGGAGTGAGGAAACCCCGACAATAATTTGTGAACACCCTATTTTTCAGTTCATTTGTTTGTTTGTTTTATATTGTTCAAGTTTAAGAATTAGCTACACCACACTGATTTTAAAAAGTGACTTGTTTGAGATCCGCAAAAATATCTTTTGACCCCATTTCTGTTTGATCGGAAAGATTTTAAAAACGCTCAAAGATTTTGCTTTCTTTTTCTAGGCTTAGAACCGATTTAAAGAGGTGTAGAACAATTTTTCTGAAAACAAAATTTTTTTACCCTATATTAATAATTTTTATATCGGGTATCAGATGACTGCAATGAAACTTGAAATAATGCCTCATGTTTTTCTACTATTCATAATACTCGCAAATTAGTTAGACTATGAAATATACATAATTATATAATTTAAAATAGTTATTGTCCCAGTTAGCTTACCGTTCCTGTTTTTATGACTTTTTGAGGCAATTTCATGTCTAATGTGGCATCGTTTTAATTTAATCTTTGTTTTACTTTAGCTTTTGTTTCAAGAATAATCAATAGATGGCATCTTCTCATATGGCATTCTCCAAACATTAGTGTGAAATGAACCTTTTTTGCATACGAACTTAATGTGCCAAAATTGATACGCTTCAAACTATGATTAAAAATGGTAACTGCGTTTGGCGTTTGTTCGTGCATTTACCCCTCTTTGAGGTGATTTCTCGCCAAATCTGGCATAACTCATCATCATATTTGGCACGACAGCCCAGGGTGGGCCAGGACCTTCAGTTGAAAATTTATCCAGGACAGTCTATTTCTAGAACTGGTCTGCCAGTTCCTCACTCCAATCATTCTAAAATATGATTTAACAGAGTCGAGCCATCTTAGTTTTGGCCTTCCGCTTTTCCGACTAGTAAAGGACCTAGAAACAAAAATCTTCTTTACTGGATTTTTTTCATCCATTCTAGCAATATGAGAGACCGGTTCATTCTTTTAATTTTAAAAATTTTAATAATATCGGGCTCTTTAAAAACTCTGTAAACTAATCTCTATCCGGCATAACTAAGAATCTTAATTTTATTTTGATAAATGGTTTTTCGCGAAGTATTTAAGCAAACTTAAAAATCCTCAAACTACAGCCTTAATTTTGTTTTCTTTCGGAAGTCCTCGCTTGCTTTTAACGAAACTTGTTTTATCCTACACCCTTTCCTTTCAGGTTTAGTTTATTCTTAATAATATATCTCTACCCCAATTCAGTACAACACCGTTTCTGCTGTATTGCGTTATTGGCAAACTCAGTTACAACGTTACATAAATCAGCCGCCGGCATTATATGGTAATTAGAGTCTCGAGATTCCACCACGTTCCAATCCCGAAAAAGGTATGGATGTACCTCTGTTGTTCCCCCATAGCGAACAATCTTAGTTCCCGTGTATGGTGCTCCGATATTAAAGGGGCCAACTAATTCGTGTTGTTGATGGGTCAATATCCTCAGGGCAAAAAACCTGCCGCAATGGAAAAAAAATATTATATACTAAGTTGACTAGCTGAATACCCGTGCTTCACTATGCAGTACATTCAAATCAAATACAACAGTTAATGTATGCATACAATGCCAAAAAAATTATATATATATATATATATATATATATATATATATATATATATATATATATATATATATATACATATATTTATAATAAATACAACGGTCAATGTATGCAATTAATGCCAAATATATATATATATATATATATCGTGACGGATATTTTTATAGACAAAATAATGTAGAAGAAAATATTCAAATTAAATACAACGGTCAGTGTAAGCAATTAAATTGTATGTTTAATATCCATAAAACATACTAATTTGAATTAAATTCTTAAAAAACTTCCATCTGAATAAGTCTAGTGGTTAAATTTTATCTATAACCGTATTTTAATATTCTTTTGTCAATTTATTTCGCTGTTATGCACGTGACGCAAAATTAATTTAAGGTATCACAAAAAGAAAAGAAACCACCTGATCAGCATTCAATAAATTAAATTCTAAAAATTAATAGTTAAAATTTCACCAAAAATCAGAAAATAGAGGTAAAGATTCGAAAAAGATTTCATTTTAAAGGAATTTTTATGATCTTTTTCGTGATATAAATTTTATAACCTTCAAATTATTGTTTTCAATGCAAACTTGAAAAAAGTTACAAAAACAGCTTAAAAATTTAATTTTAAAAAATCTAAGAAGAATTTTTCAAAAATCATTTTTAGTGAACCCCTACACTATAAGGAGAATTGCCATGCAAATTTTCAAACCTTTAGGTCCAGCGGTTTGGTCTGTGCGTTATCTGTCAGTCAGTCACGGAACTGTTTTTATATACTAGATATCTACTCTGGAGCAATGGGACATTTTATTTAGGGTAAAATTATCTCATTTTAAAGTAAAATTATCTCGTTTTAGGGTAAAATTATCTCGTTTGACTAAAGTTTCTGCAGAAAAAATGTGGCTGACAGGACACCAGACTTTCTATTACGATAGAACCCCGGCCTAGAGGATGATTTTTTATATTAGATAAAACGATTTGAAACGCTAGTCCCTCAAAAAGTTTTATTTGTAAAAAATACTTTATTTAAGCAAAAGTTTTATTTATGCAGCTTTTATCTAGGATTCACAGATTACTCGAAGTTTAATGGATTATAGAAAGACTTTCCACAGTTATTAAAATTTTCAGACTTATGGAAATATTTTCTAGAGATCCAGAGATATATTTCGAAGGTTATGCAACATATATGAACAACTTCAGCACCCGTAGAGTATGACAGGGAGAAAAAATCCCGTATTTCTCCATAGCGGAATTTTTGCTTCGGGAAAAAACTATGATCTTGGTGTGTTTTACCCAAACTCCCGAGAAACTTCCGTTTGACAGGCTTTGCGTCCAGAAAAATCAATCTTTTCACGATAAGTTCAGCGCTCCTTAATTCTACTACTACTCAGAAATATCACGCCATAATAAAATGTGATGTATGTAACTTTTTAGAGGCGTATTCATTTGCTTTACTAAAAAATTTCAACAATAATCATCAGTAAAGGCGTGCGAATATTCATTAAAAGAATCACAATTAAAAGGCTAAACCTGCATAAATTTCAATTTGTGTTTATTTCAAACTAATTTATATATTTCTGGCTGTATGTTTTCTTAAAAGAATCGATGAAAAAAGAATTTTATCAGTCTCGTGATAGAATTTCAAAACTGACTTTCCAAAAGCACTCCCGTTAAAGCACAGCAAACCTTTTAGCACAAAAGTGATTTCGAGTTCTAAGACACAAACTACGGAACGTTTAGAAGAAGCATCATATTTTATTCCCCTCGGGTTATTTCTTTTAGTTAAAATTTTTCTTGAGTGTTTATCATCAACAAGTGTATTCTTGAATTCTTAGTCTTTATTTTACCTTCAAAGCAAAAGAAATTTTTTTCCGGTTTTTTTTTAATTGGATGAAACAGTAGGAAAAATTTTTAGGTCTCATTGTTACTTAAAAAATAAAATTTCAGCTGAGAGTTACCTTTTTTTTAGTTCTGTAGATAAACGACATATCTTTTATTTTTTTCAACTTTATTAATGAGCTGATTTGGATAAACATTAAAAGTTTTTTTTCCTTTTACTCAGAAATATGTATATTAATGTTTTTGTATCTGTATTTTTAATCTATATGAATCGTGTTTTTAATTCACAGAATCAAAAAGAAGTATGTTTACATTTGAGAAATACATTCATTTTATTGTATACAATCGTTAGAATGTTTCATTACTGTTTCATTACTGTCTTGATCATAATGTATTTTATATCAGAATAAAAGAAATGTTGTACTATTAAAATTTTCTTCTATGACTAACTTTTTACTATTTCATTGTAAAAAGAATTTTACAATGAAATACATTCTGAAGAGTCAAGATCATAATGGCGCTCATATCAGAATGACAGAAGAATTATGGTATTATAATATTTTGCCTAGAACTTTCATTTTACAATGAAATACATTCTTAAATTGGGTGTGTACAGTACATGAATTTTTGCATGTCATTACATAAGTGTCATAAACAGTTCATACATGTATTGTATTATGACAATACATGTCATAAACAATACATGCATTAATCCATAAATATTAATGCTTGTCATAAACAATAAATGCATTAATATTTATGGATTATGGTATTATAATATTTTGTCTTTAACTTTCATTTTACAATGAAATACACTCTTAAATTGAGAGTGTACAATATATGAATTATATATGTCACTACATAAGTGTCATAAACAATTCATGTCTTAATGCATGTATTGTTTATGACAATGCATGTCATAATAGTGACAGAAAAAGTAAATATGTAAAAATAATTCAAAATGAAATGATTTTAAAATGCGCGTCCATTTTCATTTCTAAGTGATGTAGTTAGATTTAGTCAAAACAATTTTGTTCTACTTATCGAATGAGCATTCAAATAAAAAAAATTCCAGAATTTTCATTAAGAAAGTTGGTACGTTTGAACTTCAAGTCAAGAGTTTATATAAGATATTTTTAAAGCCATTTTTTCTATAAAGGAGGATTATTTATCGTAACTGTCGAAAGTTTTACGAATTCTTAAGAAATGTAATGGAGTGAAAAACAAAAACTACTTTTAAATTTATTATAAAAATCAAATTTAAGTTTCCTGTACTAAAGCTAAAATAATTAAATACAAAAAAAATTTTGTTGGTTAAGAGATAAAGTGCCATTAATATATAATGAGGTTCCCTCAGGTAAGTCTGCAATTTCTCTTCCACTTCACTGTAATGCACAGATTTAATCTTATTAAACAACTGATGGCCTGTTACTTAATATTATAATCTGTTCAATTTCCATCACTCCTGACAAGTCCATTTTATTTCTCACCGTAGTTGGTGGTTTGTCTTCACATTTCATTCCCTGAACTTTTCTAATGATTCAAAAAGCCATTAGTTACTTAAATTTAGACTTTATTTTATACGCATGTCTTTTCACTATTTATTATTATTATTAATAACAACAATTTCAAATATTCTGGAAATACAGAACTAATAAATTTGTATAAAGATTAACAAAACCACTTTTATTGTGTTTTTTAGTATTTATCACTCAAAATTAAATATTCCTTTGTGTTCCTAAAACTCCTGATTTCCATTGCATATCCATGGTTAGAAAGTTTGGTTACATTCTTTATACAGTAATATTTTTATATCGATGAAAAGTTAGAAGCATTGCAAGTGAATTATATTAATAAAATTTTATATCTAGATTGAAAAGTTTGTAATTAACTGGAGAATACCTCATGATTTATAGTGATCAAACGTTGAGAAACGGTTTACAGCTTTAAATAATTATTGAAACATAATTCTCCCTTTGTTAACACTGAAAACAATTCAGGTTTGATTAGTTTTTTACTAAATAGTTTCTAATTTTACTGATACACATATAATATAAATGAAGGAATCATTCGCTATCTTCACAATTATCGATAAAATCATAAAAATCTTTAAGGAACTCGATAAAAGCAGTCTAAGATCTGTAGTGTCTTGAAATTAACATTCATCTTTAGTATCTGTAACTTATAAAGGATAAAAAATAGTTGATATGACTCAAAATAATCCTTTCATATTTTTTTTAAATTTCTTGAAAAACTAAAATAAATTTTTACTCTAATCCATAATAACACATAGTTGCGTGTATGGCCCAGGATTTATATTATAAATTAATATCGTGCGAATATTTCATATTTAGATTAATTATAATCTTATTAAACCTTATTCTCGAGTACATACTATCTTAATATTTAATATGGTTTCGTCTGCTAATATGCTAATACTATTGGAATATTTTACAATTTTCAATACATGCAAAGAAATTTTGTTAAGCTCCATTCTATGTCAAGTTTCTGGTTGAGGAAGCGTACAACAAAGTCGAAGTTGACTCAACAATTAAAATTCTGCAAGTGTTTACTAACTGTTCATGGAGTATGTTCCTGTATTTTCATTTATGTTCATGGAGTATGTTCCTGTATTTTCATTTATTCATTTATTTAATATGTTATGATTGTTTGTCCGCTAGATGGCAGCACGATACCGCTGTCTTTATGTTTTGTAAACGTTCTAAGATACTTCCGCTGTGGAGTTAGTAGCGTTGTGTCCTGGCTCTGTGCTGTTTGTACGAAGTTCTTTGTGATGTGTTAATAAAGTTCATATAGCCGACCCGTTTGTGCGTCTGGGCTTGAATTTAATTATTGTGGAAGAACACTAACATAAACAAATTAAAGCATGTTACTAAACTATAGCGCATGATTCTACATCTGTCTAGTATTTTCTTAGTAAACTTGCATTAAAATCCCTTCCAAAAGAGCTCACCCAAATTATTTCACGATTTAATCGACTCGATTTTGTGTACAACACATGCGACGCCAGTTGAGTCATCGTTTTTGCTGCTTACGGTCGCTTATAGGCAAAATGTGATGAAATGTAAAAAAAATATATAGATATCTAACAGATAATTGTTCGATTTATTCAAGAAAAGCGCTTCGAGGGTAGATTTCTAGATGATAAATAATGATAAAAAAATGTCCTTAACTACATGTGATTGAATTAGGAGTCTTGCCCACAATCTTAAATTTGCATTGTAAGACAGTTTTCTTTCCGTTTTCACATTAGTATCAATGAATTCACTAACTGAGTTACCTAAGTACTTCAGATTACTGAATTCATGAATTTAAAGTTTTGAAATAGTTAAATTTAACTATAAAAAGGATCTTTACATTTTATTATGCTTACCCAGAGAAGTTTCAACAAATGACATCAATCACTTCTGAAATTATTTATTTGTTTGCTTTCAAAATATCATGAAATATCCTTTTTTTAGTATTTTAAGTACAGATTTATTTATTTCGGATAAGGTTCCTTATTATTTATCAATACGAGAAAGGTATAAAAAACACACTCTCTTAGATGATACACACAGTCATAATAACACTTTAGTCAGATCTGTAAATTATATATTATTTTCATAGGGGCAATAAATATTCAAGACTAAATATTATAAATAATTAAATATTGACTTCCCTATTAATAATTAATTAATAAGGAAATATAATATAGGGAAATATAGGGGAAAATATAGGGAATATAGGGAATTGTTATATTCCTTAATTTAGGGAATTATTATATTCCCTTTTAATAATTAATTAAATATTGATTTCCCTCTTCAATTCAGGACTAAGTTTTTTTACCGTTATGAAAGAATATATTGCTCAAAATTGTTTAATGGGGCATTATGACTCGGCGTGTTAAACAAATATACATAAAAAATAGACTTAATGTTCTATTTTCTCTTGTGCAAAGTGAAAAAAGTTTGACGACTTACAGCGTATTTCCTAACGTTCTGTTATATCTCATGTGATGTGAATGACATACGAATGCACACGAATACAATGTCGTTCTGATTCGTACGGCATGAATTGGATATCTCATGTACGATGTGAATATCACACGAACGTATACGAATGCCACTCTTTCTTGTGTCATTCCGTGACAAAGAAATTACTGAACTAGGTCGGCTTGGGTTTCAAGAGCTTCACGGCCTGTTCACACTGAATCCGGAGTACGTATCGTTACGTAGCGTCAGAGTCAAAAGTTTTAACCAATCACAGAGCTTAATTCATTGGACACGTGATTCGTCAAACCAAACACAGGCCGTCTCAACAATTTCGGAGTCAACGTTGTAACGTAACGCAACGCTCTGGATGCAGTGTGAACAGGCCTTTAGTCTTGAGTGGCATTGCCTTCGCATGATGACTAAAGAATGAGATGACGAATGACATCAATGCATTCCCACGTCTGTGTCTGACATCGTTCGAATGTCACTAGATTCTTTTATTTGCGTTTACTTGGCATCGTACCAAAGTCCTGCAAACGCAGTGTGGTTTCGGTGGTATCATTTCGTTCTCACGGATGGAGAATCAGTGTTATGCCTTGAAAATCGCAGTTTCTAGTGTTCCATAACCGCCACCACTCAACTATCGGTTGGCATTTTTTATTTACATCTGTATTCTGTTTGGCAGAAAATAATTTTCAAACATACTCTTGGCTACTAAAATAAAGTTTACGTTCTGTTGTTATAGAATTAAATAGTTGATTTTTTTCGACAAGTCAATATCTATTTATCATGATCATCTCGTTATTTGGCAACATCGGCATAAGTACTTAATAATGATGTACTGGTTTTATATATTTATGCTGGGAATGACGAAACTCATTAAATAACTCATAATCTTCTGTGAGACAATGGATGTCCCATTAAATAACGAAAAAAGTCTTTCGTGTATTAATGAGGATTTAATACACAATAAAATATTCTCATTTAATGACTTTTTGAACCCTAGATGAAATTTGGAAAAGCTTAAAATGCATATATCATAATACAAAATACTCTTTTCGCCCTAAATTTTTAAAAGATTGATGAATTAAAATTAATTACTGAACAGTTCATCTGAAAGTATCCCTACATCATCCATGCCTCAGCTTAAAATTTTTAAATATTCCATCGTTAATATTCTTTTACAGAAATATAGTGGAGGATGAAAAATTACCCCAAATAACCTACGTGTGCATTCTATTTTTACTGAAATTAACACATGTTTGATAAATGCTCCTTTTGCCGATACGTAACCGATAATGGTTGTTTTTACAGATAAATTGCCTAGTTAATGATCTTGAGATATGCATGATATATGGAAGAATAAAAATAGTTTTCCTACTGATCTCGAGGCCGGAATTGTGCCAAATGAATTATTTCGGGAGATATGAGAAACACCTTCTTTGCAAATTCGATGCATTGCGTATTCCCCTTTTTCTATAGGCCAATGATACATTAGCTCTAGATCAGGGGTCGCCAAACTACGGCCCGCGGACCAACACCGGCCCGCGAGCACCACCTATCCGGCGCCGGACATGCCCGGTATGTTGGTATGATGAGCTAGCTAGCTAGGTCTTGGCCCTTGGTACTTAGTGGAGGAGTCAGTGGGGCCCTTAGGCTAAAATGTTGAGACCTCTGTTCTAGATAATAATTTTTTATGTAAATACTAAACTTTATTCCAACTCCCTGGACACTGCGGAATCAACGGAAATGAAAAAGCCGCTTTTTTTGCCAAGAAAGGGGCATCAACCCTTCAGGCTTCCTCAGGTGGTGACATTCGATTTCAGAATGTCAAACTGACTATCAAAAAAGTCTTTAGGGACAATCTTTCAAATGAATTTTTCGAGAAGAACTCTCAGAAGTCGTGATGGAGCATAATCCCAGGAATTTGAGACCGGCCTAGAAGAAGAGCTGTTGTGGAATTCCGCCTTGCTACTGGCCACGACTGTCTTGCCAAGCACTTACACAGTATGCATGTCACCGATGACCCCCTACTGCAAACTGTGTGACCTTAAGACATGATGGATAGGTCTCCTTTTCTCTGCTGTCCAGCTCTCTCCGCGAAAACCACATGCGAGAGCTATTTTACAAGCAAGAGACCTTATGGAACTATAGACTCTCTTTCTATGGCTGCTTTTCGTATTTTATTTTGTTCATTGTTTCTTTCTTTTGGCCTCAGATGTCTTTTGTATCCGTCATTGGAAATTTAAAAAAACTACCTTCCAACTGATATTCATCAAGGGCTTCCACACTGAGCAACATCCGCCTGGCAGGAGTTGGGTAAAAACAGGGGTATATGAGCTCGAACCCCGTATTACACCAGCTAAAGTGCCCCATTGATGTGAAGGTTTCTTTTTCAAATCTCATTCAACATATATTTCCTTTCTCTCTTTGCGGACAACGAAACACAATGGCAACCTCGTATATTTTTTCAATTACTTATTATTTCACGATGCTGAATTTATCTTTATGTTGTTTTTCATATGACTCACAAAGACTTCTCTCTTTGAGGACAACGAAACAAAATGGCAACCTCGTGCAATTGCCGTGAGACTTGCCTTTTGTTATTCACCACGAAGTCTTTCTGGCTACTTTATTATGGGAACCCCACTTAGGGAAGCTAGCATTGCTCCCTATAAGGGGAAAACACGTTAAATACCAAGACTTATTCGGAATTTGAACCCAAGCCCACTGCGTGGAAGCTGACGACGCTAACCACTATACCACGTGAGCGTCCCATATAAATCTGTTCATTCATATATATATATATATATATATGTATGTATGTATGTATGCATGTATGTCGAACTCGTTCTTCACGACCATTTTAAACCATGTAGTCCGAACTCTTCTTAGATTACAATTGCAGTCGGCTCCCGACATCTCCATCTTCTTCCACACAACAGTCAGGGTGTTGACACGATTAGCCAGAAACCAGTCTAGTTGATTTTCCAAAATATCTTTATGAACTCATAATTAATTACTCAGCTCCATATCCTAATAATTATTTCCATCCCTTTCCAAAATGCGTGCCGGTCAAGCGGGACGTCTTTCCCAGTCGGTCATCCCATTGTCTCTGAAGATTTCAACCCTTTGCACTCAGATTCTAACTTACTACGCATCTCCCACGGTCAGATTACGTATACACCGAAGATGAGGCACAGGCGTAGTTACGCTGTCAATCAAATCCAACCCTGTAATCTATTTTCTCCGCGATGCTTTTATCACGATATCTCGTAAATTAATAGTATTTAATTGCTAATTCCTATTTTCTCTAAGCCAAAACACCCCCGTTTAAGGATATATATATATATATATATATATATATATATATATATATATATATATATATATATATATATATATATATATATATTCTTACACTCTGTCTCTAATATATTTTGATGTATGTAAGTATCTTTGTATGTATGAGTAAATCTAGCAGATATGAAAAACGTTGTAAGCTCCAGCGGGTGTGTGTGTCGAACGTCACAACTTCCATTAGTGAACTATTACTGAGAGTATACTATTACAGTGAGTTTATTTTTCGCATTGCGCTTTTCCAAACGAAGCGGACACTTTTATTGTTTAAAAATAAAATTCGAAATCTTAGATTTTTCTGACAGCATTTCCGTCGTTACAAAGTGAATGCCCCGGTACAAAACTAATTTTCTATTTCTATTAGAAAGACCGTGGAAACGTGAGAAACAGCTCTGTTTGCTTGATAGAGTTCTTTTCCCTCGGGTGATTTCTGCCTCTCGTAATGTGTCGACAACTCTTGCAATCAATACTATACGTAGACAAGTATCAATTCCCTATTTTACTCCTCTGCTTGATTCAGGTTATTCAATTGTATGAAAAGAAATCAGCTATATTTGCATCATTGTATAAATTCTAAATAAATATTTAATTTTTCTAATGTCCGAGTTTGTTTTTTGAACATTTTTTTTTGTGTGTGTTTTTTTAGGGGGGGGGGAGCCTATTTAAAAATGATATAATAATCTTACCCTGATTGAAGAGGCACATTATAATTTTAAATACAGTCGAACCTCCATATATCGAACTTCCATATATCGAAATTTTCTATATATCGAACTCTTAGCAAATTTCCACGTTCATTACATAGAAAAACTGTTTCTATACATCGAAAATATCTCTATATATTGAAATTTTTTTCACGACATATTGGGAGAATTTATTCCACTGTAGAATAAAATCTCCGAATTTTTAGCGTTTGAAACAATTGTTGTGGACTTCAATTCGCGGAAAATGTCCCTGATGAAATTTTTAGTGGACTGAATAAATGCGAGCATTTCTTTGATGAACTTTCCGCAAAACTAGCTGTTCAGCAAGATATTCGTAGTTTTTTAAAAACAGAATGTAACTGTGATCACTGTAACCACTGTCTGGATTTTTTTAAAGGTATATAGTACTCAATAAATCTTTCATATTAATTCATCTTTTAGTTATTAACTTTCATTTAATGTCGCATATAAATTAGAAATGGAGTTTTGTATACGAAAATTAGCTTTGATTTTAATGTTTTAGGAGAATTATGATAAAACTAAGATCAATTCTATATATCGAAATTTCTATATATCGAATTTTTTTCCAGCATTTTGCTACTTCGATATATGGAGGTTCGACTGTATATTAAAATTTAAATAAGTTACACACACAATTTCCATTCCAACAAAGTTGGCATCTTATAAATGCTGACACAGATTTTTTTATAAATAAATCAGTTTTTCTCCGTATCAAGCTAGACATGGTCGATATCATATTTGCCCCTGGCATCTGGAATGCATTGAAGTTGGATGTCCGACTTTAAATCCCGGGTTATCCTAGTTGCTTTAAGGTGAAAACAAAATGCGACTGAAAAAAATGCGGTGAGATCTTGAGTTATAGAAGCTCACAACGAAATATAAAGTTATTTCGACTGGGGATCAAGGACTTTTTCTCTGTTCGGGAAGAATGTAAGACTCGTTGAGGAAGATCATAGCATTGCTTCATGGTACTGAAGTCAGTACATTCGTTCTAATCGGGTTTTAGTCATAGAGCACGTACTTGTTTTTACCCTCAAACGGTACAGTGGTTTGAGACGAAATTAGATGGTACGGTGCGGGTCGGATCCGACCTGATCTCCTTTTTGATGAGGTTTTTGGTAGAAGTAAGTACACAATAAGCATTTTTGTTGTATAATAACAATTACTGATAATATTTTACATGAAATAAAACCATTTTTATAGAAAAAATGACCAACGAATTGTAATTTTGTTAAACAAAGAAAATCTCTTTGGCATCTACATAGAGTGTTGTATATATTAGGTCTAATAAGTAATTTAGTCTACCTAGTTTTCGAAGTGAGTGAAACCAACTTTCAGAGCACAAAAATGTAAAAAATAATATATGCTGATATTTTTGTCCTTCAAAATCGAAATAAAAATTTAAAAATATAAAATTTAAAAATTTAAAAATCACTAGTGATCATGAATAATGTTTTTTAACAAAAACACTCATTTACTTATTCCTATATATAGTAGGGTGGTCTAGTAGATCTGTCTGATAAGGTTCCTTGTCAACTCGATCTCTGGCAATGAGAGGGGAGAGTACGGTAGGGGGAAGACACACCCTTGGGTAGGATCCGACCCGCACCGTACCGTTAGAGGGTTAAGTCGAAAGTGGGGCAGAGCTGTTATCTCATCTTTTGGTATTTTACAATATAATTACTGGCATTTTATAAAATTTTAGAATTATCAATATTAATCATTAGGAAATCTCCTAAACCTTTCATGCTTTTTTTTTTACTCATTATAAAATGGAGGATATTATAGTACCAGGGCCACCCAGAGACTTTACGGAGCCTGGGGCAAACTTCTATTGGGGGCCCCAAAAAATCTGATTAATCGAATAATTTTTTTTTAATTTTTTTTTTGGGGGGGGGCCTTTTTTCAGGAGATTATTTTGAATTTTGAAGTACGGTACAAGTTTCAGAATTTTCTTTCGGAGGAAATCTAATAAATAATTTTAAAAAAATTTTTGGGGGCCCCTCCGGCAGTTGGGGGCCTGGGGCAAAGTGCCCCAGTTGCCCCCCCCCCCCTCTGGGCGGCCCTGTATAGTACCATGTAAATGTACTATAATATCCTCCATTTATAGTACCTTTACATGTAAATGCATTAAAACAACAAAAAAATGCAGTATAAGGGTACAACTTCTATGGGTTTTGTTTTCAGTAAAACTGATGCATAATTTAATACAGAACATGACAAAGTAGCGACATTTAATTAATAAATAAATTTTACATTGCGGAACTTTAATTTTGCTGTCTCATTAAACTTTAACTTGTCAATATCGCGTTATTATATCAAGATCTGAGGAAAACTTAATTCTAAAAGCAGATATTTACGTTACAAATATGAGTTATGGGACCATTTCTTTTCACTATTAAAAGCAACCTAAAAGATATCTTGACTATTCGCACCTACCTAAAGTTACCTAAAATTCTGAATTTATGACAATTTTCGTATTTTTATTTTTTTTAAAATTTTTCTGAAACTTTCAACGTGATTGGGTATCATCTAAAATATTTCCGACGGCTATATCTAAAACAAGTTTACATTTTAACATAAAATGCCGAAAATGAATAATCTTAATTCATATATAAATAATTACAAGATAAAAAGAACTTTTTATAAACCAAGTTTTTTAATTTTCTGTTGAATCATATAAACTTGACAATTCTATGCATTAATAAATACTTTTTAAATTTTTTTTGATGAATTATCCCATCAACTTGAAAGAAAATGAAGTAAATTGGAAGTTGCGTTTAACTTTTCGTTCCCGTCCCGGCCGATAGATGGCTGCACCAGTCTACAAAACAAAATGAACTGAAACTGGATTCATATCTGCTTAAAGATGGCTAAAAGTATGTAAAAATGCATTGTCGTCGTGTTCTGAGGTATTCTAAAAGTTTGAAATGTCTAGCTAGTCGGGAAGTTAGTTAAAAATCGATTGCAAGATTTGTAAGGGACAAACACACACACATAAAAAAACAAGAAAGCAAGTTAATAAAAACATGGTAATAAAAACATGGTAATAAATACCTTAACATTCATGACATTTTTAAATAGGGAGTTTTAACGCATAAACCTATTATTCAAAAATCTTCGTTTTTGAAAAGAAGACTTCAAAAACGTTTACTTTCACAGTACGAAGTTTTAGTAAGGTTAGATAATTACTGGGTTACATCGCTCCAGCTCAGAGAAAAACACAATGGGGACGGCAACAAATAACAGACAAGTCATGACAAAATTATATCTAAGACTGATAAATTGTAGGGAGGAAATAGGAACTTGAACGGTAGGCAATAAAAGATAAACAAGTGAATATAGCTTAGAGAACATACAACTGAGAGATAACAAGCGAAGATTACGGATGCTGTGTACTAACCCTATTGGATTTGCTCACCTCAATGTTAACCTATGGGGAAAATTTTCCAAGGATTACCGACTAAGATTTTTTAAGTTAAAACATTGTATTCTGCAATACAGAAAGACATTTTACACCTTGATGCATTTTTCATTTTTAAAAATAAATGCAAATAATATTTTTTTTTAATTTAAATTTTTCTCGGTATAGCGAGTTTTAAAGCTCATTCCTTTGGTGGGTGAAATTTATAAAATGAATCCGGTTGCAAAGTGCAGTAAAGTTCAGGCTATCTGAAAATTCCATTTTTATTGGATTATCAGCATTTATGTAGCTGTAAATAGTAGACAAACTTTCTCAATGGTTAACACTGAGGTGAGCGAATCCAATAGGGTTAGTACACAGAAGCCTTAAGCCTCCGCTGGAATCATGGGGCTCACGCAATTACCTTAACACTTGGGTAAAATCAGAGACTGGAAAGGGCAACAGCATATTCTGGAAGTCAGAGCTCGAAAAGGGAAAACAAGTAATAGCCTTCTTTAATACAAACAAGCACAGGATTTTGACAATAATACCACGCATTAAACAGAAAATCATTAATAAGGACATGAAGTGGTTACGACAACGGAACTGGAAAGCAACAACCAGTTGAAGATCCAAAGTGTCCAAAACAACCCATAAGCAACCTGAGGGAGAAAGAATCATTTTAGTAGAAAACACTTTTTGAAATCCTTAAGAAGTATCCCCTTCTATTATAATTGGTAATTTATCTCCAGCTTCTTTACGGTTTCCTTTGTTACACGGCTTGTAGAACTCATAAGTGTACATGTCTCAGAGTATAAATCTGTAGCCATATATATGTTACTGCATTTAAACATGCATTAAAAGAATACACAACCAAGCAAGTCATTAATATTGTTTTAAGGAAACGGTTTTAGTGTTCACAATATATATTACTTTTTCTTCTCTTAAAAGATATTTCTAGACCATTTAAAAAAATTTACGGTACAAAAAAGGAAGAATATTCGCAGCTTATACGGTTAGACTCTACCGATTTCTGAAAGCATTATTGCTCGATTAGTCAGTGAATCTGTTTCAGTAAAAGAGAAGATTTAGATAAACCAGTTTCCGTCGAACGTTTTTGATTTCTGCCAAATTGTTACTACTCCAAAATATTTTCCCAATAATCTTATTCCCCGATTCTTCTCTCTCTCTCTTTATACAGTCGAACCTCCATATATCGAAGTAGCAAAATGCCGGAAAAAAATTCGATATATAGAAATTTCGATATATAGAATTGATCTTAGTTTTATCATAATTCTCCTAAAACATTAAAATTAAAGCTAATTTTCGTATACGAAACTCCATATCTAATTTAGTGTATGCGAATCACATTAAATGAAAGTTAATAACTAAAAAATGAATTAATATGAAAGATTTATTGAGTACTATATACTTTTAAAAAAAAATTCAGACAGTGGTTACAGTGATCGCAGTTACATTAAAAAAAAAACTACGAATATCTTGCTGAACAGCCAGTTTTGCGGAAAGTTCATCAAAGAAATGCTCGCATTAATCAGTCCACTAAAAACTTCATCAGGGACATTTTCCGCGAATTGAAGTCCACGACGTATTGTTTCAATTGCCAGAAATTGGGAGATTTTATTCTAAAGTGGAATAAAATCTCCCAATGTGGTCTTCAAAAAATTTCGATATATAGAGATTTTTTCGATATATAGAAACAGTTTTTCTATGCAATGAACATGGAGATTTGCTAAGAGTTCGATATATAGAAAATTTCGATATGGGGAAGTTCGATATATGGAGGTTCGACTGTATATATATATATATATATATATATATATATATATATATATATATATATATATATATATATATATATATATATATATATATATATATATATATACATATATATATACATAT
>OU015498.1:31822409-31879909 GCA_907164885.2 Dolomedes plantarius | reverse complement strand
CAGTAGATATGTAAAATCTAAGTCCAAATTCTACAGTCCATCGATTTTTAAAATACTTTGTCAAAATTACTTACAGTGGCTCCCAAAAGTGTTCGTACACTTACGAATTTCAATGAAATAGGGGTCTATCCATTAATTAAAATGAATATTTCAGAATGGGTATTTAATGGTGAGATCTATAATCTATTCTTAACAAAACTACATGAAATATTTTGAAAACATAGTAAACTTTATTTTTAAGAAACCCGTAATCAAAAAGTAACAAAAAATTTATCTCACAAAAGTCATCTTACACTGAAATATTTTCGGATAAATTCATAATTAAAATTATCGTCTGGCGCTTCATTTTTATTTTTGAATTGTGGTGGCATTTAAAATATCGTTTGGCTTTAATTTTTGCTTGCCTACTCCGTAATATTCTATTTATTATTTAAAAATGGCTCGTAGTCGTAAAGAAAAAACAAAGAGCATTCGAAAATTGATTATTTATCATCATAGTAGTGGTAAATCAGTTCGAAATATTGCTAAATTACTTAATTTATCCCATTCTACTGTGAAGTATGTGAAAAAACGCTTTAAAGAAGAAAATTGGATCGAAAACAAGGTAAGAAAAGGCCATCCGGCAAAGTTAACAAAACGTGATCAGAGATTTATAATTAGAAAATTTGTGAAAAATTCACGTTTGAGTTCTGTAAAAGTTTCTTCAGAATTCAATGAAACATTTTCTACTTCAATTTCACCTGAAATTTTTTGACAAGTTCTGAGAACAGCTGGATTACACGGGCGTTCTGCCTATAGAAATTTTTTTGTGAGAGAGAAAAACAGACAGTTTAGGTTTCCCTTCGCACTATCAATGATAAATAAGCCCCAAACCTATTGGAATAATGTCTTATTTGCCGATGAGCATTTTTGGTGCTGATGGGCGTATAATTGTATGGAGAAGAAAAAAATGAGGAACTTAATCCCAAGAACTTAGTAGGAACAGTGAAGCATGCCGGTGGAGGTATCCTTGTGTGGGGGTGCATGTCAACATCAGGACTAGGAAATTTGGTATTTATTGATGGCATAATGAATCATGCTGTTTTTATAAATATTTTAAGAGACAATTTAAAATTATCAGCTCAAAATTTGGGCATTGGAAGCAACTTTGTTTTTTTTATCAAGATAACGATCCTAAGCACACGGCTCTTAACGTTCACATCTGGTGTCTCTATAATTGGCCACAAGTTTTGAAAACACCACCTCAATCGCCATATTTAAACCCAATAGAACATATTTGGAGAGAACTGGACGTTCGAGTACGAAAACACGACATTCACACGAAAAGCAAACAAAAAACAATTATGATGGAAGAATGGATGAACCTTGATGCAAAAATTACAAAAGAACTAAAGCAATCTATTCCCAGACGTTTCAAAGCTGTTGTGGATGCTAAAGGATATCCTACTAAATATTAATTTAACGAAAAATTAGAATATTTACTAATATGTAGAGATTTTTTACAAGTGTACTATGACTTTTGTGAGATAAATTTTTTGTTACTTTTGGATTATTGGTTTCTTAAAAATAAAGTTTTACTATGTTTTCAAAATATTTCATGTAGTTTTGTTTAGAATAGATTATAGATCTTATTATTAAATACCCATTCTGAAATATTCATTTTAATCAATGGATAGACCCCTATTTCATTGAAAATCGTAAGTGTACGAACACTTTTGGGAGCCACTGTATGTCTTTTTGTCAACATTTTTCTAATTTAAAAAAATATAAAAATTGCTACAACTAAAAAAATTTCATTGGGAGTCGAGGGAATTTTTATTTACAGAGAGTGGGTATATGTCGAAAAAGTTTCTGCACCACTGCCTTAGGTAACGTAATTTTTCATTTCTGTTTTCGTTATAAAAGTAGATGGCAAAAAACACATAGATTTTTTTAGTCTTTGTTAGCAATTTTTTTAAATGACATTAACAGTCGTACTTTCCGAAATAAAATAAAAATCATAATTTGAAAAAAAATTTTAATAATGTTTTTAAAATACGTATATTGTTTTGGAACGTATCGTGTACGTATACGAACGCTTGTCATTGAAGATTTACGACATCAAGGGATGCATCATTGTAAATTTATAGAGACGTGAAATTTATAAAGTTCATTTTATGTATTTATGAATCCATAAGAAGTTCTGCTGATTGTAAAGTTACTCCGATATTTGCATCACTCATTTTTGGTAAAGTTTTTAACATTTCACTAAAAATGATCAAAATGGTAATGATTAAAATGAGCCACTTATACTCAGATTGACGCTCATTATTACTTGCACATTTAAGATTTAGTTTTGATGACAGTTGAGGTTGACGATTAATATTGATTATAAGCATAGATTCAAGTAGCAGATATAAACAATATTCCTGAAAAAACTAACATATGGACTTTCATAGGCATATAAAGTTTTAAAAAAATAACACAAATATGGAAACGGAAGTCCCTTTCAAAGTATACACTTAATGTAAAAATTAAGGACCTCTCTTATTATTTACTTGTAATTCTGTACTAGTACATATTTAGTACGCAAACATCAAAATATGAAAGTGAAATTGTTTGTCTTTAAGCCACTTTCCAACTGTTAAACTCTGACTCGAATAAAAATGAACACTTTTTTGTGATCACATGCTATCCACTTTCAAATGAAGCACTAAACTACGATATCAAACCAATTAAACAAATTGTCATTATTGTAATGGTGTTGATGTAAGACAATAGCACTCGGAGACTTATTATTAAATTAGGATTGTCTTCCATGTAAATCTTGTGAGTAAACATTTTCAAAAAAACTCCACACGTTACCAACTGGACATTCCTAACATAAGAAAATACCTAGTCAATATGAATCAAGCTGAAAACGATAAAAAAGAAATTGAAAAACATGAATAAGGCAAATACATATAACTAGCGGAAACTACTCGGCGGTTTTTGTTTTTGTTTTTTTATATCAAGAACATCAGCTTCTATAGAAATACGAAAATTAAACAATAAAACTAAGTATTGCAGGAAAAGCCAACATGTCAACTACTGTGATCGATTAACTAGACACAAAATGCATTTCCCGAGAGTCTTACGTCTAAAAAAATCAGCATTTCTCTAAATACAAAAATTAAACAATGGCATATTGTATGGATGGTCAACTTGTCAACAGCTGCGACTGACGATCTAGACTTAAGATTAATTGCCCGAGATTTTTATACCATCAGCATTTATGAAAATGTGAAAATTAAGCAATTTTATATTGCATGAATGGCTAAAATTGTCAGCAGAAGCGATTGACTCGCTAGACATAGGAAGTATTGCCAAAAAGTCTCATAACAATAAAATCACGGATTGTGACGATGTTAAAATTAAAAAAGGTGACTGCCTACGTTGAAAATGCCCTTTTTGACTATTTTGGTCAACTTCATATTTTGCAAGAATCTTGTAAATCAATGTTTTCTCTTTTCAAAACCGTTTTGATTTTTATTCTACGTCAATTAGAAGCAGGGTTATAGCTATTTTAATAAACATCATCTAATACAAAATTGAAGTGACAAACAACTTTAAATGCGTCCATTTTTGACTATTTTGGTCAATTTTATTTTTTGCAAGAATCTTGTAATTCAATCTTTTCTCTTTTCAAAACCGCTTAGATTTTCATTCTACATCAATTAGAAGCAGAGTTATAGCTATTTTAATAAACATCGTCTAATACAAAATTATAGTGACAAACAACTTTAAAGGCGTTTTTCTCAGAATTATGTTTTTTAGCACAAATCTCTACCGTTATCATGATAACTCACATAATAATGCATATAATTTGATAACATTTTCGGGAAATGTTTTAGATGCTATTGTTAATGAAATGTTGTACAATAATTGATGTATAATAAATAGTTTATGGTTTGGGGCTGTTTTTATAAGGAAAGGAATGACGAATTGGGGAAAATTTTCATATTGGAACATAAAATTGTCTGTATTATTTTTGCATTTTAAAATTTCTCTTAGATTGTAGGTCATTTTGAAGATAACTGTTATATGTATCATGTGTGAGAAGGAAATTAAAATAGTAGCATTAGAATTTTGTTCAGAGTGATAGGCGTTTTAGCTAAATTTCATTAAAAATTACTTCAAATTGACCAATTTATAAAAAAGTATGGTATTTAGAGGAAAGGTTTTTTTTATTTTTTTTAAATGCCGTTTTACCATAAGAGACCAAAAAATCCTTAAAAAAACAATTTTTAAAAAAAATTGGCTCCGAACGTAGGCAGTCACTTTACGTGGGCGGTCAATTTATAAACTCCTTCAATCAAACTTATAGCTTTAAAAGACATCTGCAATTGACTGAAAGTATTCAGGTTTGTATTTCCCTCATGGCAGATTAAACATAATGTAAAATTTAATTAAAAATTGCGCCCTAAAAAACTGTTTCACTTGCCATTTTTTACTAATGTTATTGATTTTAATTTTATCATTCCAAATAAAAATTTTCAATTACTTTCTTATGAATTATGTTTAAATCCCCAAATTTGCCCAATGACAAATATACAATAAGTGCATCAGTTCTTTAAAAGTCATATTTAAAACATTTTATATATGGATTTAGAGTTAGCTATTCGACCGATCACTCTGTAGTTCTGTACTCTACATTTACAGTGTTCAATTGCTTGAAAGCTGCTAAAATTAGCTTCAAAATATATTCACTAAACAAAAAAATTATGAAGAATCTATTTATAGATGAAATATAGAACTCAAATTATAGTCCATCATGTCCATCCTAGAGTTGTTGAAATTAATTCATATCAAGAAACGTAGTTTTAACTAAAAGAAATCAAGCTATATGTTGACCTTTAGAATCTATGCCATGCGGTTCTTTTATTAAAAAAAATTAAGACAATAAAAAGTCATATTATGACGATCTTTAAATATTAAGAGACAGAAATTATAAGGAGCTTCGTCAAAGAGTTTTAAAGTAGCTAATACTGTAAGCAAAGTTCTAAAGAAATAGGATAATTTTTTAGAGAATATCGAAGTGTTTGGTAATAAAGTACTCACGGGTGAACAAACAGAATTTCAATTTCATGTAAACTGTCTCACCAAGAGAACTGCACACAAGTTCTGTCCCGCAATGGATAACATCCTATTACGACATACCAGGAAATAAGTATAATCCACCACCGATCCGCCTTAAGACATCCGGTTCCTATAATGACAAACCACCTCGAGAGCACCCTGACAAAGGGCCTCATCCAGACACCCTATTCGTGTCCGGATGACCGACGCAACGGTGTACAGCCGTACCAAACCACCTAATAGAGCTAAAAAACAATTCACAGTGGGAAATGATCCTTGAACAGGTCACTTACAACCCCTATAATAAAGTTTTTGCAATAAAAATCGCAACAGAAACGATTTCGAGTCCAACTCTCAAACCCAGCAGGTAGACGTTTACGTCCTGTTTCCCACCTTTTGCATCAAGAGATGCAATGGTCCACATCTTGGTATTCTCCACAACAGGGCAGCGGGTTGCCCCAATTTGTCCGCAGATCTTTACTGTCCGTCTGGAGCCCAGGCCATACTAATTAGCCGAACAGGTGCTCAACCACCGACTGAGTATGCAGGAATTGCTACACAGTGACTGCCTTCAGGCTTTCACGTTTATGCCTAGCAGCGGGAAACATTTAGTGTTCGTATTCTCCACAGTCACAGGTGGGACTTTTACTATAGAAACGCTGCTGATAAGCTCGAAAGCTACCATGTCCGGTATAAGCTTGATTTAGGTAAAAGTCTGCACACAGTCTATTTTCTTTAACCTCCGGAAAGATGTCGCATACTCTTCTTCCTGTAATTCCTGTTTCCCATCTCTTTTGCCATTCTTCTTTTGTTTTCTTTTTAATTTTAGTGCTTATTTGAATTCGAGTATGTTTACATATGCATTATATATATATTCCAACTTAATAGCTTCTTTTGAAGATTGATCGACCTCTTCATGCCCTTTTATACCTATATGGGCAATATACCAGGAAATAAGGCAGCAGATTTATTAGCATAAAAATGAACCTCAATATCCCTCTGTGATCCCAGTAAAAGTCCTTATAAAACTGCAAGTAAAATTATAATGCAGAAGATAAAGGGTTCTTTTATTTCTGACCTCCCAAACCGTATTAAAAATAAAGTCTGGAACAAGACCACGAATGGCCTATTCGATTACTGACGTGAAGCTCTCAGTATTGCAACTGAACACGACTGTCTGGCTGTATATTTAACCCTTCACCGAGCGCGCCCGTGTACAAAGTGCAACATTTTCGTAATTTTGAATGGTTTGTATTTACATGTAAAGTTTGAATGCTCTAAGCAGCCTCTATTTATAGCTACTACCTTCCTAATGTAGGTCTGATTTTCTGACCCATGTATTCCTTTCCATTCATTTGTTAGTCGTGATTTAACCGTGGTAAACCAACGATTATACTGGATTACAATACGACTAATGGAGGAGTTGATGCAGACGATCAAATGTGCAGCTATTACATGGTATCCCGCATATCACGAAGATGGACAATCTGATTGTTTTTTTTTAGGTTTTTGAACATAATAGGAACGAATTCGTAAGTTGACCTTAGATCCAATAAACCGGACAGTTTTGAAATAAGGCGATTTTATCTGCATTCTTCAGCCTTTAATTATAAATATATCTCAATATTATCAACATTTTACATCTTACCATAAAACGCAGAATTATTATTTTCAGTTTGAAAAAAAACGTTCATTACACAAGGAATAATCAAGGTTGAAAGCCACGCGGCCTGATGGTGTTCCAAAAATTGGCGCACCCGCTGAAGGGTTAAATAGAATGGGAATATTTTCTTTCCCTATTTGCCCTCTTTGCAATTCTAACACATCATGTCCTGCTCTGCTGTAATTCGGCGTTCTCTGTACAGGCGTTATTGGGAGGCCAGTGATCGCATGACAATTTTATCTTAGTTGCTTTTCTTGTTTAAGTATTTTCTAATTTGTTCTCCTTGGCAGTTTTGTATTTTTCCTTTTTTTCTGTATACCTAAGGAATTTCTCCACAGATCTCTGCATTAGAAAACAAAAGAAAACTGCACATTTGGAGGTTTCAAAAATGAAGTCAAAAATAAAATATGCCTTTTACAGGAATTTCGAGACGTGTTTTCAGTGTTTTGTCCTAAAGTCGTTAAGATACTCTTAAATGTCTAGATATAAATTTTCCACAAAGCATAAATGATAAGAAAGAGAGTTTATTTTTTATGTTAGCACAAGATAAAATAGATGGAAAAAATTCGAGTCAGAAATAGTAAAAATCTGGATGATTCCAAGCTGAATGGATTCAACCCTGTATTAAAAAATTAAACTTATCACATGCAAAAAAAAACTAAGTGAGTTTTGAAACTCGATTTTATGCATTTTTAAATTATATTTTTAAACCCTAATGAGTATTGCATTTCTCATATTCAAATTATATTACTTTTGCTTTAGGAAATAGACATAAAATGTGAGAAGTAAAAAACACTTTCGAGTATTACTTTTGAATATTATTTTTCTGCAAAAACATTAGTATCCCATAACTTCTGTGAAACACTATAAATAGATAGAGAGTTTTAATACAAAATTTCTTAGCCTTTTTTGTTAAACGCTAAGGAATCAAGACTAGAAATATATAGGGTAAGTATGCCGAATATGAGACCTTGCATAATATGGGACGCCATCTTACAGGACATATCAAATACTGTCGCCTGGCGACTGTAGCGTAAAACAGTAGTCTATTGCAACATTCGTAATCGGTGAGTCAGTCGAGTGTTTGCAAGCGCACACAAAGGTGCATTATTTTTTTCCTGAATTATTATATTATTATCCCTATTATTTTTTGTCCTGCTCGTCGACTTTTTTGCATCACCATTTTCATTGGCTATTTTCATCTTCAAGGTAAGACTCTTATTAAAACTGTTAGTATTGGATAGTTAGCTATAAATGCGGAATGTAAACACGCCTGTTTGTTTTTAAGCTAACGTCAATCCTAACCTAAAAAATCGTTGGCGTGTTCAACAATATGGTCGTGCCCAATATGAGACCCCATAGCATGCCTAATATGAGATAGGGTCTCATATTTGGCATTTTAGTTTCCACTCTCACAGTCTTGTTTCTTCTGAAGCTGCAGATCCAATGACGCCCAGGCGAAATCCACAACCATGTAGCAGAAGTGACAATATGGAAGGTATTGATCAAACAACAAGTTCAAACGAGTTCTTAGTGACTCCTGAAGAAATAAATTCCTTCCCTACGTTACCTGAGAAAAACACCTCGAAGCCAAATAGGGCCCTTAAAGCCGATATTATCACATAATCGTCCCATAAAAATAAATTGATTGATAGCATTAATAAAATAACTGCAGCATATTCCAAAAAAAACTTTGTTTCCTACAAGAAAAAAAAGGAATAGACCTAAAAGATAAGAAATCAAAGGGTAAACAAAGAAAAGGAGATCAAGATAAAAAAAAGAAAAGGATAAGGAAACAATAAAGGGAAAATACAAAGGCAAAGGGGTCCCTACAGGAAGGGGAAAATTAAGGATGGATGAAAATACAACGCTAGTTAAAAAACAGAGAACGAATAAGCTTAATTATAGCTATGATGATCTCAGCTCAATTGAAGATGATGAAAAACTTTCTCTCCATGACAACAGTGACGATAGCATTGATGAAAACGACGCTGAATGCATTTTTTGTGGTTGTTTATTTTCAGAAGACAAACGGGGAGAACAGTGGCCTCAATGTAGAAGGTGTTTCAGGTGGGCCCATGAAGATTGTGGAGCTGACGAACTTTTTATTTGTAAACAATGTAAAAAGTATGAATCTAAAAACAAAAAGTAAACAAAACCTGTAGTGCAAACCAACTAATTTATTTAAAATGTCACTTTTCTTTTTCGCCTATTAGTGTATATAGGTAACTGTTATCTAATTATTGTGTACAGTTTTGTTTTTTACGAACTTTTCAGTAATTCTTATTCACTTTTAGAGTTGTAAAATGGGGGTCTCATATTAGGACTACTTTTTTCAGACCCCAAAAAATGGAACACTTGTGTTTATAATTTCCTACAAGAAAATTGTACGGTTATTTTCATTTTTTTTCATTGTTATATGTAGTAAAATATATGCATTAAAAGGATATCAAGTTGGTACTATAATTCCTCACTTACTTTCCTAGTTATATATGAAAATCAAAAGACGTCTCATATTCGGCATACTTACCCTAGAATATTTTGCCAGTTCACTTGACAGATATTTCCGGGTTGTCAGATATATCGATTAGTTTGATGTACGCTTATGTAATAAATATAATAATCGCATGTCTGGATCATGTAATCATTTTTCTCCGATTCATAGCATTAGCGTAGTTATTTTCTAGTTAGATATATATACAAATTTTGGCTCTTAGAACACGAGAAGGCAAGTCCTGAGTGCATGATATGTTAGTGAGCAGATAGTGTTATTAATGAAAAATTTTTGAAACACCTAAAGAAAGACAATATCGGACAATATCAGATGATTACAATATTATTATAGTATCCCCTTTATTAATTTCCCTTCACTTAAAATACAACTGCATAGCATGGGAGTCGAGCCCGTGATCTTTTGGAACAGTTTTCCCGACAATTATACTGTTATTCCCTTATCAATGTCCTCTTTTACGAGCCTCGTATTCCCCATCTACGGAGAGAGACCGGGAGAAGAAGGGCTTTCGTCATAACATATTCCTTTAAACATTCTAGAGACAGTATAAAAAATTGTCTACCATTTATCAGTTTTCTTTAACATAAAATACAACTGGCTAACCCGGTAGTTGAACCCAGGATCGGCGACATTCGCACATATATGCTGAGATTCGCACATATATGCTAAGTTTGCCCAGGGCCCGACTTAGCCTAATTGGGGCCCGGGGCAAAAACTTCTTTGGGGCCCCCCTCTGCTTCACTACTTCAGTAATGAAGAACTTGATACTTAATACTATACTTTCTATTCGATTTGGGGGCCCCCTCTGATGTGGGGGCCCGTGGCAACTGTCCCATATGCCCCTGCCTTAGTCAGGCTCTGCTGACCATTACGCTACAAAGCCGTGCCATGATCAGGATGATCTCTAAGTCCTCCCTCACACAGCTATCTTATAATTTCTTAAACAAAATTCTAATTAATGACATTTAACTTGATAGAAAATACCTTTTTGAGAATCCTATCTATTTTATTAAACCCGGATTAAGTTCCACCGAACGCAACTGGGGTAAAAAGTTAATTTATAGACGACGGAGAGGGGGTGGGTGAGTTTTTCGAATTTCCTTCACGTACATGAAGCTCCGAAAGTCAAACACTGTTTTAAAGAAAATAAAACTTCGAGTTCACGGGAGAGGGAGCTCTGGAAAATCTTTGAGAAAGAATATATGTTTACTTTAGAATTTTCTATTATTTCCCAGTAAGTATCATTTTTCATAAAAGCAAAGAAAACTTTTAACTTAAAAGATCTAGATCACGTATGATCAAAGGTTCCGTTTTAAGTGAAGAGTAGTTTCCTTTTGACCACGGAAATAATGGAACGTAAAATGTCAAAGTGAAAAAATACGAGGAAAATAAAGAGACAGGAGTAAATCATACAATCATATAAAGAAAAATCATTCAATTCGAAGAAAGTTTTTTTTTCAGCTGTATACTTTAAAAAATGCAATCATCCAGTACTTGTCGGGTCATCACTTCTATTTTACAGGTAGAATCAGCGTGCATGGAACATTTTTTGCGGGGATTTTCCTGTCGAAATCGTCTTTTTTCTTTTCTGTTGAGGTTCAAGCAAGTCAGAGATGTGCATACGGTAGCCAAGGTTTTATTGTTTTAATCACTATCATTATTATTTGTTACTTATATTAACAATGTAATTAACAAACAATAAAATTTAAATAATTTTTATGTAATTTTTTTCTGATTACTTGTTAATTATTATTAACCTTTAGCTTACGGGGCCCATTTTTCCGATTCCCTCTTTAGAACGGGAGATTTCATACCCCCTCTGTAAGAACGGTCATTAAAGGAGTTATATATATATATATATATACAGTGGAATCTTGATCTATCGTTTTTCAAGGGACGACTGAAACGAACGATAAATGCGGAAAAACGATAGATGCGGACACATAACAAAGCAACATGATCATTGGGACTGGATAAAATGAACGACACATACGGAAAAACGATGGATCCGAAAACGATAGATCGAGATTCCACTGTATATATATATATATATATTCTTGGGCCCTTATTCTTGGGATACGTGCTATCCCACCCCGTAAGGAAAAAGTCAATTACAATTTTTGCAATTCATGCAAGACTGACATACAAAAACGGTTGCCAAAGTATTATTATTATTATTATTATTATTATTAATTATTTGTTGTATATTACTTGATTTCTTTGCATTACAAGAGACTGATAACACATTGCAATCAAGCATACTTTATTTTATTCTTCATGGTACTTTAGATCAGGGGTTCACAACCTTTTTCAATCCACGTACCCCTTTCTTGTGTATCATTAACTATGCGTACCCTCAACAAAAACAATTTAGTGTTATTAAAATGTGTTATATAAGTTAAAGTTTATCTGTTAAATTGTTAAAGTTTAATTACGAATAGGTAATCTATATATTTAAGTTGCTAAGCCGACTTTTGGGGCAGTCCGTGAGAGAAAACTACTGCATCAATTTACTTCATTTTGGTCTTAAACGAAAGATTGCAATCTGTAGATTTGTCAAATTTGGGTTTTGTAACTGCAATTTTTATTAATGAGCTATAATTTACAATTAAAATTTGATTTCTGCACATGCTCAGTGACATGTTTCAATCTGGCTTTAGAAACTCACTGTTTCTGCGCACGCTCAGTGACATGTTTCAATGCTGAGGAGTCTCTGTGCCATTTTTATTTTTATGATAATTATTTTTGTGAAATATAAGATTAAATCTGATGGAAATTGTTTATTTCGCGCTGTTTAATTAGCGATAATTTGCAATTAAAACATTTGCTTTCTGCGCATTCTCAGTGACATTTTTAAATCTGGCTTTAGATACTCACTAAGCACGAGGCCGCTTAAATCTTAATTTGTTTCTGCGCATTATTATGATTTTCGACATTTGGCAATGATGTGTTGAGTAATTTGTGTATTTGAGTTTGATTTGTGTATAAAACAAGAAATTCTATTTTAATGGACATTTTATTACAAAGTTTTAATTAATCAGACATAAAATTTAAAAAGTCTCAGAAAATAATTAGTGGGAAGGCTGGGCTTGTTTTTGTTTACAAAGTTCATCAATGTTTGGCTCCAGCTCGTTCCAATTTACTCCAGCCACAAATACAGAAGTAACGAGCAACGTGTTTACCTGCTGCTTTACTGATAGTTTTCAGTTTTAAATCATTACTCACACTTTTGTCACAGTTAAATTCTAGCATGTATCACTAAAATTTGGTATTCTTTTTGTAGTTAACCGCGTACCCGTTACAGATTTTCGCGTACCCCAAAGGGGTACGCGTACCACCGGTTGAGAACCATTGCTTCAGATATAATTCCTGTCTACCTTATCATTATTCACCTTTTCCTTCTTTATCATACTTTATCTCTTCGTGACGCATTTCCGTCACTTATTTTCGTCCCTTAATGATTTTGTTGGGATAACAGCGGCAAAAACATATTTCATGGGGATTCAACGCATCTTTTACGCATCTTTTATATATATATATATATATATATATATATATATATATATTATATATATAATATATATATATATATATATATATATATATACATATATAAATATATATATATATATACATATATATATATATATATATATATATATATATATATATATATATATATATATATGATACAAGAAGTGCCTATGTCAGTTTTTTCCAAGATGGCTTTGTTTGCTTATGTCTCTTTAAAAAAATATTATTTTCATTGTAAGAAGTACCTAGAAGTATCTGTCCGATGCTTTAAAAGTGTTTTCTAAACCATTCTACAGACTTGGGTACTTCTTGCATTGAAAATATTTTTTTTAAAGAGATATAAGCAAACAAGGTCATCTAGAAGAAAACTGACTTAATCACTTCTTGTACCAAGCCACAGATAGATATATATATATATATATATATATATATATATATATATATATATATATATATATATATATATATATATATATATATATATATATATTTATATATATATATATATATATATATATATATATATATATATATATATATATATATATATATATATATATATATTTATATATATATATTTATATATATATATATATATATATATATATATATATATATATATATATATATATATTTATATATATATATATATATATATATATATATATATATATATATAGATATATTTATATATATATATATATATATATATATATATATATATATATATATAGATATATAGATATATTTATATATATATATATATATATATATATATATATATATATATATATATATATATATATATATATATATATATATTTATATATATGCGTGTGTGTGTGTGTGTGTGGCTGGCAACACCAGTGGAAAGAACTCTTAACTTCCACTCCTCACTACTCCAGTGCGAAGGAATTTCTTCTATGCAGCAGAAAACTCTAAAAATACAAGTCAGGATAACAGAGTCTTCAATACACGCCTAACGCACTTTCAATACATTCAATTCTCAGCAGAAAAGAACACACTCAGTTCCAATGCCAATGACAAGGTATATTTATAGACTTCCAAAGCGCCCTCTATCGGTCAACCAGCTAGATATTTCCAGAAGATTCCAGAAAGGTCCAGAAGGTTGGTGACCATTTGGAGCCATATCGCCAAATTTGGCGACCAAAATAAGTCACCAAATCCATCGCCAATTTGGCGATAACTCTCATATTTGGCTAGATTACCGTAGATTCGTAAAATTCGTAACAATATATATATTGTTCAAAATTTCATATTATTGATGTAATATCTACATGTATAACTTTACATAAAGACATTTGTGAGGGAAATAATCAGTATGGAATGCATGTAAATAAAACAGTAATGAAATTTTGTGTATCAATCCTTTCCAAGTTACGCTGGAAGTATTACATGCGTCATTCTTTACAATAAAGATAAGTTCAAATACTGTAAAATGTACTCAGAACCTGTTTCGTTAAATGTTACCAGAAATGTTTAAAGGGAACAAAACAAAAAAGGGAGAACAAAATTTATAGAAACTTCCCGAGAGAAATCCGCAGTTTATTTTTAAAAATCGGCAATCTATTTACTTTCCTGGTATGTATTTCTTATTTCTCTCTCTCTCTCTCTCTCAGTATTTTCTACCATTCAAGTAAATGCTTTGCCTTCTTTCGGGAACTTTACTTACATTTAAACTTTTCTTCGAAATACAAAATTTGAAACAAATCTTTCAATCACGAACAAATAAGAAATGGTCGGAATGTAGAGAAGATAAGGGTTCGACAAAATCGGGGTTACAAATGAAAGGCTTAAACTAACTTTTGTCCAGAATTGATAGCAAGTTCTATTAAAATTTGTTTCTCGAGTTCTGAGTATTTGTCAAATTCTTTTTCGCAATTCGTTTCCCCATTCATTTTTTTTTTGTGTGTAAAGTTTTGTTTGTTCTCGTTCGGTTTTCATGTTTTAACTAAAGGATGCCATAAAATGTTTAAATGGATTTAATCTATTGTCACATAAAAAGGTCCAGAAGGTTGATGACCATTTGGCGCCATATCGCCAAATTTGGCGACCAAAATAAGTCACCAAATCCATCGCCAATTTGGCGATAACTCTCATATTTGGCTAGATTACCGTAGATTCGTAAAATTCGTAACAATATATATATTGTTCAAAATTGCATATTATTGAAGTAATATCTACATGTATAACTTTACATAAAGATATTTTTGAGGGAACTAAGCAGTATGGAATGCATGTAAATAAAACAGTAATGAAATTTTGTCTATCGATCCTTTCCAAGTTACTAAGTTTTAAAAACCTAGGAACACTTTGTTTCCAGGAATCAATGAACATGAAATTTGCGTTAATTCAACAAATGTATTATTAATTTGTAACTAGGGATACGTAATTTTCGTATTTACGAAGTAAATGCCAATAAATGCGAATTTAACCGATATGAGGAAATAAATGCGAAAATTATTCTTTTACTACTTTTCGGCGAAAACTCGGTGATAAACGGCTTTTTAAGTGAAATTAGGTAATAATAGTAATAATTTATTAACATAATTGTTTATCTAAGACCATCCACGGTCTTTAACTGAGAGACCTCTCTCTCGAAATTTGCTTATTGCTTATTACTAAAGACTTAAGGAAGAGAATGTGGAGACCACTACAATGTTAGGTTTTAACTAAGAATTTTGATACTTACCTAACCAAGTAAGAAATTTGCGATTTTTTTTAATAAATTCAAATGTTTTTAAATATATATATATATATATATATATATATATATATATATATATATATATATATATATATATATATATATATATATATATATATATATATATATATATATATATATATATATATATATATATATATATGCGAATAAATGCGAAATTTTATATATTGTAATTGTTTTATTTGCGAGATTTCGATATTTTTTATGCGAAATTTACGTACCCCTATTTATGCAATGATTAGTTTATATTGATTTATTTACAACAAATTAATTTTTCCTTCAAAATATTTATTTATAATAAATTGTTCATATATACATATTTATGTTACCTTGTATGGTATTTGATTGTATAGGCCAAGTCAATAAATTCTACAATTATCATTATTATTTTGTATTATACATTTTTAATATTTAATATATTATTATTAATACTGTGCTCAGATGGCAAAATGTTATAAGAAACTTTTCTTAAAAAAATCGAGTTTTTCACATCCCGGATTCTCGTTCGCCGATATTTTGTATTTACTGTAACTACTGTAAGTAATAGACAACTATTTTTCTGAAAAATGGGTACCAAGTTTGCTAATGTAAAACAAATTACTGATTTTTTGGGACATCTTGAATCTTAGGATTGCTGTTACGTAAATTTCTTAGAACATTTTGCCATCTGAGCACAGAATATCAATTAGTAATAACTATACAATTATTATTATTATTATTTAGTATTATTTAAGTATTGTTTATTTTTTAGTATTGTCGAGCAGTTTTAAAATCCTGTAGGTACCATTTTAAAATCAAAATCATTTTACATCAAAATCACAATTTTTTCAAACTTTATGCCTTAGATTTACGTTCAGATTTACTTTGAAAAATTGGTACCAAGTTTGCTAATGTAAAACAAATTACTGATTTTTCGTGACATCTTGAATAAAATGAATATAGAATTGAATTATAATTAAATCATATAATTATTCATCTTGAATATAGAATTGGTGTCACGTAAATTTCTTAGAAAATTTTGCCATCTGAGCACAGAATATCAATTAGTAATAACTATACAATTATTATTATTATTTAGTAATATTTAAGTATTGTTTATTTTTTTAGTATTGTCGGGCAGTTTTAAAATCCTGTAGGTACCATTTTAAAATCAAAATCATTTTACATCAAAATCACAATTTTTTCAAATTTTATGCCTTAGATTTACGCTCAGATTTACTTTGAAAAATTGATACCAAGTTTGCTAATGTAAAACAAATTACTGATGTTTCGGGACATCTTGAATCTTAGAATTGCTGTCACGTAAATTTCTTAGAACATTTTGCCATCTGAGGACAGAATGTCATTTAGTAATAACTGTACAATTATTATTATTATTTAGTATTATTTAAGTATTGTTTATTTTTTAGTATTGTCGAGCAGTTTTAAAATTCTTTAGGTACCATTTTAAAATCAAAATCATTTTACATCAAAATCCCAATTTTGTAGAACTATATGCCTTAGATTTAGGCCAATTTTTTAACAATAGAGCAATCCAGTGTCCTTCAAGTCCATATAGTTTAAATTGACAGCTGAGCAGAAAATTGCAGTAGAATTTGTAATTCAAAGAACGACATATGTTTAAGAGCAATTTACTAATGAAAAATTGACATTTAAGTAGTTTTCTCAAATATTCTGGAAAGGAGGACGCATCCTTCATACACTTTAAATCATTTTCCCTTAATGACTTGCGTGAAAATCAAAGATGTAAACATCATTATAAGTAAATACCGGTTTGATAAATTTTAAAGCATACTAACTGTTGGCATATCATCATGACAAGTAATGCAGAGTCATAAATTCCATGGGGAGGAATGCGTTCCCTTACAAATATGGGCGATGAATACGAGCGATGAATATGATAAATTACGTAATGATCATTTCAGAACTTAAAAGGTTCATTGAAGAAGGCAGAAATGGATTCAAAGGAGTACGGTCGACATTGAGCGTGAAAATTTACGAGACATGCCGCCATCTCGAGTTGAAGTGCGTTGGCTCGAAATGCATTGCTTAATTTTTAGGGGTATGTCCCGACAGTGCGTTTTACGACGTTCATTTAAAGTTCACCTTTAGGTTATCAATTCATTATGCGTTTTTATTAAGTGTTTTTAATCAAAAGGAATGTTCTGTAGTTGGATATGCTTAATTCTGTATTAAAAAATACTGTAAATAAAGCAAAACCATTTACTATGATAAAAATCACTCAACAAATTTTATTGTCTAATATAAAATTAACCAAATATATAAGCTTCATATATAAACTTCATCAAACTCAAAATTAAAAAACTCATATTCCTGCTTTATATATATATATATATATATATATATATATATATATATATATATATATATATATATATATATATATATATGCATATATATATATGCATATATATATGCATATATATATATAAATATATATATATATATATATATATATATATATATGCATATATATATATATGCATATATATATATATATATATATATATATATATATATATATATATATATGCATATATATATATATATATATATATATATATATATATATATGCATATATATATATATATATATATATATATATATATATATATATATATATATATATATATATATATATATATATATATATACATACATATATATATATATATATATATATATATATATATATATATATATATATATATATATATATATATATATATATACAGTGGACGCTCGTTAATTCGAACTCGAAGATTCTCAGAAAAAAGTTCGAATTATCCGATGTTAAGAGAAAATAAATAACTTTAAATGTGTATCACTGAAGAAGAAACTCTCCTAGTATGTATAACCCCAGAAAATATATTATACTATATTATCTCAAGTTAAACATATTAAAAAGCAATACAGACTTACCTTAATCATTATATGAAGCAGAAGATATGCAGTATAAAGTAAACTTTTATTAAAAATATGCATTACACTTTGGGGAAAAACTGTAAAATGGATGTTTGGTTCTGTTTATGATGCCTACATTGTTCAGCCAGTTTCTCGATTTGAAGTAAACATTTATTAATTTTTAGAGGAAGGTTAGATCTGAATAAATGCTTTCAGAGTTTTAATAGAGTCCATTATGGCTTTGTCCATTATGGCCGCATTAAAAATATCTTTCGGCAGGTAAGTACAGAAAAGCCCTGGCAGTTTCCTACCAAAATTAGTGCATACGTCTTCGTTTACATCAGAGCTTTGGCCACATACAGTTTGATAAGAAATATTTTGCCTTGACTTAAATCGAGAAAGCCATCCATCACTGCATTTAAAATCCTCAATACCCATTCGACTTGCCAATTCATCAGCCTTCGTCAGCACTAGGGGTCCATTTATAGGAAAATTTCGAGATCTAACATCCTGGAACCATAGCAGTAGAGCTTTTCCTAGAACTTCTTGGGACGCATTTCCCATGCGTTTCCTTCTTTTAGCAAATTTTGATTTTTCCCATGAATCTAAAATTGACTCCTTGTTTTTCAAATTAGTTGCCAAGGCATTTTTTTTAATTCCATAGTTAGCTGCTAACTTTGTTTTACATTCGCCATTCTCTACTTTCTTTAAAATTACTACCTTTGTCTCCAAAGTTAGGGTTTTGTTCGTTTCACATGTAGACATCCTGAATATTTACACGTTCCCACCACAAAATGAGGAAGAAAAACTAGACCACATTAACTTGTCTGCACTGCAGTTATAACTGAAGCAGCTCCCTGGAATCTGTAGTAAAAACTAGTTTTTCTGAAATTCTCAGAAAATAGATCCAAATATAGGAAAATTGCTTTTTCCGTTTAGCACTAATAAGAAGGACAATAGCTACTAACGTTTAGCGGACATGCAATAGTCTAGGAATGCAGGCATGTGCCTCTTTACACAGAAAAGAAATTTTGACACACAAAATAATAAATACAGTGTGTATTTTCTCCTTTAAACGAGGAGAAAGATTTTTTTTTGTCAAATTTTTAGTTCGAATTAACCGAAGTGATGAAAATTTCGTTCGAATTAATGAGATATTTTTAACATTAACTCCAATACAAGTGTTTTGGGGCCTTTGGATTAGTTCGAATTAACCTTAAGTTCGAATTAACCGAGTTCGAATTAACGAGCGTCCACTGTATATATATATATATAAACTTAACATTCCTTTTGATTTGCATATTAATTACGAACCTCCAGAATAGATCCCTACTTAAAATAAAAGTAAAATTATTTTCATTCTGCCTCTTCAGATCACTAATAAACAAAATTGCCCATAAATATCTCATATTCAGTTCTCCAAATTTTCAAAATAAAGTATTGCAATATTTGGAACCCCTGCAATGCCATTTATAACATTTTTTCCGAAACCCAAAGGACGAGAATAAGTTCCTTAACACAAGAGGAATATGTCATCAAAAATTGAAAAAAAAATTATAATGACTATAACAAATAATTATTGTAAATGTTTTATAATAATTATAATAAATATAATAACAAATAATAATTTATAATAACCATAATAACTTAATATTACGATTTCACATTTGTACTCAACAGGTTATTGATTCCCCAGGAGAAAAAAAAACTAAACAAAATGCGCAGTAGTTTGCTGTCTTTGTTCCTTATATTTCATTTGTGGAGCACACATGAAGGCAACATAGTAAGATCACATTTTTTATCATTCAGTTATTGCAATTCAGAGACTAGTTTTCCATTCTTTCAGTTAATCCCTGTTAAATCTCGAGGCGTACATTCATACCAACAAATTAAAATCTGCTGATAACACTCCTGTTAATTACTTTTAAGTCGATATCGCACCTTTTGAATGGAACCTGGATAGCCACCTGCTATAACTTATTAACTATCGTTGGTTCCAGGAAGTGGTGGGATTCAGCCGATTCGCACCGGTTCTGTAGAACCGATACCTAAAGTTAGTATCGGTTCTGTGAACCGTTTGCTTATGAGCACCAGCTGCATCGTTCACAGGACAAACATTATTTTTTTTTAAACAAACCTACCCTACACCGGGCGGCCGGTCCAGTCTAATAGGAAAGAAATTGCATCCTATTCGTGCAGTCCAAAGATTGTTAAGAGAAAATAACATAGCCTATGATAAAAGCAAAGAAAATTGCAAGTGATGACTCCAATCAAACAGCAATATGGAAATATCTTCAATAATAGTTTGTCAGGCATTTAATATTTTAAAACTCTTTCTTAAAACATAATCTAGTTTTGAGTACCTCTTTTATTGTTCTTATTTGAGTAATTAATGCATAAATTATTAAAATATCTTTCGGTATATCCTTCGGTATACTTAAAATGGTCATTAGGACATAGAACCTGTTGTTAATTTATTTGAATCCCACCACTGGTTCAAGGTTCGTTCAGAGAATACCGCATAAGCAGGTTACCATAAAAGTCATAAGGAGATTCAGTTAGAGACCTATTCCTACATTTGACAAATTGTTACCTAAAACAATTTGTCATGATGCTGAGCTAAATAAACATACCAATAGATAACGTTAACAGTTTTGGATGGTTTTACCACGTTTCACCTCTATACGTCAATAGTAATTCTCTAGATCAGTCAAGATTTTCACTTATCATCTTTAGTAAAATCTCAGAAGTCGTACAGACCCCAAATAAGTTTACTTTACTATTAAAAAGATAGTTGACATATTAAAAAATCAGTTGCTACATGAAATATTGAGCTCAGAAAACAACCTTTGTTTAAACTACTTATCGGCGATGACATTTGCAGAAAAGAAATATTGCAGTAGGAGTAGTTAAATTATTTCCAGGAGATCGTGGGAATGTCCAGAGAGTAGAAGCTGAAAATTTCCCACAACCAGGGTCCATAAATGAAGTCGGGGAAATAACGCAATGTATCAATTAACAGAATATAGATAGAAAAACCGAAGTGTTACTAGAGGAGCTGACCGAATGTTCACGTTGTCATTAGGGTTTATACAAAAACCTACATTTTGAAAAACCGGTTTTCGAATTCCAGATTTCCAAAAAAAACCGGTTTTAGCCGGTTTTCGAATTTTTGTCAAAAAAATAGAATAGGGAAAAATATTTTATTTAATTTATATAAAATAACAAAAAACGAAATCAATATCAAAGTAAAAATATAAAAGACAATTAAGGATTACACATTACTTACACAAAATACCAAAAACTCAAACAAAAATTTCAAATTACAAATAATATTTATATTTATTTCACTAATTTTAATTTCTCCTAAGAAAATAGGATTTAAAAAAACATAAAATATCTACTGAACGGTGGCTAAGTCTTGTTCTTATTTTGGACACAAATAAGAACCTGAAATTGAAAATACTCGTTCACTAGCTACTGAGCTTGATTTTATAGTTTTCAGAGCATCAAATAACAAATCTAAGTTTTTGGTTCCTTCTTTCATTGCCTCAAATAATGAAAATTCAGCTTTCAATGTCTTTGGATTTGTAAGTTTTTTTTCAGGGTCTTCAAGAAATAATATAAGTTAAAAAATAATTTTACATAACAATTTGAATTCTTTTAAACCGGTTTTCGAATGTGACAAATTTATTTTAAAAACCGGTTTTTTAAAACCGGGTTTGAAAAACCGTCAAACCCTAATTGTCATAATGAGATCAATATATTGCGGTTATTTAGCAGCTCTCTTGAGATAAAATGAAGTATACGATTCGCGTCTCACAAAATTCTCTTATTAACTGAACTTCCCATGGAATCACATACAATAATAATGATTACTATACAGGTGTCCAAATAATTGAAAGTTAAGTTGCGTATCCTTGAAATTCCCCAAACAACCGTGAAAAAATTCTGTTGGATTGCTCATTTTCTTTTACGGAATTCCTAATCATTTAAACTCCTCGTTTTTGCAATATTCTGGCAAGTATGCTCTTCAAATTTCTAGAAAGCAATTTAAGATATTTAATCCTTTCTACAAAATTCAAGGTATTTTCAAGAACTAAAGGTCCAAAATTAGTGTAGGCTAAGAGTAGATAAAATACACATTTTCTTTGACATATAAACTTGATTTCAAGTCCTTAAAAATAATCCTTTCATAATATAAGAACAGAAATTATCAAAATACTAATATATTATTAAAATACTATGATCTCGAGTCTTAAAATTTATTTATAATAGGAGCAATAAATGAACTTTAATTCAGTGTTTTCCCACAAGCTATATGTAAATATTAGCATCTTGATACCATTCTGCGGGCTTATAAGCTGTTTAGCTCTGAACACAGAACAGGACTGAAACGCATACATTTTCAGCTATTACCATTGGGGTTCTATTATTTACAATGTTGTTAAAAATTTAGAGCATTTAAACGAAGCGCACGCACATATCCCTGTAGTATTCGAGACGCAAACAAAGATAAACACTTTATGTATCGATTTCGTACTCCCGTTCATTGTGTTTGCCGAATACTTTTAGCAGAAGTTTAAGCCTTTCACGCCCTGTAGACTTTTGTAGGTTTTCAGGCAGTGTCAACATGTGATTTAAATATCAAAGTAAAGTAAGCATCTGAATTGCTAATCTTTTGTAGAAAAATAAATAAGCAGTTTTAATTTCTGTTTAAACTACGCGCAAATTTATTCAGAACTCGCAACCATAATAGGGGAGGCAAATGTAGCATATTTCGTGATTTATATTCAGAAATACGCTCGACATATTTTGGAAGAATTAGGAAGTAAAACTAATTCGTCTAGGAAATTACTTTTATTAATCCATTTTCTACTTTGTTCGGCATTCATCAAACACCTGAACTTCAAGATTTCTACTCAAAAGCAAGAAAAATAAATGACACCGAATGGTGAAAATCTATATTCAGGGTGATTTTTATTAAACTGACACTACTCAAAGCCATCTGTAGCACGATCTATCAGCCAGAATTCGACCAAAATTGATAGAGGGACTAAAGATGACGTGGGAAAGAGTTACCATGAAAAAAAGAAACATAGTTACAAAAGTCGCCGATAGGGGGAGATATGGCGCTGTTGTTGTCGACGCACCCGAGAATTTGCACAAAACTCTAGCAAAATATCAAAATGCAAATTCACGACTACGTAGTCGACAGCAGCGCTACTAATTCGGGCTATAAAGATAAGGGGTGAATACCGACAAAGTTGTAAGCAGACAAATGAATAGCAAAGAAATTTCACTGCAACACCACTTTATGCAGCAAATTCAGTTCTCCCTCCTTCAATGTCACCACAGTCCTGGTGGACGACACATTGCATCCTGAACACCACGTTCTCAACGGCCGAGCGTAACATGTCACCAGGAATGTTCATCAAAGTCCGGGATATGTTGTCCTTTAGGGCCGCCAAGTTCGAGGAGCGAGGTGGAAATGCAAGTGGAAAAAAGCGACTGATGACACTTTCTTCTGTAAAGTGGTGGCGCAACAGATTCCGCACCGATCTTTATAACCCAAAATACTGGCGCTCCTGTCGACTACGTAGTCGCGAATTTGCATTTTGACAATTTACTTGCGTTTTATGCAAATTCTCGGGTGCGCCGACAACAACAGCGCCATAACTTCTTCCCCTATCGGCGACTTTTGGAACTTTTTTTTTCATGGAAACTCTTTCCCGTGTCATCTTTAGTCCCTCTATCAATTTTCGTGGAATTCCACCTGATAAATCGCGCTACAGGTGGCTATGAGTAGTGTCAGTTTAAAAAAAAAATCACCCTGTATTTAAGTTGCTAATCCGATTCTTTGGGTAGTCCGTGAAAGAAAACTACTGCATCAATTTACTTCATTTTGGTCTTAAACGAAAAATTTTGATCCATAGATGTGTCAAATTTGGTTTTCGTAACCGTGAAATCTATTAATGAGCGATAATTTACAAATAAAAAAATTGCTTTCTGCGCATGCTCAGTGACATGTTTAAAATCTGGCTTTAGATACTTACTAAGCACGAGCCGCATAAACACGTTAATTTGTTTATTCCGAGGAATCTTTAAAATTCTCACTCTGACATTTCTGTTTTATAATTATGTTTGTGAGATATAGAATTACTCCTGACAGAAATTGTTTATTTCGCGCTGTTGAGTACCCATATTTATATTTATCGGATTCAATAGTAATTTTTGAAAGTGTATTCTTCTATTCTTAATATTACGATTTCCAACATTTGGCAATGATGTGTTGAATATTATTTGTGTACTAGTGCATTTATTTAATATCCAGCAGTCATGTTTTGACGGCTACCAACTAGTCTATATATTTAAGTTGCTAATCCGATCCTGGGCAGTCCGTGAGAGAAAACTACTGCATCAATTTTCTTCATTTTGGTGTTAAATGAAATATTTTTACCTATAGATGTGTCAAATTCGATTTTTGTAACCGCAATTTCTATTGATCACAGATAATTTACAATTAAACATTGCTTTCTGCGCACGCTCAGTGACATGTTTAAATCCGGCTTTAGATACTTACTAAGCACAAGGCCACATAAACACGTTAATTTGTTTATTCCGAGAAATCTCTCTAGCTCTCTCTCTCTGCCATTTTTAATTTTAATTATGTTTGTGTGGTATAGAATTAAACCTGACGGGTTACTGAGTACAAATACCAAGTTTTTAGCTTGTCATTGAACCATATTTCTTTTTAATAGGTTCGATAGTAATTTTTTAAAGTGTATTTCTCTATTCTTAATACACCTATACCTCGCTATACGACCGCTCTTTATACAGCATTTCTCTATAACGGCCCTTTTTAATTTCTCGCCTAGCTACGCACAAGCCATCCGTGTAACATATTTATGTACTTCGGGCAACACAAAAGAAAAAAAAGCCTACAAATGTATTAAATTCAAGTGAATAAATTCCTTTCAATTTTCATTCCCGTCGCTGCCGACAGATGGCAGTACCACTGCTCCAGATGATTTGGTTTCTCAGCAGTGAGTGATTTTAGAATGAAAATATCTCTAAAACTATTGAATTAACAGAATAAGTGTACGCAGAAAAAAATATCAGTTTTCGAAGCTCTTTCCAAATATGTAACAATTATGTACTTTCATGAGAAAAAAAATTACACCGTTTCCTGTATATTTGTCGGCCATTTTTTTTTTCGAGGATTGGCTCGCCCGGATGAGTTACGGTCACGTGATCTTTCGACTTCCACTTGTCTCTTTATTAGTATAGATGGCACTTTTTCGATTTACGGCCCACAATGTTTCGTTATACGGCCACAACAGCGGAAAGCGATGATGGGCAGCATATTATAGCTTAGTGATTCTTCATGTTAATGTTCGTCATCACATTAAAACAGTTTTCAAACATTTCATTCTATGCTTTTTATTATATGTATACATATGTGCATATGATTTCTTTTTTCCTTTGTTTATATGTTTATTTTTTGAATTTCTGGATATAATTACATTGTTTCATACTTTTATTTTTATGTCACCATTTTTATAGGAAATAAAAAGAATAAAATGCTTCATGAAAAAAGAACTATATTATTTATAAAAACTTGGAACAGATCCAATTCAATTTGGGGTGTGGTACTAAAGGAGGACCGTTTTGGCGAAATTTCGCTTCCGAACACCAAAATTGGCGTTGAAAGCATTATCCCACTCAAAAGAGCGTTCATTCGTGGTTTTTTTTTATTTAGAGGCGGGATTTTTTTTTTTTTTTTTTTTTTTTTTTTTGGGGGGGGGGGGGGTCAATCCCGATTCTTAATAATTTATTCAAAGGCGTATCGAGTTTTTCCCGATTCGTAATAAATAATTATATTCATGCATTATTTGTGCGTTTCAAAGAATATACATATATTTTGCAGTTTTGTGCATTTCAAAGATTTGTATGAAAATAATTGATTCGTTGTACGGCTTTTCGCTTTACGGCCGACTTTTCCGGAACGTATCCAGGCCGTAAAGCGAGGTATGGGTGTATTATGATTTGGCAACATTTGGCAATGATGTGTTGAATATAATTTGTGGTTAACTACATTTATTTACTATATAGCCGACATGTTTTGAAGGGTACCAACTAGTCAGTAAGATAAATTGTGATGCCTCTCGTTTTTTTACGTTAGAATGTACTGCGGATGCATCTCAGTTAATAAACATCATGTTCGTATTGAACTGTATTTAATACCGTCGACTTGTAACCACCATATTCTTGGAACTGTAGCGTACTGGAAATATGGTCTTATTTTTTCCCGAGACCCCACAAGAGCTTGAAACACAGCTGCGTGTTTTTCAAGGAATGTGTTGCTCGGTTCCACCAGTTCGGAACACGTGGGGGGATTCTTAACGTTTCTGCAATGTAATAAAGTTCGGCGTCTAAGAAGAGCTGTCAGCCGATAATCTGCGGCCCCTCCACCCCTTCTGAAAATCCAGACACGAGGGAGAGACGCTAGAGAACGCGTCCGGTGCGGATGTGTGTTTAGGCTCCGTACGTTGTGAACCTGCAAGGGTTTTTTTTTTTAAATTGAATATGTTGCACTGTTTAAATGTTAATTATTTTTGTTAATAAATTGTTAAGTTTTTGCTTTAAAAATTTGGCCTTCGCTTTTAATTAGAACTCTGTCTTTCTTTGTTATGGATCGCATGGTAGTAATTTTTAGCAACGCCTCAGAGAGAATCGCTTTACCTACTTCCAGTGACGCCACAGAACATTGGCGCTCCAAGAACAAATTTTTACAAGTATTCTTGGAACGTTGATGCGGCCAGAATTGCGTAACAGCTGCAGCGTATAAGCACCTATATTCCTTGGAACGTATAAATTAGATCCTAGATAACTACAAAGAGTCGTTGGCTAGAACTGGGAAAGAGAAAGGTCATGTCCCCCAAACAATGACTTGAACCAGGATTTTCTAAAGTGTGCGATAACGCCACCCGGAAAGCGCTGAAACGATCCAAAAGGGGCGGTTAATTTAAATTCAAACTCAGACATCTGGGGAGATCGTACCTTCTCCTACCCTCTCAGAACCCATAGAGGGACTTTCCGGTCTACATATTTAACGTACCTATATCCGGCCTAGACATGGAGGCATTTCATGACACGTGTCGAGATTCGATCCGATGAACTTTAGCACCGAAAGCCGACGCGCTATCACTTGGCTACCTTAAGCCATTATTTAACAGTTTCAGTTCTTACGTTTATTATTGGGATTTCATTGAAAGTATCAATCCTTCTACATGTGAAAAAAATATGTAACGGATTCTTAGATAAAATGACGTTTTCAAAAATTAATAAAGTATGCTATTTATATAATTAAACTTGCATTGTAATATTCGTAAATACATTTTATTTAATAGGTTACATCTAGAAATTTCCCGTTAAGAAGTTGGCAATTCTATTGAAGAATTCTTTCAATAGATGGTAAAAGATATCCCTGTATAGGCTACTTATAATAATTGCACCATCTTCTTTAAACACCTGTTATTTAACATCTAATATCTAAGCATTTTCCTCGAGAAGTTTTAAATTCTAAAATATTAACAGAACTCTATAGACAGTAAGTAAATAATGACTAGAAATATAATTCCTGAAGTTAAAATCTCTTCCAAAACGTTAAAAAAAAAATTTTTAATTTAATGCTTTTTTAAGAAATTTTTCAAGGGAAAGTTGGAAATAATTCTATTTTTTCATTCCTTTTAGTTACTTAGTCAGCAATTTCATTTCTTGTTTCATGCGCCAAAAATATGGATATTAATCATGAGAAATTGCGGACATTTGGCTTTTGAAAAAGGTTCTTTAAATCCATTTCTCTCTCGAATTGAAATAATTCTATTCGAGCATTTTCTAATTGGGTATAAACTGTATCATTGTGGGGCATTGCTCATAGGTTCCTCTGGGACAATAAATGCTTGTATTACTACTGTTATTATATTTTACTAGTTGGTACCCGTCAAATCATGACGTCTGCATAGTAAATAAATGTACTAATACACAAATTATATTCAACACATCGTTGCCAAATGTGGAAAATCTTAATCTTATGAATAGAAGAATCTATATATATAAAACGCGTAGGTATGCGGCACAAAAATCGACGATATTTCTACACTCCGAATGGCAACGTCTACAACTACCGGATGTAAACATTTGCGGCCGTCCGAGCGTGTGTGTAGTGGCTTGACGATAGCACGTAATTTGGTACAATTTAATTGCTGTATTTTACTCGTGAATAATTTAAATTTATTCATTTGATATGATTAAGTGGAGATATCTGAATTGCGAACAATAGTACATACAATAGTACATACAGAGAGTGGTGTAATCTACACTATACTTTAGTACTTGCTGAAATTTTACTCCTTTTTATAAATGAAGAAATTTTCCCAGAAATTTATTATTTGATGTAATGATAAAGTGTAGATATCTTAATTTTGAAAAATAGTACATACAGAGAGGGATGTAATTTTTAAAATCATTGCTGTTGGGTTTCTCAGTCTTATCTTTAACTGTGTTCTGAAGTAATGGAAATTCACATTTTTTAATCACGATGTTTAAGAATCAGCCTTATAGTGAATTTAACAATGATTATAAATTTTTTGGCTAAACTCCCACAAGCCCTTAACAACGTAGATTTATGTTGACAGGTAATGGTAACATTCCTTACATATGTTACTTTCAGTTGAATTGTTTTGCAAAAGAAAATATATAACTAAAAGTGACCATGCTGGTCGCGCAGCGGCTAGTACACTATAAAAAATTACTATTGAACCCAATAAAAAGAAATAGCTACTGAACAGCAAGAAATAAACGATTTCCGTCAGGTTTAATTCTATATCTCACAAACATAATTAAATAACAAAAATGGCATAGAGAGAGCCAGAGAGATTCCTTAAAATAAACAAATTAACGTGTTTATCGGATCTCGTGATTAGTGAGTATCTAAAACCAGATTTAACCCTTTCAGGAGCAAAAATTCACCATTTGCACGGTGCAGATTTTTCCCGATTTTTTTAACGTAAAGAATCTTGGAAATAATTTCCCAATTGAAGGTGGCAAAATGTTTTTACTTCTTTAAACTGATAACAGATGGCAGTACTAACCATTTTTCTGCTCTTTTGAGTGGAATACATTTAATGCAAGTGAAAAAAGACTAGTTTTAGGTGTTTGCACTGCAAACGACGCCCCTCAAAGGATTAAACATGTCACTGAGCATGCGCAGAAAGCAATTTTTAATTATAAATTTTCGCCAATTAATAGAAATTGCGGTTACAATAACCAAATTTTACACATCTTTAAATTAAAATCTTTCGTTTAATCTTCAAAATGATGTAAATTGATGCAGTAGATTGTTTTCTCTCACAGACTCCCCAAAGAATCGGCTTAGCAACTTAAATACAGTAACCACCGCTTATAGTGATCAGTGGTTATAAGAATCAACCGTTTATAAGAATCAATATCGCAAAAACAAAAACAAATGTATTATTTCAATGTTAAAATTTTCGCTTTAAAGAATCAATCCACCGGTTGAAAGAATCAGTTTACATTCTTCGCTTCCCTTTCATTTTTCCAAAAAAGCCACTTAAACCCTCAAAAGGCACGAAGTTCTTTCTTTTTTTTTTAAAGAAAGATTGATAAGATGGGATGGAATATAGTCGTAAAATCCATCCCTTTCTTTGTTAGACACAACATAATAATTTCCCCTTAAAGGCTTTAGCACAACACTGTCCTATTAGCTTGACCCAGGCGCATCTTTACCCGTCCGGGTCCGATTTCACTTTTCGCCCCTGACAAACAAAAATAGGGACTCTTTTTTTCCCACCTCCCACATCCTGGTTGCGACTTCCTGGACCCTGAAACACATAAATCTTCGGCGAAGTGTCCACTATCACTTAAGCAAACGTAACATTAATAGATTCAGCACGTTATGAAACCGGGAAACGTAAGCTAGAAGGTGAATCTTCGTCTGAGACTATTGGTATTAAAAGAGGTATAAACAGCCTCCTAAAAACTTCATTACGTCAAACCATAGAAAACTTTTTCTTGCTCCCTTCCTGCAGTTGAAATGTTAAACTTGTTAAGCAGGTATGTGGTAACAAATATTTGAGTTTTTCTTCTCTTAATATGATCATGTATATCTACTTATAGGTCTAGAAATTAAGTTGTATTTTTAAAATGATAAAAAAATAATTTTAATAAAAGATAATTAATGCAAATTAAATAGTATGGTAAATTATCTAATATAGGTATATATAGGTATGTGTGTGCCTGTCCAAAAACCTAAATTTCGGCTAAAAGAATCAACTGCTTATAAGAATCAAAAACAGTAATAACAAACGTGATTCTTATAAGCGGAAATCACTGTATATGGATATTTTAAAATGCTTTACTAGTTGTATACTATTCCTCGTGCTTTGTTACATGATTATCACATTCCCTTGCGAAATAATATCAGTGCTGTTACAGAGTTCGAGAAAAATCTAAAAAAAAAACTTACTATCAGAGAGTAAATAGCAAATGCGTTTATAAAACTTAATACAAAAGCAAACTGTTTGCCTTTGGAAACAAACTTACTGATGCCACTTGGCGTAAGGGAAAGTATGACTGATTTCCCGGACGCTTGCATTCATTTAATCCAGTCGTAAACGAAGCAGAAAATGCCAAGCGAAGCATAAAGGGATTGATTGAAGCCTGCCATCTTGGGAATTGGATATTGCGTTCCTGGTTCTTCGACAAAAAAATAGGTAAAAATACCAAATCCTCTCATACTGCTGTTTGAATGTTGGAAAAGAAAGATTCATTCTTATCCCACCGTCACCAGTTATGTGATGTTTACTAGAAGATGGAATGCTAAGATGGCAACGATTCAAGTTAAGATATTTCAGCTATCGAAATGTTAATAACCTTTTTTTTTCTGTGTGAAAATAAACATAGTATCTGAAATGTTTCACTAGATAATCGTCTGAAACCCGCTGATCGTAGATTACGAAGAATTAAAAAAGAATTTTAATATTGCACCAAAAGGAAGGTTTATTTTCCACATTTCAATTCGTTGATGCTATTCGTATTTCAATCATCAAATAAAAGTATTCCTTAATATGTTGAGTATTAACTTCTCTCATCTTAAAGATGAAATGGTACTCTTTCTGATGATATGCAATACTACAAAATTACTCGAAGTTTCTGTATTCTTTTCCCTTGGCATACAGCAGCCTGTGACGTTGTCTCCATTACTCCACGAAAATTGTAACTATATAAGTCTGTGATGCTCGTTCCTACCCCTCAACATGAACATGTCATCTATCGGCGAAAGGTTAAACTGAGCGGTCTCATAGACTCTAGGATAAGAGGCCATAAATTTCGTGTAATTTGCGTTTCTGACGTTAAAAAAGGCATAAATACCTGAGTGGTTCGAGGGCTCTCCAGAATCTTGACACTATAGCGACATGTGGAATCCCATAATCTTTGGACCCTTACGACCACTTAAAACGCCGGAGAACGCTTTTGAATTCGCCGACCGTATAAAAGAAGACCCCCAATACTCCACGAGAGAGAGATCTGTTTTGAGTGCCAGAGAGGACGCAGCTCTGCTGGTCTTTCGGCCTCATAGGCCAGAGTTGGTCTGTGAACCCGAAGCCGTCCTGATATATCTAACATGTAAATTCTAACTCGCTGTACATACTTGCTTTTTGTAGTTGTAGTGTGAAGTTGTAGTTTGTAGTTGTTTAAGGTAGCGTAGTAAAGTAATTGAAGCGAAACGCTTGTCTCATTACTGCCTACGTCACAAGCCATATGACCAAGTTTGGGCAGTTTTCTTCAAAATTATATACGTAGTTCTGCTGAAAACAAAATGTTTCTCTTTCAACCAACAAGTGAAAGGCATGGGATTTGAAATAAGTTCACCCTCTACCGTCTAAATTTAACAATGAATAAAATATGAAATATAATTAAAAAGGCTCGTAACCACGTGACCACTTTGGATAATTAGAAGAAATGAACTGGGTGTGAGGCATTAAGCTAAGAAACATAATTTAGTTTTTCAATTTAAAAATCTCTTAAATATGATAAGCTCATTAGAAAGATTGCTATTTTAAAAATGTACGTATGTAACGAAAGAAAATTCGACTAGCGATTCCTAAATAGAGCAATAAACTCTGAAGTTGAAAATATTGGACTGATTAACTTTTTAAATGCAATGAATGCATATAATATTAAAATTTAGGCTTATCTTTACATATAAGAAAAAATCTCGGGGGAAAAGAAATAGAATACACTTCGTTTAAAAAAGAACTTAGAACATAGAAAAACTTAAGACTCGATTCGTGACCTCCTAACACGCTTTTGTATGGGTTAAAACCTGATCTGCATCTGATAAATATTAGCGTTACAGTTGTCTATTCTTCTAGAAATTATGCCCAGTAAACATTCGTGCAGTTCGATAAAGTGAAGAGGGCTTCTAGATGACAGAAATCCAGTTGCTTTAGAGGTATTATGCCTACAAAGGATTTTGGAAAGTGGGAACAATGCTTACGAGAGGTTTTTTAACAGTGTAATAATGATATTTCTCTAAAGGGGGTGAGGATTTTCTTACTTCTAAAAACGGAAGCAAATTGTGAAGAAAATTCATGGAATAGAGCTGATAAGGGACATTATATACAATGACTGTTATAAATGAACTAGCTGAAAATCCGCACTTCGCTACGGAGTACATTCAAATTAAACACAACGGTCAATATATGCAATAAATGCCAAAAAAAAACAAAAATAAATAAATAATGTATATATATATATATATTCATATATATATTTATAATAAATACAACGATCAATGTATGCAATTGATGTAAATATATATATATATATATATATATATATATATATATATATATATATATTTATAAAAAAATCGTAAGGGATATTTCTCTAGGCAAAATAATGTAGAAGAAAATATTCAAATTAAATCTAATAGAACATACTAAAGAATATAATACAGTTAATATAGTACAGTTCGAAGAACATATATTTTACTGTATTTTAATATTTTTTTAGATAATGTTCAATCGTCTGCCGCATTAGCAAGAAAAAAATATTTTTTGTCTATTTAGTTGTTATACACGTGACGATAAATTAATTTAAAGTACCAGAAAAAGAAATCACGTGATCTGCATTTAATAAATTAAATTCTAAAAATTAATCTTTAAAACTTCACCAAAAATCAGAAAAGGGAGGTAAAGATTCGAAAAAGATCTCATTTTAAAGGAATTTTATGACATTTCTTGTGATATACATTTTATAACCCTCAAATTCTTATTTTAAAAGCAAACTTAAAAAAAGTTACTAAAACAGCTGAAAAATTTAATTTTAAAAAATCTAAGAATTTTTCAAAAATCTTTCATAGTGCACCCCTACACTATAAGAAGAATCGCCATGCAAAATTTCAGCCCTTTCGGTCCAGTGGTTTTATCTGTGCGTTGTATGTCAGTCAGTCAGTTACGGAACTGTTTTATATATATAGATAGGGAATGTATTAAAATAAAAAACAGTTGCGGCGAAAAGACGAAAGTTGGGAAGACAAATAAAAATATATATATATATATATATATATATATATATATATATATATATATATATATATATATATATATATATATATATATATATATATACATCTGTGTGTGTATTGTAACTAAAATTATGAATGTCTTAATCAGTCATCTAAATCTTTCCTATGTGTGTGTTTGTGTGCTGTTTAATAACAGAATCTTTCTTTTTTTTCTATTAATTCAATTACGGTTATTTTGAAGTTAAAATTAAATTCAACCTTAGTAAATTAAATATAACCTTAAGTTATAATCAAGAAATACGTTTCTCTATTATAAAAACTAAGTGAATTACAGTTTACTCTTGAGTTAGCTTCAGAGCCAGATGCAATAAAATACATAATAAATAAGTTGATATTAAAGAAAGAGGAAAATTTTATTATGTACATCTAAAATTATTAATTTATTGTTTTCTTAATATCAGATAACAAAAAACAGAAAAAAAGTTACTTAAGACTATTTGGCGTTGACGAATTATTTCTGTGACAGACAGTAAACAAGAAATGGGAAAATATTCTAAGAAGTAACTACCTGGAACCTTCAGTTCTTTTATTTCCCGAGAAAAAGATTTCTTGTGTAATGAAGAAGTCGCCGGTTGTGTAATAGATTTAGTCTTTGTGACTCTTAAATCAAATATTATCATTGTTTGTGGAAGTCTGTGTTTGAGTTACCCTCATATATTTCATTAAAGAGGTGGTAATAGTATTAAACTTAATCCCACCCCAATGGTTAGAAAAATACTCGACTGTCTGTATTGTTCTCATCCCACGCGTAGATTCCATTATATATATTAAATGTTATTTCGTTATATTTATGTGTCATGTAGACGAAGTTTAAGTATGATTAAAAAAAATATTAATACTATTATCTGACAAACAATTGGTTCTATTAAGAACTAAATGGGAAAAATCCTTTAATTCTGGACCATTTTTTCTAGTTTAGTTTCAATTCTATAGCTATTTAAAAATTTATTTTAAACATTCTCTCTAAAGTAATCAGCAGTAAAGCATAAAATAAGTATAATAAGATCAATTTGTCCTGAAGGCTACAAATGAATTTTTCAGATAACATTTTACAGTGCTTGCTTATGCATTTATGCACTTAGCTCAACTATCTTTTCTACACATACACGCTCTTATACATATATTTGTGTATATATATATATATATATATATATATATATATATATATATATATATATATATATATATATATATATATATATATATATATATATATATATATATATATATGAAATGTCCGGAAGGGACATCTCATGAAATAGGAGCTTACATCGTGGCCGGAAAATAATAGTCAGCTTCAGGAACAAACGAATTTATTAAAGAATAAAGCAACACATTGTGTTTATAATAGCGTTTTCTATCGTATGACTAATGGTCTCGCTATGGGTAATCCTCTTAGTCCCATCTTGAGTGACATCTATATGCATTTTTTGAGGTTAAACTATTTGACAAATTAAAGTTTCCTTTCTATGTTCGCTATGTTGATGACTGTTTTGTCTTATTGGACCAGAATAACTCCGACATCGATCACGTGCTCTCTGTCATGAATTCTATTGATCCTTGTATACAATTTACGTGTGAGGAAGAGTGGGATAATCGTTTGCTTTTCTTGGATGTGCTTGTTATCCGCAGTGAAGAGGTTTTTCAGACTGCTGTCTTTCGCAAGCCATTTGCCGTGTCTCTTCCCCCACATAGGCTTTCTGCCCATCCTCCCAGTCAAAAAATTGCCTGTAATAAAAAATATTGCCTGTATGTAAAATATTGCCGGTATTAAATTGCCATAATTTAGACAGAGCACTCAAAGGGGCGACATCTGGTAGACTCGTACCCTCTCTGGCATCATAGAAGGACATTCCGCTTTACAGATTTAAAGTACCCATATCTGGCCTAGACACGAAGGTATTTGAATGGCGTCGACGAGAATCGAACCAAGCACCCCCAGTTCGAAGCCATCGCGCTACCATAGGGTTACCTCAAATACAATTGTTTATAACTTCAATACCGTTGTGGGGTTCATCCTTAATGTCTCGTGATTGTAATAGTATGACAATTACCAGGATTAAGCAGGAAAACCAACGTAAATAAAGCACAAATAGCAATAAGATGCAATTATTTTGCATACGGCCGTTTCGAAGCTACAAAGGAGCTTCTTCATCAGTGCAACGAACTTAGTGGCAGCTCAAAAAGCCGAAGACTAAGCTACCAGATCAGTGCACACGCACTTAAATAGCCCGCGCGTGCCGAGCGCCAAAGACACGAAGCAGCGGAGAGACCGAAATAGGGCAAGCAGTGCCATCTAGTGGCAAAAAGAGGGGGGAAAGTGAACAAATGAAGAAACAGGCCAACACAGCTAAATAAACCCTTTCCACAATTGAGGAAAAACAGGGGTGCTTGACAAATCATTAACCAAAGAACCCGAATTTGTCTAAACCGGTCCAAAAAAGGTGTATTTCAAAGCCAAACCTGTCGGTGGTTTTGCCCTTCATTCCCAAGATCAGTCATCAAATCGCTAAAATTCTTAAAAGGTTTGAAATTAAGGTTATTTTCTCTCCGGTCAATAAAATATATTTTTCGAATCTCAAACACCTCATTGATGGCTTAAATAGCTGGCGTATCTACCGGGTTTCTTGCCAGTGTGGCCTTTCTTATATTGGACAAACCAAGCGTGCTCTTAAATTCCGCTTGAAGGAACACAAGAGTTATGTTAAAAAGTAAGAGTTAAATCGCTCGTCCATTGCTCAACACGCCTGGACTTTGAATCATCGATTTGACTTTTCTTCTGCCTCCATTATTCAGAAATGTCGCTCGCCTGCCGATCTTAATTTCTGAGAAGCTTATAACATTTTTAAAAATTCGGATTCTTTGGTTAATGATTTGTCAAGCACCCCTTTTTATCCTCAATTGTGGAAAGGGTTTATTTAGCTGTGTTGGCCTGTTTCTTCAATTTTCAATTTGTTCCCCTCTTTTTTGCCACTAGATGGCGCTGCTTGCCCTATTTCGGTCTCTCCGCTGCTTCGTGTCTTTAGGCGCACGGCACGCGCAGATTATTTAAATGCGTGTACACTGGTCTGGTCGCTTAGTCTTCGGCTTTTTCTGAGCTGCCACTAAGTTCGTTGCACTGATGAAGGAGCTCCTATGTAGCTTCGAAACGGCCGTATGCAAAATAATTGCATCTTATTGCTATTTGTGGTTTATTTACGTTGGTTTTCCTGTTTATTCCTCGAGCACAAAGGTTGTATCTTTTCTTTTCACAACACATCTTATTCGCTTCCAGTCAGTCCAGCGTCTACCTCGTAAGAGCGCCAAAATAAAATTAGGTTAGAGAGGTTGCCAGAATTGGCGGAGAGAGTTCGTGTGTGGAAAGGCGAGGAGTTTACGCCAAAGAGAAGAAAGAGGGGTTACCAGGACAGAGATAAAGTTCAGAATAGGCGATTATAGGTAGTTAGCAATATTATCACAGAATATTGATTTTTATACTGGGGTTTCCACTCACTGCCCTCCTTGTCTCTTCGCACTGTTCAAATGTTCCCTTTGAACAGTTGCCTTTCATGTTTGAGAAACTTGCCTGCCCCTTTTCATTTTGTGCAGTTTGCTCAACTTGAGTTAGGTTGGAAGCACCTTCCCTTTGGTAAACGCTCACGAGGATGTACTCACAACAGGTCACATACCTCAAATTTATGTTTGTATTGATTTTTTCCCACAACAGCTGAATGTCAATGTCAATTGTTGGAATTTGTATTTTTGTTCGAATTTTTGCAACATCAGGTACCAGACATTTGGTATTGATGTTGAAAGTTAATTTTGACAGCATTTGGTAAATTTATTCTACTAATTGCTGAAAGAACTTTTAATATTTTTGTGTACATGATCTAGAGAAACGATTGAAATTGAAAACCAATGATAAAAAATAAAATATATATAGAAAGTGTTTTGCGTAAAGAAAAGTCAATAACTAATGTGAAACAGACCATAAACAACAAAGAAGATTATTTTTCTAAAAAAGTGACTACACCACAGGAGATCTCCAAAAGAACTAAACATTGTTCAACGACTAAGACTGTGAATAATAATTACTTTGTGTTTTTACAACTAGTTGAACTGTACCCGTAATGGACTCTGAAAACATTCAGACTGTGATACATATCAGGGACTGAGACCTGCACAATATATTTTTACTTGTATCTGTATTTTGGAACGTCTTTACATCTGTTGTTATTAGTGTCTTCATTTAAGTGTACCATTCCATTTTTATTTTCTCCAGCTGTTTGTTTTTTAAGATTATGCCATATTATTATGTTTTTCAATTGAATATTTTAACATAAGAATTTGTGATTTTCGAGCCAGCTTCAACCAAATATTCTAACTACTAATTTTCATGTTTTCACTATCTGGAGTGTATTGGAGTCGACGGCCGCGGCTCCAATCCATTTTAGATGGGGGGGGGGATATTTTGTAATAATATTACTAACTACATATAATCGCCCATTCTGAACTTTATCTCTGTCCTGGCAACCCCTCTTTCTTCTCTTTGGCGTAAATTCCTCGCCTTTCAACACACTAACTTCCTCCCCCAATTCTGCCAACATATCTGACCTAATTGTATTTTGGCGCTCTTACGAGGCAGACGCTGGACTGACTGGAAGCGAATAAGATGTTTTGCTTTATTCTTTAATAAATTCGTTTGTTCCTGGAGCTGACTTTATTATTTTCCGGCCACGATGTAAGCTCCTATTTCATGAGATGTCCATTCCGGACATTTCATATATATATATATATATATATATATATATATATATATATATATATATATATATATATATATATAATAAAATCACTAATTTAATTTAGGTTTATTTGTCCTATAACACAGTATCTATAGTAAGTCTGCTTCTGTGTTTCCATTAGCTCCATGGTTGCAAGGTTTGCGACGTCAGTCTTCTTGCAGTTTCCTACTCTTAACTTCCACTTTGTCTAGCGCCAGGCTTGGTGTTCTATGATTAAGCAACTATTTATTCAGTTCTTCCGTTTCTAATCGATTGTGCTGTGTCTAAGTATGTTTATTGAATAGATCATACTTATCAGAAACAATCCATTGGTTTTTAGACAGTATCGGAACCGCTGATGAAGAGATGCTGTCTAAAGCCTATTTAATACTTATCTTTTCATGTTTTTAGTTCCTGGCTGCAAGTAGTTTTAGCGTTTATACTGGTTTTTCACTTTCAACTTTGTCTTATTTATATATATATATATATATATATATATATGTGTGTGTGTGTGTGTGTGCGTGAGTGTGTGTGTGTGTGTGTGTGTATGTGTGTGTGTGTGTATATGTGTGTGTGTATATATGTGTGTGTGTGTGTGTGTGTATATGTGTGTGTGTGTGTGTGTATGTATGTATGTATGTATGTATGAAAGATATAAAATTTAAGTTGATCCCCTATAAATTTTCTTTCCTTCCCATGCTTAAGATGGCATTACCAAATTCTGTTTTCACGAACCCAGGAATATTTTTCATAGCGTCAGCAATCCCTGGGAAGACACGAAATCATCTGACCCCTTTTCTATGCCCAAATAAGGTGATCGTCCTGCACAACTGATGCTGCTTGCAAGAAACATCTTTAACCGCCGATACATTTACGCAACCCCGGGAGTCACTTGGGTGCTGGCTTTCCATTAGTTAAAATGCATGTTAGCCACTCGGAAATAAAGTTCTTATGCTAAAGATTCTGTAATCTGATCTTATTTCATTACATGTATATATATATATATATATATATATATATATATATATATATATATATATATATATATATATATATATATATATATGCAGGTAAAGTACGTTCTTATCTAATAACATAAAATCTCCGCAGCCGTCTGCTGGGATGTAGGGATGCGACATCGATAACAAGACATCGATGTTTTGAAATATCGATATTCAATATTAGAGCATCGATGCTAATAAAACATCGCCCAAAAACCATCGATGTTTTTAAACATCGGTGTTTTAGAACATTCATCTATTAAAACTGGTTTAGTAACCTCTAACATTAATGTTACTTCGGATAGTCGTGGGAGGGGAGGGTGATTTAATTTTACTCTCTGATTGGGCTGACACAAATGACAAAAACTTGGTTGCCTTTGCCTTGGGCTACATTGATGACTCAAAATTCTCGTTGTAAATATCGCCATGTTTTACCTTCAAATGTCCAGATAAATTCGTGGTATTGCCAGAAGTTTTGACGGACTTAACGTAAATATTGCACTTCGCCAATTTGCCAGAGGTTTTGCAAAAATATTTCCAAACGGTACTTTTGGGAGGCATCTTACTAATAATATTAACGTCAACTTATATATAAAACCAGAACAAAACAAAAACTTAAATGACTGCTCTCGTGTATATACTATTTATAAAATAAAACCCCATGGAAGTTTCAGGAGTGTCAGGAACATTCCAAGCGCTCTGATTGGTTCATTGGTTGTTGATTGGCATTTGTCTGTTTGCTAATGAATCGTTCTCCCTCTTGTTTTCGTCCTTTTCAGAATTCAGACTTACATTTACTGAGTGTGAAAATTTAGCTACGTGGTAAATTTTTTTATTATGGTACCTTTTTCATTAAAAAAAAAACATCGAGACAACGTAAAACATCGAGCACAAAACATCGATGTTAGAAAAGCATCGGCTTCAATAAATCGATGTTTTTATCAAAACATCGATGTCGCATCACTACTGGGATAGCACGTCTTTTCTGGTCGAGAACCTGTCTCGGTCTGGCACGGGGTGTACAATCAAAGGTGGCGCTGGATGGAGGACAGAGGAGTCAATGGGTGTCAGAGGCCGATCCTATATATAGAGAGAGATAGATAGATAGATGTAGATATGGATATAGATAGATAGATTGATAAAACTATAAAAAAAGGTCATCAGTATACTCTTAATCAGGGGTACTCAAACTGCGGCCCGCCAAGCTTTCATGTGCGGTCCGAAACACTCACACTTAATATCAGGCAAGTGAATTTATAAACATAATTTTCGTAATTTGTGCCTGAAAAATACAAAACTCTTCAAAAATGTGCCAACTCCTGTTCATGTTCGCATTAACGCATCTCTGTGAGCCATACTGTTCTAAAATGAAAGATGCGAAGAACTTGCATAGAAATCGGCTTACTGACTCCTACCTTGATGACGCATTGACAGTAGCATGCAGCAAGTTTAAAGCTGATCTATTTAAAATAGTCAAAAGTTTGCCTTGAGATTAAAAATCCCACCCATTTTTAAATAAACACTCGAAAACATTTAGGTTTTGAGTTAGTTTTTACGATATTATATGAGGTATAGTATATTACGTTGCGACCCGCGTAACGTAGCAAACACATGCATGGGGCTAGAGAGAGGTTGAGTACTGCTGATCTACATGAATAAATTGAACAAAAGCACAATGTCGCTCAAGATGTATCCTGTAGCTATTCACTTTGCTACAGAAAATAAAAAATAGAAGCTAAAGGAAAGCAAAATCACCGCGATTCCAATATATATATATATATATATATATATATATATATATATATATATATATATATATATATATATATATATATATATATATATATATAAAATATATATATATAATATATATATATATATAATATATATATAATATATATATATATATATATATAAATAATATATATATATATATATATATATATATATACACGTATATACACATATATATATATATGATATGCATGTATATCAGAAAATTTAATGAAATTATATAGATCTGGCAAGAAATTATTTCGTAAGTACCTGGGATCAGAATACGTTTATAACAAAAAAGAAATCTAATGTTTGTAAGTGTGAAAACTTTTTACTTAAAATAGTAAATGTGGAATTCTTATTCAACCTCAAACAACACCGTTGTAAACTTTCTAAATATTTAACATTTAGTACAATGTTTGAGTTATAGTTTGATATTCATGTTCTACAAGAAAAAGATTTGTTTAGTGGATAAAAAGTTTTATTGCCGTTTTATATTTTATATAATTTCATCACAGTTCTTTTATTCCAGATTAATATAACGCAAAACATTGTTTATATACTTAAAACAATTGCACACTTTAAAATATTCAAGCGTAAATTCATGTTGATGATCCTCTTTAAAATTTTTATCATTGTATATTCTCGAATTTAACGTCTCTGTGAATGCAATTAGTATCCCTCAGATCCTCATATCATCTGCCGACTAAATTTTTAAAAAATTTGGAAAAATTATTAAGAAAATTACCTACTTCAGATGCATGCAGATAAAACCAAAAGACTTCCATAAAATGAGTTATCACTCACTGTCACTAAAATGCCCTTTTCAGTTCCGATAACTCTTTGTCCGATTTTGAAACGTTCAATGCATTATCCTTCATTAATCGGGAAAAACGAAATCTAAAATGCATTCTAATTTTTACATAGTATTTTTGGATAAAGTGCGCACAGTTTTCTCTCTTCAAGAAACTTAATTTTAAAGAAAATCTTACATTATGCATCAAAACGTATTCAATTCAATATTTATGGATAAAAAGCGCTCGTTCGTTTCAAGTAAATAAGCAACTTTTTAAATTGCCCAGTATTACCAAAGCAAAAAAGGCCTTCCAGTTTGTAACAACATAGTTTTTTGGGATAAAAAGTGCCTGTTAGAGTCGAGTAAATACATGATTTCTTTTCTAGATAGGCTGAACTCTTAGATAATACCAAAACAAAACCTCACAATATATAGCAATATTTTGGGAAAAATCTTAACGTTAATTTCACGTAAACATGAATAGTTTTTTCTTTAAAAAAACTAAACTGATAGATAAGGCTTAAAGAAAACCTAAGTGTATAACAAAGAGATTTTTTTAGAAAATTTTTAGGATAAAAAGTACATGTTAAATTCGAGTATATGAGCCTTTTATTTTTAAATAAGCTAAATTGCTACTTAATGCCTTAACAAAAATTTACATTGCATTACAAATGAGTATTTGGGGAAAAAATCGCATATAAGAATCGAGATAATAAGCCTTTTTTCAAAGTACACTGAATTGTTAAACAATGCCGAAAAAAAGCCTAGCAATATATGCAATGGGGGGGGGGAGGTAAAAATTGCGATTTGTACTCAAGTAGTTTCAGATTTTTCTCTAAATACATATATTAGATAGTTATAAACTGCCGAAACAAAATCTTTATCTATTCCTGAAATTTTTAAGGCTGGACGTAAACATTTATGCAAAAACAGAAAAAGAATCGATTTCCTGCTACTGAATGAGAATGCGATTAAGAAAAAAAGGCTTAAGTTTCAAACTTTTTACTTGTTTAATACATATAAGGGCTTTTTTTATAAAATAATTTTCAACAAAGATACTTTTAATGTTTATATCATTCATCGTATGAAATATCGTGAAGGATAATCTTTCCTAATACTGTTGGTCTTACAAGTATTTTTAGTTCATCTTTTTACAGGCTAAAGCCTAAAGAGATATATCTAATAAAACAATTTACTACCTAAAAGTTTTTTTTTTTTTTGGCTTCAACTTCCAGAGGAAAATATCTTAGAATTTGTGATGATGAAAACTAGATATATTGGAAAGATTAGAGTTTAAAGTAAGTCCTACTGTTATTGAATTACTAGACTCGAAATGAATTTAGTTCTTAAAACCTGTCCCTGCTAAAACAAGATTAACTCATTTAGCTTCAGTTAACCTTATAGATGAGTAAAATCTTGGAAAAAAATAGACTTAAGAAAATCTCGATCAGTGTTTATCTTGTTGGTAATCTTTTTTGTTACTTGCGTCATTTTAGTGAGGGTTATTTACTCTTTTAGTTGTGATGTCACATTGATGGTTAAACTTCAAAAGACAAACTAAAACTAATCACTAACCTTTATGGAAACAGGTAAAAAAACAGAACATTTTTTAAAACCAAACATACCTCATAATCGAGGTGCTGTGGACATTCGTTACGAAAAGGGAGGATGGAAAACGTTCGAATAAGTGGAAACTTTCGAGAAAATGCTGAGATAAAATTTTATCGGGCATCGCTCCAGAAAATTGCACGAAAACTGCAGTGAAGCTTTAAGCTTTCTAATTAGATTAAAGAGAGTTATTTAATATCTAATTGCAACAGAGCATCATTTATAAGTTGTTGTTTTGGGCTCTCAGAAAAAAAAAGTATAATTGTGAATAACATATGAATGAAGGTGAAGTTAAACCAGAAAGAAACTTTTAAAAAAGGATTTCTATGTGAACTCACGGAAGCAGAATGAAAAAGAGTAACAGACGCTTAGTAAAGAATATTCCTATTAATTCACCTATTTTTCAAAGTTCTTAATTTTTAAGTCTGCAGTACATAAAATTAATTTCCCTTGAAAATTTCAAGTCAAAATTATGTTTCTCTCCTCATTTAAATGCATCTATAACACACTTACCTTTATTAAAATATTTTAAAACCAACTTATTTTAAAACTATCTATATTTGTCTCTATTAAGAGTAGTTTCTTGTCTGTGTTTGTCAGGATATCATATATTATTTTCTGAATACTTGATTATTTTTTTCTAATCAATAGAGTCGTTTTTACTTCATCACAAGTTTATTCTTCGTTAATGCAATTTTACAGTTTAAACGTTTCAAGTGCATCGCCAAAACTTTATTACTTTTCACTGAACTAGAGATTTGTCGCCAGAACTTTTCTATGTTACTTTTGTCTAATTTATATTTCAAGTGATGAAGTGAAAGCTTTTGAATTTTTTTTCAAATGTCCTAGCATGTTAGTACAAATACATCTCGATACATCTGATAAAGCAAAAGTTTTGCCCCTAACAAAATAGCCCTATCCATCGAAAACCTAAATCTTACTTTTTTAATCATCCAGGATATATTTGTATAAAAAAAAGTTAAGCTGAGCTTAGTAACTTATTACTCAAATTATTGTGTATTATTTTAAACTTATGCATTCCGGGTAGTTGGAAGTTCACCTATATAATTAAGAAAAACTTTTAATCAAGAAATATGTGAATAACATTCTACTGTGTAAATTCCTTTTCTTTCGCCCAAAACTTTAACCAAACAAGCTAATCTCCCGGATAATACTTCCACAGCAACATGTACAAACAACCATAGGATTATAGGACCATATGAATATGTGAGTTAACTGCGCTCCCTGGACCAGAGCTCGGCTACTTTTTATCTTCCACGACACAACAACGTTTTTTCGATAATTCCGCGGCACACCACAAGAAAAGCTTTCAAATACATAAATTACAATAAATACGTATATGTTTTTATTAGATAAAAAAACACAATAAAACAGCTCTATGTATCAAAAAAAATTATAATTCTTTAAGTTTTATATAAATCGTTTTGAATTGTACAGCAACACAAGAACAAAAATATAAAGTTATAGTTTACAAGTAAAAAATTTTCTCTTTAAATTTTTATATTAAAATTCGTTTTTTGGTCTTTACTTAAGCCTAATAAATCAAAGTTAATTTAAGTATAACTAGTTTATTAATGAGATATTTGAGCTTGTTTTGATGAACATATGTACGTTTTATTTTTGGCTCTATATTAGAAAGAGCTACGCGAAGTTCATGGTCAAGACCCTTTAAACAGGATCGTTTGTCATTTTTAATTAGAACGAGTGTCAAAAAACTTTGTTCGCATAAGTATGTCGTAGAAAAAGGGAGACAAATTGCAATGGCCTTTTGAGAAATTTGTGGATATTCTTTCTTAACCGAAATCCAGAAATATGATGCTCGAGCATACATACAGTGTATGGTAACAACATGTTTTTGTTTTGTGTATAATTTCGACCTAGAGAAATTACATATTAGCAAAAATTTAGAGGAATATTTTACTTAGAAAAATTTCTAACTAATAGCGGCGGTTAATTTTTTTTTATTATTATAATCGATAAAATCACCGCGGCACAGTCAAGATCACCTCGCGGCACACTAGTGTGCCACGGCACGGCGGTTGCGGAGCACTGCCCTGGACCATGCCCTCTAACACATATATTTCAGATTGTGTTATCGGGGAACCAGTATGCTGCGAAGAGAGAAATGGAGTAAGCTGATTGGTCGGCTCCAGAATCCTCCACTTTTGCTTCACCAGAGTGAAACAGCTTTCGGTGCGGTCAGAACATGAGAGGGTGAAAAGAGGCAGACTTTGGCTGACCGTCTAAGCTGGAATCCAATTGGCAACGAAGAGAGAAGGGGAAGAAGGTGATTGGTTAGTAAAAAGACAATAAATTCAGGATTCAGGATCCGTGAATTCTATCACTATAGCTTGGAGCTTGGCCACGAATGAATCCGCCCCGCAATTACGAGAGTGTTAAGACTAGTGCTATAGTGTAAAGAATAAAATGCGAGAAAGAAGTTTAAGGATAGAAAACACATATATTTATTTCCATGTTTTTATTAACTCGCTTTCTTGTTTGTTTGTGTGTGTGTTTGTGTGTTTGTCCAGAACAAATCTTGCAATCGGTTTTTAACTAACTTCCCGACTAGCTAGACATTTGAAACTTTTAGAATAGCTCAGAACACGATGACAATGCATTCTTTTGATACTTATAGCTATCTTTAAGCAGATTTGAATTCAATTTCAGTTAATTTTGTTTTGTAGAATGGTGCAGCCATCTATCGACCGGGACGGGAACGAAAAGTTAAACGCAAGTTAACTTCCAATTAACTTAATTTTCTTTCAAGTTGATGGGATAATTCATCAAATAAATTTTAAAAAAGTATTTATTAATACATAGAATTGTCAAGTTTATATGATTCAACAGAAAATTTAAAAGCATGGTATATAAAGAGTTCTTTTTATCTTGTAATTATTTATATTTTTTTAGATTTTTAATTGTTTTTTGCCTTGGCTAAAGCCAAGCATTAGTTTTATATTTTTTTATATAACAAGAAAGAGACATGACACTCAAGAAGAAAAAATCAGGATGGCTCTAGGATTTTTTCTGTTAACGGGGTCTTCGTGACCATAGTCTTGTGGCGACCAGAGTACGTCAGAGTTTGCGTACTACCTCGAGTACGCAATGCAGTAGCGAGTTGAATCGGACTTTGAAACGTATGCGATGTGCGATTTGCGTTTGGCGTGCTTGCATTCCGGAGAGGAGAAATTGCTGATGAATTGCAGTCTACTAGTGGTTCTCCTTGTAACACCAAGTTTCACGTGTATTTTTATTATAATTTTATTTTTCGTACTATGGGTTCATCTGTTAATTTTTTTTTTTTTACACAAGCGTTGTCATGGATGACTGTGTTCTTTTTCTGATAACTCAGCCTAATAAATATGTTTGCAATTTTTAAAATCTAATGTGCGATATTTTCAGGCAACAACTAGTATTTACGCAACAAGTCTTAATACTCACTCTACAGTCTGCTAGGTTTTTCAGAATATCACTGTCAATAGAATTGTGAAAAATTAATGGCTAGATATTTGAGATAATTTCGAATAGTAGGGATTCCTAGCTCCCTATAAATATCGGTATTTCTAAAATACTAATACATACAACCAAGAATCTTGGGATGCGACATCGACAATAAAACATCGATGTTTTGAAACATCGATATTCAATATTAAAACATCGATGCTAATAAAACATCGCCCCAAAGCCATCGATGTTTTTAAACATCGATGTTTATGAACTTTCATTTTTTTCAGTAACCTCTAAGATTAATCTTACTTCGGTTAGTCATGGAGGGGGGGGGGGGGGGTAATTTTACTTTCAGGTTGGGCTGACAGAAATTACAAAAACTTGGTTGCTAGAGTCAGCGCATATCGCAGAATTTTCCTTACACATTTTATTACTTTTACCAGAAAATTGAGGAAGAAATTATAGCAATTTATTAACAAATATTTTATTTTCAAATTAAATAATACAAAAGAAAATTACATATATTTACACCAATTTGAAGTAATGATGCAAAACCAACGTATGGGGGAAAACTAAACAAGCTCAATTTTTCTTCACTGTAAAAAACAATTATTGGGGCTATTGGGGCATATAATTATTATTCATTGGTTGTTCATTGCCATTTGTCTCTAATCGTTCCCCTTTTGTATTCGTCCTTTTCAGAATTCAGACTTACATTTACGGAGTGGGAAAATTATGCTACGGGGTAATTTTTTTTTTTTTCTTATGGTACGTTTTCATTTTTAAAAAAAACATCGAGACAACGTAAAACATCGAGCACAAAACATCGATGTTAAAAAAAACGGCTTCAATAAATTGATGTTTTATATATCGATGTTTTTATCAAAACATCGATGTTTTGAAAACATCGACATCGATGTCTCATCCCTACAAGAATCGTGTGAGAATCTCAATGAGTAACTTCCTAAACTTTCCTGGGGATTTAGAATTTAGATTTTCCAGCATTCTTTCCATATAGCACCATTTGGGAAAATCTAAGGGTTGTGATAAGAGTCTCAAACTGGTCGCTCCAAAGCGCTAATGAAACTTGGATATATTCTTTTACACCAGATTTGCGTATTTTCCCCTTCTTGTGCCAGGAATGAGTCTCGCCAAATAGCAAATGGATCTATCAGGAGAAACTTTTTGGCATGTCCAAAGCCGTCAGCTCTCAAAATGATGCTTCCGATATTCTTTTAATTCCTTTTTTAGTAATCAAATGAGGCAGATTTCTCTTTCTCTGAGGCTGGTAATCTCCATACCATTACAAAAAATGCCTTTTAGAAACAATGAAAACTTTTTTATTTCAAGAATATTCTGAATTGATTTCGCTTAGATCCCCGCCATTTTGATTCCAAGAACATGCTTGTGGGAGAAACACTTTCCCAACCGAAATAAATTAGAACAGATAAAGAGTGCAAAGGGTAATTAGAGTGGAGACTGCTGGCCTGCCCGATTGTGAACAGTGATTATAAAAGCTTTTTTTTTTCCCAGATGTGATTTGAGTTTTTGTTTGAGTTGCCATGTGAGATGTAAAATGAAATCAGATTAATGAAGTTTATTTAACATTAATTTAAACACAAATTTTCAGAACTTGAGCTGAAAAACTACTGTATAAAATTTGCCAGTTGTTAAACAAAGTTCATGATTTTAATTCGAATACAGTCAAGAAATCATCTATAAATTTGTATTTCAAACTGTTGTGTTTTGTTGTTTTGTTTTTTTGTCTCCTGGATGTATTCTAAATTCCATATAATCTTTTATGACGTCTTAGTTTGTAAGACTCTTTTCTCTTTGTTCAGAATTAAGGGAAACAAATCTTAAACGTGTAAGTTAAATAGACATACCTAACTTAATGATAGAAACTGTGTTTTTTTGTCTTCTGGTGTATTCTAAATTCCATATAATCTATTATGATCTCTTCGTTAGTAAGCTTATTCTTATTTTGTCCACAATTATTACAAACATGTCTTAAACGGAGACCTGTCTTAAAATGTATCTAATCTTCACGAAGTAGACATTGCTTGACTTAGATTGCTGCTACATTGTGAATGAACTCATTTCCCCAAGTATTCAACGTGTCGAAACAAAATCTTTTAAAAATAATACACTTCAACTTTTTTAATAACGTTTCTATTTTTTTTAAATAGAACGTAATAAAAATACTACTATCAGTTCCGTAACAGTTCCGTAATTGACTGACTCACTGACATACAACGCACAGACCAAACCGCTGGACCAAAAGGGCTGAAATTTTGTATGGCCATTCTTCTTATAGTGTAGGGGAGCACTAAGAAAGATTTTTGAAAAATTCTTCTTAGATTTTTTTAAATTAACTTTTTAAGCTGTTTTAGTAACTTTTTTTAAGTTTGCATTTAAAATAATAATTTGGGGATTATAAAATTTATATCACGAGAAAGATCATAAACATTCCTTTAAAATGAGATCTTTTTCGAATCTTTACCTCCATTTTCTGATTTTTGGTGAATTTTTAAAGATTAACTTTTAGCATTTAATTTATTAAATGCTGATTACGTGATTTCTTTTTCTGGTACTTTAAATAAATTTATCGTCACGTGCGTAACAACTAAATAGACAAAAAAAAAATTTTCTCGCTAATGCGGCAGATGACTGGACATTATCCAAAAAATATTAAAATACAGTAAAAGATATTATGTTCCTCAAACTGTACTATATTAACTGTACTATATTCTTTAGTACGTCCTATTACATTTAATTTGAATATTTTCTTCTGGATTATTTTGTCTATAAAAATATCCCTTACGATTTTTTTATAAGTATATTTTTTTGTTTTTTTACATCAATTGTATACATTGATCGTCGTATTTATTATAAATATATATATATATATTTTGTCATTGCATACATTAACCGTTGTATTTAATTTGAATGTACTCCGTAGCGAAGTGAGGGTTTTCAGCTAGTAATATCATATTAGCTTAAAATAATTATGTATTTTTAAACAATTAACGGAAGAAAAAAAGGTTTAGAAACAATTACAAAAATAAGAACTGCATTTGTTACGCACGTTCTATAGGCACAGAAAAATTAGAACATGAAAAAAGATACACTTACTCTGGAATTTGCTGACAGAAGCATACTGAAAAAAACATATCATAGCAAAGTTCTTTCAGTTGCAAATGCCTAAAAATAGAAGAAAAAGGAAAAAAGCCTCTAGATTCAGTCATACGTAATAGATATCCTAATCATGACAACTTTGCGTCGAAGAAATGTACCATTTGTGTAAAATGTAAAATTTATGAATCAACTTACGAATGAAAAAAGTATTGATTCAGCGAGTGCAATTTTTTTGTAGGAGTACGTTTCGGATACATAAATATCTCAAAAGGGAAAGTCTACTTTGAAATGAAATAATTTAAGCATAAGATGATATTTAAAAAAAGAAGATAAAAGAGGGTATTTAAAAATGTTGGTTTCAGCAAGTATTTTTTTGTCCATGGCGCAAATGTTTTGTGTCAAAAAACTAACACGAAACGTTTTACTAAACATTGTTGTTTACAATAACGTATTTAGTAAAAATACTTGAATATAATTTTCCAGAAGTAATTGCTTTTCTTTTTTCTGAGTGTGCATCTATACTAATAAAGAGACAAGTGGAAGTCGAGAGATCACGTGACCGTAACTCATCCGGGCGGGCACCGATCCTCGAAAAAAAAATGGCCGACAAATATACAGGAAAATCGGTGTATTTTTTTTCTCATGAAAGTACATATATGTTACATATTTGGAAAGAGCTTCGAAAACTGATAATTTTTCTGCGTGCACTTATTCTGTTAATTCAATAGTTTTAGAGATATTTTCATTCTAAAATCACTCACTGCTGAGAAACCAAATCATCTGGTGCAGTGGTGCTGCCATCTGTCGGCAGCGACTGGAATGAAAATTGAAAGGAATTTATTCACTTGAATTTAATACATTTGTAGGGTTTTTTTTTTCTTTTGTGGGGCCTGAAGTACATAAATATGTTACACGGATGGCTTGAGTGTAGCTAGGCGAAGCCCGGCTAGTTGTTAATAAGCCAGCAGCACAAAATTGCAACTTGCTTCCGTTTATGTGAAATTCACTCAACTGGATGGCCTTCACTCTTCAGCGGGCGCGCCCGTGTATAAAGTGCAACATTTTCGTAATTTTGAATGGTTTGCTTTTACAAGTAAGGTTTGAATGTTCTAAGCAGTTCCTATTTATAGCTACACCCTTTCTAATGAAAATCTGTTTTTCTGACCCTTGTAATCCTTTCCATTCATTGTTGGTCGTGATTTAACCGTGGTAAACCGGCGATTATACTTGATTGCAATACGACAAAATTATGAGTTGATGTATTAAATCAAATATGCAGCTATTACACGGTATCCCGCATATCACGAAGATGGACAATCTCATTCTTTTTTAGGTTTTTGGTGATAATAGGAATGAATTCGCAAGTTGACCTTAGATCCAATAAACCGGACAGTTTTGAAATAAGGCGATTGTATCTGCATTCTTCAGCCTTTAATTATAAGTATATCTCAATATTATAAACATTTTATATCTTGTCATAAAACGCAGAATTAATGTTTTCAATTTGAAAAAAAGAAATTTTATTACAAAAGGAATAATCAGGGTTCAAAGAGACGTTGCACTTTATGCAACGCGCGCCTGCTGGTGTTCCAAAAATTGGCGCCCCCGCTGAAGGGTTAATGTAGCGATACTGGCCACAAAACAGCCTGAAGAAGTATAGTCCTGCTTGGGGTAAACTAACCCCAAGTTGGACCCTTGGTTGTGAACTAACCCTATTGGATTCGCTCGCCTCAATGTAAACGTATGGAGAAAATTTGTCTACTATTTACAGCTACATAAATGCTGGTGATGAAATAAATATGGCATTTTCAAGTAGCCTGAACTTTTAAGCACCTTGCAACAGGATTCATTTTATAAACTGCATCCACCAAAAGAATTTATGAACGTTTAAAACACACTATACCAGATTTTTTTCTTTCTCTGAGTCATCCAGTATTCATAAGTTACGAAGAATTTAAGAAAACTTCATTAATGGACAGATATGAAGGTTTGTCTTGAGATAATTTATTAAAATATTTCATTCCATTCCTGTTATTCGTAATTCGAAAATCGGAATTTATCATTCCTCTACATTTCGAGGGATAAATTTATAAACTGTGTTAAAAATAAGTAATGTCGATACTTTGCGATCTCTCAAAATGATCCTAAAACTGTCATTCTTTTTCAGCGATGTAAAGCCACGTAGTGTCGTATTTCCGAGTAAGCAGCTCTTGCCTGAATATAAAATTATTCTTCGAAAGTAGAAGTTTTCTTTTTCTTCTTCTTAGATGGCAGCAGTGAAATTTGAACAGAAGAACTGCGCCATTTTGTTTCGTTCAGGCCATGGGTACCTTTCAAAGCGACCGTGTCGTGTCACCTCTGCCTGTGTCACACCCTTGTAGCGCATCTGGGGCGTTGTGAAGGATTTGCGTGACAAATAGTAAACAATGCCCGAGTGGTTTAACATGAAAATAGCAGGCCAGAATTTTATTGAAACTTGCCGAATTTCTTATGAACAAAACTTAACAGGTTAAATGTTGAACTGAACAGTTTACAGCGGAACGAGACGTCAGGTATAAAAGATTCTAACAGCGGCTTCTCTCCCCAACTAGTTTAGTTTTCTGGGAAGCAAAGATTCATGCAGCCGCTCCTGACCAGATCTTAATTGGGCCATTCTCGAAACAAACAGAGTCTGGAATGTATGGTCTTCTGAAAATTCCTCAGTTACAACTCCGGGTGTCTTCTCACAAGAATCCTGTTTTCGAGAACAGGGCTCGATCTGACGATTCGTTACGTGAAAACTTATTGCTTCTATAGTATCACGGTCTCTGAATAATGGCCTCGAAAGGACAGCTTTAAGGTGGCACAAGGGTGGCCAATGATTTTTACCACACAGATTTTCCCAAGCTTTCGGGAAAGACGAGATGTGCGGCTTAAGACCCAGACCAAGGAATGTTAAAAGTCGATAGGAAGCGAGCTGATCGTCTTTCAATCCGAACATATGTTTTCTTGAATTTCTCTGTTGCTAGGGGTTGTCCCACGAGGTTCTACGTGACGCTACACTTTCAACCCTGCCTTGAAGTTTTGTTGTCTGCGTAGGAAATCGAAACCTTGCTTCACCTCTGTCCTGTTAGACCGTCTGCACACGGAGCAACTCAAAAGAAACTGATAACTGACTCAAATCACAAACCAGTCCGTGATGAGTCGTAACGTATGTAATTGAATGGAGACACGCACACGGCGCAACTGGTTACAAACCCGTCACGGAGCTCAAAAGAAACTGATAACTGACTCAAATCACAAACCAGTCCGTGATGAGTCGTAAACTATGTAATTGAATGGAGACACGCACACGGCGCAACTGGTTACAAACCCGTCCGACGGGTTTGTAGCCAGTTGCGCCGTGTACGCGTCTCCATTCAATTACATAGGTTACGACTCATCACGGACTGGTTTGTGATTTGAGTCAGTTATCAGTTTCTTTTGAGTTGCTCCGTGTGCAGACGGCCTTAGTCTGTTAGCAAGAGGAAACATTAGGTTGCGAGAACTCGGATGAATACCATTTCGTTGGTATATTTTATTACCTTCTTCTGTTATTTTTCTGTATTTTAGCATCAGGTGTCTTTTGGATTCCAAAAATTTGAACACCGTGGTCTCAGAGTCTGCAAATCAGAGGGCCTGGTATTAAAAAGCAAAAATGCGGATGATTGACATTCCCTTGTTCCATAATTTTATTTTCCACATTTTCCATATTTTAGCTTCAGTTACCTTTTGTATCCACTAGTGAAAAATTTTTAAAAATTATTTTTTTTAAATAATCCCTGTTGCCACCGGTGTTTTCGGAGTCTTGCTTATATGAGGGGGCGCGGGAAATGAGGATCCGGATGATTGACTTTTCTTTGGAGCCATAATTTTATTTTCTGCCATTTCTTTTATTCTCTACATTTTATCTTCAGCTATCTTTTGGATTCGCTTCTGAAAATATTATTTAAAAATTTTTACTCAATTTAATAAATCATTTTGAAGAATTGTATTAACAGATTGCTATAATTTATTTGTCTAGTCAGATTATAAGTTCTTTTTTTTTTTGCTATATCGGGAAAAAATTGGAATTTAATATTTTATATTAAGGGTTTCACATTAATTAAATTGCAGTTCAACCTTGCTTACATCCTCGCATTAAAATTATTGTTATAATTCACGATAATGACTCTTTAAATTTAGTCATTTTCCAACTTATTCTAAACTGAATAGCAAATTATGTTTATTTATGCATAGTTTAAAATTCAAAATTCAAAAAATTTTTAGTTTTATTTATTAAAATATTAACACTTTTTTATTCTTTTTGGGGGAGACGGGAAGCAGGGTGGCTTGCTGTATATTTATTTAAATAATATGAATAATTTATAAACGTGAATCGATGGATGCATTTTTTTTTTTGTAAATTCAAATTTTTTTTTTTTCTGTATCTAACTGTTATAACTTCTTAAATAAAAATACATCAGGATAAATTAAGAAAAGATAAACATTCTAATGTTGGTATAACAATAACTTCTTTAGGTATGGTTTTCCAATTTCTAAAGAAAATTGCAAGAATCGTTAATGATTAGTTTTATTTTACAATGACAATATTTCAAAATGAAAAATATATGCATATCCATAAAAAGCTTTTGTAAATTTTCACTAATGTTTCGATTTTGCCAGAAGGTTCCCAATTAGTTATTCTTATGTCGTATAGATGGCACTACTGAACAAACCATTCTTATTTCTATGAATATAATTTTAAATTTGGTGCTGCCATCTATCCTATATTTAAAACAGTTTTATCATCAAAATCAAAGATCATAATCTTTTATTTTTTTTTTATCATACTTTACTCACATAACCATTCAAAACATTTAAATAAATTGAAATTAATAAAGAGAAAACTTATAATTTTTATCTTTTGATTTGAAAATACTGTACATAGTCCTTGCCATACTGAAGTTTAGTGCAGAATTTCTGAATGTCCGATATTCAAAGCATGGATACAAAATTTAATAGTACCTTGGAAAGTTAAAAAAGTTGGAGCTACATATTTCCCAACGTAAATTTCTTTATGTAGAAACTTTTTTCTTAATATATTGAGCTATACTCATTTTATAGATATGTAACTCAATTTCTACTCATTTTATTTTTCCGATAAGTTTGAGTTAAACTGTTGCTTTACAATTTGGATGTCTAACTTTTTGGCTTGTCTGGGCCAAATTGAGAGAATAGGAATTGTCGTGGGCCGCATATAAAATTTATGTAATTCTATTTCATGTATATAAGTTACGAAATTCCCTTTTTTTTTTTAAAGTTTTATCATTGCATTTAAAAAAAGGAGGCAACATAAACATAAAATGAGTGGGATATTTGACCTTGTTTTGTGTAACTAATCTATCACTGTCTGGTTTGATGGAAGGGGTTGCAATTCTTAGTGAGCACTAAAGATGCTAATCTATTTCAAAGATGCTCATCAGATTTTTTTTCATCTAATTGTTATTCTTCGTGTGCTTCATCTTTGAGAACAGTTGCTCGCAATTTTACGTAGGGGATAAAAGTAGGGGAAAAACGTAGGGGAAAAAAGGGATGACATTAGTAAGGCATAATTGTAAAAGGAGGGATATTATCCTGTAGCCTTATAAAGTTTCAGGTCTCGAATTGGACAGGTCTGCTTTAGAATCTGAAAAATACATCGTATTTTTCATTAGTTGTAGTAATGGGTATGTTATTTGGTAAAGAAATAAGTCTTCCGATGAAATGGTGTAGGTGATACCTATTTCGGAAAATCTATATATATAAAGCGTGAAGGTATGCGCCACAAAAATCGACGATATTTCTACGCTCCGAATGGCAACAGCTGCAACTACAGGATGTTAACATTAGTGGCCATCTGCAATTTGCAACCACATGTGTATAGTGGCTCAACAATAGCACATAATTTGGTACAATTTAATTGCTGTATTTTACTTGTGAATAATTTTAATTTATTCATTTCATATGATTAAGTGTAGATATCTGAATTGGAAACAAAGTACATACTATGTTTTAGTACTTGCTGAATTTTTACTCCATTTTTTAAGTGAAAATTTCCCGAACAATTTCTTATTTGATGTAATGATAAAGTGTAGCTATCTTAATTTTCAAAAATAGTACATACAGAGAAAGATGTCATTTTTAAAATCATTGGTATTGGGTTTCTCAGTCTTATCTTTAACTCTGTTCTGAAGTAATGGAAATTCCCATTTTTTAATCACGATGTTTTAGAATCAGCCTTATAGAGAATACTCCTTAACAACGCACATTTATAATGACAGGTAATGGTAACATTCCTTACATATGTTACTTTCAGTTCAGCTGTTTTGCAAAAGAAAATATAAAACTAAAAGCGACCATGCTGGTCGTGCAGCGGCTAGTATATGAATATTACGGGAGTCTTGAATAAAGAATCATTTTAAGGTTGCTGTGTACTACCCCTATTGGATAATTAAATTTGTCCAAGGACTGACGACTTGAATTTAAGTGTTTTTTTTTTCTTTTTTTTACTGTACTATTTAATAGGGAAAGAAATTTAATACCTTGGGGATTTTTTTTCCTTTGTTTTTTTAAATGCAAATAATATTTAAAATTTAAATTATTCGGGGGGAAAAAATCTGGTATTGTGTGTTTAAAACGCTCATAAATTCCTTTCGTGTTCGAAATTTATAAAATTAATTCTGTTGCAATGTGCAGGCTATCTGAAAATACCATTTTTATTGGATTATCAACATTTATGTAGCTGGAAATA
>OU015498.1:31722409-31817409 GCA_907164885.2 Dolomedes plantarius | reverse complement strand
TATCCCAACTTTACAGGGCTATTGAAAGAAAACTATGCAAAGTACAAACTTTTTTTTTTCTGGGGCTGCATCAAACATCAGGTGTTTCTTCCACCGCTACCAAATGACGTTGACGAACTTAAGACACGCATATCTGCAGCCTTTCAATGCTGAAAAGAGTGTGGGATGAGTTATTGTACCACCTCGATATCCTTCGTTTTACTAAAGGGGCTCACATTGAACACTTATAACTGCGTCGAATTTAAACTTTCAACTGTTATTTTTGATTTCCGATAAACAGCAAGTTTGTACTTTGTTTAGTTTTCTTTCAATAGCCCTGCAATGTTGGGATATCCATTTATGCACACACTGTATTTTATCTGTTCTCACCTGAACGGAAGCCTTGCTCGAGGAGCTTGGGCCCAGCAACTCAAGCAAGCCTTTTCCTGAAAAGGGGGGTGGAGCTGGAAATACCTTGTAATAATAATGCCCCACCAAAATTAGTTCTTTTACATTAATTCTCTACCTTTAATATTGTCTTTCCCCTTATGTAATTACTTCCGTTTCCGAGTGGCGCCTAGCTGTCGTAGGACATATGAACCGTTTATTATGAAAGTGTCGTAAGCTCATATTTTGCTATTTCGTGCAAATTTCCCCTTATATCGCTACGCAGTTTGTTTTTATTGGCCAATTTTAAATTTAACAAAGCATTGGTATTTTTAAAGATATTATAGTAAAGTATTAACTAGTTATAAATAAAAAGTTTACACTAAATTAATCACAAATTATGTGATATCTCATTTTTTTAAATGGACTTACACCACTTTCAAAATAAACGGTCCATATTCCACCATAGATGATCACGAGGAAAAGCGAAACTAAATGTTTAGTGTCCTGTCTAACCCATGTCCAAACGCTAAGTCAGTTAGTTCACAGTTTGACTTTCACACTAGAACAAGGAAAAGTTAGCTGCAGTCTAGAACAAAGAAAAATTGTTTCACAAAACCATCTGAACAACGTATACTTTGAGAGACCGTGATTCCCATACACACCCTTTATACGACGAAAATTTGGGCTCCACTAACACCTTCTGCCATTAAGAATTGAACAACCGCTCGCTCGCCCTGTTTGGACGAAGCCATGTCACGATCGCAAGTAGTCTTCTTGCTTTAGTACCTGCAAGCAACAAACTGACACTTTCCGATGATAACAACTCTGCTTCATGATATACCACGCTATATACGTGCGCAAACGCAAGACTGTTTATTTAAACACTACCGCTAACAGAAAAGTCTCACTTTCATTTGATTAACCTTTATAAATAATTTTTATGGAAAAAGCAGGAAGAAAAAACAGAATATATATATATATATATATATATATATATATATATATATATATATATATATATGTATGTATGTATGTATATATATGTATATATATATGTATATATATATATATATATATATATATATATATATATATACACTGTGATCTGCATCGGAATATGTTACTATAATACATTAGAAAATGCTCCTAAAGTATAATATATAAGTACCCCCTCATCTCATTAAAAAAATATTTAGATTCATTGTAGCATTTGGGTCACGTAATCATTAAAAAAATTTGTGGAAAAAGTAAATGAGGTGGATAATCTGCATTTTTCCGGCAAGTCTTATGTTAGCGAGGTAGATAGAATAAAAATTTCATTATAGATTCATCTGTATGTAAAATGTCTACTGTTCCTTTAAAGAAAGGAACTTTTTCAGAAAGAGGATGTTTAATTTCATTCTTAAAAAAAATAATCGCTCTCTTTAAAATTTGTATTGTAAAAAAAAGAACCCGTTTGAAGAAAAATAATGTAATATCTGTTGAAACTTGATGAAGAAGAAACACGTTTGGGTAATAAAATTAGACTTTGACATCATATGAATGTAAGTTTTTTTGAAAAGGAAATTTATAAAAAATTACACAATGTAACAATAACAAAATTATGAATAAACTATACTTTCTTTTACAGGTATTAGAATTAAGAAAACTTCACTTCAAATGCCCTTTATTCTCTTTTAAAACTGATTTTCAAGTTTTGTAGCAACCAATGGAATTGTGACATTCAATGAAATGTAACTTTTCTAATTACAGATAATGGATAGTTGACTTCGTCTTATTAAAACTGCTGTGTACTCACCTCAATCTCCACCTATGGAAAAATTTGTCTACTATTTACAGCTACATAAATTCTGATAATCCAATAAAAATGGTATTTTTAGATAGCCTGAACTTTTCTGCACCTTGCAACAGGATTCATTTTATAAATTTCGTCCACCAAAGAAATTTAGGACAGTTTAAAACATACTACACCAGATTTTTTTCTCCGAATAATTTAAACTTTAAAATATTATTTACATTTTTTAAAAAAATGAAAAATCCCCCAAAGTGTAAAATTTCTTTTCCTATTACGGAGTACAATTTTTTTTAATCTTTCAATCCAATCCGCCAATCCTTGAACAAATTTTCTCCATTGATTAACATTGGGGTGAGTGAATCCAATAGGGTTTGTACAACAGCAGCTTTAAACGCCTGTTTGTGTTCAGAAGCACTTGATCATATACATGTAGATAGATCTAAATGTCGATAGACTACTTGCAACTCTCTGGGTCACCCAGTATTCATAAGTTACGAAGAAATTTCTTTTACACATTTTCTCCATAGGGTAACATTAAGGTAAGAGAATCCAATAGGGTTTGTACAACAGCAGCTTTAAACGCCTGTTTGTGTTCAGAAGCACTTGATCATATACATGTAGATAGATCTAAATGTCGATAGACTACTTGCAACTCTCTGGGTCACCCAGTATTCATAAGTTACGAAGAAATTTCTTTTACACATTTTCTCCATAGGGTAACATTAAGGTAAGAGAATCCAATAGGGTTTGTACAACAGCAGCTTTAAACGCCTGTTTGTGTTCAGAAGCACTTGATCATATACATGTAGATAGATCTAAATGTCGATAGACTACTTGCAACTCTCTGGGTCACCAAGTATTCATAAGTTACGAAGAAATTTCTTTTACGCATTTTCTCCATAGGGTAACATTAAGGTAAGAGAATCCAATAGGGTTTGTACAACAGCAGCTTTAAACGCCTGTTTGTGTTGAGAAGCACTTGATCATATACATGTAGATAGATCTAAATGTCGATAGACTACTTGCAACTCTCTGGGTCACCCAGTATTCATAAGTTACGAAGAAATTTCTTTTACACATTTTCTCCATAGGGTAACATTAAGGTAAGAGAATCCAATAGGGTTTGTACAACAGCAGCTTTAAACGCCTGTTTGTGTTCAGAAGCACTTGATCATATACATGTAGATAGATCTAAATGTCGATAGACTACTTGCAACTCTCTGGGTCACCCAGTATTCATAAGTTACGAAGAAATTTCTTTTACACATTTTCTCCATAGGGTAACATTAAGGTAAGAGAATCCAATAGGGTTTGTACAACAGCAGCTTTAAACGCCTGTTTGTGTTCAGAAGCACTTGATCATATACATGTAGATAGATCTAAATGTCGATAGACTACTTGCAACTCTCTGGGTCACCCAGTATTCATAAGTTACGAAGAAATTTCTTTTACACATTTTCTCCATAGGGTAACATTAAGGTAAGAGAATCCAATAGGGTTTGTACAACAGCAGCTTTAAACGCCTGTTTGTGTTCAGAAGCACTTGATCATATACATGTAGATAGATCTAAATGTCGATAGACTACTTGCAACTCTCTGGGTCACCCAGTATTCATAAGTTACGAAGAAATTTCTTTTACGCATTTTCTCCATAGGGTAACATTAAGGTAAGAGAATCCAATAGGGTTTGTACAACAGCAGCTTTAAACGCCTGTTTGTGTTCAGAAGCACTTGATCATATACATGTAGATAGATCTAAATGTCGATAGACTACTTGCAACTCTCTGGGTCACCCAGTATTCATAAGTTACGAAGAAATTTCTTTTACACATTTTCTCCATAGGGTAACATTAAGGTAAGAGAATCCAATAGGGTTTGTACAACAGCAGCTTTAAACACCTGTTTGTCTTGAGAAGCACTTGATCATATACATGTAGATAGATCTAAATGTCGATAGACTACTTGCAACTCTCTGGGTCACCCAGTATTCATAAGTTACGAAGAAATTTCTTTTACACATTTTCTTCATATGGTAACATTGAGGTGAGCGTATCCAATAGGGTTAGCACACATTAGCCTTAAGATGGGTAATTGAATAAAATTTTCTGTGCCTCTAAATGTGGGAGGAAAAAATCGGTAGATCTCACAACGAATAGATGTTGATTTTATTTCAGGAAAATTTTGTTTGTGCTTGAAAAAATTTCGAAATTAATTACGGTTTAGCATTATCAGACATTCTATGCTTATGAATTTTAAAAATGAAATAGACCCGGGACAACCTAGTGGTTAGAGCGTCGGGATTCGGTTTTGAGGGTGTTTGATTCGGGGTCCGTTAAGCGCCCTGAATGCTAAAGTGCCAGGAAAAGGCACGTTAAATCTGTATATCGGAAAATGCATCTAGGGAGTTTGTAGGGGTGGGAGGATTGTGCAAACCTCTCAGATGTCGCTCCTGGGGCAGATCGGTCAAAATTTTGCTGGCACCGGGCAAAGTCGGTCTCCGACCCTTCTGCTGGCCAATTAAAAACTGGAGCCATTTTCCTGCACCCTTTGTCGTCTTTGAACCTTATTAGGAGTACAACTGTGACCAGGGCGCATAAGATATTTCATGTATATTTTTAATATTTCTGCTTAACATGATATTTAGGAATTAAAATCAAGATTAATATCAATTTGATTATTCTTTGATGGTTTGATTATTTTTAGTTATACAATCACCGTATCACTGTACTTGTGAAGAGTAAAATTACTATGCAACAATGTTCATTTTTATAGATGAGAAAGTATAATTCTATGTAGGTATAAAGGGCTTAAGTCAAAAAAAGTGATTTTTATGTATTTGAGGTGGTGAAAGGCAGAGTGGTATAAGTCACATTTTCAACTATTTTTTATTTGAGGGCAAAAATGTAATCTCCATGTTCAGTTTATAGTGGTATTGCAAATAATTATTATTTGCAGTATTATAATAATTATTATGAATTATAATTTGTTCGATTTATAGAGGAATTTTTTTGTAGATTTTGCAATAAAACGCTTTGGACTTACACCACTTGACTTACTGACTTACACCACTTTGCCTTTCCCCGCCTCATTTGTTAGTATTGATAAAAAAAATCTTTTGACTTGTATAATAGGCTTAAGTCTATCAATTTTGTATACAAAAGTACATTTCTTTGTACAAAAGACTCAGATCGAAATTGTTGTTCTGCGATTGGTATAAAAGCCAATAACTTTGTATATTTAAATCACTGTTTTTGAATTAAGCCCTTTACACCGGGCACCATAGAATTATTTAGTTAAAATACTTGCTGCATCATTAACCTTGACGAACACGAGTTTGTGTTAAAAATTATTGTCATGAAAGAGATAACTATGATAAGAGACAAAATTAAATAATTTGCTAAAGATACTACAAAAACATTATTATCTTTACAGTTTATCATAGTTAGGAAAATTTAAATCTACATCTATCTTTAAACTCTTGAGTCTCATAAATATTTTTAGAAGGGAAACATATAAGCAGACATACATTATTTAAAATGCATATGAGATAAAAGGCAGGTAATCATAAAGTCTACCTCATAGATTTTACTGTTATCAATATCATGACCTGACGTAGGCATACCGCTTATTTGTCCTCCTCTTTATTAGATAACGAATCAATATAGGTGTTCAGAAACTGCACTGAAATTTCTTTTGGAATCCTTTTGGAGATCGAATCGAACAAACCATACTGTTAAAGTGAGTATTGCGAAGTAATTTCATTGTACTGATTTACGGCAATTCCCATATACATGAATTTCATTCCTTTTGAGTCACGAAACTATTAATTTAAGAGTCATATTTAAAAATGTGTCTGATTTTAAAACATTTGACCTATTTATTTTCTGAGTTTTGCTGGAAGCTTCTTATACATCGATAAAAAGTATTTCCAGAAAACGATTATCACTTTGAATAAATACCTTTGTCTTTTTTTATTCTTTGTATACTACATTACTATAAATAGTGTATTAATACATGACATCGTCCAATTTTTTACTGCTGTTTTCATAAAAAAAAGCATGTCAGCTAATATCCTTCTATTAATCTGTTTCACTGAATTTTGTCCAATTATCTAAGTTCATGTCTTAGCATTCCTTTACTGTAGCTAGTTATTTTGCATGTCTATCATTTTTGGGCCATTTAATTTCGTTTGCCATCGTGTCATATCTTCGGTCGTTTATCTTTTCTTAATTCCAGTACTGAATTTTTCGTACTGAGTCTCCAGTACTAAATTTTTCGCTGATTCCCGATACATTACCATCTTCACAATTTTTCTGTGCTATTTTATATGTCAATCATTTTTGTGCCAATTAATTTTGTTTGCCACTGTGTCATATCTTCTGTCGTTTGTCTTATATACATATACTAGCTGAAAACCCGCGCTTCGCTACGGAGTACATTCAAATTAAATACAACGATCAATGTATACAATTAATACCAAAAAAAAATAAATTATATATATTTATAATAAATGCGACGATCAATGTATACAATTGATCTAAAATATATATATATATATATTTATAAAAAAATCGTAAGGGATATTTAGTTTTTTTGGATAATATCCAATAGTCTGCTGAATTACAAGGAAAAAAAATTTTTTTGTCTATTTAGTTGTTATGCACGTGACGATAAATTTATTTAAAGTATCAGAAAAAGAAATCACGTGATCAGCATGTAATAAATTAAATTCTAAAAATTAATTCTTAACAATTCACCAAAAATCAGAAAATCGACGTACAGGCTCGATAAAGATTTCATTTTAAAGGAATTTTCATGATCTTTCTCGTGATGTAAATTTTCTAACCCTCAAATTATTATTTTAAATGCAAACTTAAAAAAAGTTACAAAAACAGCTTAAAAATTTAATTTTAAAAAATCTAAGAAGAATTTTTCAAAAATATCTCTTAGTGCACCCCTACACCATAAGAAGAATCGCCATGCAAAATTTCAGCCCTTTAGGTCCAGCGGTTTGGTCTGTGCGTTGTATGTCAGTGAGTCAGTTACGGAACAATTTTATATATAGATAGATTAGGCTCGACATATATTAGGCTGCTCAAGCAAAATAGTTCTCGATGAAGTGATGCGATAAAATTGCATAATGAAACCCATGCTGTCCCCACAGTCGAAACGAAAAAAGAAATACTTCAGGCTTGCTATCCCATAAAAACAATACGTTATACGTAATCTGTCCGGAATACAACTGGTCCATATAACTGCTATGCTCTACACACCATAGTTTATCGCACAAGTCAACGTTATTGATCCTCAACGCAACAGTTGATCCTGAAAAGTATAATACTTCCTAAGCAATAGAACTAAGGTTACGGCTATTTGTAGTAAAATTTCCTTATGGGTCTTACACGTATGCACAATTAATGCCAGAATACAAATTTAAATTTTCCTCTTTCATGAGTCAAAATTTTAGGGACTAAATGGTTTCTGAACACACTTACTTTTTTTCGTACTCTAACAGCCAACCTGAAAAACTAAGCCTTTAAGGAGTAAGTCATGAATAATTCATTTCTAGTTTTTTGTTGTTGTTATTTTATCTTCGTTCTGTCAAGTAATTGTCATTCACGCGAACTCTATTATCTTTAAAACTGCCAGGCACTGACCTTGTCATTAAATGCTGCTCTAGAACGCTGTTCGGTTATGCAATTACTCTTACAACGTTTCATTCGCTAAATATGCATGAAGAAGACTGATGGGAATCGCATGTAACTCGACCCATTTAGTTATTAAAGATGTTTCTATGAATATTTCGGTATACTTTTGGGTGAGATAATTCTATCAGAAAAAAAAAACCCAATGTACTTACAACTGTTTTATTTCGCGCGCTTATCTGTGCTTGTAAGTTTTATCTATTTATTTATTAACGTAGGATTACGTTCCTCCATAACGGTCCTTCGGAAAGCAAAATTTCAGACCCTAGGGGCAATTGCCCCTTCCCCCCAAAAAGCCCGGCGAATTTTTTTTCATAGTCTAAAATTATATAATCGTAGACCTAATACTAAATGAGTTTAAATTTAAAATTAGACGATGTTTATTTATTTATATTTATATTTATATATATATATATATATATATATATATATATATATAAAACCCTAAGAGCCGACGTTCCTCCCCCCCCCCAAAAAAAAAACTCTGTACTGGAGCCGCCCCTGTACATACGTACATATATATAGATACATATATACATAACACATACATACATATACACATACAAAAGAAGTAAGCAACGATAAGTAATTCTACGTTAATAACCCGCAGTAGTTTCGTTAGAAGAGATTACCTGACTTTTTTTTTTTTTTAGCTAACACTTTTAAAGACTAGAAACTATTTGTTGATTGGAGTCGGACTGTTTCTTTTCTGACATCCTCAGAAAAAAAAAAGTTATCTAAAATTTGACTTAATAGGTTTAGCTAATAACTGCTTTAATTTACAATATGTTCGTCTCTGCACTAACGGTTGAGAGACATACACGTTGACCAAATCGGAGAGGTGGTTTTATCGGACCCTTAAAGTTCATGGGCCAGGGGAATCTTTACCCCTCTTTCGGCCATTTCGTCGGTTACGGAGATATGAACCTTGTAGTCAGGCCAAAAAAAAACGCAATAGTCTCAAAGAAATTACTATTCTCTCATTTCCTAGGTGTACGTATATAGAGATATCTGACTTCTACCCTTTCTAGGATATATGTATATCGAAGTCACCCTCTAATAAAGTAGAAATGACACTTTTTGCACTAGATAAATAACAAAGTTTATTATCCCCTTGACACATATAACGTGCAGTGTAAAAACAATACTGAGTAAAGACTGGTACCAAATGTTATAAACACTATACAAAGAAATGAAGTTCAAGTACTCACAATATATATAAAGTCAGACAAGTGATGCTGCACGGTAATCCACTATTACGAACACAACAAACTCTTTATGGCAGAGTGGCAAAAACTCGCTTAGGCTTAGAGGCGATCTAGCTATGAGACACTGAAGGCAACTCGCATAAACAGCTCCAAACAATCCAGTCTCCTCCGCAATCTGGCTACGCGGTATTTATAGTAAAGGTTTATGCTGAATTTAGCATTTTTTCGTAGCTTCTTTGGATTTATACAAATACAATGATCGATTATTGTTAATCGATGATTAGGTAGACCTTACACGTATAACAGATACATAGCCTTGATTACAATAGTAAAATTCGGACTCTTTGAGACCAAAAGAGAAAGAACTCAAACTATTGAGTTAATGAGTAGTTTGAAGGTTCGAAATTAACGATAACTAAGACAGGCCCTGATTTTCCATTAGGCCCAGTAGGCCCGGACCTAGCCCCCCCCCCCCAAAAAAAAAAAAAAAAAAAAAAAAAATTATTTTAAAAGAAAAAATTCCCAATTCAATTTTTTTTTATTTTATCTTTTTTAATAGCAAATTTTTTTTTATATATCCTTACAAATTTGATTGATAGGTTCGTCATATGTATAGTTATATGTATAGTTTATCATATGTATGTTATAGTGTATATAAGGGATTAATAAGGTTTTATGGTTGCATTGTATTGGTGTTTTAATGATGAAGTTATTATGATGTATTGCTTTTTGTTATTTGATAATGTTCTAGGCTTCTACGCTTCGAATAGACAATTCTTGGTAAAATGGTACTTTCACAATGATTCATGATTATTTTTTTTGTGTGTGTCAATTTTGGAAATTTTACGCCCACATCAGTGTTGGGGGGGGGGGCATCCTGAGTTGTTCCTATAGTCAAGAATTTTCTAAATCGGGCCCTGAACTAAGATGGGAAAGAAATAAACTAGGAAACACGTCACGTAAATTCAATTAGTAAATGGGTTAATAATTTTTTTCTTATGTACGTATTTAGAGAGAATAATAAGTCACTTAAGACCAATCAGAAGAACGCTTAATGCGTTTATTTATTTGGAAATGACATATACCAGCAGATTTCGCATCATTCAGTTTCAAACATGATTAAATTAGCCAAAATATGCAGTCTCAGAGAAAGGAAAATCAGTCACAAATAGGAGCCACATGTTTTAATTTGGGAGTAAAATAAACAATCATGTTACCTAACCGTATTATCAACGCTTTATAGTAAATCTTTTCGACTAAGTATATAATTATGACTGTATATGTAAACCCAATTCAATTACTGTACAGCAGCGAAAACGTTTGAAGGAAATTTTCACTATTCATAAGAAGGGAAGCTAAAAAAAATTTCAGTATTTAGCAATCCTCCGAAATATGTGTTGGAAGTGATAAAAGGATGTGTTTCTAAAGTTAAGCTTGAAAAGCGAAATAAAAATGGAAATTTATAACACAGTAATTGTTTGTGTAATAAAATAATGTTATCTAAAATGTTATCAGTGGTTCAGAGGTGTTTTTTTTCCTAAATTATGGAGCATGATATCATTTTTGTAAAAAACAAAAGCAAGATAAGGAATGGAAATTAAATCCACACATGTTTATCATCACAAAGTGATAATTATATGAACATTCGAGTGTGCATATGGTAAGAACAGAAAGCTTTGAAGATTTTTTGTTGAGTAATTTTTTTTAAGTTTCTTTCATTATCGCTATGGGGAGTGAAGTAATACTATTCAATGCATGCAGTATATATTTTCCTACATGTTTTTTAAAGAATTTGTCTACTGTAGCTTTTAGAAAGATTTTATTCTGCTCGAGTTTGTTTAACGTAAAGGAAAACAGACTTTTTCATCTATGTTGTTTAAAACAGTGGTACGCAAATCTTTTTCCGCAGCGACCCATTTTCTTTAGATAAAAAAAAATGACTCGACCCCTATGAAATTTTTTTAGTAGTAGCATTTTTTTAATTAGGAAAATGCTAGCAAAAATAGAAAAAAGAAATACGCAAATTTTGGATAACTGTTTTAAATATAAATTAACTGTAGATATTGGTATATATTTACTTCGCATGATAACAATTTATAAAAAAGGAAAGCGTAGTGACCCAGTTAACGTAGTGGCCAAGCGTAGTGGTTGAGCGTAATGGCCAAGAGCAGCGGGCCAGTCATCTGAACGTCCCTGGTTCGATGCTCGTCGCTGCAAATCCACCACCGTGTTCACTAATGGTGGCCGGGTCACGTAAAGTAGGTCGGGGCTTCAATGTCCGCCAAGTTCTCAAATTTACCTCTGGAAGTGTGGGGTCAAGTGTTTCGGTATCGTCACTTGAATCGGTTCAAAATTACGGGACCGGCCATTTAGCCAAGTTGCACTCCGACCCTTGTAGTGCTAATTCAAAACAGGATTCTAATAGCCTATTAGGACCTGGTGAATGGAACCTCCAACCAGGGGGGCATTAGCAGCAACAACAAATTAAAAAAAAATCTTATATTCGCAGTTCCATCCAGAATTTGAGCAACTGGACGACGAGGGTGGGCGACAGAGCCGGCTTGTCTATCCTGCACTACCTAGATCGTCTCTCTATGAACCATGATATCCATTTGCAGTGGATCCCCTCTCATGTGGGCCTATTTGGCAATGAGATGGCTGACATCCTAGCAAAGGAAGGTACCGCTGAACGTACACCAACTTCTTCAACTCTTACTTATCTGGAGGCATATTCCGTAAGGAAATCTTTTATCCAGAGTACTTAGAGATCTCCTCCGGTCCATGACTGGTACATTGGCGTCTGCCCTGGTGGGGCTCTTGCCTTCAAAGTTGATAGAACTGAGCAGACTGCAATCTCTAGGTTTGCAAGTGGCCACTTGAGGTACTGAAAATTTGATCACCAAAAAAAAACTTTTCCCATTTGTAAAAAGTGTAATAATGACCAAGCCAATGCTGGTCACATCTTAACTTGCCTAAACTTATCTAGGCAGAATTTTATTACCGATCCTCGACATTTTACGGACCTACTGGGGATTATATGGATTCATGGACCTGATCTAGCGCCTCTAGATCAGGATGGATTAATAACAACAACACAATTTTAAAAAAGTCTTTTTTACGTTCGGTACTTGTTTAAGGCAAATCTCATGCGATTAAAACTTCATATTTAAATAATATTTAAATATTAACATGTATTTGTATTTCATTTATGTAAAAATTGACAAAATTTAAAATTAAAAATGAGCATTGATTTCAAAATTATTAACCCTCTAATTGTTTTCGCAACCCATAGTTTGCACAACACTATTTTAAAACATAATCAATGGATATTCAGCATGTATGAATATGAGGACCATAAATTAAAAAACTTATCTACTAGGGGTATACTATATATTTTTCAAGGAAATTGTTTCAATTACAAGAAACTCTCATGCATAAAAAATATTTTCTGTTTTTAAAAGGTTGGCAGCTAATTAAAAGTTTGCTTTACGATGCATAATTTAATTATGGCAGTTTGAAAAAGAAAAGCTTCACTGCAGTATTGAAAATAATCATATATCAATGATAAATATGTGAAGTGCTTTATCACAATTTTCTGACGACTTTGTCAGTTTGTTTTTTCTTCTCTTATCTTTCTCAGAACTTCTACTTATTTCAGGTACAACTCTATCAAAAACAAAATGGACAATGTAAACAAAATGGAGCCTAGTGGTAAGTTCCTTTGCACGCAGTAAATAACAAAATTTTAAAATAACTTATGACTGCAAAACTAAAATATCAATACAAACTTTTTATCGGTGTAAACTCGGAAAGCGGTGATGCTTACCGGATAGCAAAAGACCAGAATTTTTTTTAAATAATAGAATATCAACATATGGTAGACTATCATATCTACACTTTTCCACACAGAAATTTAAAATACCTGAAAATATTCAACATTGTAAAGAAGGAAAGAAAGGAATTCAAATACTTTTTCGCTAAAAGAAACCTAAAATAATTCCCTAAAAATATCATTAAAAAACCATGACTGAATATTTCTGACTGAGTTTCCATATTTCACTCATTGGCAGGTGTATTTTAAGCGCTGGCTCTCTTGATTTTACAAATTGGCATTCTGTGAGGTTGGCAGGTATGGCACCTATAAGCCAAATAATTCCTCGTTTAGAGTTCAAAGGTTGGCAGGTAGGGCACCTATAAGCCAAGTAATTCCTCGTTTAGAATTCAAAAAGTCTTTTAGAATTCAAATGTTGGCAGGTAGGGCACCTATAAGCCAAATAATTCCTCGTTTAGAGTTCAAAGGTTGGCAGGTAGGGCACCTATAAGCCAAGTAATTCCTTGTTTAGAGTTCAAAAAGTCTTTTAGAATTCAAATGTTGGCAGGTAGGGCACCTATAAGCCAAATAATTCCTCGTTTAGAGTTCAAAGATTGGCAGGTAGGGCACCTATAAGCCAAGTAATTCCTCGTTTAGAGTTCAAAAAGTCTTTTAGAATTCAAATGTTGGCAGGTAGGGCACCTATAAGCCAAATAATTCCTCGTTTAGAGTTCAAAGGTTGGCAGGTAGGGCACCTATAAGCCAAGTAATTCCTTGTTTAGAGTTCAAAAAGTCTTTTAGAATTCAAATGTTGGCAGGTAGGGCACCTATAAGCCAAATAATTACTCGTTTAGAGTTCAAAGGTTGGCAGGTAGGGCACCTATAAGCCAAATAATTCCTCGTTTAGAGTTCAAAGGTTGGCAGGTAGGGCACCTATAAGCCAAATAATTCCTCGTTTAGAGTTCAAAGGTTGGCAGGTAGGGCACCTATAAGCCAAATAATTCCTCGTTGAGTGTTAATAGCAAAAAGTCTCAATAAAAAATTCAAATACATAAAGCTATAAAAGCATCGGTTATTGATTAGGGACTCCACATGGAAAGGTATTGCTGAAAGATGTAATCTTTTTTTTTCGATTTATTAACTAACGGGAACGTGATCGGTATTTTTTGTGTTATATTACTGGAAAATTTGAAACATGCTTGTTGAATTTAAAGTACAAAGAAAGAAAGAAGGAAATTTTTTAGTATTTTTACTGCAGGTAAGAATAAAGAAATAGAGCAATTAACTGTATCCAATACATACATAATTTACTATACTAGATATTCAAAACAAAAATGTGTTAAGAATATCATAATTCTATTTTCACGTAATTTTAGATAATAATCAAATAATTTTACAAACATGATATATTTATTCAGTTAAAACGTTAGGTTTGGGACCTGGTCTAACAGTTTCACATTTGAAAATTCGGAGAAACAAAAATAAAATAACAGCATTTTAGCTTATAATCAAAGCTACCACTCACGTGGTGTAGTGGTTAGCGTTCTCAGCTGCACGCAGTGGGCTTGAGTACAAATCTTGAATAGGCTCATCCATACGGTGCTCCCATAATAAAGTAGCCAGTAAATCGCAGTGAACTACAAGAAGGCGAATGTCTCACGACAAAGTGTCTCGATATTAGATAACAAGCAAAAAAAACATCAAAGATGAATTAACCTTTAGCTTACGGGGCCCATCTTTCCGATTCCCTCTTTAGAACAGGGAATTTCATACCCCTTGTAAGAACGGCCTTAAGGAGTTATATATATATATATATATATATATATATACACTGCTGGCCACCCAAATTGCAACACCAAGAAAGACAAGAGATATCACAACAAAATTTATTTTGTAGATAACATGTTGACCAAGTATCAAATGATTAAATTCATAAACTTATGTGAAGTGTGGTTCCTGCCAAAATCAGTAGCCAGAGTAGCCGCCATTGTTGGAGATCACCGCTGCCACACGCCTCTGCATTGATTCAAAGGGACTTTGGATGAGTTCTTGGGGTACAGCAGATCAAGCAGCTTCCACACGTTCCCAAAGTTGATCTCCTGTGGCAGCTGGGGATGGAATCTGGGTCAATCGTAGAGCAACCATGGACGACATGTTTTCTATCGGCGAAAGATCCGGAGAGCGAGGCGGCCAGGGAAGCAATTCAATCTGGCGATTGACGAAGAACCGTTGGACAATGCGTGCCACGTGTGGTCGCGCATTATCCTGTTGAAATATGGCTGTGGGCAAGCCCTGAAGGTAAGGAAGGACAACTGGCTCCAACACCTTGGAGATGTCGCGCTGGCTGTTTAAAGTACCGGCAATGCGTACTAGAGGTGTGCGAGAGTGATATCCAATACCGCCCCATACCATAATACCCGGTGCAGGACCAGTGTGGCGGTGCATAACGCAGATGTTCAGCATCCTCTCTTCATGGTGTCTCCAGACTCGAATGCGACCATCGTGGTGTTGCAGACAAAAGCGTGACTCATCAGTAAAGACAATTTCATTCCATTCTGCCGTCCACATTCTTCTGTCATCGCACCATTGGCGGCGGAGACGTCTGTGGTTTTGCGTCAAGGGTAGACAAAGCAATGGACGTCTTGCGGACAGACCACTCTGCTGTAAACGGCGTCGAATGGTACGCGCAGACACTGGATGATGCGATACAGACTGCATGTGCTGTGCTATGGTTCGTGATGTTACTGAGTGATCCGTCACTGCCATGCGCACAATTTGCCTGTCATCACGTGAAGTGGTGCGCTGAGGTGGATGCGATCGAACACGCCGGTCCGTCGTACCCTCCTGCATCCCACGATCACATATCCGCATTACAGTTGTTTGGTTTCGTCCAACACGACTACCGATTTCCCTGAAAGATAATCCACAATCTCGGTAGGCCACTATCCTTCCTCTGTCGAACTCGGATACTTGATCAAAAGATGATCGCTGTTTTCGACGAGGCATAATTGATCGTTTTTTGAAAAAACCACAAGAAAAACACAATTGCCGAACTTGAAATCGTCAAGCCTTAAATAGCGCTTTGAAGTGGCGCCACAGGAGCGCGTGATGTGCGTCTGTGCTGAAATTCTAATCATTTGCATATCTCACCTCCGCTAATGCATGTTGTAAATTTCATGTTATTTGCATGTTTCCTTCAGGGTGTTGCATTTACAGTGTCCAGCAGTGTATATATATATATATATGTGTGTGTGTGTGTGTGTGTGTGTGTGTGTGTGTGTGTGTATGTATATATTATATATATATATATATATATGTATGTATATATATATATATATATATATATATATATATATATATATATATATATATATATATGTGTATATATATGTATATATATATATATATGTGTGTGTGTGTATTTATTTATTTATTCTTGATCCCGTATTCTTGGGATACACGCTATCCCACCCCGTAAGGAAAAGGTTAAACTTTGACTGTCAACATCAATTCAGAGAAATAGATCTCTCGTAGTGCTTTATTTTCATTTTTTGTAATGATCACATTCTTCCTAGGCAATCCGCCCCCTTATCAGAATATGTCAGCTCCACCACCACAGGGACCTGTCGTGATTAGACCTCAGACACTCTTGGGCAGGGATCCCGTACAGTTAACATGCGGAAATTGCAATCAACAAGTTATAACAACTGTAGTGCCCGAAACTGGATTGCTCGCTTGGATTGCAGCTTTAGTTATTCTCTTTGTCTTGTAAGTAAATTTTCAGAGAAGATCATGAAATAAATCTCAGGACGAGACAAGATCATCTGTACCTCTTCTGTTTATTCATATTAAATTGTTTCGTCAAATACGACACAAAGTTGTTGAAAATAATCCCGACCTCGAGGGGGAAAGGGTATTTTTTTCTAACCCGGGAATTCTGGTGTTACGGGCAGAACCCCATTGCTGATATTTATTTTTGATTTAAATACCATACGCAATATTTACGACCGCAATTGTAATTAATTAGCGATAATTTACAATTTTAAAAAAATTGCTTTCTGCGCATGCTCAGTGACATGTTTAAATCTGGATGTAGATACTCACTAAGCACGAGACCGCATAAATACATTAATTTGTTCCTGCGCATGCCCAGCGACATGTTTTAACCTGGCTTTTGATACTTGGCTTTAGATACCTGGGTTTGATATCACGAGGCCGCATTAACACGTTGATTTGTTTATTCCGGGGAATCTCTCTATCTCTATCTCTGCTATTTTTATTCTAATTACATTTGTGAGATGTAGAAATAATCCTGGCGGAAATTGTTTAGTCTTCCGTATAATTTGTGTATTAGTGCATTTATTTACTATCCTGCAGTCATATTTTGACGGGTACCAACTAGAACTAGTTGATTTTTAAAATAGTTTGTCAAAATTTGCATATTTCTCCTTTTTTGTTTTGTTTTGTTAACATTGTCTAATTTTTTTTAAATTGCTACTAATAAAAATTTTCATGGGGGGGGCGGGGGGGGGCGAGAGATTTTTTTATTCAAAGAAAGTGGGTCGAGGTCGAAAAACGTTTGCGCACCTCTGCTTTAGGGCCTGTTCACATAGGAGTCCGTTGCGTAGCGTTAAGGAAAAGATGACGTCGAGACGAAAGTAAACCAATCATAGGCGTTACAAAATTCCTCCCTAATCGTTTGGAGGCCTATGATTGGTTTATTTTCGTCTCAACGTCATATTTTCCTTAACGCAACGCAACGGACTCCTATGGGCCTGTTCACATAGGAGTCCGATGCGTTGCGTTAAGGAAAAGATGACGTTGAGACGAAAATAAACCAATCATAAGCGTTAAAAATTTCATTGCTGATCGTTTGGAGGCATTTGATTGGTTTATTTTCGTCTCAACGTCATCTTTTCCTTAACGCAACGCAACGGACTCCTATGTGAACAGGCCCTTAGTGAACAGGCCCTAAGTGCAACAATTTTTTACCCCAACTGGGATTTCAGTACGGAATACACACCCCTGTTAACTGCGTTGCTCGTTTTAACTTTTAAGTTGTTTTAAGCCAGAAGAAGAAGTCATAAAGAAAAGTTTCTATTACTTTACTAAAGCGAAATAAATTTTTTTGTCCAACTTACCTTTTTTTTGTACAATATTTACATGCAAATTAATCTACTTTTGAAGAAAAACAATTCCTATTTCAATTTTTCAATAAGCAGTAAAAATTTTAGTTTTTCATGACCATTTTAAAAAAGAAAATCCAGGGGTTTTTTTTTTTAGTTTGTTTCTCTCTATTCTAAAAAAAATAACTCCCGCCGCCGCTGTCAAAAGCTTGCCACGCTATCTCCTCCGAAACCGCTGGGGGTATGGGGTCGAGATCAATACCAATAGATGCAGAAAAATATGGGGAACAAAGTCAGACATGTCTCATCTTCGTCGGACTTTAAGTTTTTTTTATTTTATGTTTTGTGGGAAAATATTGACTTTTTCATCTTCAGATTACGATAACTCGCCAAAAAACGATCTTAGAATTTTGATCTTTTTACAATCTAAGACTACAGGCTAATATTTTCAAAAAATGAAACACAGTTTTTCAAGAAATATTGACTTTTTCATCTTCAGATTATGATAACTCGCCAAAAAATGATCGTAGAATTTTGATCTTTTTACAATCTAAGACTACAGACATTTCTCTTTCAAACTCGACCTCATTTATTTAAAAATATTTTTAAACAGACTAATATTTTCATGAAAAAATGAAACACAGTTTTTCAAGAAATATTGGCTTTTTCATCTTCAGATTACGATAACTCGCCAAAAAATGATCGTAGAATTTTGATCTGTTTACAATCTAAGACTACAGACATTTCTCTTTCAAACTCGACCTCATTTGTTTAAAAATATTTTAAAGCAGACTAATATTTTCATGAAAAAATGAAACACAGTTTTTCAAGAAATATCGTCCCCTATGCGGATGTAATATCGATGCTCCTCCAGATTTTATCTTACAAAGAAAATATTTACATCATCTGGAAGCTGAAAGCTTTCTTATTCATATAAACCTCATTTCAAGTCTATATCTTAAATTTTCGATTTTAAATTGAATTTTAAAGCTGATAATTCAGCAGTGATGAAACGCCCTTCGCATTAAGGGTGACAATAGTAAATGGATGGAAGCTGTTACATTGCCCGAGAATCACCTCTATATATCTAACTATTAGCCATAACAGAGGAGCAAGCGTAGCGAGCCTAGGGGCGAAGCCCCTAGTTGTTTAAATTTTTCAGGCTGGTCAATAGAGGATGGCTATATACGTTTAAAAAAAAAGATTTAGAGAATGTGCAAAAGATTTAAATAATGTGAGTGAAAAATACGTTGGGATTTTATGGCACCATATCCAAAATAGGACATAAAGCGTCATGTGAAAAAATAGATTAAAAGTTTTGAAAGAGTATCGAGGAAACGTTATTTTTAATGCAGATGAACCCGCTGGTACATATTTAAACATCTACCAAATAAAACTTAAATATCCTTTTGGAAATGACAAGTGCTTCTTCGGTAAATAAGGCAAGCCAAAACATATAATTTTATTTTGTGCTGATTTCACTGACATTGAAATATTACCTTATTCGGGACAATAAATGCACGCACATCCAATACGTTATATTGTTATCTCAGGTGTGTATGCCTTTTTCCTTGTCAACTTCTGTTAAAACACATAAAAGAGGACTCTCTTCGTTTCACTGGAAACCTGATGAATAAACAAAATACTCTTGCTGAGTTACGAGTTTCATAAAAATATTGCCGAACACTGAAAGAATCTTCCGATGTATACCAGGAAGAATTACTTCTAAGCAGCAAATTTATATAAATTTACTCACACCATTATTCCCTTGTACAATCACTTCATGGATCGTACTTTTTCATTTCGCACATTGACAACTTGCCTAGTCGTTTTTTTTTAATCGATGTTATGCGGACTTAACACAAAGATTTTATAGAATCTCGGCTTTTACTTTGTGTTCAGCTGATTTTTTTTCCGGGTTTTCCCTTTTTCTATATCATTCTTAAGGAAGTGTACAAAAAGAGATTCAGTTGGATTGAGACTCAATAAATTTGGGACCTGCTCAAGCTTTAACTCCTGTTTGAAGAAGTCAAACAATAATGAGCGGTTACGTGTGACACTTATAGCAGCTTATTGTGTTGGAACTTCATATAATATTAGAAAAGTGCCTTCGACTAACAAATAAGTCGGACTTATTTTGTTATGTGTGTGGCGAACTTAACAAGCTGCATTGTAGAGCTGAATACTCAACAATGTAGCTTGTCACCATTAGTTAGAAAGGCTCATGAACTGTACTTTGGATGTAGAGTTGGGGAACAGGATAAGTCCTGGGCTCCACATATATGCTGCAATTCATGTTCCAAGAAACTGGTTAAAAGGAAAACGTAGTAGATTGAAATTTGCAGTACCTATGGTTTGGCGTGATCCGACCAATCACGTAACGGATTGTTACTTTGCTTGACAGCTGTCAAGGGGATCTCTTCAAAATCCAAACATTACATTCAGTATCCAAACTTACACTCCGCTATGCGACCAGTTCCTCATTCTGAACATCTTCCTATACCTACAGCTCCAGATAAATATACTGTTGATTCAGAGGAAGAAACCTCCATCTGATATTATAGTATACTAGCATTATTGCCCGGCGTTGCCCGGGTAGATATATAAATATAAAATATTTCATGCATTCCATCAAAAAAATACTGGGCTGCACTCCCGCTCTTCATGTTCATCTGGCCAGACAGAATACGCTTAGCACGTTTCTACTGAAATTATATACAAACAATAAGAAAGAAAGAAACTTTGAGCCTGCGGACCTTCGTCTGATTTTAAGGTCATTCCCAACCCTCTTTCTCCCGCGCATTGGAATTTGACCCCCCCCTCCGTCATCCTCAAACCACCCCTCTTAACGCAGCTGGTTGAGGGGGAACCGTAGGGGGTAGACGCACCTCTATCGGGCACAAAACACATTAAAAAATTAATTTAAAAAACTAATTGAGCCCCAAATTTCGTTTTTCCTGATTTAAGTTTCTCGGGTCCAAAACATTAACTGTGCCGAATTTGGTCCCGGTGGGTGAAACAGTCTATGATTCTATAGCGAACAAACAAACAGACAAGCTCTTTTATGTATAAAGAAGATAGGGGAAGACCGACTCTTCAAACCAAATCACTTATTCCCTGCCTCTGACTGGGACATGGGATCTCTGACCTATGCAAACTGTTTTTCAATTAAATGGTGTCAGCACCGATTTCCTTTGCTGTTTGCCAGAGCCGTAATCGATGTCATGTAACCATTTGCTAACCTTTTTCTAAACTTTGGTTGTTGTATAAGCCCCCTCTTCAGTTCAGAACCTTATATGCAAGTACCAAGTTATTATTTTATAACAATCAGACAAATAGTTTGATCTTCCTTGACAATAATCATTGCAGGCATCCAAAAGGAAAGAATCTCTTAGCAGTGTCTGTGGAACATTCTGGTTGTTAATACTCGTCCAAACACAGTTCCCAAGCAGTATGACGCATAGTTGATCTAATTCGTCGCTTTTGGTGGATATTATTGCAAACCTACTACTATCGGTGTTGGCTTTTTTTCAAAGTTTGAACAATACTGGAACGGTTTCAGATTTAATGTTACCTTTCGTTTGCATATTGTCGAGTGCACAAGACAAAGGTCGAGCAATATCTGGTGAAAACAGGTTGCGCGTCAATTTAAATTTATTTCCTCCGAGATCTAGGTTTGGTAATGCAATAAAACATACATCTAGACATATGTTACAGTTGTGATCATGACATTTTCGTACATAGATACAAAAATGATACAAATTTCCATATTTTGTATCCTTTTTATGTTTATATGTTTCGGTTGATATTAATTACGGAGATATCGTTTACATTTATTTTTATCAATACCCAACTAAAACAAATATTAAGAAATATGCAAAAAGGCAAACCCACTAAAAGATATTTTATATTTTTTCTGAATTCTGTGTTTGCTGTGTAAAGAGTGTCAAGTCCAAAATCATAGTTTTTAAAAAAACGGGACTGGAAAAAAAAGGCTTCTGTAAAGTCAGTTTTTTTTAGTTTAATTTTTAATCTTTTTTTGAAGTAAATTTTTCCAATTTAATTTTATTGAGTAAAGAGCGTTGAGTCCTTGATTGGGACATAACCCCTTTAACTCTAACATGTTTGTGTTTTGTTTCACATATCCCAAATTTTCACTGATGAATAAAAATATTTAGGAGTGGAATTGGACTTAGCTTTCTGTACCCTGAAGTAGCCCTTGATTATTCAGACATGCCTGGTTTAATAAGTCATTTTAGCCCATTTTGGACTTAAAATCCCAAATATTCACAGATGAATAAAAATATTTAAGAGCGGATTTGGACTAATCTTTCTGTACCCTGAAGTAGCCCTTGATTATTCAGACATGCCTGGTTTGATAACTCATTTTAGCCCCTTTTGGACTTATCCCAAATTTTCACTGATGAATAAAAATATTTAGGAGTGGAATTGGACTTAGCTTTCTGTACCCTGAAGTAGCCCTTGATTATTCAGACATGCCTGGTTTGATAAGTCATTTTAGCCCCTTTTGGACTTAAAATCCCAAATTTTCACAGATGAATAAAAATATTTAAGAGCGGATTTGGACTAATCTTTCTGTACCCTGAAGTAGCCTTTGATTATTCAGACATGCCTGGTTTTATAACTCATTTTAGCCCCTTTTGGACTTATCCCAAATTTTCACTGATGAATAAAAATATTTAGGAGTGGAATTGGACTTAGCTTTCTGTACCCTGAAGTAGCCCTTGATTATTCAGACATGCCTGGTTTGATAAGTCATTTTAGCCCCTTTTGGACTTAAAATCCCAAATTTTCACAGGTGAATAAAAATATTTAAGAGCGGATTTGGACTAATCTTTCTGTACCCTGAAGTAGCCTTTTATTATTCAGACATGCCTGGTTTGATAACTCATTTTAGCCCCATTTGGACTTAACATCCCAAATTTTCACTGATGAATAAAAATATTTAAGAGTGGAATTGGACTTAGCTTTCTGTACCCTGAAGTAGCCCTTGATTATTCAGACATGCCTGGTTTGATAAGTCATTTTAGCCCCTTTTGGACTTAAAATCCCAAATTTTCACAGGTGAATAAAAATATTTAAGAGCGGATTTGGACTAATCTTTCTGTACCCTGAAGTAGCCTTTTATTATTCAGACATGCCTGGTTTGATAACTCATTTTAGCCCCATTTGGACTTAACATCCCAAATTTTCACTGATGAATAAAAATATTTAAGAGTGGAATTGGACTAAGCTTTCTGTACCCTGAAGTAGCCCTTGATTATTCAGACATGCCTGGTTTGATAACTCATTTTAGCCCCTTTTGGACATAACATCCCAAATTTTCACTGATGAATAAAAATATTTAGGAGTGGAATTGGACTTAGCTCCCTGTACCCTGCAGTAGCTCTTGATTTTTCAGACATGCCTGGTTTGATAACATATTTTAGCCCATTTTCGACTTAACACCTTTTGCACAGCAAACACATAATTATGATTCGCGGCATTTGTATACATTCTTGTTTATCGCCAGGCCGTGTTCAAATGATGTATAATCCCCCACTAAATACGAAAATAATTCGACCTCATACGCATAATCTCTCTTTCCAGCTTTCCACTCTTCTGGGTTCCACTAGTGATAAGAGCTTGTAAAGACTTTCGTCACTATTGTCCTTCGTGCAATATTGTTCTCGGAGTGTACACAAGAATTTGAGTCGATTCAATTTAGTTAGGTAAGTGTTTTTAAGAAATTTTCAGTAGCATAACAACAGAGTAAATACTCATTGAATATATATTTAAGTATCTATATATCTATTCAGAAATGTTGCTTAAATTTTAGCGTAGTTTTCATTTTTGGGAGTTACTGAGAAACGTTGTCCACAAAATTACGTTAGCTTCTCCTATAGGTGCATACGTTTGTTAAACTAAAATGATATAGGGTAGGATTTGCTTAAGGCTGCTGTGTACTAACCCTATTGGATTCGGCTCACCTCAATGTTAACCTACGGAGAAAATTTGTCCAAGGATTGCGGACTTGGAATTAAACTTTTTTTTTTTAATTGTACTCCGTAATAGAGAAAGAAATTTATCACCTTGGGGCATATTTCGTTTTTTTTTAAATGCAAATAATATTTTTTTAATTTAAATTATTCGGGAAAAATTATTGTATAGTGTGTTTTAAACGCTCATAAATCCCTTTGGTGGATGAAATTAATAAAATGAATCCTGATGCAAGTTGCAGAAAAGTTCAGACTGTCAGAAAATACCATTTTTATTTGATTATCAGCATTTATGTAGATGTCAACAGTAGACAAATTTTCTCCATAGGTTAACATTGAGGTGAGCGAATCAAATAGAGTTAGTACACAGCGGCCTTAAAGCAAGTTAATTGAAAGGTGCTACCATGAATTCTGAAGTAGATTTACGAGGGCTGCGAGGGTGTCATAAAGGAAAAAACAACGGCAGTGTGAAGTGACAGTCGACTTAATGACTAATTCCAATAAGAAGAGGCGAGATATTCCATGTACGTTGTAAGGACGTTGCCTTAAGGCTGCTATGTACTAACCCCATTGGATACGCTCACCTCAATGTTAACCTATGGACAAAATTTGTCCACGGATTGCCAACTTGGATTCAAAGATTTAAAAAAAAAATGTACCCCGTCATAGAGAAAGAAATTTTGCAGTTGTGTACATTTTTCGTTTTTTTTTTAAATGCAATTAATATTTTAAAATTTAAATTATTCGGGGGAAAATCTAGTATAGTGTGTTTTAAACGCTCATAAATTCCTTTGGTGGACGAAATTTATAAAATGAATCCTGTAGCGCTTTGCAGAAAAGTTCAGGCTATCTGACAATACCAGTTTTATTTGATTATCAGCATTTATGTACCTGTAAATAGATGACAGAAATATATTTTAAATAAAAAATTTGGCAGCACTTAACCCCTCTATAGAGAGAGAGCTAATACAATTCCTCAAAATGTCAACCCTAAGGGGGGTGGAATTCTCGAACTGTCAACTGGACTCCTCCCACCACAAGAGTCTGCAAGAAGAGGAAAAGAGAAATACGATTTTTTTTCTTAGTACATAGCAGCCTTAAATAAAAAAAACTGCCAGCCTTTTTGTATTTAATGCTTTAATTGCATTTCTCGACTAAATACAGGCTATTTACAATATAAAAAAAAAAAATAAATAAATAAATAAATAAAAATATATATATATATATATATATATATATATATATATATATATATATATATATAAAGATTAAATTCCTGGGTTCACGGCATCGACGAGGAAGGTAAGACTTGAGTTGTAGCTGAGCACATTCAAGTCTATCTAGGCCCGACAGAATCTCCTTGTCTCCGGCTCCAGCGTCACTCTGAAACATAATCTCTGAATCACTGACTTCAAATCGCATCCGGCGACTTTGTATACCTTCGCTGAACGGTCTCGAAAAGTTTGGAAAACGCCACCTTTCTTTATTCAGTTATTGTTCCCAGGCGACTCCGCGCCTCCGTACGGCCACTTCCTTTTGGTAGCTGACGAACTGTTCCGCGAGCTGTCGGTAGCACTTCCGGTCTTCATGTCGCCATGACTGTCCGTCTCCAGCCGTCTAAATCGATTATGTACACAAACCGCGCGTTGGTTGGTCTTCACGGAATTTCCCCCGTGCAAAAAAATTCGCTATTGTACGGGAGTCGTTACAACGTTATTACGATGTCTCAAAATAATTCATATGCCATCAACAGTGTGAGGTAGGGATGCGACATCGATGTCGATGTTTTCAAAACATCGATTTATTGAAGCCGATGTTTTTTTAACATCGATGTTTTGTGCTCAATGTTTTACGTTGTCTCGATGATTTTTTTTTATGAAAAAGTACCATAATGAAAAAATTTACCACGTAGCATAATTTCTACACTCAGTAAATGTAAGTCTGAATTCTGCAAAGGACGAATACAAAAGGGAGAACGATTCCTTAGCAAACAAACAAATGGCAACCAACAACCAATGAACCAATCAGAGCGCTTGGAATGTTCCTGACACTCCAGAACCTTCAATGGGGTTTTATTTTATAAATAGTATAAACACGAGAGCAGCCATTTAAGTTTTTGTTTTGTTCTGGTTTTATTTAAGTTGACGTTAATATTATTAATAAGATGCCTCCTAAAAGTACCGTTTGGAAATATATTTGCAAAACCTCTGACAAATTAGCGAAATGCAATATTTGCCTTAAAAGCGAAATGCAATATTTGTTTGAAGTCCCTCAAAACTTCTGGCAATACCACGAATTTATCTGGACATTTGAAGGCAAAACATGGCCATATTTACAACGAGAATTTTGAGTCATCAATGTAGCCCAGGGGTGTTAAACTCACGGCCCGCGACGAACATTTTTGCGGCCCGGCCAATATATTGGCACACAATAATATATAATAAAATAACCGACGCAGAATTATAATAAGATAGGAAGAATTCGCTAAATGTTTTTTAATGATACTATTTTTTGCTATTATTAAACAAAATGCATATATTTATGTTGAATATACTGTAATTAGGTAAATAAACCTACGTTTCTATTAATATTGATTTTTTTTCGGCCCAGCTATAGTTAGACCTTGGTTGTTTGGCCCAAGGTAGCCTTTGAGTTTGACACCCCTGATGTAGCCCAAGGCAAAAGCAACCAAGTTTTTGTCATTTGTGTCAGCCCAATCAGAGAGTAAAATTAAATCACCCCCTCCCCGCACACGACTAACAGGAGTAACATTAATGTTAGAGGTTACTAAACCAGTTTTAAAAAATGGATGATCTAAAACATCGATGTTTAAAAACATCGATGGTTTTTGGGCGATGTTTTTTTAGCATCGATGTTTTAATATTGAATATCGATGTTTTGTTATCGATGTCGCATCCCTAGTGTGAGGGTTTCTTTGGGATTGTTACAGCTCTGAGTCTCTGGGCTGTCAAGGCGTTGTCATGTAACTATCTTGTGCGATAAGGGTTATTATTAAGAGTTGAGACAAATTGAGAGTTGAGATAAATCTTTCTCAAAATAATGTATATGGTATGAAATTCCAGCCAAGAGAAGCCTCCTGGTGGGAAAAGGTTTAGCCAATAGCAACAGAGCATAGCATATATTACTAGGAAAAAAATAATATTATTTGAACATTTAATTAATTTTATAGATTTTTTTAGATTTAACCCTTCAGTGGGCGCGCCCGTGTACAGAGTGCAACATTTTCGTAATTCTGAATGGTTTGTTTTTACATGTACGATTTGAATGTTCTAAGCAGTTTCTGTTGATAGCTATACCCTTTCTAATGCAGGTCTGATTTTCTGACCCTTGTATTCCTTTCCATTCATTGGTAGTCGTGATTTAACCGTGGCAATCCAACGATTATACGGGATTACAATAGGACAAAAGCAGGAGTTGATGTACTCGATCAAATCTGCAGCTATTACACGGTATCCCGCATATCACGAAGATGGACAATCTCATTATTTTTTAGGTTTTTGGACATAATAGGAATCCAATCGCAAGTTGTCCTTAGATCCAATAAACCGGACAGTTTTGAAATAAGGCGATTGTATCTGCATTCTTTGGCCTTCAATTATAAATATATCTCGATATTATAAACATTTTATATCTTGTCATAAAGCGCAAAATTATTATTTTCAATTTGTAAAAAGTGCAACAGTACAGAGATTGCGTTTGAGACTACTGCGTTTGAGATCAGAATATTGTACTGTCTAAGCTAATAAATTTTGTAAGTTTATTACAAAGGGAATAATCAAGGTTGAAAGAGACGTTCCACTCTGTACCACGCGCGCCTGCTGGTGTTCCAAAAATTGGCGCGCCTGCTAAAGGGTTAATCACAATTCCAGTTATCTGTAATTTGACGAACTGCTACAACTTTCCTTAAACGAGTTTAGCTGCACCACGCTCATCTAACTTATTTATATTCGGTGAATATCTAATTTTGTTAACATTAAAAAATGTTGATTGCTATTATTTAGTATATATACTTGTGAATTTTATAAAGTAAAATTTCTGAGAAAACTTAATTCAGTTATTAATACATGATTTCCGGAAAACTGTCGAAAAGTATTTCTTGTGTTTAATTACTGAACATAATTATTTTCTCACTTTTCTCCAACATTGTTTTTTTTTTCCTTTTCAGATACTTTTCAATATTTAGGTTTCTATAGATTTTAAAGAAAATGGGTATGTATGTGAAGAACAGCGTTTAAGATCAGAATATTGCACTGTCTAAGCTAATAAAGTTTGTAATTTAGATACGAAGCTAAACGAAAAGGTACTATTCTCATTTTGGAAACTAAAAAAGAAATGTACAGATGGATATCTCTAATAATTACTGGAATCTTTCAAAATAAGAAATAAATATTAAAGAATATACTTATTGTTTTTAGTTATGAAGTAATTTTTATTTCTTTATACAACTCTACTCAGTGGAATTCTAAAATCTCACCAAAAGTGTCTCACTAAAGTGATGCCTTTCATAAAAAGACTCGGATTAAGCAATAAATACAAAATAAATCAAATTTCAAGTAGTCTCTTCTAACGAAACTACCGCGGGTTATTAACGTAGGATTACTTATCGTTGCTTACCTCTTTTGTATGTATGTACGTATGTGTTATGTATATATGTATCTATATATATGTACCTATGTGTGTGTATATATATATATATATTTGTCAAAATTTTGACGCATTTTTGTACTTTTCTGTTTAACTGCTTGCCCAAGCGATACACACTGGGGCCCAAGCGATACACACTGCCCAAGCGATACACACTTTGGCACGCTGCCAAAATTATACTCACGGCGACGGACGGTTTTAGCGTCTGAAATTTCGCTTTCCGGAGGACCATTATGGAGGAACGTAAACCTACGTTAAAAAAAGGAGTGTTTTTGACATTTAATTTCATACCTGATAGAGTACAAAAACAAATATGAGTAACTGTTATTAAAAAAATAAATATCGCATACACTTGTGTGCATTCCATAAAAATCGTGTATTATAAATTGGATAAAAATGGAAAAATATACATTTATATCCAAATCATAAGCAATTGCATACTACACTGCTCAAAACAATTAGGGGAGCACATGGTTTTAACGAAATTACGCAAATACTTACACCGATAAGTAACATACACTAAATCATCCATAATTTAAAGCCTAGCAGGAAACAGAAGAAGAAAACTTCATATGCAAATCAAAGTTCATGACGGCAAAAACCAGAAAAAGAACATAAGGGCGGAAATCGGGATGTTGCAGAAACGTCTGTTTCACTGTCTTAACTGTGAAATTCGATTGCTCAGTTATTCTTTTTGAGAAAAGGTGACTTGAAAATGTCTCAACAACGTGATTTACCGGAATCCATGGCATGGCGTATTATAGGCAGACTTGAATCCGGGCAAACACAACGTAATGTCACGGACGCTGTTGGAGTCGCCAGAAGTCTCGGTGCAAGGCTGTGGAATCGATTCCAAGAAACAGGGAATGTTAGACGTCGACCAGGGCAAGGTCGGCCACGCGCCGCTACAGCAATTGATGACCGGTATATACTGTTAACAGCTCGTCGAAACAGAACAGACAATGCTACTCAGCTGCAAAGACAGTTGCTCTTGGCAACAGGACGAAGGGTACAGTACGTACCCTTCGCAAACGTACAGCCAAACAGTACGTAATAGGCTTCATCAGGGAGGTCTCTATGCACGTAGGCCAGTGGTCTGCATTTCATTGACCTCACGCCACCGTGCGACCCGAAGAAGATGGGCTGCTGAACATCGAGATTGGGAGCAACGTGATTGGAGCCAAGTGCTGTTTACAGACGAGTCCCGATTCAGTCTGGGGTGACACCCGACGTGTTTTGGCATGGAGCGAAAGGGGTACTTGAAATAACCCCACATTCGTTCGTGAAAGGTCACAATACAGACGAGCTGGTTTTATGGTATAGGGTGGAATCAGCATAGGTGGACGTACGGACCTGCATATCATTCGGAATGGTACTTTGACGGCCCGAAGGTATGCAGACGAGATACTGAGACCTCAGGTCATACCTAACGCTGCAGCTATTGGAGATTCCTTTGTTTTCCAGCATGATAATGCCAGACCGCATACAGCTCGTCTTGTAGAGAACATGCTTGAAGCTGAAACAATACAGCTTATGGAATGGCCAGCGTGCTCTTCTGACCTGAATCCAATCGAGCATGTTTGGGACATGCTCGGACAACGCATTAATGCGAGACCAAGGCCTCGTTTTACTCTCCGAGACTTGGAGATTGCACTTCTTGAGGAGTGGAACAGTATTCCCCAAAGTCTTATCGATAACATCATCGCATCCATTGAAAACAGTTGTGCAGCAGTCTTAGCTGTTCGAGGAGACCACACGCCATATTAAAAATCTTGCATCATTTCTAAACTATACTTTTTTTATCGTTTACATGTAACCAAATTGTTGCCCTAAATCATCTTTTCATGTTTTTTCCATATTTTCAAAGAATTAAAGCTTAATTACAAATTTTTTTCTGTATTGCGCATTGATACGCGTGTACTATCCATTTTATGCCAATACGTGGCTGTCTCGCACGGTTTTCTTGACTTCTTTGCTTGCTCCCCCAAATTTTTTTGAGCAGTGTATATACACTGGTGTAAGAAATTAAGAGAATTTGCAGACCTGGTCGATTATCTCTGGAACTACTGTACCAATTTTAATGAAATTTCATATGTACATACATTGATACAATACAAAACAAATAACCATTCAATAATTGTAATACACACGCATGATCGTGCGTAACACTCGTTGGAGTCGGAAGGTATGAAACAGCGGTTGCAGAATAAACAAAAAAATGGGTTGATTCTTTGTGTTATTTTGCAGCAATCGGTTAATTTCAAATTGTAACAGTAAAAATGAGTAACCACCAACGTTTAGATGATGGAATGAGGTGGCGAATTGTGGGGAGGCTAGAAGTGGGCTAATCTCAAGTCAAAATTTGTAGAGAGTTCAATTTAACGCCCAGCAGCATGTGTAACTTATGGAAACAGTTCCAAGATACCGGATCCATCGAGAGAAAGCCTGGGGTCCAAGAGCCACGACGGCCAGAGAAGATCGCCATTTGTCGATTATAACGAGGCGTAACAGGAGTGCTATAGCTTCTCATCTCTCTCGTGATTTGTATGCAGCCACAGGAACCCGTGTATCAAGGGCAACTGTTTCCAAAAGATTTCATGAGAGAGGGTTGTTTGCAAGAAGACCTGCTGTTTGCGTCCTGCTCACTTCTACGAACAGGAGAATCCGTTTATCATGGTGCAGAGAGCATAGAGATTGGAGTATGGATCAATGGGCGACCGTTCTCTTCACTGATGAGTCCCGGTTCAGGCTAAACACCGATTCTCGCAGTACGTTCATATGGAGAGAACCAGGGACCCGCTACCTACCCTCCAAAGTCCGCGAAATCGACCATTATGGCGGAGGCGGTTTAATGGTCTGGGAAGGCATCATGTTGGATGGCCGCACATCTCTCCATGTGTTTGAAAGAGGCACTGTGACTGGTGTGAGGTATAGGGATGAGGTCTTGGAACCCTATGTTCACCTTTTCAGGGGTGCAGTTGGCCCTGAGTTCATTTTAATGGACGATAACGCGAGGCCACATAGAGCTCTTCAGGTCGACGAATTTCTAGAGAGTAAGGATATTCGCCGGATGGATTGGCCAGCCAGATCTCCAGACCTTAACCCTATAGAGCATGTCTGGGTCGTTCTGGGGAAGGCAATTGCAACTCGCAATCCCCCTCCGAGAACCATCCAGGGAATGAAAACAGCGTTGCTGAACGAGCGGGACCAATTGCCACAGGAAATGATAAACTGCCTTATTTCAAGTATAAAATCACGCTGCGAGACCTGTATATCTGTAAGAGGGGACCATACCCCCTATTAACCCATTTTTATGTTTATTCTGCTATCGCTGTTTCATACCTTCCGACTCCAACGAGTGTTACGCTCGATCATGCGTGTGTATTACAATTATTGAATGATTATTTGTTTTTTATTGCATCAATGTATGTACATATCAAATTTCATTAAAATCGGTACAGTAGTTCTAGAGATAATCGACCAAGTCTGCAAATTCTCTTAATTTCTTACACCAGTGTATATAAACATAATTACGCACTGATTTTTTGTTCTATGAATCTAAAGCCGTAAATAATCATTTTCTTGTAAACTTCCTGCTATTTTTTAAAGTTTTTGCTTAATTTCCTGGTCTATAAATTTGAAAAATATTTATGATTTCAAAGAATGATGTACATACAGTTCTGTGGCAAACATTTCAATTAACAATCTTGAGAAATTTGGAAGAAATAAGAAGAAAATAAATGCGCATATAAATTTTGAAAATTGTCTAGCATTTTTGAAGAATTTTTTGAAAACCAGGTCTTTTACTTCCACAAAATACTTCTCTGAATTCTAAGTGTTTTTAATGTAGTAAAAAATATTAATTATTCTTATTTTGTATATAGTATAAAATATTAAAAAAAGTGGTAGAAGGTCACTTGTTCCCTTAAAACTACCATCACCGAAAGGGTCCAGTTTGACTACTTTCAAATTTCTTTTTATGTTTGAGCTTCCTTGTACATTCAACAATTAGAGTGGTTCTGCCACTTTCCCTCAAAAATATTCGTATTACTTCCTCTAGCAGTTTGACATTTTAACACTCCAATTTTTTTCAGACATTTCATTGTTTACAATTAAACGCAGTAGCTGTTCCTTTAAGGTATGTGCCTACCCTCAAATTGCTGTTTTTGCGAAAACATTCGAATTTTTTTTTATTATTTTAAATTAAAGTTCAAACATTTAGGATTTCAAAAATGCTTTACTTTTGGTTCAGCGATAATTAGAAGCAAAGTTATAGCCCAAATTATAAACCGGAAATGAACTTTCTGAAACCGGAAGTGACCTTTTAAAGGGCCACGGAAATACAAAAAATACATTTTTACAGTTATTTCTTTACTTTTAAACAATTTTAATGGTCATTTTTCGTTTTTAATGTAGAATTAAGTTTCCTCTATTTACTTTTTATAGTTTTAAGACCATTAAAAGACCATTAAAGGACTTGGTGGAAAGGGTAAACTATCTGATAACTTTATAGACAAGCTACAAAACTATTATGAGATTGCAATTAGCAGCAATGTTGCAAATCTTCAAAAATATGCAATCAGCAGTATTATCTGTTTTTTTCCTTGTTGCTCAAGCAATGAAAAGTCGATGCATGGACAGTGTCCTGAGGGTCCCGAAAGTTGGTGTTAATACAAGCAAGCATTGCATCATGGAAAGCAGTTTTCGGAAAAATCCCCAAGCCTTCCAGATACAATTGTCAAAATTATAAAACCAGCTTACTTAGAACTGGTTATTGTGATCAGAAATTACTGAAAAAGTGTTTTCATTGCATGACTCATATCAATAATGAATCATTTAACAATGTTTTGTGGAATATTTTTCTTAAAGAAAATTTTCTTTAACTGCAAACATTGTTATTAGGGGCTTCTATTGCAGTGCTACTGTTTAATTCATGTTTTATGGGTCTCTTACCTGTTTTCAATTATTTAAAAATAAAAACTGAACCAGAAATGTTGAAAAAGTACATGGAAAATGACATTGAGCGAATAAAGAAATCGAGGCGACAAATTCTGCCAACTACAAAAACATGCAGAAAAATTATAAAAGCTAAAAGAAAATCAAAATTAATTTAAAATGAAGCCACGGAAGGCTTGACCTACAAATATGGTGAAATTTGAGGTTGTAAAGTTTATACATATTTTTTTGTGCTAAATTAAAATCTTTATTTGCGTTTTCTGGAAAACTGCATTTTTCATTTTTTACGTTTACGATAAATTTCATTTCTTAAAAGATTTTTAAGATATGGAAATAAAATTTTGTCACAAGGTTCTGCTCATCTAGTGGTATGTTATGAACCAAAATATAACTTGTAAGTATCTATTTATTAATTTAAGAGCTATTTTTATTGAAAAATATATGAAAATTTTTTTAAAAATCTTGTTGTGTATACAAAATTTGGTATATGTTAGTAAGTTTAAGAGGTATTGCAAATATTTTGCTTCATAACACAGATAAGTGATTAACTAATATTCTGTTGAAAAAAAAAGTGAAATATATTGGTTAGATTTTGTTTTAGAAAATTTGGCGTAAAGGCTAATTTTTACTAAAATTTGACTAAAAATTGCCTAAATTTGAAAAGTTAATGAAAATTCCACTAACTTTTTTTTTAAATTCATAGTTTTATTCCCTGTTCTAACTAAAAACACTTGTTTCATAAAAATTTCCAATTTTTCAAAAAAAGTGCCCAAAAGGTAGGCACATACCTTAACTCATCTACTCATTTTTCCTGTTTCCAATACGTGCGCTCGTCCTCAGTCAATCTGATTATCATCCCAGCTGTGTATGTCCGTTTCCACTTATTCCTTGGAATATAAATTTTGTCAGTAAATTTTCGACGCCGGAGCGTTTTATGCAGGTTCGAACAGATCCCGCAAAAATAATTCGAATATCTTGTTTCAATTAAATCTTTGCCTGAAAATATTGCTAACAGTCTGGGTCGACAATCGGAAGAATCAAGAGGTAAATCTAAAATGATAAACTGGGACCCAACCTACTGAAAACTAACTTAACCCTCTCATTAAGTAATCGAACCCTAAAACAATATCATCTTTATGTAGATCAGTGGTTCCCAACCAGTAGAAGTTTGCGGACCACTAAACCAGAAATTGAACCATGTGCGGACCCCCCACCGACTTGAGGTAGGGGGGAACTGTTAGTAACCCGGTTCTTTACACCTTCCCATTTTTATAGCAATGTTGCGTCATACTGTATGTATGACGCCAGTTTGAAGGCGTGAGGTCACAACTCCGTTTTTGTGTTATTTCCTTTTTTTATCGATACTAGCTCCTTCAATCGATATGTAAATTTTACATAAGTACTCAAGTATAAAAGGGAAGTACATACTTGTTACTTTGAGGATTGTCTTGACTTGTATTTGCTTTCAAGCGGTTTGGGTAAGTTACCCAACACTGTGTTAATTATTCTAAATGTGAATAAACTTTTTTTTATTTTAACTTTCCTTTCCTTCGAGTCATTATTTTTCTTATCAAGACTCTGCTATGCTTCACTGAGGCAATTCTATTCGAAAGATTAATCAACAGGAACCTTCCGGGGGGTTATGGGAGTATACAATATCCCTCAAGCAAAAGGGATACAGGATTAACGTACTCACATTCTAACGTATCATGTTCTAATAATAAAATAATTATGTTAAAACTTTTAAGACATTTTAATTCAACTCCTGATAGTTATCGGATATATTCGACCCATCTAGTTCAATGAACACTGCTTTCAAAATCCCCATTCGACAACTTTTTTTATATGTGGTGCCGGACCACTTCCGAGGACCACCGGTTGGGAACCACTGATGTAGATTAATTAAATCTGCGGGACCGCGGACTCTAAGATTGCTGTGTGTTGACCCTATTGTATTCGCTCACCTCAATGTTAATCTATGGAGAAAATGTATCTACTATTTACAGTTACATAAATGCTGATAATCCAACAAATATGGTATTTTCAGATAGCCTGAATTTTTCTTCACCGTATAACAGGATTCATTTTATAAATCTCGCCAACCAAAGGAATTTATGAGCGTGTGAAACATACTATACCATATTTTTTAATTTTAAAATATTACTTACATTTTAAAAAAACATTTCATTTAGTCTCTTCTAACGAAACTACCGCGGATTATTAACGTAGGATTACTTATCGTAGCTTACATCTTTTGTATGTATTATGTATCAATATATGTACATATGTATGTGTATATGTATGTATATGTGTATATGTATGTATGTATGTATATATATATATATATATATATTATATATATATACACACATGTATGTCAAAATTTTTACGCATCTTGGTACTTTTCTGCTTAACCTGTCCAAGCGATAGACTGGGTTTGACGCGCTGCCAAATTATAACTCGGCAGGACGATCGGACGGACAGTTTTGGAGTCTGAAATTTTCCTGTCCGCAGGACCGTTATGGAGGAACGTAACCCTACGTTAAACGAAAAGTGCTTTAAGGTGTAAAATTTCTTTCTCCATTACGAAGTACAATTAAAAAAAAAAATCTTTAAATCCAAGTCGACAATCCTTGGACAAATTTTCTCCATAAGTTAACATTCAGGAGAGCGATTCCCATAGGGATAGTACACAGCAGCCTTAATAAAATCCCCGTGAGGCGAACATGAGGATGGTGTTTTCTCTAGCCAACAAATATGTTCATTGGTAGTGGGCACTTATCTATGCTGAAATCCCTTGTATAACCATTACTTGGATAGATGCTAATCTATACTTATATATAAAGAGAGAGCGATTTTGTACGTGGAGGGTAATCTTCAGAACCACTGTACCTATTTGAAAAATTCTTTCACTGTTTGAAAGGTACATTATTCCAGATGGACATAGGCTATATATTATATATATCTGATAGAAATAAGTTAGGGCTTAACCTAACAATCTCCATTGTTTCCGCTACTGTCTTCTACCGCTTTTTGTTCCGAACATTTCAACGATTCTTATCGTGGTGCTATCGCGGTGGGATTCTGTTCTGACGCTAGCGGTTCGAACCTAGCCGTTCTCCGGCACGCCTTTTTCTTTTAAAAAATTTATTTTAATTATTAACTAACATAAAATTAATTTAAGTTATTTAGGTTATTAAGGTAAAAAAAGATTTACGATTTATTGGCTATCAACTGGAAATTTATTGGTATAATATTTTGTTCAACCCGGACAAAGTCGGGACGGGCCGCTAGTCTACTAATACTGTGAAGTAAAATCTAAAGAGGAAAGGTACTCAGTGGCACTTAGCTGTTAATTCTGCCTTTCAGCAGGGAGACGTTGTGTAATGCCCTTTCATCCCATTTCCAAAAGTCAAGTGTCAGAAGACTTCTACTCAATATGAACTAGGTCAATTAACGTCAGGAACTCAGGTCAACTAACACGACGCTCATTTCAAATGCTCTCAAATAATCTGTCGACCTGCATAAATTCTAACAAATGCACGCCACTGTTAACCAATTCTTTACAGATGCAGTCAAGTAATGCGGGCACTAATTGAATAGATTAAGAGCGGTTGTTGGCAGATGAGATCATCTCGAGTTCACATTCATTCACCAGAGTAACATCGAATCTCAAACCGGGGAAAATCGGGTTATGCTATTTTGTTTAAGCATGCATCCTTCTGCACTTATCCAGAAAACGCTGCTTCTACGCGATATTAAACTACCTTTACCCAGGCGTACATAATAGGTAAGGTGTGTTCATACAGCAAAACACCGCCTATGTATTCTGACCGATTCAAATAGGAAAATTCTGTGCATATGCGTCAACGGTATACGAGGAAACGAGCGTTCTGAACGTTCCGACTTCGCAGCTAATGAAAGTAACAGCTGTTCACGTAAGCTTCAGAACAGACTGACGCAGGGCCGCCCAGAGACTTGTACGGGGCCTGGGGCAAACTTCTGTTGTGGGCCCCAAGAAATCAGATTGATCAAAATTTTTTTTTTTTTTGGGGGGGGGGGGTGCCCTTTTTTCAGGAAATTATTTTGAAGTACGGTACAAGTTTCAGAATTTTCTTTCGGAGGAAATCTAATAATTTTTTTTTAATTTTTGGGGCCCCTCCGGCAGTTGGGGGCAAAGTTCCCCAATTGCCCCCCCCCTCTGGGCGGCCCTGGACTGACGATCTCATTAATGAAGACAGTATATAAACAAACAGTTTTATTTTTCAAATTGATGAAGTACCGAAACAATGAATTTTTCAGTCGATCAATAAATTAATAAAACTAATATTCTGTCACAAATTACAGCAATTGCCGATCTCTCGCTTCAAGATTAAATTAGAAAAAGATTTATAAAATAACACACTGTGCCTTTAAGTGTCAATTTTTAGAAGCAAAGTCGGAATTTGCAACTGCATCATTTAGAAAATCACCAATAGGAGATTGCCTCATAGCTTAACATGAGGCTAGATCTGGAAGGTCTACTGCTGTACTACTTGCATTCAACTTGGAAATGACTCCAAATAAACAGTATTGAAATTCACAATTCAAACTGGATATTCGATCTATTAATTATATTTCATCCACCTTGGGAGAATCTTGTGCGATTACCTATGGGGATTTTTCATAAATGGATTTAAGTATTTAAGAATTGTACATAGAGAAGTGCACCTAATGCTCCCAGCTCCGTGTGGGAGATGAGATGTAGGCATTAGCTCAAAACAAATTGCTAATTTGAATTTTTAAATCAAGGATTTTTAGAAGCTGTGCATTCTCCTTCAACTTCGTAGTTTAGTATGAATTATTTTCAATCAGAAAAGCACCACTATGAATTTAATAAGCTTATTGAAGTGTATGATGACAAAGATTTTCTCAGTTTATTATATGGTTGTGTCAAGTGGAGTAAAACCTAAATGCATATTATAGTGGTGCAAGTCGTCGCCTATGTAATATCCAGATGTATAGAGCCAAAGAGCAACCCTACGGTGGAATTTCCTAGGATACGTTTTTAATAGCACCCTGTTCTTTCGGTATTTTTCCCTTGGTACAAACGTTGCGCAAATGGGAGTGAATTAAAACAGTGATAATACTTTGGAGAAAATAAAACTTTTTTTGTGGGGAGAGGGGATCTATATTTTCAAGTTAAAGTTTTGGTTAGAAGGGGCAGACAGCCGCGGAAGATTCTTAAAATACAAAGTTAATTTTTTTCAGTAATCGAATATTAGTGAGAAATAAAATAATTGAAGTTTTTTTTCATCGACATTTATTGTGCTTAGGAAAATATTTCACTATGTCCGTCTCTCTCATGCACGTGCACACACTATTTAAATTATCTTGTACTAGTAGTTTAAAGCTTTATTGCATGGTCTAATCCAGGGCTGGGAAAATAGCGGCCCGCTACAGATTTTTGTGGCCCGCCAAGACACCCAGAAAAACTGCCAATATTTTATTCTATTTATACTTATTGATTTTTTATGATACAATTTATACCTTTTCTGAAATGCAATTAATAAATGCAATAATTTTAAAAAGGTGTGACCCTCCGCTTTCACAAAGTGGCCCCTGTGCCAAAACAATTGCCCTCCCCTGGTCTAATCGAACTGAATCGCTAAAATTATTTTCAAATACCAATTTCAATGCACAATTTTAAAATTCTTACAAGATTATCCACAGTAATTTAACCTTTACATTTAAAAATATGGAATTTAATACCAACACTAAGGAATCCTTCATAAGTATTCACAATACGTGTACCAACTTATGCATTAATCTATTATTTTCGCTATTAACACACATCACAATCTAAAAAACTTACGCAACTATAGACTTTAGCCCGAAATCAGATTTAAACTAAATTGTACTACTATATATTTTAGTGAATATTCATTGTAATGCAGTAGTAACTCGTACTGAAAACTTGGGAAAACAATAAATTATACTAGTTCTAAACAAACTTCAGTTCATTTTATTGTAACACATACATCCATGAATGAAAACTTCTACAGTAAGATTACAATATTAAAAAAAGAATGAAAACTTACAAAGCCGTATAAAAAAAAATCCTCCTGCTAATGTTGACATACTTTAAGAAGCTTTCAATACTTTTAAATGCTTGGGTGTACCGTTGGTCCCTCATATGCTTGCTTTGTTCCCCTAACACAATGTGTTATACTGAAGTTTTTATGAGCGATTGTATGGACACTATATCAAATGAACCATGTTTAATTACACAAGTACAAAAATTATGAAAGATAATTACTGAAAACTCAACTTCATGGAAAAACAAATTAAAAATGCGGCGAACAGTGTTAAATGAGTTCTCATTCATGCACTGTTTCAAATACTAAAGTAGTTCTGAAAGCCATGCTGAGAATCAAATTTCAAATAATTTAATAGCTAATAAATTATTTCAACATTTTGTTAAAATTCCAAATGCAAATATAAATATAAACATGAAGCTCATTTTTTCAATGACAATGTTTCATAACTGCAATATATACAATAATGGATTATTTTTTCCCTTTACCTTCCTATACAATTTTACACCTGAACCAAAACAATGAAAAAAATAGCTTTTTAAGAAGTACAGTTAACATGGGCTGTTATATGAATTAATACTAATCTACAAATTTACAATGATTTAAAAATTCTAAAGTAAACATTCCTTTAGAAATAAATGTACGATAATTGTCAAAAATTTCATTGCTGACATAAAAGGGTATCAGAAAATAGCGAGATATGTATAACTGTGCTCAGGGGGTAACAGGGGGGGGGGGAGCCAAAGGAAGTTTATTAAAAAAACTGAAATACAAACAACAACATTTAAAGCATATACAAAACATCCGCCAAGTCTCGTACAAACATTCAATGGTGTATAAATCACTTCAAGGTGAAACAATTCAGAGACCTGTAGAGAAAAAAAAAATAATCAGGTTCACAAAATTGCAAGGAATACACTATTCATGCTGAAAGTTGAATTAAAACTTGTAAAACTATATCTCCTACATGCCAAAACTTTGAACTATATTCGTTTGGGATTTACTATACCAAGAAATTAATTAAGCAATATTAGGTTAAGCGGGAGAGCATGATTAGATTTGGCTCGCATATGTAAAACAAGACATTTTTACGTACAAGAAAGTTTAGAAAGATAAGTTAAATAAAACAAGAGTTTTAAAACATGTATACCAGTCAAACTGCAGAATTAAAATTTCCCTTACTGGCGCGGTATAAGATTGGACTTCCCAAACACAGCAGTTTGACTGACGAATATGGACTATCAAGGGTTTCAGAGTTGGTTTTAAATTATCTAAAGCATAACTTTTGCAAACCAGTTTTTTTTATATAAATTAAAATGTCGGCCAATAGACATAGATGGTATACAGTCATTTAAAATATGCAAGCTCCAGCTAATTTTAAAAATATTGTCAGACCAGAATTTTTAAGCGAAGTACAGTACGTCAGACTTCATGGAGCCTATCAGGTGCAATACCTTGAAACTGTAAGGACTTTACCTTAAAAGACTGCCAGCCTGTTTGTATCCAATACTGTAATTGCATGTCTCGACTAAATACAGGCTATTTACAATGTATATAAAAAAATTAAATTCGTGGGTTCACGGCATTGACGAGGAAGATCAGACTTTAATTGTCGCTGCGCTCATTCAAGTCTTCCTAAGCCCGGCAATATCTCCTTGTCTCAGGCTCCAGCGTCACTCTAACTTCGTCTCTGAATCTCAGCAGCAACGAATCTGCGTTCGGCAACTTTATATACCACCGCTGAACGTTCTCGAAAGGTCTGCAACTTCCCTTTTGTAGCTGGTTTACTATTCCGAGAGCTCTCGGCAGCACTTCTGGCCTTTATGTCGCCAGGCGACTGTCTGTCTGCAGCCGTCCAAATCAATCACGTGCACAAACCACGCGTTGACGGGTCTTCCCGGAATTTCCCCGCGCAGAAAATTAGTTATTGTACGCGAGTGGTTACAAGACCAAAGATACCACTCGACTGTATTGACCAGTATCTCGCCGAATATCAATCATTGAACAAGTGTGGAGTTTCTTAGGATGCCGAGTTACAACACACCTGCCTGCTCCCCCATTCAGGGGTTAAGATCCTAAACTCCGAAAAGAGTAGATTCCGTAGTTTAATGTTAACCCAAATTTTAAAATCTTAAGTGTCTAGCAACATGGAAAATTGTGTCTAAAGAAGATGACACGGTTTCGTTATACAAAAATATGCAATAAAAATGTAACTGGCTTACCCACAATGCGATAGTGCGCATGAAGAGAAATAGAAGCCTAACCCCTACATTTTTTTGTAGCGTCCAAGCATAGCACCGCATGCTGGACAGGTGTGGTTAACGTCTTTACAAGAATCCATCACCAAAGGGATCCAAAAACAGGGACAGCTGAAATTAAACAGAATTTGAGTGCTTCATTCATAAACAAAAGAATGGATTGAAGAAACATTGCAACTCCACTTTGTAACTCACATTTGAAACATTGTAACTCACTTTATGTCTGGCGTCACTTTATGTCTGACGCCAGACATAAAGTGTGGCAAAATGCCATTGATATTCTCAATAGCATTTTTGCCACACTTTATGCCTGGCGTCGGCGCAGACTGCATGTCTTCTTCATCCGATGATGGCATTTCTCGGTACGCGTAAGAAATGACATTTTCCATACAAGAAATACAGTTAATGAACCAAACTGATACAGACACTACATTTAAGGCCGTCCGCACACGGAGCAACTCTAAAGAAACTGATAACCGACTCCAATCACAAACCAGTCCGTGATGAGTCGTAACCTGTGTAATTGAATGGAGCCACGCACACGGAGCAACTGGTTACAAACCCGTCAGCAACGCGTTTGTAATCAGTCGCAGGCAACTCAACGTGTCGAGTCGCTAGCAACTTCAGTCGCCAGTTTCTCTTGCGTTGTGCGTGTTATTACACAATATATGTTACAGCCGCTCTTTTGGCAAGCTGCCAAATGACGAACACGAGTCACGTGACTTCTACCTAGCGATGAAATAAAATATTAACGTTTTTTTGTTGTATGGAATATGTGCTCCCATATATACAGTCCATTTTTAAACGATTGATCAAAGACAATCTATTATGACGATATTTAAAAAAAATAAATTTCTGATAATAATTTAACCAAAAATGTCCGGAATAATGATGTTCTTCCTTCCATGACAGGTTGCAAACTATTGATTTGAATCACTTTTGAGTCGACCCGTGTGCGGAGCCGCATCACTAACGAGTTTGCAACCGACAAGCAATTTCAGTCGCTAACCAGTTGAGTTTCCTTTGAGTCGCTCCGTGTGCGGACGGCCTTAATCGAGCTAAGATTCAGATATTCGAAACTCATATTCTGGGAAGATTTTCAGAATTGCTATAAAATGTAAGCGTTTGTGAAAAAAGGACTTATCAGTCACGTGAACAGTAACATTGAGAATTTGGCAATAATAAATATTTAGAAATATATTTGTATTTGAAACTATTTTTAAAATATGACTGAATTAAGATTAATTTGCAAGTTACAAGTTGCTTCTGTGTACATTTTCAATTTAATCTTAAGTGTGAAAATTAAGAGAAATTTTGAAAACTCTGAAACCATAACAATGCCACATTATGCGATAAAACTTGCAATGTCCAATTTTAAGATTAAATTTAAATTTTGTGATTTTAAGAGGGAGATCTATACTCTTTACGGTGACTAAAAGCAATCCGATTAATATTTTATGCATAAATTCTACGCAAGAATTATTCCATTAGATTATTACTAAATTTAGAACAATTTATAGAAGTCATTTTCCTTTAAAAGAGTCAAAATAAAATAGAAACAGAGGTAATTTCATTTTTATTGAACTCCTTTTTCGCGTTTGCGATTTAAAATACTTATTCAAACAAATTTTTTCCGACTGACTTCCATATAAATGAGACTCCTTAAATCACTTAATACAGTACAGTCGGCGCTCGTTAATAACGACCCCCTGCATCTGCAAGAAAAAGGTCGTTATAACGAGTGGTCGCTATATCGAAAATCTTTAAAAACAATAAACTCATTTGCGTGAAAATTTAAGATTTCTGAATAAATTCCGTATAAGCACACGATAACAATGTACATTCTATTGTTAAATTTGCCATCAAAAAAAACATTTGCAATGAATATTAAAGCGCGCACAATTTAATAAAACGATCATTTCTAAAATAAAAATTTAAAGTAAAAATTAATGATATTACATTAAATTGGGTCTTATTTACATTTATTTTCCAGAAAAATAATCAGAAATTTGAGCATTTGAGATGTTTTTAAAACTTAATTTTCCCATATCAGATAATTTTCTGCGTTTTCTTGTCTTTCAAAAATTTTTTTTAAATTCTCAATAGCATTTTTGCCACACTTTATGTCTGGCGTCGACGCAGACTGTATGTCTTCATCTGATGATGTAATTTCTTACGAGTACCGAGAAATGCCATTTTCCATACATTCTACATCACAGTATCATTACATAATCACGAAAAAAACTTCCTTCAAATCCATTTCCTCGGAAACTTCTTGTAGCATTACCTGTTCCGCATCCAAATTTTCTTCGATTCGCTCAATATTTACCATACCGCTATGAGATTCCACATGTTTCGAATGCCCTTTAAAATCTGCATGACGGAAGACATTTTTGATGGTTGTTCCCGTAACTGCACTCCATGCTGCTTCGCAGAGGTACAATGCTGTATGAACTTCATAACTTTTATATTCGTCCAGTGCATGAATAATTCTTCTCTAAAGCAATTCCTATAATTGCATTTGAAGGTCTCTCCCTTGATCAAGAGGGAACAGACGTGACGTTTGGTGACAAGTATTCCACTGTTAAGGACTTCAAACTACCGATTTCAGGATGGGCATCTATAGGGTCGTTATAATAGATTGCATGATATCCGCACTTAGACACAATAGAAAATGTACCATCATAAGTAATTATGTAAAAAGTAACAAAATATTCATGACTATTGCATGTCTTTCTTCCCAATCTTAATGCAGTGCATTTAATGCTAAAATTTGTTTCTGCCGGATTCTAGAATTGTTCATTTATTACTATATCAAATTTCACTCTAATTTACTAATTCTATTAGCAATTTTCACAAGACTCTTAATGTTTGAAATGTATTAATGGCTGATATTGAAAAAATAAACATAAAAGAAATTATCAAACTGTGTAAATTCGGCAAATGATTTTTTGGGCATCTATGCATTTGAAGAGTTTAGCTATTCTCTTAAATTTTCTATTTTACGAACAATACCGAGATTAATTTATTTGCATACTTCACTTCTTTCCCTCATCTGAAATTAACATTTATTCATGGGCAATTTAAGTTTGCGTTGAAATAAATTTCATATTTAGAATATTATGCATACATTATTCACGCATTTCACACTAGAGTTTCAAATTAAAGAACAATAGAGCTTGAAAAAGCTTTACAGAATATTGCCGAAAATTTAAGACTTTTAACAGATTGAGAATGTGCATGCTTGCTAAAGCTTGCGGGAGAGATTTTTAAAAATCGTTATTTTTATGTTTATATAATGTCTTGAAAAGCTCCAATATCGAAATAATTTTACAAAGTATAAAAATTATAACTGTTCATTTTATATAAACGACCATTCACATTTGATTTAGAAAGATTTCAAGATTTAGGCTCGAAGCCTACTCCTATTTCAACAGCTCAAAACTGCGGTATTAAGAGCAACAGAGTATCTAAAGTATTGAACAAGTCTTACCAGATTAGGCACACAACTAATGCAGCGATCCACGCGCAAGTACCGTTTTCGGACATTGTGGTAGTCATCACTGTCTTCTGGCAGTTGCCGCAGGTTACCTGCATCGGATCAGGTCCGAACATGATTTGAGGTACAATGACTGGTGCTTGCTGCATTATTGGAGTTGACTGGGGTTAACCTGAAAGAAATAAGCGATATAAGACAGACGTCTTGGTTTGCAGTTAAACATGCACTTTGGAAAATATCGTATTTACTGGGTCTCAAGTCTATGTTTGTCCGTTTAAAATTATCACAAGCAATAAAACTACGATTTACAATGTCCTTTTTTCAAACAAAGAACTTATCGCAAGACAGTATAAAAATAAACTAAGTCACTCAGTTCACTTTACACTACATCCCCACCTTTGAAGAAATTGTTTCAATTAACAAAATTAATCAATACTGGTTTCAGTTTATTCCAACATTTTACCGTATAGCTTAACACTGGATCGACCAAAATTTGATTTCTTTGACTATCATGTCTTAAACGTATCGTACATGATGATATAACAGGTTTTTCCTTTTGAGATTTTACTTCTAATGAAGCGCAATCTTAAATCCACACAGCTTACTTATGGACCCACAATATCAAATAAGCAGGTATTTCATTGATATAAGCCTAAACTAAATACCCTTGTGTGCGCTAAATTATTAAAATTTAAATTGTTAGAATCTGAAAAAGTGAAAGTGATTAAGCACCGATAGAATAAGAAAGGCTTTAAAGTTTTGATAGAAGTATTTTTTTAGATTCATCTAATGCTACTGCCTTCAGTTGCTTCTATTATGCACCAACAATCTGGTTTTATGAAGGATAGGCTGATTAGAGTGAAATTTAATAACTCGTTATCTAAAACTTTTAAACTCAGACAGGGAGTGCCGCAGGGATGTGTATTGAGTCCTCTCCTCTTCTCGTTGTTTTTGGTTGGCATTGAAAAAGTTATAACTAAAAAATGCGAGGTCGGCCTTTGAGGATGACATTGTTCTCTGGAACTCCAATTCTGATATTTGCCATGTAGAACATATTATTAACCTTACCCTCACTGACGCGCTGAAGTTTGCAAATACACATAAATTAAACTTTAACACCTCAAAGTCTATAGTTGTTAGCTTCACCACAAAAAGACATTTGTACAACTATCAGCCTAACATCACAATGGATGGCGGCTCCCTTTTTGCTCTAAGTGCAATACTGCTGAAGCCTCTCCTAGCCATATTCTAAACTGCCTGTAAGTGCCAAGGAGGATATTTATAGAGACCGTTTGCTTGTTAGCGATTTCATAGTAACTTTTGGCCTCATGGACCTGGTCTAGCCTACGGCTAGAGCGGGTGGAATAAGCCCCTGACACACACGCACCAACAATTAGGTAAAGTTCATAAAGTGTATAAAAAAGTGGACAATGATAACGTTGTATTTTAATAAACCTTTTAACAGCTGCCATGTTTAACCAGCGGCAATTACAGAAATTAGAAACTTTTGTACCGTTTTAAAAATATTCCCTTTAAGTATAAAGATATTGAAAACTATACAGAGCTAATAAAATAGATATTCCATTTCGCATTCTCGAATGCTTTTACCGGAAGTATTTAAAATGAAAGCCACGGTTTTCAAATGATACATGCTGTAAATTAAAATTGTTAGGATTTATTATCTTGCAAAACAATATTTTCATTTAAATGCCATTCCAACCACTCAAATTAGTAATTATTGCGATAAGTCTCAACTTCTCGGCAAACTGTCAGAAATTTGTCGAAATATCTACCGTTGAATTCATTTTCCGAGTGCCTAAAGATGATATGAATATCCTTTTGTTCCAGATGATTTGTTCGATTTATAATTTCAACGACTCATTTGTAAACATTTGTTGAAATAAACTCCCGATACTTTTACATCACTTTTAATATATTTAAGCACACACAGTATTTCAGCATTATGCTTTTAATAGTGAATTTTTCCTAGAGAATGTGCGAGAGATGCGAATGAATACTAATTATCGTTAGAAGAGTTTCAATAAATTGACTCTGGTCACGTACGAAGAAATCATTAAACCACTTTAGTGACTTTAGGCTTGATCGTGAAGCTTTGTTTCAGAAAACCAAATGGGGGCAAAATGAGAATAATGTAGAAGTCTCCGAAGAAAAAAAGGTGGCACCGAATAGAATTTTGTTATTCAAAGTAGAATTTAAAAAAATTTAAGTTAAAATATTTCATTAAAATAAGATTTTTTTCAAAGTACAAAAACCGTTTAAATTGAAAAGGAGTATTATTGCAAACAAATTCACAAACAATTATAAATATGCACATGAACATAAAAGTTTATGCCGTTGAAAAACTTTCTACGCAAATTTGGAGATTAAAAGTATAAAAAAATATTAAACCTTTCACAAATTGTATTCATCTTGAGAAACAGCTATCCTTAACTGCAGATGCACTAGACAAGCTTGAAAAACTAACACTGCATTACTAAATTTTTCTGTCGCTAGCCAGTTTGAATTAATTAGCTTTCCTACCGCAATTCTAGCATAATTTTTTCCGTAAATAATTTGATCTGTGGGAGCATGGTGACAAAAAAATTGCAGCAACTTATTTCATGAACCAATCAATAGTAGGTCATAACCTAATTTCTAAAAGTCACAAATTAGTTGATTTTCAGTTGCTTACGTTTGTCGGCAGGTTTGAAGTATAATACAGAGAAACTTTTTCCGAAAATTAAAATACTCGTGTCCAGTTTTCTTTCAAATAGTCATATCAGTATCTTAATGTTTGCCGTGGAGAAGTGTTCAGTTTGCAGATGTATGGCAATTGATTACGACTTTCAATAGCTTTTCTGTATGCGTTAATGGACTTACGTGTTCTTACCTATGATTTTTACCCATTTGCCAATATAAGTCATGTCCGAAACAGTGTTCTTTGCGAAAGCAAGGACATTCCTGTTTCACACAAAGCCATAATACACGTAATTTAAAATCTTATCGTGCACTGTTGTGAACAAGCCTCCATTTCTGCGTCTTTAAATACAGCTAACAGGAAAATGCCAGATTCTTTAAGTCCATAAACAATAGTCAACAAGCGATAAGTTTAAAATACTTAATATAAACCCAATACGATCTTAACTTTGTCAAATCAGCATTCAAATCACAAATTATTCCGGTACTACCTGTAGACATTGTGATAACACTTAATTTGTAGCAACTTAAGTTTACTTTTATTCTTGTATTATAAACTGTAGATTTTTTAATTTCGAGTAAAACCTACTGGGTACACCAGAAGTGTCGAAATTGATATTTAAATTATAAGCATGATATTGAGTTTCTCATACTAAGAGTATTATACAATACAGCAACACAGAAGGACTTAATATTTTGATGAATAGTTACACTTAGATTGCTGGTAAATCAACGAAGAGTGCAAAATTAATTATAATACAAAATGAATCTATCTGTACATGAAGAGAACATATTAAGAACTAGTGTAAGCAAGTTCTGGACAAGCATAACATGTCTTTTGGGAAAGATACCGAGTAATGAATTGACATATTTAATTTAATGACTCCTCTAAGCAGGCTGTATAGTTTAGTCCAATTCGAGTCTTTTGAAGAACATTTTACTAACACTGAAACACTGATTGCAAAATTGGAGTCCAACTTTTTCTAAACGCTAACATGTTGGCAAATAAAGATATCAGTTTCACTGTCTTAAAATATTCTATTCTAACACAATATTTTTCTCTAGATTAAGTTTCATCGTATAAAAATACCGATAAGAGAACAAAAGAGCCACTGTGTTATACGTATGCTACGGACAAAGGGAAAGGGAGTTACAGGAAGTTAGAGCAGACTTTGATAAGAGCTGCTTTCCGAGCATTTTCCTTTTACATTGTCACATGTTATAGCAGTGGTTCTTAACCTTTTGTTGACCAGAAACCATCTCCCAGCGGAAACCATTTAGAGGCAAAAATGGGCTTAATTTACTGAATAAAAACTATTAAGGATATGTCATAAACGACGCGAGCGCAGGCCCTAATTTTCCACTAAGCCCAGTAGACCCGGGCCTAGGGGCCCCCCCAAAATTTTTTATTTTAAAAGAAAAAAATTCCCAATTCAATTTTTTTTTAAATTTTACCTTTTTGCATAGCAATATTTTTTATATCCTTTCAAATTTGATTGGTTCATTACATGTATGTTACAGTATATATATATATATATATAAATAAAGGGATTAATAAGTTTTTCTGGTTGCATTGTATTCGTGCTTTAATGATGAAGTTAATTATGTTGTATTGCTTTGTTATATGATAATGTTCTACGCCTTCTACACTTCAAATAGCCAATTCTTGGTAAATTAGTACTTTCACAATGATTCATGATTTTTTTTTGTGTGTGTGTGTCAATTTTGGAAATTTTATGCCCACATCAGTGTTAGGGGGCCCCCATCCCGAGTTGTGCCTATAGTCAAGAATTTTCTAAATCGGGCCCTGCGTGAGCGAGAAGGCAGAATATAGAGACAGGGGCTTTATTTGAACTGTATTTATCAACTCCGAGTGTATATAGTGATCGATGCAAATATTGTATATTAAACAAGATGTAAATAAGAGCCATTTCTCCAATTATGAATAACTCGAGACATTTATACATCGGTTCACGACGATCCGGTTTACAATGTGCATCGATTAACGCGGGTAATCGGGAATTCAGAATATCTACTGTAAGTACTCAGCCACCCCTCCTTTACCAAAGCAAACTAAATATCCAACTGAAGAAAATTCATGCCCATAACCCATACAATTCAAATTCATTGGAGTAAGTTTACCTTAAACCTAGTGCAACTAATTTGTTTCAAGAGTTTTCGCACTGTATTTCTATTTAGGAACTGAATAGCATTCTGAATAGTACTATTTGACTTGCAGGTACAACCAAAATCGGGAAATGTAGTTGGTTGTCTGAAGTTGTTTTAAGTTAAGAGTAAAATCAATTTACTGCAACAGCAGGATAATAAAAAATGAGAAAAAAATTACCTAATGCTTATGAATTCCTTATACAGATAAAGGAAATTTAAGACTAACGGCAGGGAAACAAACTAGTGAGATATATAACATATATATACAACACATACACATACACATATATACATATATATACATATATATACATATACATACATACATACATATACATACATACATACATACATACATATATATATATATATATATATATATATATATATATATATATACGTATACGTATACGTGATCTTTAAGGCTGTTGTGTACTAACCCAATTCGATTCGTTCACATTAGAGGAAATTTGTCCAAGGATTGTCAACTTGGATTTCAGATTTTTTTTTAAATGTACTCTGTAATACAAAGAAATTTTACACTTTGGGGCATTTTTCATTTTTATAAAAAGTGCAAATATTTTAAAATTTAAATTATTCAGGGAAAAGAGTCTGGACTAGTGTGCTTTAAACGCTCTTCTATTCCTTTGGTGGATGAAATTTATAAAATGAATCCTGTTGAAAGTGAAGAAAAATTCAGGCTATCTGAAAATGCCATTTTTATTGGATTATCAACATTTATGTCGCTGTCAATAGCAGACATATTTTCTCCATACGTTAACATTGAGGTGAGCGAATGCAATAGGGTTAGTACACAGCAGCCTTAGTCAAACGCAGTTTAAAAAAAGCGTATTTTTTAAAAACTTAACGTAAAAGTACTTAGCAACACAAACTTCCGTAATAAAAACTGAAAACGTTTTGCCTGTGATAATATTACTCTAATTTATCAGCCGACTTCAAGGACTGTGAACAATTTAAACTTCACATCTTAAAATTATCAACCCACAAAAATTTAATATTTCTGTCGTCTCTTCTAACGAAACTACCGCGGGTTATTAACGTAGGATTACTTATCGTTGCTTACTTTTTTAGAAACACGCATTTTGGTACTTTTCATTTTAAGGCGACAATGGACCATGAAAAACTTTAACCAATTGCTATGAAATTTTGTATACTTATACAGTGTAGTTTAGAGATGGAAATTCTAATTTTTTTTAAAAAAATCAGAATGTAATTAAGATAATTAAATCAGTTTGTTAATTACTCTATTTAAAAATGCTCCATGCGCATTAATTTGTCTCAGATTTCTAATTTTCTCTTAAGCTAGCTTTATAGTTATAAAAGTTGGTAGCAATACTTTATTTGCAGTCATATTTATAAAAATTAGAAGATATCGATAAAAATAGGTCATTTTATGCAAAAAAAAATTTTATTGTAAAAATTTTAAGTTGTTTTAAAATAATATAATGAATTGATTACTAAAATATAATGAATTGATTACTAAGTTTTATTCTAATATATATAAATAATCATTTTATGAAATTTTATGAATATTAAAGAAAAATTTATGACGCATGGAACATTTTGAACTTACCGAAACGACATGAAAACTTGTTTTGAGAAAATGACATTTAAAGTTTTAATTTGACTAACATTTCCCTTGTTTACGTTTGAAAAGAATACTTATAACTCGGTTAATAATGATCGGATCAACATACTTTTTTTAAATTTAAAGCTGATGAGTTTAATCCATTTTCTGAAAGCAAAGAGTTTTGGGGACATTTTTGTCAATCTGAAGGTCCATTGTCGCCTTAACTGTTTACTGCTACTGGGTTTGGCGAGCTGCCAAAATTATAACTCGCGACGGACTCTGAATTTTTTTTTCTTTCCGGAGGACCGTTATTGAGGAACGTAATCCCATGTTAAAAGGTCATACCTTCAGCCATGTTCACTAAAGACTGAAATCAATTCCCTCTGAAATAATGGGGAAAAAAACCACTTTTCTAAATATGTGCTGGAGAAGATAACAGTTGGAAAAAGCACCAGCATACGTTATCTTCTGTATATACCCGTCATATTCAGAGATAAATGACTTCTAAACAAGCTACCCAAAACATGAGTTCCGTGTAGATAAACGTAACCGTTTGAGTCGAACAGAACACATGGTTTCGTAAGTATCATTTCGTAAGTATTTACGAAATCTTGTCATCTTTACGTCATCTTGTTTCTTAAAATAGTGTTCCTTTCAAAATTATGTCATTTGCAATATTAACTTCTTACGAGTGCTTTTATCTTGCCTAGATGTCGTGACAATTTGAATATTGCTCGCTGGAAATTGATGATAACTTTCAATTCAAGTCAAAGAAAAAGGCTGAATAAGAGAGCATGTTTTGCGCTACGTAAGGCCTACATATGCCTCCAAACGATTAGCAATGAAATTTTTAACGCCTATGATTGGTTTATTTTCGTCTCAACGTCATCTTTTCCTTAACGCAACGCAGCGGACTCCTATGTGAACAGGCCCTAAGAATAACAAAGTTATAATATGGAAATACCTTAAATGTTTGCAGACATCTTACAAATGTTTATAGAGTGGTTATAAATTGTTGATTATATACCTCGTAGTATTTTTAACTTCGTTTTATTTTAAATAGTAAATGACATTTTGGGGATATTTTTGCAATTTTAGTATTCCCCATCTAAAACTAATGGAGCATACAGCTTAAGACAGGAGGATTATACTAAGAATGTATCACACAAAGTATAATCATTTTGTTTCTTAAAATAGTGTTCCTTTCAGAATTATGTTACGCCGAAAATGAGAAATAAGTTTACATTAAGTGAGAAAAGGCAATTAGTCAATGCTTAAACGCTCATAAATTCCTTTAATGGACGAAATTTATAAAATGAATCCTGTTGCAAGGTGCAGAAAAGGGCAGGCGAAATGTGAAAATGCCATTTTAAGTAGATTATCAGTATTTATGTAGGTGTAAATAGTAGACAAATTTTGTCCATATGGTAACACTGAGGTGAGGGAATCCAATAGGGTTAGTATACAGAAGCCTTAAGCCGGGAAATTTTCCTCAACCAAGGATCACATTACTGGTTGTTTAAAGACAAAAACGCAGCGAGTTCTTTATCGTTTGGTTTACTTCTCTGCTACAATTAACTTTAACAATTAAACTAAAAATTACTTTCAAATATTTTTGAAGGTTTTACTTCTTTAACTCTTTCAGGGGCACGGCTTGCACGGTACAGATTTTTCTTCTCTCGATTGTTTTTAACCTAAAAAAATCTTTAAAAATTTTCCAATTAAAAGGTTGTAAAATGTTTTTGCTTCTTTACACTGATAATAGAAGGCACCATTAGCCATTTTTCTGCTCATTTGACTGGAACACATTGAATGCAAGTGAAAAAAAGAAGAGATTTACCGTTTTCACTGTGCAAACGGCGCCCCTCAAAGGGTTAAATACATGTGCGTATACTTGTGTATACTACCGTTAAATTTCTAAATAGGTTTTCAAAACTTTAAATCGGGTAATCTGGATTTTTTAAAACTTTCATTAGCGGCCGATTCTTTCCCGTATTCTACTTTAGTATTCGCGCGTCTATTGTAGATTTTTATGAATAATTCAGAAACCGTCTTCCGATCGCCTTTTTTAAAACACACTAGACCAGATTTTTCCATGATTTTTCAATAATTTAAATTTTAAAATATTTGCATTTAAAAAACGAAAAAACAAAGAATGTCCCAAGGTGAAAAATTTATTACGGAGCACAATTTTTAAAATCTTTAAATCCAAGTTTACAATCCTCGGGCAATTTTTCTCCATGGGTTAACATTGCGAAAAGCGAATCCCATAGGGATAGTGCGCAGCCGCCTTAACCAATTTTGCTTATCAGTATTTTCTTGCAAAATCCTTAGAACATCTACTGCAATTATCTCATTAAATTCAACGGATAAAACTAGTAAATCCACGGGATGCGAACATAACATTTTTAAAAATAAGGTAGCTTGATGCAATGTCACGAATGCAAGGACGTGAAAAAGAATTCAGAAAATTGTTGCCATCCGTTTTGCATGTGGAGTAGTCTTAAATTTTCAATAGCGCAATTGTATAAGCATGCATTTCCATATGAATTTCAATAGAAATGAAAGTTTTACCGTCCGCTTTTGCAAGAGTTTGAGATGTGACATGCTGCGTGTTAACTGTTTTATACGAGTTGCACAAATATATTTTTCTTCTTCGACTAGAAGCATATTTAAGTCCTTTTAATAATTCTAGGTCCTTTTTTAGGGATGCATGAATACTATGATATTCCGATTTTATAGAAAGACAAATACAAACAGCGCGAGAAAAAATAAATTGCGCAAGTGAATCTCGTCAATTTAGCACACTATTTAAAATTAGATAAAAGTGCCAAAAGGGCAGATGTGTCAGATCAGATCAAACATGCAATAATTTTAAACCCGATTCGAGCCTTGGTTTGGTGTCCACATTCAAGCTACATTTAATGTAAATAGGTAAATATCGCAAATCGAAATTTCCATTGTACGTTTCTATTTTTACTTATATTTATACCAGTAGTGTGCAAATACATGAAAGTAAAATAGAATGTCTAAGGCAGCGTTGTTACGACAGATGAAATTAACAGCATAAGTTAAACGTTGAAACTAAATGAAATTAATAACATTTGAGACAATACTTTTTTGACAAGTAAAATTTATGTTAATGAAACAGAATGCAGAGCAACATTATTTAAAATTCAAAAATGTGTATGAACAAAATATATTTGTAATTCTCGTACCAATATATTATAGTAATACATATTCTACATCTAAAAAAACTTAAGTTTAGCTAGTTTCAGCTTCCGTCAACTGGGTTAACTTTCTCCCATTTTTCATGTTTATTTCACAGAAAAACCATAATAGTTGTAAATCAATTAAAATTTTATATGGTAAGTGGTTTAAAATAATATAAACACATTTAACTAACATAAACCATTGTTAAAGCATACATACAAACTTTAAACAATTTTTGAATATTTTTAAACTCTTGGGCTAATGTTAAAAGTTAATTGTGGTAACTTTGGCCCAGCTCTAGAAAACCAAACATTTAAATTGTTGAGATAGCTTAGGCCTATGTTAAACCATGTATAAGAACTGCCAAATTATCTATCAATAATAACTTATCTAATCAGAGTTAATCTCAAGCTTAATTTGGAAAAAAAATCGATAAATCGACATTTTTTTCTATGCAGAACTGATTTTATTTTTAAATTACAAGTGGAATTTTCAAAGAAAATAGATAAACAGTATACGGTAATTTAACAGTCTTATGTGTTTTGATGAAATGATAGTCCAAACTATGAAGAAACAATCCATTTCTGAAACAAACTGATCCTCTTTGGCTCGATTTTCGGAGGATTGATTTTCCCGCACACTTCTTCCCACTCATAATTTATACAGTCTTGTTTTAATGGCAAACTCAAATTTTGGCCAACGCCAAAATTTCAGTTTTCCTTTCATACATTCCAAAGCCGGTCGATATCTGTTAAACTTAAAATCTTTACAGGATATTTAACATCATCGTACTTCACAATAACAAAATCATCTACAGCATACATGCACAAATTCAGAGTCCGCCTGTCTTGGAGATATACTTGCTTGTTTGTAATGTTTTGTTTATTACTTTCTGACGAGCTGGAGCATTGTCGTTTTCACCTCTTTGAAACTGGACCTATTTTAGAAGTAGGTCTATATAGTTGGTGTAACTTTGGCCCAACAAGGCAGTTTGTCCAAAGTTACCAAGATCTGGGACTAAGTTTGCCTTATGTAGTAAATATTCATTAGTTGGCAAACCACAAAATAAATCAAGATAATGAGTGTGAAAATATTTGAAACAATAAACTGAGGCAATTCGCTAACTTGCAAAATATATACAAGTGATAATCACTCTGTCTAGCTACAGCACATACAATCTTTTTTTAGTTTGTTGGGCCAAAGTTACCCCAGTTGACGGTACGTGATGTTTTTTTTACTCTTTTCTATGTCTAATGTTTATAGTAACAATCTGGATTCTTTGATCTAAACTGCTTAAAATGTCAATAGAATATCGAAAAGCGTTTTCGTGCTGTATGAAACTGTCTTTAAAGCATATTCCAGTATCAAATGCATTTCGACACAGAATTTTTGGCTTTCCCAAAAGTAATTTTACCGAGCTCTTGTAAATGAATGGTGCAATGAAAAACAAAATTATGAATCATATCCTTTCGGCAGTAAGCAACAAATCCGCTATCTACTCGGACAACTGGTTTGGTTTGGAGCTCTATGGTCAGTTATTTGGCTACACGACAGCTAATTAGACCGGGACCTACTGCGACCGGGACTAAGCCGACTCCAAATGGCTACAAACGTCCATGCCAAGAGTGGGACTCGAACCCAGAGACTCTGGTACCAACACCGACTACCGAGTACTTTAGTTTTCATTCCAACAAGCTCTTCAACGGAGTTTCTGGAGATAATGTAATCTATATTACTTATTTTCGTCGATATACGCAATAAACAAAAATGTAGGAATTTAAGAAAACCGTTCTTTAACAGAGAAGGGCTCTGATTAGAGCTGAATGCTGAAATCAGTATGTATTGCAAAAAATACCTATCTTCAAGAAGTTTAAAAAAGTTTGCAACTCCTAAAATATCTTACGTATTGTTCTCATACTTTACTTTTTTCATTTTACTCTAACCAACGATCTGAAACAAGGATGGAAGGGTGGTGATATTAATTAGTCATTTCTCATCATAAGATGAATACCTGACTGATAAACATATTTTTAAATGTTTCACATTTTCCGATCGCATGTTACTAGTTGAAGGAAATTATTTATAATGAGTAGTGAAAAGGTCATTCAACAGCACACAATCGTCCCAACATAAATTCCGGCGTTGTATAGCAAACAAACACACTTGTCTTTCATTTCAAATAAGAGGTAATTAGTATCCCACTTCAAGCTGAAGTGATACGAATTTCTTTAAGCTGTATTCATTTTTTAAGCTGTAGATAATACGCATTAGCTAAATTTATCACATTACTTCGGCCTAAACTTTCGTTACTATCACGAGTTACACCTACCCAAAGTCATGTTCGAATTACAAGAACGCTTTACATGACATTATTTTAACATTATAAGCGGGGTATTTTGCACATCTTAACCTACGTTTCGTGGGTTTTTAACGTAGGATTACGTTCCTCCATAACGGTCCTCCAGAAAGCAAAATTTTAGATGTCCTGCGTCGCTAGTTATAATTTTGGCAGCGCACCAAACCCAGTCTGTATCCTTTTGGCATGCAGTAAACAGTTAAACAGAGAAGTACCAAAATGCATCAAAATTTGGCATACATGTGTATATATACATACATATAGATACATATATACATAACGCATGCATGCGCGCATATATATATATATATATATATATATATATATATATACACACACACACACACATATACAAAAGAGGTTAGCAACGATGAGTAATCCTACGTTTCTAAACCGCGGTAGTTTCGTTAGAAGAAACTACCAATTTCTTTTTGGGGGCAGGGGGGTGTCGATTTCGTTACGTTCATTAGACACTACTAAAAGGTCCGGTAACATCTGATGACATCGAAACTTTAAACTTTTATTTTTACCAACCATTATCAGTAATTTCAATTTATTTGCATCAGTTATAAAAATAATATCTCACAAAAACGGAGTAAATATCAGTTTAGGAATAAGTCTCGCATAAATAAGTTGTAAGTGCATACATAACATTGTCCCGACTTTCAGAAAACGCACAGATAAAGGAAAAACATAAATTTCCTGTCGCCTGCATGAAAAGTGTTAAAACATATGCAAAAATATTGTACCAGGAAAGCTAAACTATCACGAAAAAACACTTCCGCTAGCGGCTTATGTGGGTCGTGACCGACACTGATCAACTGGTCGCCGACGTCTGAAGTTATTGCAAGAGAAGCTGCAACTTCTTCAGAAACGAAAGTGCGCGAAAAAGAAAGTTAATCAAGGGAATCGACAAAATGGAAGTCGTAAATACCAGCGTATCTCCCGATGAATCAAAGTCACGTGTAAGTTAAGAAATTGACTTCTGGCCCTAAAAGCAAGAAGATATTTAAAATTACATTTAAAAACACAGTCACGAAATTTCTTACACATACGCATTCATTTACCATTTATAATAGTTAGGAAGAAATTTCAGTCTGTAGGCAGATTACAACGCTATGCAGTGTAGGGTTAAGTTGCAAGGTTGCTTCCGGTTTTAGGATGTTACGTGTATTAAGACAGATTTTAATATTCGAATCATGTGTATGGGGCAGCCAAGCAAATATTGAATCAGTTTACTTATTTTTAATTTCTTAAAACATGGAGGTTAATGCGATAAAGAATTAGCTTTAGGTCAAAATAAGAGTTAAACCTTGCAACAGATCACGTAAAAGCAGCAATACGAGGCGTTAGAAAACGATAAGATTTTGTTTTATGTGTAATGAAACGGGCTGATAATACAAGTAAGAAATCAAAGTTAATTCTACACAGATTTCGTAATGGGTACTACAGAAAATTTCTAAAATAAATTTATTAGTATCCAAAAATGTATAAATTATTTTGAAGTTATGACTGTGGCAGCATCTTATGATAGAACAAGTAACGATAATGAGACAACTTATGCAAATTTTAAAAGATTGATGTCCGCGATGTCTAATTTAAAGCTAAATGCGAATAAAAGTGTTCTATTAGTGTCATTTAGACTGCGCTCGGGTCATGAAGTTGTAACGGCATAAAATGTAAATAATTAAATTAAAAATTAACTAAAATATTTTTATAATTTTAAATGTTACTTTGCAATTGTTAAAAATAATTTTTGGCAACTGTTATGTAGTTTTCTTAAAAATCCAGTTTTTAAAAGAGATTTGACGAGAGTTGGTAAATGATTTGGTTTTGATGTATTATTAGTTTTTAGTTAAACACCGTTAAAGCAGTAATTTCTTATTACGTTGTCTCAACTAGGATTCAAACTTATGAACTGGAAGCATACAATCTTTAACGACGTTCTAATAACGGAAAAGTAAATAGAGAATGCGACGGCAAAAAACTATGAGAATTAATGAACCTCGAAAAACCACTAATTATTCAAAAATAAAATGTAGATCTATTTTTGTAGTTTAATACAAATCACCGTATTTTTTTCTGTATAACTATTTACAATTCGAAGCCGAATGAGCCAATAATTTCCAAATTACACCTTATCCAAATATATAGGAATTTAAATCAATGCAACGCTTTGAAAGACTAAAATATTAGACATAAGAAAAGAAAATATCACATAAAGCTTTTAAAAACGTCGGAAAACTGAAAACTTGATTGAGTTACAAAATGTGTATCATATAGGACAAAGTCGGTTTGGATCTTATTACTTTAGATTTTGACTTCAGAAAAGAGCATTAAGCTGGATAAGAAGCAAAAGGAAAACATTAGACTAACGCCTCAGTGCTACGAAACATCAGCAACTCGTGAATTAACCTTCGTTTGATTTTTTAATCTTCTAAGAACTCTAGAATTTCAAATCGCTCCATCTTACTAAGAATATTTAACCAGAAAGAAGTTTGTTGCTAATAAAATACCAGTAATGGTCTCAGTTCCATATTCCCATCAGAACAAAAAAAGGTAGGATATATTGGAGTTGGGAACATTAACAAGACATTCATAAGAACTTACACGGACAGCACAACGGTAGGAAATTGTAAAGCTGGGGTATCCAAAGCATGAGAAAAATATCAACAGAAGCATAATCTTGTCTATTTAATGCAAAAGTGCATTTTATGTCATTAAGAAAAATGACAATTTTATTTAAACCCTTCAGTACACGAACTTAATTGCTAGTCACATTCATAAACACTTTTAACACAGTTAAACAGAAGATTCACTAAGGCGTCCAAAAATACGTACATGGTTGCTATACAGGGCTAACCTGTGACATTTTCGTTACTAATCGAAAGCCAAATAAATAGACTTTCGAGAACAGTATTTAGGACTAATTTGGGAAATTCAAAGTTTTGCTATTGATAAAATTTAAAATTTGAAAGATATACTGCTGATGTAATGAAATGCAAGCATTATAAATACACGATATTATTCAAATATCAAGAAATAAAAAGCGATAGAATATTACACACGTTTTGAGTCTAACGTTATATAGTAGCATGGACGTAAATCCAAATAACGATCTTAGTAAATAAACAGTACCCATTATGCGATACAAAGACAAATACAAGGCGAAAAAAATATTTTAATGCGCAATTAAATGGTAGCAGCATGAACTTCAAATAAAAGTTAAACAGATTTATTAAAATCATCGACAAGAGTATGCCAGTTCTCAACGTGGGGTACATAAACCCATTAGGGTTACGCTCTACAATAATTAGGGGTACGCCGCGAGAGATGAGATGTTGCTCGATCTGCAACAAAGTCGCTAAGCTACACTACTCTTGAGAACTGTACATGTTTGTCTATTTTCCCTTCCCTTCCTTACTTGAGAGCCAAACCTACCCATCAGAACGGCTAGTCTCTCAGTCATTGACAAATTATGCACGAGTTAAAAAGCACAACCATCTCATTGATTTACTAAGTAAAACGTGTACAGTTTAACACGATTTGTTAAAATGTATGGTCATTTTTTTCGTTAATTCAAAAATGTAATTCATATACTCATTAAATTTTGTATTAATTATATATTGAATTATTTTATCATTGTAACCATTATTATCACTAAAACTATAGCTTTATCAATTTTACACAAGGGGATGCGCCAGTTACATAACGCATTTTCCTGGGGATACGTGAAGCATAAAAGGTCGAGAACCACAGAAATGCAATCTAACTATTTCAATCACAAACAGAATTTGAGACATTATCTTTCGAAATCAAAATTTGACAGATTATCTTTCGAAATACTTTGGATATAACGCTAACAGAGTTTCTATTAATCCAATCAAATTAATAAAACAACGTTTTCGTTTTCAAAACAGACATTAGATAACAAGCTTGCTAAAATTTCTTAGTTAAATCTACATTAGCGTAACAGATATAACATATCAATATTTCCAGCATATTATAGATAAATCACAGAAATAAATATTCATTACCTGTGGACCAGCGGGCAAACAAATGCTAATTAATTCGATGCTCACAAATACGGATCGCCAGACAACAGTTGACAGCAAATATAAAGGCGATCGACAAACTCAGAATGACGGAATACGAAATAGGCTACACTACGCCACCAAGCAGTCATTAGGTTAACCGTTTACTAAGGAAGTGATAAAAGGGAAAATCCAAAGAAACAGATAAGAAATTGGGTATTTCTGTCTTTATCATCTTAATGATGATTTAATACGTAAATCGGAAAATCTAAGGGCATAAAAGTTAAATTACGAGTAAACAAATTAAGGACTGTCTAGATTTAGTGGTAAGAGCTCCACAACCAATCAAGAGGCCGTAAAATGTGTCAAATATTTTAAGACTGTTATTATGGCCAATTATGTTTTTCTTTAATTATTATTATTATTATTATATTTTTTGCATTACATTGTTGTAGGCGTTAGCCGAATTGATAGGGACCTAGTCTTAGGAAAAAATTCGAATTATGTGCTAACACAGGCGTTTGTGGCCGTTTGGAATCTTCTTTTAGCTATTACTTTTAGTCCCTATCACTTGAGCCCTCAAAGTGCAAAAGACGACCGTTACGCTCCACATCATCATGTCGTTACAATGTTTACCTTAACGTTTTCACGTAATAGAGGTAGAGAAAGGAATATTACCTCAAAACGAATGAATGAGCATCGTTCTTAACTCTCTTGCTAACTCCTGGATTACTGTGAGTTCCTGAGCATTGTAGCAGAGGGAGATGACAGGACATACTTTTTGGCAAAGAAAGGCACGGTTGTTCTTCTAAAGTCCAGAACTTAAATGATTTATGCGGCCAAACTTTTGATAAATTTAGATTTTAATAAGTAGCACAATCAGCTATGAATGAAAACGCTAAGGGAAGGTCATGGGCATTATCTCATCGATCCAGGTTTTTTCACCCCATGTTTTTCCCGCAGTAATGCAGTGGTCTTGTTTCGTCTCCTAACCGGACAGGGTTGTCTTGGTGCTCATCTTGTTCATATTCGACTCCCGAGATCAAAGGGCTTTTCTCGTAGTAATTTAGAACATCCTATAAACGTTGAAAGTTTGGGCTCGCGTTAAAAAGTATTAGTGTTGGGAAATTAAGATGGCCTATGGCTTAACCCTAGCGTCAATGACCAAACGCTTCCCTTACTTTCAATGACCGGGTATCGCGGTACCCACATCGAATTTCGAAAGCGTAACGCTGAAATCAGCGTTCTTTCTACCAACCCTTCTATTTAAATGGAACTGTTCTTTACACCCCCGTTCTCGCGGAATGTATGTATCCATTTTTTGAAATAAAGATCCACCAGTTTATAACCAAACACCAGCTCATAATATTGTTCGTGAAAGAAGTGGGCCACACAAATCAACACAAATTTTACCCATTCGTGATACATTCAAGTGTATATTTGCAGATGAAATGGTTGATATGATCGTTAGACACACAAATCAGATGGCTATTACCGTTTACGACAAATGTAATCGAGACAATTCAGAAAAGAAACAATTAATATGGACGAAATTGACATCTGAAGAATTTGATGCTTTTATTGGAATTCTACTAACAGCAGGTGCTAATAATACCAACACTGATGATACCATAGAAATGTGGAAACCAACTTCATATCCGCTTTACAGAGCAAGTATCAGTATAAATAGGTTTTGGAATATCCTTCGATTCGATCAATATGATAATCAAAACACACGAACTGCACGACTCGAAAATGATAAAGCTGCTGCAATTCGCGATCTTTGGATCTTACTAAACAATAACTAAGCAAAAAAGTATAAACCATCTCAAAATCTGACAATAGATGAACAGTTATTTCCATATCGTGGAAGAACTCGATTACCTAGTTTATGCCAAATAATACCGGAAAATACGGTATAAAAGTATGGTGGATATGCGATGCCATTAATTTTCATCCGCTCTCTGGTCAATTGTATACGCAAAATCCGGAGGACAACGTGAAATCAATCAAGGCGAACGGGTCGTAAAAGATCTGGCTACTCCATACAAATGCTCCGGCAGAAACATTACTATGGATAATTTTTTTTTTACGTCACTCTCTTTGGCTCAACTTTTGTTGTCATGGCGTCTGACAATCGTAGGAACTCTAAAAAGAAACAAGAAATATATTCCAACTGAAATGTTATCATGTCAAATACGAGAATCGCAAAGTTCTTTATTCGGATTCAATGGCAATGTAACAATATTTTCACATGTTCCTCAGAAGAAAATAGCTGTTATATTGCTTTCTACTTTACATCACGATAAAAAGTATCTCTGGGGCCACGAAAAAGGACAGAAATCATTACGTTTTACAACAAAACAAATTCTGATGTTGACACGATGGATCAAATGCTTCGAAAATATACCTCTCAGGGACAAACGAAGAGATGGCCAGTTGCGTTTTTTTTTCAACATTTTGGACATATCTGCTCTAGCTTCTTGTATTATGTATAAGGCGAATGTCGATATGCGCAGCCATAAAAAGAACGACCGCCGTTTATTTTTGCGTCAGTTAGATGAAAACTTGTGTCTTCAGGATCGATCAATTCAGGATCGGTCAAGAAATATTCAAGCCATGCGACATTTTTCAACCAGGTCAGGTGTAGAAAGTACATAGTAGCGAATAAACTGATATGAAGCCGAGGAAGGACACGGAGTAAATACAGCAACTTTTTAAAAAATTTTAAAATTAAAAAAAAAATTCTTTTCACTCAGCAAGACTTTGGGCCTGTTCACATAGGAGTCCGTTGCGTTGCGTTAAGGGGAAAATGACGTTGAGACGAAAATAAACCAATCATAGGCGTTAAAAATTTCATTGCTAATCGTTTGGAGGCCTATGATTGGTTTATTTTCGTCTCAACGTCATCTTTTCCTTAACGCAACGCAACGGACTCCTATGTGAACAGGCCCTTTTTCATACGTTGATACATGAATTTGAAACGGAAAGAAGTACTGATGAAACGTATATCTACAAAAAAGCTGGAGATATCTCCTCAAAATGGGTATAACGGACAGACCTCGCAGTAGGACTGAATCGAGTTATTAACTTGCGATAGGTCATGATTATCTGGCGGAAACCCCTGTCGCTTTGGTGTTTTTACCAACAAAAACTGTCTCCCTTGGGAGAAAGAAGGGGAAATGGGACAAAACACACATTATGCGATGCGAAGCGTTGCGTGGGATATTAGAGGAGAAGAGGTATTGGAATGCAAGATGTCTGATGATGAAACATTTACTTTGCTCGACTTTTTTTGTGTTTTTGATTGTTTGCATTTTGTTGAAATACGTCGTTTTTTCCCCTACTTTTGGAAATTTAAAAAAAAAGTTCATTACAGTTCACATTTAGATGTCTTAATGGCCACAGCTGAAAATTTAACTCTGAAAAGTTGTGACTCCATTAGCAGACGGAGGAAAGGCCACTTTGGGCCTGTTCACATAGGAGTCCGTTGCGTTGCGTTAAGGAAAAGATGACGTTGAGACGAAAATAAACCAATCATAGGCGTTAAAAATTTCGTTGCTAATCGTTTGGAGGCATATGATGGGTTTATTTTCGTCTCAATGTCATCTTTTCCTAAACGCAACGCAACGGACTCCTATGTGAACAGGCCCTTAGACTTTTTGCTCGCGTTAGAACAATTTTGGTGCTTTGATCGGATCTTTTTTATTCTTTTCTGGAAAAAATAAAAAGTCGGAAATTTACGCAATACATCGCATTAAAAATCTCATACATTCTATTTATTTTTTAAGCAACTGGCATTACGCGTTTTTTCAGGGTGAAAATATGACTTTGATTTTTAAATCCTTAATATAATCTTCAACCCCAATTAACTTGACTGATTCTTTACTCAATCCTTTCATTGAAAAATGCATCTTTTACGTTATAAGGTATTTAATGAAACTAAACATAATAAAAAGAACTACACAGATATGAGCAAAATTCTAAAGTCATGAACACTAAATAATATACCTGAGAGAACTCTACTTTAGAATAAAAAACCGAGTTATTTGAAAGAGATATTTGACCTTGTGTTGGTGAAATTACTGCATCATTGTCTGGTTCGATGGAAGTGGTTGCAACTCAAGGTTCTCTTCAGAATTTTTTTTTATATTTCATTTTACTCTTTGTGTGCTTCATCTTCGGAAACAGTTATTTAAAAATGTATGGATTGCCAACAACATGAATAGGCGGTATTGGAATGTTAGGGACATCAGTCTATAGCAGGCAGGGCCGGATTTAGATGAAAAGAGGCCTTAGGCTATTCCACTTATGAGGCCCTTTCACCTCTCATTTTTAACTTTGTAAATTGCATGAGAGATAATAAAATACATCATTACTGTGATATATATCAATATATTAAATGAAACATGTTGTTATTGGTACTAACCTATATATATTCAATACATTGAAGATTTAACCAAATTCAATTCAGATAAATTTATTTCATAATAATTTGCATTTAAAGTTTAAGTATGAATTATTATGAATTTTAAGTCTTAAACTAAACCAAAAATGGAACTTTATTCAAACAAAATCCAGATCACAAGAAAGAATAGCGTAATTTTAATTTTGCTAACAATTTGAATGTAGGCCCCTCTTGATCTTGAGGCCGTAGGCTGAAGCCTAGTTAGCCTATAGGAAAATCCGGCCCTGATAGCAGGGATGGCCAACTGGCGGCTCTCGGGCCGCATCCCGCCGGGCAGGACTTCTTAACCGGCCCACGGCACTTAAGCAGCTGAGATAGAATATATTATTATACTATTGTTGCAATACTTCACTCACTTATTCCGTGTGCGTCAGTACTTGCGTGCGAAAGCACTGAATACAAGGAAAGAAGTAGGCTTAGAGATAAAAATTTATCTCACTTCCTTTCGTTTTTCGTCATCCAAAATGGACGTTGATTTTACTGCCCTGGCTGCATCAAGTGCCCATCCGCAAGGATCGCCTTAATTCATTTTTTTTAACTTTTTTATTATTAAGGAAACTAATTTTATGTTTTGTTTTGTAATATAAACATATTTTTGGGAATCAAACTTGATTTGATTTTGTAAAGAAAACTGATTTTGTTTTGTTTTCTGAAATAAATGTTTTATTCTACAAACCTCAAATGTATTTTCATTATATGTACAGGGATTTTTAAAAATATCCGTTTCAAAACTGCTTGTTTGAAGTTATTAGTTGCAAAAATATCTGATTTTGCAAAGTTGGCTTTTCTACTTTTCGCGTTTTTTTTTTTTTTTTTTTTTTTTTTTTTGGGGGGGGGGGCAGCAAAACATGTATATACAAAACATGTATATATTTTGGTATCGCTAAAATTTATTTTTCACTAAGCAAACCTTTTTAACAAGAATGCTATTTTCTGAAAAATCAATAATACAATTCTTCCTATATTTATAGAGCGGTCTTTTCTGAGGAACCTGTATACTTATCTATATGCATTTTAAATAATTTAAATATTTAAATTATTTAAAATTAAATTATTTAAATTTAAGTTAAAATCTGATATTTAATTAAGGCAATTTTGCCTTTCACACAGCATATATCCAAAATCACAGTTGGCCCTTTGTCATTTATATTTTTCTCAAATGGCCCTTGAATAGTTTTGAGTTGGCCACCCCCGGTGTATTTTTTGCTACACGAGGGTTAATTAGACCGGGACCTACTGCATAAAACCGATTCTGAACGGCTGCAAACATCCATGCCGATGGTGGAACTCGAACCCACAAACCCTGGTACTGAATGCCAACGCCTAAGCAATTCGGTTATCACCCGTCCATGAAGTAAAGGAACATGGATCTTATAAAATTTATGATCTTGTGGGGCCACATTACTAGCTGTCCAGGGCCGCTAGTTGGACACGCCTCCGTGTTTCTGAACTCTTAGTTGGAAACCAGGGCAGGTATTAATTCTCCAACGCTTGTGTTGCAAGAGTATGGGCCAAAATTTTCCTGTCATTCAGCACAAACACGAAGCAATATAAATTACAAAATTCTCCACAGAGGTTGTCTCTCCTATGCAACAAATCACTCTTATGAGGCATTGCACGATGTAATCATCTTCTCCTTGAGTGCTTTTTTCTTTTAAATTATTTTCAAGGACGAAGAGATTTTATTTCACACCAGTTACTCTCCGGAGTTAATTTTGTAGTGGGATGGAGCAATTTTTAGCGAATGATCCGCAGGAAAAAAGAAACACCCTTAATTTTTAATCCAGCAGGAAGTATGATTATTTAAGTTCGTAGAAATGTCTGGTGGCAACTAAAGTAGTTACAATATTACGAAGGTTGTGCCACTAAAGCGGAGACAGAGAGATTATCAGGCCTTCACTTTTTAAAAGTAAACTTTTTCTAGGAACTATACATAACGCTGCCAGACTGGCATTTCTCCAGAAAAAGGGTGATCGCCTGTTTTCTGCCTTGTAATTTTTGTTAATAATTAGAAGGTGTACACATTGAACAGTTTTGTTCTATGATTGATAATGTAATGGATTGTTTGATTCCTAAAGTTTAAGATGATTCGATTTTATTTTTAATAAAAAAAAAATAGAAGTTACACTTTCATGATACACAAACACATACGCAATAGGTCAAACGGCGTAAAGCACGAAGGTGGTTCAAAAATAGTTAATTCACTCGAAACTGATGTTCGCATGTAATTTTGGTATTTGTTAAACTAAGCACGATTTCTGTTAAATATATCTATGGTGCTCGGTATAAAGGGATTAAGTCAAAAACAGTGATTGTTACCATGTTTTTATTAACTTGCTTTCTTGTGTGTTTGTTTGTGTGTGTGTTTGTCTAGTACAAATATTGCAATCGATTTTTAACTAACTTCCCGACTAGCTAGACATTTGAAACTTGTAGAATAGCTCAGAACACGAAGACAATGCATTATTTTAATACTTTTAGCCGAAAACATCCGCAAGGTGGCACTTCGATCGAATTCAATTCTTGCACTTTTGCGTAACGGCGTTTGACGATTTTGAAAACAGAATAATACATGTGAATTTAATTTGCTTACAAAAATATTGTGCGAAAAATTTTAAAAATTATAAAAATCAAAGTTTATAAAGTCTGTGGATAGTGAAAACGACTAAAAAGTGATTAAAATTAAATAAAAGAAAGTGAAAAAGAAAAATTAAGTGAAGGTTTGTGCAATTAAGAGAGAATTGGCAAGTTTATATGATTCAACAGAAAATTTAAAAACATGGTATATAAAAAGTTCTTTTTATCTTGAAATTATTAAATGTTTGTTAGTAGTGATAAAAAATAACAAAAATCTTTTGACTGGTATAAAAGGCTTAAGCCTATCAATTTTGTATACAAAAGTACATTTCTTTGTACAAAAGATTCCAGTTGAAATTATTGTTCTCCGATTGGTATAAAAGCCAATAACTTGGTATATTTAAATCACTGTTTTTGACTTTTTACCAGGCACCTTTTAAGCCCTTTTTGCCAGGCACCATAGATATATTAAAAAGTAAGTAAAGCATTATTGAATGATTTATGACATTTACATATAAACAAAATTCAGAGCAAGTAGTATAACTGCGAATGAACAGTCAAATTACTTCCCACGTGAAACATTATTCAACTACATGTTGTCTACTGGCACTAAAAATTACCTACGTAATCGTAAAATTAAAATTTAAAAAAAAAACTAACGTTCTCATTCTATATTTGTTGTACATTAAAAACTTCCCCTAAAAATATTAGCATAAATATATTTAAACTCTCACAAAATGTTTTTAGATTAGAAAGTCATTAAACAGTTTGAATTTTTAACATTTAAACAGGGTACAACTAATGCCAACGTTTTGCAACACAACAAATATTTGTTTGATTGAACAAGAAGCGCATATTACCTGCACAAAACAGACCTCGCAACTATGGAATTACCTCTCACGCGGATTGCATAAACATGTCTGTTAAAGCAGCTGTAACAGCACAGCCACCATAGCAACAGGCAGTGCTTGAGAGGCCAAGAATAAATAAGATTGATTATTTACAGGGCTGTTCAGCCCTTTATTGATTTTGTTTCCTTGTAGTCATTGATGCGACTTTAATTCAATAATATGATATTTAACGAACATTCGGAACAGAAAAATTAGACAAACAACATTTTAGAAAATGCAAATGCTCAATAATATTTTAAGTGAACAGTTTTTGAGATTGATTGATTTTAAAAAAAACTGCAGTTTTGTGATACATGTACAACGCTGTGTAGGAGCAGTATGTTATTTGTTTACGAATGACTTTTTCAAATTTATATAGATTATTGTGTAATTGTGACATCACAGATCAGTGGATAGAGAAGATTTTACGGCACAGCGCAGCAAGAACCTGGCTCATAGAATGGGGAAAGGTCACCCCCCCAAATCCCCCCCCCCTTGGAAAGACGGAAATATTAAAATACTTTTTTTAATAATTTAATTTTTTAATTTAAATATATATGAAATACTAGCTGAAAACCCGCTCTTCGCTACGGAGTACATTCAAATTAAATTCAATGGTCAATGTATGCAATTAATGCCAAATATATATATTTATAATAAATACGACGATCAATGTATACAATTGATGCAAAATAATATATATATATATTTATAAAAAAAATCGTAAGGCATATTTTTAAAGACAAAATAATGTAGAAGAAAATATTCAAATTAAATCTAATAGGACATACTAAAGAATATAGTACAGTTAATATAGTACAGCTTGAGGAACATATCTTTTATTGAATTACAATATTTTTTTGGATAATGTCCAATCGTCTGCTGCATTAGCAAGAAAAAAATATTTTTTGTCTATTTCGTTGTTATCTCGTGACGATAAATTTATTTAAAGTACCAGAAAAAGAAGTCACGTGATCAGCATTTAATAAATTAAATTCTAAAAATAAATATTTAAAAATTCACCAAAAATCAGAAAATAGAGGTAAATATTCGAAAAAGATTTCATTTTAAAGGCATTTTTATGATCTTTCTCGTGATATAAATTTTATAACCCTTAAATTATTAGTTTAAATGCAAACTTAAAAAAAGTTACTAAAACAGCTTAAAAATTTAATTTTTAAAAAATCAAAGAAGAATTTTTCAAAAATCTTTCTTAGTGCACCCCTACACTATAAGAAGAATCGCCATGCAAAATTTCAGCCCTTTAGGTCCAGCGGTTTGGTCTGTGCGTTGTATGTCAGTCAGTGAGTCAGTCAGTTACGGAACTGTTATATATATATAGATAATAAAAAAGAAAAATAAATAGTAATAGTAATAGTAATAGAAAATAGATTCTATAACGATACTGGATAATGTATGAAATATATCTGATCACTGTGCATCTTGTGAAACTAAAGCACCATGCATCTTGTGAAACTTTATGAAGGGTTTGTACGTTTAATCCAATCACTTTCAAGTACGTGTCTAGGCCAGATATGGGCAAGTTAAATCCGTCGACCGGAAAGTTCCTCTGTGAGGTCAGAGAGAGTGGGAGAGGGTACGATCACCCCAAATGACGCCCCTGAGGGTGATCGGTCAAAATTGAAGTGGCACCTGGTGAATCTGACTCTTGTGGTGCCACTTTAAACCGGAGCTGCACCCCTCAGCCCGCTAACCTTTATAGACCTGGTCTGGAATACATTCGGCCAGGGGGCATTAGAAACAACAACAACAACAATACTTTCGAAACTGTAGAATCTGCTTATTTGTAGGAGACGTGTAACACTATTATTTTTGGAAAACTGATATTTAATAATATGCGTTGAAATCTTGAACGTAACCGTTTCCATATTAGAATCAGACCTCATACAATACTAATTGAATTTTGACTCAAGATTATGATTTACACTAATATTTAAATCATAATATTCATTCAAATCATAATCTCATAATAAGAAATTTACATACAAGAGAGGAAGACTACTTAATAAAAGATCAAAAGATTTCGAATGAAATGTAAGATCAGTGTTAGGATTATTTAAGAGACTAGAGCTGTTAATAGTAGTGTTTGAGTGATTTTATCCTACAAAACTCGATACTCTTCCTATTTCTGAACAGATTTTCAAAGAAAAATTTCAGGTAGCCTCTTCTAACGAAACTACCGCGGGTTATTAAAGTAGGATTACTTATCGTTGCTTATCTCTTTTGTATGTATATATGTATATGTATGTGTTATGTATATATGTATCTCTCTCTCTCTCTCTCTCTATATATATATATATATATATATATGTATGTATGTATGTATGTCAAAATTTTGATGCAATTTGGTACTTTTCTTTTCAACTGTTTGCCGCTTTTCCAAGCGATAGAGACTGGGTTTGGCGCGCTGCCAAAATTGTAACTCGCGAGGTACGAGACAGTTTTGGCGTCTGAAATTTTTCTTTCTGGAGGACCGTTATAAAGGAACGTAATCCTATGTTAAAAGGTCGCAAATTAGTATAGATTTGGGACTGAGAAATTTTAAAGCCTGAAATGAGACTCCACGTTCATTTAAAAAAAGAAAGAAATATGCGGGAAAATATGCTAATGTTGATGACGTCAATTACTAAATATAGTTTGAAAAACTACCATAACTGATTAGAAATTAATTCTGTAAGAGGTATATAGACTTCTAAAGCGCCGCTTCACACAAAATGTTATCTCTGTGAAGTGTACGTAATGTAAGGTGAAAAATAGACGAAGAGCGTAGAACGCTTGATTGAATATGGTAGTCAGTAAGATGAATCCTGTAGCAGTAGCAATATGACCCCGAGTCCTAATTGTTTTAAAGAACTTATCGTCAACCTACAAGCAGAAATGAACTCAAGTTAAAAAAAAAAAAGCATCAATGACTTTCGAAATCATGCGAGGGCAAATAGCGGACATGCGTTTCGGAAAGGAAACATGGGAAGGTTCTATTGTTCATGGACAATACAGTTCCACATCCAAAGAATTTTCGTCTACAAAAGGTAGTTTTTAAACCACCTAACACAACTTCTAAATGCCAGCAATTGGACGCACATAGTTTCGGTGAACTGTGCCTGAGACGTAGTCAAGGTAAGAACAATACGAGTAAAAAGTTATAATGCCAGAATGTGTGTTCAAACAAAATCGCGACAGATTCAGACGAAGAGGATTTGTCAATAGCTATGAACTATGGCTTTGAGAGATAGATATGGCTTTGATTTTCATAGCTTTTTTGTCAAGAGCTATGAACTATGAGCTATGAGCTTTGGCCGCGTTTTAGCGCACGCTAAACAAGAATGCGAGGCTAATTTCAAAACTTACCGTCCGAATTTTATGAAATTGCACATTCGGCATGTGGGGGGAAGACTTAAGAGGACCGCAGTGCAATTTAGTGTCTGCTTGGGTTATTTCTTGAGTTATGGCGAAAAGTCGTTTTCTCGGCTTTTAGGCGAAATGCACCGATTTTCGTCGAAATAAGATTTGGTCATAACTCCTCGGATTAAGCTCCGATCGCTTTGAAACTGCCTGTTTCGCACGTTTCCCCAACATAACACCCGCAGTGCGGTTTATAGTAAAAATTAGGCAAAAATTCGGTAAAAATTAGGCAATGTTTAGTTAACATTTGCCTAATTTTTCAGTTAGTTTTCACTAACACCCACTGAATCTAAAGACTTTGCTTTAGACCCGTGGTGCGCAAACTGGGGGTTGCGACCTACAGAGGGGTCGCAGAAAAAAATTGGAGGGGTCGCGGATAGTTTGAAGTAAATTTACATCATATTCTATCATTTAATTAAAAATGTTTTAAATTTTCCATAATTACAAATTTTTAACATTTTTTATGTATTCAAATTTATATGACAGGATATTGTTGCTAAATGTATAATACTTTCGTCCCCAATAATCTAACCTAAATCTGAACTTCAACAAACATTTAACGACAAAAACGAAGTATTTTAGTTTTATATAAATAAATGAAGTTTATAATTTTGAATGTTTTATCCTTTTCCTTACGGGGTGGTATAGCATGTATCCCAAGAATACGGGCCCAAGAAGGAATATATATATATATATATATATATATATATATATATATATATATATATATATATATATATATATATAACCCCTCAAGGAAACAATAGACCTTCAGCTTCGAATTTTTTAATTTACAATTTTTAACTCTATATACAAAATGAGAATAATTTATATTCTTTTTTACTACATCTAAAACCTTTAGAATCCAAAATAAAGATTTTTTTGGCAGAAAAGTACCTTTTTTCAAAAAAATTTTCAAAAATATTAGCATTTTTCAAAATGCTCCATGCGCATTCCAAATCATTTAAGAACCTTAGATTTTTCAACACAAGTTTACCGTACATATATAAATATAACCGTGCTATGAATTTTTTTTTGTAGGAATCTAAAGCCATAAGTAATTATTTTTTTAATTTGGCTGTTGTTTTTTCTGTTTCTTTTTTCTGATTTTGCATTATTTCATGGTCTACAAATTTGAGATATTTTTGTTATTTCAAAGAATTATGCACAGGTTTGTAGAAAGCACTTGATTAATTAACAATCCGTGATTTACGCCCCATTACGCCCGTGATTAATTAACAATCCTGGTAAATTTGAAAGAAATCAAACGAAAAGTAATGCGCATAGAGCATTTTGAAAAATGCTATCATTTTTGAAAACTTTTTTGATAAACAGGTCTTATTCTTATACAAAATACTTATTTGTGAATTCTAAGTGTCTTCAATAAAGTAAAAAAGAATATTAATTATTCTCATTTAGAATAAAGAGTAAATTATTGAAAACTTGAAACAAACAAAGAGGAAGGTCCCTTGTCCCCTTAATGGCCGTTCTTACAAAGTAGGGATGCGACATCGATGTTGATGTTTTCAAAACATCGATGTTTTGATAAAAACATCGATGTTTTAAACATCGATTTATTGAAGCCGATGTTTTTTTAACATCGATGTTTTGTGCTCGATGTTTTACGTTGACTCGATGTTTTTTTTTTAATGAAAAAGTACCGTAATAAAAAAATTTTACCACGTAGCATAATTTTCACACTCAGTAAATGTAAGTCTGAATTCTGAAAAGGACGAATACAAAAGGGGGAATGATTCCTTAGCAAACAGACAAATGACAATCAACAACCAATGAACCAATCAGAGCGCTTGGAATGTTCCTGGCACTCCAGAACCTTCCATGGGGTTTTATTTTCAAATAGTATATACACGAGTGCATCCATTTAAGTTTTTGTTTCGTTCTGGTTTTATATAAGTTGACGTTAATATTATTAGTAAGATGCCTCCCAAAAGTACCGTTTGGAAATATTTTTACAAAACATCTGACAAATTGGCGAAATGCAATATTTTCCTTAAGTCCCTTAAAACTTCTGGCAATACCACGAATTTATCTGGACATTTGAAGGCAAAACATGGCGATATTTGCAACGAGAATTTTGAGTCATCAATGTAGACCAAAGCAACCAAGTTTTTGCCATTTATGTCTGCCCAATCAGAGAGTAAAATTAAATCACCAAACCCAACGACTAACGAAAATAACATTAATGTTAGAGATTACTAAACCAGTTTTAAAAAATGGATGTTCTAAAACATCGATGTTTAAAAACATCGATGGTTTCTGGGCGATGTTTTATTAGCATCGATGTTTTAATATTGAATATCGATGTTTCAAAACATCGATGTTTTGTTATCGATGTCGCATCACTATTACAAAGGAGGTATGAAACTTCCCGTTCTAAAGAGAGAATCGGAAAAATGGGCCTTGTAAGCTCTAAAGTTTAGAATTTTGATACCAAGCTCTCTTTATAATTTCAATTTTTCTTAATTTTTACCATAATGAAATACAAATACATATTAATATTAAATTATGAAGTTTAGGTCACATGAAATTTGGCAAAAACAAGTGAAGAAGATTCTGTTGTGGAAAGTAAATGTTTACCCAAAATATACAAGTCATTGATTTTTAAAAAGTTTGTCAAAATTTGCTTATTTCTTTTTTCTATTGTTTAGTTAACATTTGCCAAATTTTTTAAAAAATTTTGCTGCTTCCAAAAAAATTTCATTGGGAGGGAGTGGGATTTTTTTAAAAAATTTTTTTATTATTATTCAAAGAAAGTGGGTCACTGTCGAATCAAGTTTGTGCACCACTGCTTTAGACGATCTTGAAGAGAATGAGGCGGAATGCGGAAAGTATTTTACAGAAAGATAATGAAATTATCTCCTCAGAGGGTGAAAAGATGGATGACGAGACGGAAGAAAAAATGCAACATATTAAGAATTAAATCAACGTTTCCAACTGCACTAAAGCTTTCACTGTGTTAAACGGTTTCGACACAACGATTCAAGAGTATTAGATGCAATATCACAACCAAAGAAACCTGTCAAAAGCTAAACCTTGATGAAAGAATTCACGTATATATTCGCCATAGAAGTTTTTAGAATAGTTTAACAAAGTTTTAATTTTAATAAAATTGAATTTTGTACATGAAGTAGTGGTGTATCTAAGTAACTGAAAGCATGATTACTTTATTTTTAACAATAACTCTTAAATTTAACAACTAAGGAACCAAATCCGTGTGTAAATTTAAAGTACAAAATCACGTCTTCTCTTTTACGGACAAATTTTGTCGTAAATGTGGGCTTTTCCTTTATGCTACTGTCAGATTTATTTCGCATTTATACCTTTTACTGAAGTTATCAGAGTATTTTTAAGTTATATTATTTTTAAACAAATTACAGAATTTAATTTTAAGAAATACAATATTTATCTTAAGAGGATATAAAATGCAGATTTGATTACCAGTGAGTTACGCTAAAAGAAAAATTGGCGGACCTCTGACGAAATTGGCGATGGATATTGAAAAGTCAATGCTATATGCCAACTAGGTAGTGTCAGCATTGCTGCTCAATGCTTTACCGACACTATCGGGGATGAAAAAAAGCTACAGTCTATGTTTTTGATGATACAGAAGATGTAAGGTCGAGTTTAATCAGTGCCATAAAGTTTCAGACAAAGAATCTTTTTGAGAATAGACCAGAAAAATCGATACCAACGTCCTGGATCAAAACAAGTAATATATTTAAAAAAAATTTAAAGTCAATTCCTACGTAGATCAACAAAGAAAAATTTGAGTGTGAACTAATAGTAGGAATTGAAAAAAAGGATTGCCTGCCAGAACCTTGCCTACTGTGCGAGATTAGGAGGGGGGAAAGAGAGAGAAAAAGTTTGTCAGGTTGCGGGATCGAATCCCCAACCAGGACGGGAGGAGTCCGCGCTACCGCAGTTCTACCATTTACAGAGTAAGAAGAGGGAAATTACTAGTCAAGAGCAAGAGACGCTCTAGGTTTAAAACTGAAATCGATTAATTAAATTTAATTAATGAATTAATATTTGAAAAAACTGTATTAACATCAAGTGTCATCCACTACAAGTTTAAAAAAATGTATTTGAACTTGAGTGGATGAATAAAAAGTATTTTATTAACGATTGAAAATTTGAACAAGATATATATATATATATAGGGAGTATATATATATATATCTTGTTCAAATAGTAGGATATATAGTAGTAGGAATTGAAAAAGTGAACGGGAGTGGGGGAGAAACGAAGAAACAGAGATCCTTGGCCCAGTTGCAAAATTTCTCTGTTTCACTGTAAAATGAACATAGTTGGGAGAACTATCGAAAATAGCAGGGGGTTAATCGCAAAGTATATTTTATCGGCCTCGTAAAAAAAAATGAATAAATATGCAGATTAATGTAACACTTACGTTTACCCAAAAATACAAATAGAAACTTAGCAATTAAAAAATTAGACATGCGTAGATCATTTTGCAAGAAATTTATGAATATTTTTCTAAATGTAGTTGTTGTTTGGAAGATATACACAAGCCAAACTTGGAGTATTTTGGACATTTATCAATCACTAAGATCAGGATGAACCAAAGGGCGCGGTGGCTCAGCTGGCATGAGCAGCGGGCCAGTGCTGTGAACGTCCCTGGTTCGATGCTCGTCGCTGCAAATCCACCGCAGTGTTCACCAATGGTGGCCGGGACACGTAAAATAAGGCGTGGCTACAATGTCCTCGAAGTTCTCAAATTTACCTCTGGAGGTACGGGGTCAAGTGTTTCGGTCTCGTCACTTGACTCGGTTCAAAATTACGGGACCGATCATTTAGCCACGCGAGTCTCCTACCCTTGTGGTGCTAATGCAAAACAGGAGCCGCACCTTCATCGCCCATAGCCTTCGGGACATGATCTGATGTTGCTGTCAGTCAAGTGGCATAAGCAAAAACAACAGGATGAATCAACTAATGGTTAGCGTAGATGGAAAGGATGATAGCACGAATGATAACCAGAAGGTGGAAGAACAAGTTGCAGAAAATATTATCTCAGACTAGCGAAGCCTATAATGCAGCCTTGAATATGAAGGAAGAAAGTCACTATGGTAATTTCATTTTTTAATTACTTATCTGCACCTTTTCTTAGTTTATCACCTTGCCAGGCCACTTTACTATAGTTGAATAAAAGCCATTTAATTTTTTCGGTAAAATACGGTACGCTTCAAGAATCTGATCAAGGAGCAACAATACAAAACTCTCTTATGGTACGAAACGATACAAGACAAAATCAACATCAATAGAAGCAAACTAAGAATTTACGCAAATTTGGCAGCGCCTTTAGAAAAAGTGGCTATGAAGCCACGTATACTGAAGATCGTGACATTGAAGCGTTTGGAATAAACGTGGAGAAAGAGTTGAAGAAACGGAAGAGCACCCATCTGTGTCCGCAAAAACATTGATAAATTTTATTACAAGCAAAGTATACAGTTTACAACACCAACTCTCTCCGAATACTGATGTTTGTGCAAAACCTCAAATACAGGGTAATTTCAGGGGAAATTTTACACAGTTCACCGCTTCCATTTTTAGAGATTTGGTCTTCTTTGAGACAAATGTTCCTTATCTAACAGTGAACAATCAAATATGTCAGCCGAAAATTCACAATGCGGTTATGTTGGCCAATACTTGTATAACGAAGTTAATACTTAATATTTAAATTCTTGAATTCTTACGGACATCATATTAAAAAGTTTCAAGTACTTTCAGAGGAGTAACTATTTTTTTTGTTCATTTTTTAATAATTACAAGATAAAAAGAACTTATTATATACCATGTTTTTAATTTTTACGTTGAATAATATAAACTTGACAATTCTATGTATTAATAAATACTTTTTTAAAATTTTTTTGATGAATTATACCATCAACTGGAAAGAAAATGAAGTTAATTGGAAGTTAACTTGCGTTTAAATTTTCGTTCCCGTCCCGGCCGATAGATGACTGCAGCAGTCTATAAAACAAAATTAACTGAAAATGAATTCAATCTGCTTAAAGATGGCTAAAAGTATTAAAATAATGCATTGTCATCGTGTTCTGAGCGATTCTAAAAGTTTCAAATGTCTAGCTAGTCGGGAAGTTAGTTAAAAATTGATTGCAAGATTTGTACTGGACGAACACACACACAAACAAACACACAAACAAGAAAGCGAGTTGATAAAAACATGGAAAAAATACCATTTTTTTCATATAAATAGCTTTTTTCCTTGAGGTTATGCAATTTACTATATGTAATGATAAATAACACTACATGATATATTTTTCTCGTGTCCTATTCAAAATGTTCGATGAATAAGGCAGTTGCACGCAACATTTCACATCTCAACCCATGCAGAAACTAAGGGCAAAATGTCTGTTGCTAAACGCATAGGTTGCAAAAACTCATATACGTAGAAGTGCATACAACTGTTCCGTGTGTAAAACACGCGGCATCCGTTACCTGCCTTTCGGTTTTCACGGGGTTGAGTCAGTGACGTCACATGAAACTACCTTATTGTCTGACAGCAGTGGCGTAGCGAGGGGGGTGCAAGGGGGTCTATCATACCCCGGGCGCCTCTCGCAAAGGGGCGCCAAATGGTCCCAAAGACAAACAAGATTTTAAGGAAAATTTCACTTGGGGGCGCCAAAAAGGTACCGTGCCCCGGGCTCGCTACGCCACTGTCTGACAGGTGACTATTTTTTGTTAATTTTCTTAAATATATCACTTTTCTCGAATAATTAATTTTTTAGTCTAATTTGAATGTGATGGAAAAATATTACATGATGATTTCTTTTTTATCACGTTACTTTAAAAACGTCCCGAGTACTCTCTGGTGGATAAAAATCTTTAGTACATTTTTTACACATATACAGGGAACTTCCTTAGCCGACCCCCATTAATCAGAGGCTACCCTTCTAAACGGATATATTTTCTTCAGAACCAATTAACCTTTTCCTAACGGGGTGGGATAGCATGTATCCCAAGAATGAATGAATATATATATATATATATTCTTTCTTCCAGTGCGGAGGCACTTGTATTCTTGTTGGCGGGTATGTTCTGACTTAGCCCTTGTAGATCCGCGAAGTCTTGCTGACTACTTCTTTTTGGATTCGGGAGCACCATTTTAGGTGAGGCAGCGTTGCTCCCTTTGAAATGACACCACGACAACGACCATGCCTTATTCGGGATTCGAACCCAAGCCCACAGCATGAAAGAATAGGACGCTATCCAATATTCCATGTGGGCGGCATACATGTGTGTGTGTATGTATATATATATATATATATATATATATATATATATATATATATATATATATATATATATATATATATATATATATATATATATATATATATACATATATATATATGTATATATATATATATATATATATATATATATATATATACATATATATATATATATATATATATATATATATATATATATATATATATATATATATATATATATATATATATATATATATATATATATATATATATATATATATATGTGTGTGTGTGTGTGTAATAATAACGCCCCATCCTTATAAACTGTTCCGCCCCACCTTTTTTACTTAACGCGTATTCTAAAGTATTCCCTTCTCAATAAAGTATAGTCTCTTTCTTCAAATTGCGACCTAGGAATTAACGAACTAACCATCCATATTACCCCTTAGTACACGCTCGTTAAAGATATTTGTAAACATGATTCAGCACCACGGGATGTTTTCGCCTCAGAGCGCTTTTCGGAACATCATGCGGTCCTTATGTAATCAAGTCAGATGGTCAATTCTAGCCAATAAAATTATTTCCCCCGGTCATTACCCCTACACTTTATAACCTTCTGTAAAAGTTTACGGCGTGCTTTTTACTGTCTGTCGATGTCTTGTCCTGTTTCTGCGCTGCTCCGCTACTGTCCGATATGATGTAAAATCTGCGTTCTGAATGCGCCCCGGCAGGGACCGGTGGCGTTGCTATTGTGTGTGTCCAGTTGTCAAGATACCTGTGTTTTTCTGAATAATATTTGTCTACATTAGAATCCGGAATAAATTAATATGCGTCACATATCTGTTGTGTGCGTCCTTCCAATGACTCTCCAGTGTGTGGTTTTCCTCCAGTGTGTGCTCTCGTGAAATGGTCTTCATCTCCTGACACTCTGGCTACGTCTACAACATGTTTGTGTTTCATCTCCTCTACATAGTTTGAGTTAAAGTTTACCGTGCGCGTTAGCCGATATCATTATATCTATATATATATAAGAGCTTGTCTGTTTGTTTGTCCGCTATAGAATCATAGACTGTTTCACCCACTGGGACCAAATTCGGCACGGTTAATGTTTAGGATCCGAGAAACTTAAATCAGGAAAAACGAAATTTGGGGCTCAATTAGTTTTTTTAAATTAATTTTTTAATGATTTTTGTGCCCCTAAGCGCACCTCTTAAATGTGGATACAGCCCCTTACCACAACCAGTCTAATTCGATACGCGGAGGAAAAGAGGTTTGTTCTGAGGGGTGGTTTGAGAGTTGGTCAGGGGGTGACGGGGGGGAGGGCGAAGTGTTTATTTTGCAGGGGGTGCAGCCCAGTATTTTTTTGATGGAATGCATGAAAAATTTTATATCTATATATCTACACGGGCAAAGCCGGTCAATAATGCTAGTATATATATATATATATATATATATATATATATATATATATATATATATATATATATATATATATATATATATATATATTAATATAATATAATATAATATATATATAACCCTGAGAGCCGACGTTGCTCCCCCCCCCCCAAAAAAAAAAACTCTGGACTGGAGCCGCCCCTGGGGCGGGGGATTGTTTTTAAGGGATAAATATTACACACTGAAACTAACCGTCAAAAAAAATTAAGTTCTGGTATAGTATAACGCAAAACTAGTATAGAAGCACTATCAGAACACTTTCCGAAGTCCTGAAGAATTCACCCGGATGTGGGAAAAATGAGAGTAGACGGCAAACGCTCTTGACGGAAATTCTGTTTCTTCACTACAGTATCCAATATTAGTGCATATGAGCCAACTAGATTAGATTGAGAAAAAAAACTTGAACTATATACTTTACAAGATGGTTTTTTAAACCTTCTGGATCACCTCTCCTTAGCCCCGAAAAAAGTCATAAACCAATAGCGATCTCAATCTTCACGCCATCTTTTAAACCCAGTTTCCTTGTCGACTAGAATTTATTTTCATCAGTATCGCAAAAAAATATACTGTGCTATCGCGCAAGTTTTAAACATTATTTTCGATGAAGCAATTTTTGTTCTGAATGAAGAAGGGAAAAAAAAAGAAGCAACGAAGCTGCCAATGTTCTTCTGAAGCGCAGAGACGAGAAAATGCCACCCGTCACTCCCAAACCAGTGATTTCGGAATAGACGCTTCAAACCGATAAGTCTGGCGTGCAAGCTTATTTAGTGTGTTAGTGGCAGAATTTTGTAACACGCCCCAGGTGCACGTTCGGAGCGTACATGTAAAAAGGGGCTATTCAAAACTTCGTACGTCATCGCTGGTGGGCGTAAACTAAACAGTGAAGGACACAACTTTCAGCGAGCTGTCGTGAGAAGGAAGGCGAAAAAAATAGCTTTTTAGACCAGCTCGAAAAGTGAAGCAATTGCGGCTATTAGCACTGTAAAGTCGCATTTAACTACGGTTAATTTCAGGGAAAATGTAAAAAGATATAATAGTAACCCATTTCCCACGAAATTTCTACAGAGCATCTCGGAAACTTCCCGCGAGAGACAAACATAATATACATAATCTACTAAACATAAAAATATAATCTACTATTAAAAAGCTCAAAACAGAAAATTTTCACTTTTAAATTATTACAGTGAAGTTATTAAATATGTTTGGATATGCGTTTTAATTCAGATAAATATGGAGGAATTTTGTAGCGATTTTAAATGGAAATTCAGTCATGATGTATCGCCCATATGATCTATACGTATTTAAAATAAATGAATTAAAATTAAATATACTTCATGCGTTGCGTATGTAGTTATATTATTTGGTCATTCTAAAATGCTTTTAGATAGAAATCATTTTAAACATGATTTATCTTAAAAACTCTCCACAGTATAAATAGATTCTTTATTTAATTATTCCTAAAACGCTTTCGGATATAAATTACTTAAAATATGATTTATCTATAAAAAAAATTCTATCCAATGAATTTTCATAGACAAAGGAATATCGTCATTCTCGAATATCTTGTCTTAGTTTGAACAACTACTTAATCATATTCATATATTTAAAATCTATCATAAAAGCTTTTGAGCTCTGTTGGTAGAGCAAAACATATTCTGCTTTTTGGAGAAATGCAATTTTTCTCGCGAAATCAATAATGTGTTCAAAATCTTTTAAATTATCAAGAATAAAAACCTGCAGTTATTACTTTGACGATATAAGAAAGCGAGTGATAAGAGATGCAAATGCAAAGCAATGATACATTTAGAATTTTCAGGAAGATGTAACATACTTTTAATTTTTTACTACTTTTGCTTTTAACCCGTAAAAGGTAACATCCGTCTCTCGGACGGGTAGAGTTCATACTTTTCCCGCTGGGGTGCGTAATTATCGATTTGAAATCTTCATGTTCGAGCTATGCTTCAATTATTCCATGACCTTTTTTGTGTTTGTTTATCTTTGAGTTTTGTTTACTCTATCGCCTTACATTTACCATTCCAAGAAAACTCACTCCGCTTTAGAGACGGATATTACTTTAAAGGTACGTATTTGGTCCATCTATCAGATGACTAAAAAAAGTTATAATTGAAATTGTTTGTCCAGAAGCTGGCCAGGATGCAAGTTTAAGAAAGCAATCCTTAAAAAGTGACAAAATGGAGAACAGGAAAAACTTAAGGTACAGTCCTTACAAAAAAAATAGAATGACGAACTACAAGTGTATGAAGTGTGATACACCTAATTGCTTGGAGTGTTCAAAAAAGATACGTAATATTTGTGTACAAAATTTGTAAAACTTTTATGATGAAATTTTATTTTAATCATGTTTATAGTTGTTGCTAGTTTACTTTTTTTATTCTAATCTATTTCTAATAATCTAATTTTCTTTTGTATATTTTATTGAAATTCTAAAACAAATTAGATTGATTTTTACTGATTAAAGTTATGTTAAAATTAAAACCAAGTGTAAATATATTTTAATAAATCAATAATACCTCAAATACAGATCTAAAATTAAATGAAAATTGGAAAATTACGTAAGTAATGTGCTACGCAATCCAACTTAGTCTCATGGACGGATGTTACTGTAAGAGTGATTCCGATAAATGTTACCATTTACGGGTTGACCTGGTGGTCAGTTTTTTTTGCTACCCGAGGGCTAAAAAAGCCAGTATCCTTAAAGTTCAAGGCTGATTCAGAACAGCTTCGAACATTCTCACTAACGGCAGGGTAATTTCGAAATCGCGAACTCAGGTACGAAAGGTCAGTGACTTCGCGGTTTGGCCACCGTTTGCCTATCTATATATATATATAAGAGCTCGTCTGTTTGTTTGTCCGCTATAGAATCATAGACTGTTTCACCCACTGGGACCAAATTCGGCACAGTTAATGTTTAGGACCCGATAAACTTAAATCAGGAAAAACGAAATTTGGGGCTCAATTAGTTTTTTTTAAATTAATTTTTTAATGATTTTTGTGCCTCTAAGAGGTGCGCGACCACCTGTGGAGCCCCTTCACCACAACCAGCTGCGTTAAGAGAGATGGTTTGGGGGGGTGACGGGGGGGGTCAAATTCCAATGCGCGAGAGGAAGAGGGTTGGGAATGACCTTTGGCCCTGGCTCCCCAAATAAACACAACTGGCCAGATGAACATGAAGAGCGGGGGTGCAGCCTAGTATTTTTTTGATGGAATGCATGAAAAATTTTATATCTATATATCTACCCGGGCAACGCCGGGCAATAATGCTAGTATCTTATATTTTCATGCAGCTAATCAAAATGGAGCTGTTCCCTTTTTCTCTTCAAAAATATAATTATAGCACAAAATAAATTTTCATTATAATGAATAAATAACTCTTAACGGAATAATACTTAATTTCTTATTTCGCGGTTTGAAAAAAAATCAATCATGAGCTGTTTTGACGAGCAGTCATAGTATGAAAGCATATCATGAACAACGTTTCATTCAAGAATATATTGAACGAGAACTTAAAGCAAACGATGTTTCTCTATTATATTCCTACATTAGTCTGATTAAAGCGGCGCCTCGGTTGACCTCGCAAATCTTCAATATCCAGTTTATGGCAATTTTTCTACGCACAGACCAACATATGCATGTTTTTAAATTCTGCTTTTTTTTTCTTGCGAAGATAGACGTTTATTTAAAACGCGCATATTTTTCAACTTCTTTAATTTTTTTTAGAGTTAATTTTTAACAGAACATTATTTTTATACACGTCTATCGCTTCAAAATTAAAATTGGCTTTTGAAAGGAAAAAAAATTAAATAAAGATATTTTGGAAAAACTCACCAATTGCATTTAAAGACCAGAAAAAGGAACAAAATTCAAAGATATGCATTTACTAATCAGTGATCAGAAATATTCTGAAACGAAAAATCGCCGCAGCTTAACTGAAATTCTGCAGGGTCAACTGATAGTGCGTCTCTATACGTCATCACCTACTTCGGGCTTGTTCACATAGAATCCGTCAGCGTCAGCGTTACTCGTATTGACATATTTTAAACCAATCACAGATCTTAAAAATTTCGTAGTTAATCGTTTGGAGGATTGTAATTGGTTTAATATATTTCAATACGAGTGACGTTGACGAATTCTACGTAAGTGAAGATGCCCAAACGCTCTACGACGGTGGTCTGCTTAGTGACGATATTTGTCACTTGATACATTGTAGCGGCACGTAAAACATCGTGGGACAATCCCTAGCAACGGATGGATTAAAGAAAACATTTGGCGGACTTAAAAAACGATCAGTATGTTCCCCATAGTATCTTAACATTCTTTGATCTGGGGTCTTAAGCCCGCGTGTCTGACCTTTCCCGAAAACTTGAGAAAATCTCTGTGTTAAAAACCATCCACCCCCTTTTGTGCTTGTAAAGCTATCATTTGGTGGCCGTTATTCAAAGATCTTGACGCTATAGAAGCAATGAGTTTTCACATAACGACCCATTGCATCGCTCCCACGACGTGGCTGTCAACGATAGCTAATCCTATGCTACTATCTCAAAAACCGACGCTTTTCTGGGAAGACCCCCGGAGTCGCAACTAAGGAATTTTCAAAGGATATATATTCGAGACTGTTTGTTTCGAGGGAGTTCCATCAAGATCTGGACTAAAGCGGCCACACGAACTTTTGCTTCCTGAGAGACTTAAACTAGTCGACAGGAGAAGCCGCTGTTAAAATCTTTTATACTTGACGTTCAGCTGTAAACAGTTCAATTCGAAGTGGAACCTGTTAAGTTTTGTTCCCTAATAAATTTGTTAAGTTTCAGTTAAATTCTGGCTTACTATTTTCAATCCTCATAAACCACTCGGACACTGTTTACTATTTGCCACGATATCGTTCAGAACGCCTCAGTTTAGCCAGAATTTTTTACGACATGCTACTCTCAACACGTCATAAAGGTAAGAGTCAGTAAGCCAATTTCTATGTACTGTAGCGTCATGCAAGTATGGGGTTATTTTTCACAAGACCCCCCACAGGGTGTACGGACACAGCTGCGTGTTTATCGGAATGCCATTTTCCAGTTCCCATCGTTTGGAACACTTGTGTGGATTCCGAACAGATTAAAAAGTGATATCAGCAAATGCCGCCAGAATTTTTAGCCTGAAATTTAAGCCCAGGCACATCGGTTTCCCGAGCAAGATGTGGGAATATCTGTTTTGAAAAACAGAAGCGTTTCCCATCGCCTCGTAAAACTGTCTTTCTTAGCAATAGCTCAATGGGAGTTTGACACTATAGAGATCGTAAAGTTTGTCTAAATGTTCGACGATAAAAAGAACTGTCACCCGCTAATCCGCCGGCCCCTGCTCTGGAAAACAGTCGCTTTCTGAAGAATTTCCAAGACATGTCGTCAAAGGAAGGACCGCGAGATACAGTCAGAGACTTGGAGATTTTTACTAAGATCCCGATGTAACAGCGAGGCGAGGCGGTCGTGTTTTTTTTAAGCTCCTGTGGGAGGATAACCGGGTCTCGGAGCGTACTGTTAAATCACTCTGCAATTAAATTAAAATTCATTTGATTCTGTTGTACTAGTTTAATGTTAATTTGTTTTTGTTTCATTAAATTTTTGTTAAGTTTTTAACCCCTTGCCTTATCATTCACAACTCGGACTGTTTTTCTTGGTCACGATTTTATTAATTTTAAAAAGCCTCAGAGAGAAAAGCCTAAGATGTCACAGTACGTTCATCGCATATTTCATTATGGAATAGGATCATTCACAAAGATACGTTGATGCGAGCAACGTGCGCAGCAGGTGGCACATTTTTGTACAGTTTTGTATTTTTCAGGCCCAAATTTCCGAAATTATGTTTATAAATTTACCTGCCTGATAATGAGTGTGAGTGTTTTGTGCCACACATAAAATGCTTGGCGGACCGCAGTTTAAGTACCCCTGATGAACCAGAGCCTTTTGAATGAAGATAAATAACGCATTAAATGACGGAAAATATTCAATAAATGGCGGTTTCTTAACATTTTGTAATCGCCCGTCAAGGCATGCTTTCAATTAAACCAGTCTCCCTGATATCTAGCATGAAACTTACGAAACAAATAACAGGAAACACGTAACAGGAACACAGTTTCTCAGCATCCACGATAACAAAAAAAGGTTCGAATTAATCTCCTATTAATCTAAGAGTTCAAATTAATCTGCCTCTATTGATCTAAGGATACGAATTAACCTTCTTCTATTAATATAAGGATTCGAATTAAATTTCTTCCACAGGCTAAGAAGCGTTAGGTATGATTGTCTTTACAGAAAATTCACAAATGAAGGTCAATGATTGTCTATACGAACATTTCAAAAACGATTTGCCTATAGAGATAATAACACAGACCAAAAAATAACGGTCAAGTGATTGTCTCTAAAAGACAATTCATTGTTGAACTGCCTAAACAGACAATCGCATAGTTTCCCCTGATGTTTGGTTATCAGAAATATTTATTCAAAACCGTAACAATGAAAATTTTCGGCATTTCCTACTCTACTATAAAGAGAAAATCTTAAATTGCAAGCAGGCTCTCTGTAGCTATATATGTAGAAATAAACAACGAAACACTGAATGTAGAACACGATTATTGAACCTGATAGCGTAGTAAAAAACATCACTTGCTATACTGCTACTGAAAAATGTTTCATACTTATATATACTTACGTATTTTACGGACCACAAGAAGCACCTCAAATTTATGTGAGGATTTTTAGAAAAGGATATTTTGTATTTTGTTAGGTATATAAAGATATTTTCAATTTATTACTTAATAAAGATAATATATATATATATATATATACTAGCTGAAAACCCGCGCTTCGCTACGGAGTACATTCAAATTAAATACAACGATTAATGTATGTAATTAATGCCAAAATATACATATATATATATATATATATTTATAATAAATGCGACGATCAATATATACAATTGATGTAATATATATATATAAATAAATCGTAAGGGATATTTATTTTTTTTTTGTATAATATCCAATCGTCTGCTACATTAGAAAGAAAAAAATTTTTTTTTGTCTATTTAGTTGTTATGCACGTGACGATAAATTTATTGAAAGTACCAGAAAAAGAAATCACGTGATCGGCATGTAATAAATTAAATTCTAAAAATTAATCTTAAAAAATTCACCAAAAATTAGAAAATCGAGGTAAAGGTTCGAAAAAGATTTCATTTTAAAGGAACTTTTAGGATCTTTCTCGTGATATAAATTTTTTAACCCTGAAATTATTATTTTTAATGCAAACTTAAAAAAAGTTAAAAAAACAGCTTAAAAATTTAATTTAAAAAATCTAAGAATATATATATATATATATATATATATATATATATATAGAGAGAGAGAGAGAGAGAGAGAGAGAGAGATCTGTACCTTGGAGCAAATAGGGCCAAAGGCCATTTTAATCAAATGTCAGAACATCAGTGTCAGTTTAAGGATTTTTACAAATCTTAGAACATTGGCCCTTTGAGAGGACATTGGCCCTTTTGACAATTAATGTATATCCTACCCTGATTTCCCTCGTGCAGTTCACTCAAATTTCAAAGTTTTGGACATTGGCCCTTTTTGTTCCAAGGTACATACATATATATATATATATATATATATATATATATATATATATATATATATATATAATATATATAATAAAATATTCATTTCATTTAAACGTTACCTTCAGACCATACGACGCACCCCAATTTAGTCTATTTTTTATGTAAAAAGGTCCGTCTAATGGGTCGAAAAATACGGTAATTGTGATTTTTTAAAAGCAGATTTCGGAATTTTGAACACACTAAGATCATACAAAAAAGGTGATGTTTTAATGATAAAGGGAATAATTTTCACGATAAAAGAAGTGTGCTTATTATTACCACCGTTAATTTACTTATGAGTTAAAAGCTAACGGCCAAGTATAGGGAATAAAAAAATAAAATAATCCTTTCAGAAAAGAACAAAACGCTTTCATAGTTTTTGAATCCCTGGGGTCATAGTATTGTCCTTGAATATGTGTGTCCGTCATTTATGCAGTTAGAATTGTTATGTTGCTAACTATTCATTATACTCATGGCCATTTTTTTTAACGCTCGAACTTTCAACTTATCAATTCTTCCACCGCAAGCTGTCAGAATTTCTCTGTCTGTTAAAACGCATTCGATGTCATCATTGAAAACCGGTTTTGGAGCAGAGGGCCTATCCTACATTTAACGATAACTTGAAAACAAGTATCTTTCATTACTAGCCGTGCTATTAAAAGTGTATCACAATTTTTATATATACAGTGGAATCTCGATCTATCGTTTTTCAAGCGACCGACTGAACTGAACGATAAATGCGGGAAAACGATAGATGCGGGAACATAACAAAGCAATATGATCGTCGGGACTGACTGAAATAAACGATACATACGGGAAAACGGTGATTCGGAGAACGATCGATCGAGATTTCACTGTATATATAAAATGAATACAAATAACTATGTAATAAGAAAAATCAAGACTTTTTTTATTAAGAATATCGTGATTTTTTTGCAACTCAGGTGCCAATATAATAATAAAATAACAATAACTTCGTAAAATAATAACAATAATAAACGTAATGATAAAAACTCAATTTATAATTTCCATTTATCCAATTTATAAAAATTAAGAGTGTTTTGAAGGAAATATTTGGTCTCAATTTCTAATTATGAAATTTTGCATGACCTTGAAAATGAATACCGTTTGCTTGTAATCAAGAAAATCAATGATTTCGTGTTCAAAACAAAAAACGTCAAAATGAAGAATTTTTTCCTAAAAATATTGGGATTTTTTTTCCAACTTGGGCAGCAATTTCACTTCATAAAAATATTATTATCAATACCGTAATTATAAAATCTTCATTTTATAAAAAATTGAAAGAAGTTTGAAAGAAATACATGGGCGCAATTTGGAAGCATGATATTTATTTTTACATGGCTGCGAAAATCAATACCACTTTGTGTTTCTAATAAATAAAAAAAAATCAAACATTTCGTGCTCAAAACAAAAACATCGGTTGTTTCTAACGCCAGATGTTGGGGTTTCGATGTCGCTATTAGGAACCAAGCTCACACAATTTCTGATAGGTTGGAGAAACGTTGAGTAGTCTAGAATCAACAGTTTATTCAAATCGCGTAATCAATCTTAAGCCCTTGCAATTTATGAAAAGATTAAAACGTGCATCAACCTGTAACAAATTGTCAGTCTATACAACGGAAGCCACAGGATAACTACTTAGAACAAAAAAAGGTTTAAAAAAGTTATTCGTGAGCAACTTTTTGATCACCCAAAATAGGTCGAGTTTCAGTGATTTTCAAATTAACAGTAATATACGTATTAAAAGTAAATTAACAGAAAATAATGTAAGTTAATTATATTTCATACAAATAAAAAGACATAAAAAATTATTATATTAAAATAGAATTATTTAAAATAAACAATGTTTCGGTTTCAGTCGATGAACTCTCAAAGAGTTTTTTTCAACTTCTTAAAGTTGTATCATAAAACACCAGATCTTATTTCTCAGAAAAATTAGACAAAGATCTGAAAATTCTGCGAAGTGGAATATTTTTGAAGCTCAGAGAGAGTAATTAAAAACTGACAGAAACGGTTACAGATATTAGTATTTTAACGTTTAAAAATTCTTCGATTAAATATAATAAAAATAGTAATAATATATAAATTATTAAATCTTGGTTTTACAAAAAGTAAAAATTTAGGGTATTGTCAAGCCACTGTGGTTCCTCGAATGACATATGAACAATGAGGTACACTTTAACGACACTCGAAAAAAGAATAGTTTTCTGCAGTTAAACATTGAAGTAAAGAACAATAATCAATTATTATTCAGGTTACTACGTTTCGCCAGATCCCCGCAACACTCTACGCGTTTAGTATTTCAACACTCGCATGGGAAGAGGCTATGACGTCAGCCAGTCATTTTGATTGGTGATGGCTGACCACGGGTCAGATATTTGTGGTTTTACATGACATAAATTACCAAATCTTACACTAAGGATAAGTACGAGAGCAATAATAACAGACCTGTTTAAAGGTACTTTTATGTTTCCTTGAAAGTGAAGTTCCTCATAATTTCTCTTTAGCAAAATCGAAAACTTAGCTCGAAATGCCAATCTTAAAAGTGTAGATACTAACGTTAATTAAAATAATTTGCTTCTTTTGTAGTAGTTTTCTTCGTTAAGGCTGTTGTACACTAACCCTATTGGATTCGCTCACCTCAATGTTAACCTATGGAGAAAATTTGTTCAAGGATTGCTGACTTGGATTTTAAGTTTTAAAATACTTTTTATTCATCCACTCAAGTTCAAATACATTTTTTTAAACTTGTAGTGGATGACACTTGATGTTAATACAGTTTTTTAAATATTAATTCATTAATTAAATTAAATTAATTAATTTTAGTTTTATATGGGAGAAAAAAATTTCTCAGCAATAATGGTTCACAGAATCGAGCCAATATCAGTGCAATTCGCCGCCAAACGCAATTCCCCGCCAAAAAGTAACTAAAATAAAAATTTTCTTTGTTGACCTAAGTAGGAATTGACTTTAAAATGTTTTTTTAAATATTACTTGTTTAATTTTACTCCATAATAGAGAAAGAAATTTTACACCTTGGAGCATTTTTCAGTTTAAAAAAAATGCAAATAATATTTTTAAATCTAAATTTTTCGGGGAAAAATCTGGTATAGTGTGTTTTACACGCTCATAAATTACTTTTGTGGACGAAATTTATAAAATGAATCCCAGTTGCAAAGGTGCAGAAAAGTTCAAGCTATCTGAAAACACCATTTTTATTTCATTATCAGCATTTATGTAGCTGCAAATAGTCACACATTTGCTGCACAGGTTAACATTGAGGTGAGCGAATCCAATAGGGTTAGTACACAGCAGCCTTAATAAAAAATGTGTGTGTGTTTGTTTGTATGTGTGGAGCGGGCACAAACTGAAAAAAGCATTGAATTTTACTAGAATTTTTCTTCTTTAGTCTGTTCTCAAACTTCAACAACTTTTCAATAACAGGGTAATTATCGTGTCCATATTATATATTAAGGAGGAAATTATCAATATTAACTAATTTATTAACTATGGATATATTTATAGTGTGAGTTATCATACCGCGTAAAAGTGACTATTTCTTACATTTTTTTAAAAAAATTTTAAAAAAGAAAATTAAAAAAAGATTTTTTTTTAAATAAGACTTATTTTTCAGTATAAAATCATATGTATGAATAAAAACAAAATTTCGGAAAAGCTTTTAAAGAAATTTCTTGTAAGGCTTAAAATTTTGAGGATCCATGTACAAAAACTTTATAACGACAACGACTGTGCATATCATTTTAAAATTATTTCTTTTGCCACAAATTACCTACATTGACTCATGAATTGAATCCGTACCTCCTGCTTACCGAATAAGTATGCTGACCATTAGATCATCAAGCCATTTCATGTTCTTCCTCGGCGAAACTAACAACTTTAAGATACAAGTGCGTTAAAATATTAATACATTTATGAAATTTGCTAGCTAAGACTTTTTTTAATATCAGATATTTCTTAATATCAGATTACTACTGACTTATAAATCACTAGCTGAAAACCCACGCTTCGCTACGGAGTACATTCAAATTAAATACAACGGTCAACGTATGCAATTTATGCCAAAAAATAAATATATATATTTATAATAAATGCGATGATCAATGTATACAATTGATGTAAAATATATATCTATCTATATATATATATATATATATATATTTATAAAAAAATCGTAAGGGATATGCATTTTTTTTGGATAATATTCAATCGTCTGCTGCATTAGAAACAGAAAAAAATATTTTTTTTGTCTATTTAGTTGTTACGCACGTGACGATAAATTTATTGAAAGTACCAGAAAAAGAAATCACGTGATCAGCATTTAATAAATTAAATTCTAAAAATTAATCTTTAAAAATTCACCAAAAATCAGGAAGGAGGTAAAAATTCGAAAAAAATTTCATTTTGAAGGAATTTTTATGATCTTTCTCGTGATATAAATTTTATAACCCTCAATGAATTATTTTAAATGCAAACGTAAAAAAAGTTTAAAAAACAGCTTAAAAATTTAATTTAAAAAAATCTAAGAAGAATTTTTGAAAAATCTTTCTTAGTGCACCCCTACACCATTAGAAGAATCGCCATGCAAAATTTCAACCCTTTAGGTCCAGCAGTTTGGTCTGTGCGTTGTATGTCAGTCAGTCAGTCAATCAGTGAATGAATGAGTCAGTTACGGAACTGTTTTATATACTATATAGATTAAACATATGAGAAAATGCAAATACATATTAAAACTTTAAGGGGTCAGAAATCTTAGGTATATTTTCAACCTGAAAACAAATGATTTAAAATTCATATGAAAGGAAACAAAGACCTGATTTGCTTCTCCGGATGCAATAATTTGCTTGCGGAAATACAAGAAGTCTCTGCAGTCATGTCATTGGAATTCCAAAACTACATATTCTGAAGTGTTTTGTAAACAACAGGAATTTTAAACACTAAATTCGGGATGTTTATAAAAACAGTTTTAAAATTAATTCTTAATATTATGCCTTTTTATTCAAATAAAACTTTTCATAAGCTTGGGCATCATTCGCGTAAGTAAACAAAACCAAGGAAGTCGTTAAAATTCTACTTCAAAAATCTTTTTCCATTGTTTTTTATTTCATATTCCTAATACATAATAGCGTATATCTATGGCATCTCTTTCGTGTTTTGTTTTGTGCATGAATAAAGAGCTATTGCTTATTTTGTAAAATTTAGATCTTTAGTTACAAGTACAATGGAAAAATTAGCACTACCCCTCGTAAGATGCGGGAAACAAGAGAAGATCATGTTTTGATGGAAAGAAGTATCAAGAAAAAAAATAACCGCTTGAACATATTATTTAACTTAAATGAAACTTGTGAAAGACGCATAATTGGAACACGCAGCTTTCTATCACTTATTTATTACTCTTTTTTTTAACTTTTTTTTTTACTTTGTATATTAAGTGGCTATGCTTTCCTGTTTCACATTGTTTAACATCCCAACATGACGTCCCAACATTGGGACAACATCCCAACATCCCAACATGAGATGTAAACAGGACAATATATAATACAAAATTTGACAGGTTGAAAACTTCTATAAGACGCACTGTAACGCATCAGTGACAATTAGGATAATGTAGCAGCTATCGTCAGAACAGCGACTTAGAAGCATAACAGTTAATTCATTATAGTGAAACGTACGCTAAAGTACAA
>OU015498.1:31677409-31714909 GCA_907164885.2 Dolomedes plantarius | reverse complement strand
CTGTCAGCATTAAAAGAAAATCCAACTCGTGTTTAAATGAACTTTTGAGTACCTTTAGGTTGTGAGTTTTATTTTTTACATTAATATAATATGAGGTTAAGTGTAGTCAGTGGCGTAGCGAGCATAACTGGCGCCGGGGGCACGATACCTTTGTGGCGCGCCCCCCCCTGAAAAACATATAGTAATATAATATATAGACCCTATATTGGCGCCCCCGATAAACATATAATAACATAATATAAACCTTATATTGGCACCCCCCCCCCGAAAAGCATATAGTAACATAATATATAGACCTTATGTTGGTGCCCTCTCCTAAAAACATATAGTAATATAATATATATACTTTATATTGGCGCCCCCCACAAAATAATATAGTAATATAATATATATACCTTATATTGGCGCCCTCCCCGAAAAACATATAGTAATATAATATATAGACCTTATATTGGGGCCCTCCCCTGAAAAACATATAGTAATATAATATATAGACCTTATATTGGCATCCACCTCGAAAACATTTAGTAATATAATATATAGATCTTACATTGGCTCCCCTCTGCGAGTGGCGCCCGGGGCATGATAGACCCCCTTGCCCCCCCCCCCTTTGCTACGCCACTGAGTGTAGTATATTGCGGCCCGCATAAGGTAGTAAACATATGAATGTTGCCCGAGAGAGAAAAGGGTTGAGTATGGCTGTAGGTATACAAACGACGTTCACAGCGTTTTCTAGTCCCTAAATTTGATGATACGGAGTGCGCAACAGATATTAGAAAATCGATTACTTAGCGACGCTAAAAGAGGCTAATGTCTCTATTGTTCAAATTACTGCGGATTATTCTGAAATGAAGCAAGATGTCGAAATCCTCGCAAGTGCGTCAAAACCTACTTTCATTTTTCGATACACACAAGGATATTATGTCATGAAGAATTGCAAGAAGTCTGTGGAAACCGGTTGCGAAAGGATTACGGCAAGTAGAATTAATTATTTACTATTTTAAATAGCTATAAGTTAAGTGATGCGTATATACTAATCGGTTTACAAATAACCTTAAGTGATTTTTCAATATCGTATTATTTCTTCCATAATCATAAGGGATTTTTCAATATTGTATTCTTCATCTTTAGCTTCCTCCCGCGGTTGAATCGTAGCAGCATTTGTGATATGAGTGTCATTCATGTGTTCAAACCCTGGTTCACGTAAATTACTTTCTAACCGCTCTAGAAGATTTTATTCCTCGATTCCTTTTAAATTTACCATTAAATTAATTAAATCAGTCTTCTCCGGGGAGCGCCCGGGGTAACTTAGTGCAGTGGCGTAGCGAGCATAACTGGCGCCCTGGGCACGATACCTTTGTGGCGCCCCCCCCCCTGAAAAACATATAGTAATATAATATATAGACCCTATATTGGCGCCCCCGATAAACATATAATAACATAATATATAGACCTTATACTGGCACTCCCCCCCGAAAAGCATATAGTAACATAATATATAGACCTTATGTTGGTGCCCTCCCCTAAAAACATATAGTAATATAATATATAGACCTTATATTGGCGCCCTCCCCGAAAAACATATAGTAATATAATATATAGACCTTATATTGGGGCCCTCCTCTGAAAAACATATAGTAATATAATATATAGACCTTATATTGGGGCACTCCCCTGAAAAACATATAGTAATATAATATATAGACCTTATATTGGCATCCACCTAGAAAACATATAGTAATATAATATATAGATCTTACATTGGCGCCCCTCTGCGAGTGGCGCTCGGGGCATGATAGACCCCCTTGCCCTCCCTTTGCTACGCCACTGGCCTAGTGGTAGCGCGTCGGCTTTCGGTACTGAGGGTGCTCGGATCTAATCCCGACAAGTGCCATTAAATATCTCCGTGTCTAGGCCGGATATGGACGTGTTAAATCCGTAGACCGGAAAGTCCTGCTATGAGGTCAGTGGGCGGGGAAGGTGCGATCTTCCCCCAGATGTCGCCCCAGGGGGTGCTCGGCCAAAATTGTGGTGGCACATAGCCAAGTCGGTCTCCTACCCTTATGGGGCTATTATAAACCAGAACCGCACTACTCAGCCCGCAAAGCCTATATGGACCTGGCCTGGAACTTTCGGCCCGGGGGCATTAGGAATAACAGTCTGCTTCCGGGAAATTTCTCCGATAAAAAAAGTGTTATTTTAGTACATTATCGCATTTTTTATCAAATTAAAAATACTTCTCAATAAATGGAAAACTGTTATTTTTAAAGTCTGGATGTATTGCAAGCGGTGCAACCATTCAAACATCGACCATTATCAGATGAAATCATTACTTTGGTACATGGAATTGGTCGAGAAGGATTTCATACCTTTAGCCAGAATGATGTCGAATTGGTTGTGGATAATACCTTAAGGGAACGGTGGACATTAAAATTTACTTTTTTTGCTTTTCATCATAGAGATACGAAATTTTGTACATATACACGTTTCACTATAAATAAATAGAATACCTTAAAAGAAATTTCCAATCTCATTATAATTTTAAGATCTTTTAAAAAATTTGATATTTATAAACAAAATTTTAAAGTGCTCCTTGCTACTTCATTTTTGAGATATTTCCTCGATTTTCCATTTTAATCTCTTTAAACTGTATAACAAACAAATCTGGGTATCAATTATTTAATCCCTTGAATAGTTAATTTTTGAGAGATTTTTTTTCTTAATTCTATCCCGATTTTCATCAAAATTTTGCCTTTTAAAAAGTTATAAATCAAATTTAATTACCTTAATGAAGTCGAATTGTAAAATGCATACCCAGTTTTTTACAATTTGTAAACAGCATCAGGATTCTTTCTTATCAATTTCATGAATTTTGAAGAAAAATTAAGTAGCATGGAGCATTTAAAAAATCTAAAAACCTTGAAAAATCTGGTTTGAGAAATACAGATTAAAATTTATTACTACACTTACCCATTATAAATTACTTTGTAGAAGCTTCATAAATGATTTTTTACTTGAAAAAAATTATTTTGGTACTAATAATCTACAGAAATATATATATTATTTACAATAACACAATCAGTATTACAATGACGAGATTTGCTGAAATAAAGGTCCACCGTTCCCTTAAGAGAGGTGATATTATACTATAGCTTTAGATATCGTCGAAAAAACAGAAAACGATAGTGAAAGGGAAAGAAAACATATCCCCCCTCACTACAAATATAATTCTAGAAGGTCTTCTAATAGGCAATTAATTTCAAAATCAATTTCTTATTAATGACACAAATTCTGTACGAGCTCTCAAATTCCAATCTAAATTGAAGAACTGTATTGTATGTCTGGTTGTCGCTGATTTAAAAAAAATTAGCAAAATCGTTGCAAACCTTAATCCTTTATTGCATTGTCAGTAAAGAAAAATCAAAACAGAACGACAATAAAGTTTGCGCTAATCTTTTTTATGAAGAAACATTGCCTTTACCATGCAAATCAGATGCAGAAAGATGAAACAGAACGAGAATAAAGTTTGCGCTAATCCTTTTTATGAAGAAACATTGCCTTTAACCTGCAAATCAGATGAGCACGGATTATCTCTTCTAGTAATGAAAGTGATTTCGAACCAGTTCGCAATCTATGCCGAAAATTGTCACATAATTTAGAGGAAAAAATCTGAAAAGAACTGTTACTTGTGAATAGCATTAAAGGAATAAAGTATTATATCAATTTCTTTTTTTTATATAAACTTTTTTATACGATCTTAGGTTTCTTTTAATTCATTGCTTTGGACTTACGCGGTTTTTAGAAAATTACAGAACGTATTTCTTTATTTTAACTATAAAATTATAGAGCGTATTTATTTACTTTAACTTAAGCGTATTTATTTATTTTAATTTTTGTTCTTTATTTTTCAACTTAATTCTTTTATGCGTTTTTTTTTTGTGTGTGTGTGGTCAGTTTTCTGTGGACAGAACCGGGCAGATCCATCGTGGAAAAAAAGATTTTTCAAAGATTTTAAATTTTTTAAATGCTCCATGTGACTTAATTTTTGTTCAAATTCCTGAAATTTATAAGGAAGAATCCTGATACTATTTACAAATAAACTGGTTATGCATTTTACAATTTGATTACATTAAGTTAACTGAATTTGATTTAAAACGTATTAAATTCGAAAATTTTGATGAAAATCGGGATGGAATTCAGAAAAAAAATATCTCAAAAATTTACTATTCATGGGATTAAATAATTGATCATATTTCTTTGCAATACAGTTTAAAGTGATTAAAATGCAAAATCAAGGAAATATCTCAAAAATTAAGTCGCAAGGAGCATTTTAAAATCTTGTTTATAAATTTTAAATTTTTTTAAAATCGTAAAATTATAATGTTTGGAAACTTCTTTTAAAGTATTATTCTATATACTTATTTTGAAATGTATATATGTACAAAATTTTATATCTCTATGATAAAAATTTTTTTAAAAAAATTTAATGTCCGCCGTTCCCTTAAAGCTCTTTCAAAGACATTTATGTCATTCAAAAAAGCACATTCCTTCTACTTTTTAACATGTTACCTACGTTAGAGATTTTCTTTCAAATACTGCTTGCTCAATCCTCTCCACTGAAAAGGGATATGAATGCATTAAACATTTGTATCCCCCCGCATGAATATATGAATGTTCGAGGGTCGATAGATTAATTACAGTTGATCCCGAGTTTTCACACCCGCTGATATAACATTAAGCTTCGAGAAATTTCCCTTACACTACGATAACTATAGCTCAAAGGCAAATATTCTGTCAAAATGTCATCAGAAAGTCCCCAGGCATCCTAGCGGTAGAGCATGGGCTTGGGACTGGTTGGATAACTATAGCTCAAAAGCAAAAACGCTGTCAAGATGTCATCAGATAAAACACTTTAAAAGCCCCCAGGTATCCTAGCGGTAGAGCATGGGCTTGCGACTGGTTCGATAGCTATATCTCAAAGGCAAAAACGCTGTCAAGATGTCATCAGATAAAACACTTTAAAAGCCCCCAGGTATCCTAGCGGTAGAGCATGGGTTTGGGACTGGTTGGATAACTATAGCTCAAAGGCAAAAACGCTGTCAAGATGTCATCAGATAAAACACTTTAAAAACCCCAGGTATCCTAGCGATAGAGCATGGGCTTGCGACTGGTTCGATAGCTATATCTCAAAGGCAAAAACGCTGTCAAGATGTCATCAGATAAAACACTTTAAAAGCCCCCAGGTATCCTAGCGGTAGAGCATGGGTTTGGGACTGGTTGGATAACTATAGCTCAAAGGCAAAAACGCTGTCAAGATGTCATCAGATAAAACACTTTAAAAACCCCAGGTATCCTAGCGATAGAGCATGGGCTTGCGACTGGTTCGATAGCTATATCTCAAAGGCAAAAACGCTGTCAAGATGTCATCAGATAAAACACTTTAAAAGCCCCCAGGTATCCTAGCGGTAGAGCATGGGTTTGGGACTGGTTGGATAACTATAGCTCAAAGGCAAAAACGCTGTCAAGATGTCATCAGATAAAACACTTTAAAAACCCCAGGTATCCTAGCGATAGAGCATGGGCTTGCGACTGGTTCGATAGCTATATCTCAAAGGCAAAAACGCTGTCAAGATGTCATCAGATAAAACACTTTAAAAGCCCCCAGGTATCCTAGCGGTAGAGCATGGGTTTGGGACTGGTTGGATAACTATAGCTCAAAGGCAAAAACGCTGTCAAGATGTCATCAGATAAAACACTTTAAAAACCCCAGGTATCCTAGCGATAGAGCATGGGCTTGCGACTGGTTCGATAGCTATATCTCAAAGGCAAAAACGCTGTCAAGATGTCATCAGATAAAACACTTTAAAAGCCCCCAGGTATCCTAGCGGTAGAGCATGGGTTTGGGACTGGTTGGATAACTATAGCTCAAAGGCAAAAACGCTGTCAAGATGTCATCAGATAAAACACTTTAAAAGCCCCCAGGTATCCTAGCGATAGAGCATGGGCTTGCGACTGGTTCGATAGCTATATCTCAAAGGCAAAAACGCTGTCAAGATGTCATCAGATAAAACACTTTAAAAGCCCCCAGGTATCCTAGCGGTAGAGCATGGGTTTGGGACTGGTTGGATAACTATAGCTCAAAGGCAAAAACGCTGTCAAGATGTCATCAGATAAAACACTTTAAAAACCCCAGGTATCCTAGCGATAGAGCATGGGCTTGCGACTGGTTCGATAGCTATATCTCAAAGGCAAAAACGCTGTCAAGATGTCATCAGATAAAACACTTTAAAAGCCCCCAGGTATCCTAGCGGTAGAGCATGGGTTTGGGACTGGTTGGATAACTATAGCTCAAAGGCAAAAACGCTGTCAAGATGTCATCAGATAAAACACTTTAAAAACCCCAGGTATCCTAGCGATAGAGCATGGGCTTGCGACTGGTTCGATAGCTATATCTCAAAGGCAAAAACGCTGTCAAGATGTCATCAGATAAAACACTTTAAAAGCCCCCAGGTATCCTAGCGGTAGAGAATGGGTTTGGGACTGGTTGGATAACTATAGCTCAAAGGCAAAAACGCTGTCAAGATGTCATCAGATAAAACACTTTAAAAACCCCAGGTATCCTAGCGATAGAGCATGGGCTTGCGACTGGTTTGATAGCTATATCTCAAAGGCAAAAACGCTGTCAAGATGTCATCAGATAAAACACTTTAAAAGCCCCCAGGTATCCTAGCGGTAGAGCATGGGTTTGGGACTGGTTGGATAACTATAGCTCAAAGGCAAAAACGCTGTCAAGATGTCATCAGATAAAACACTTTAAAAACCCCAGGTATCCTAGCGGTAGAGCATGGGCTTGCGACTGGTTCGATAGCTATATCTCAAAGGCAAAAACGCTGTCAAGATGTCATCAGATAAAACACTTTAAAAGCCCCCAGGTATCCTAGCGGTAGAGCATGGGTTTGGGACTGGTTGGATAACTATAACTCAAAGGCAAAAACGCTGTCAAGATGTCATCAGATAAAACACTTTAAAAACCCCAGGTATCCTAGCGATAGAGCATGGGCTTGCGACTGGTTCGATAGCTATATCTCAAAGGCAAAAACGCTGTCAAGATGTCATCAGATAAAACACTTTAAAAGCCCCCAGGTATCCTAGCGGTAGAGCATGGGTTTGGGACTGGTTGGATAACTATAGCTCAAAGGCAAAAACGCTGTCAAGATGTCATCAGATAAAACACTTTAAAAACCCCAGGTATCCTAGCGATAGAGCATGGGCTTGCGACTGGTTCGATAGCTATATCTCAAAGGCAAAAACGCTGTCAAGATGTCATCAGATAAAACACTTTAAAAGCCCCCAGGTATCCTAGCGGTAGAGCATGGGTTTGGGACTGGTTGGATAACTATAGCTCAAAGGCAAAAACGCTGTCAAGATGTCATCAGATAAAACACTTTAAAAACCCCAGGTATCCTAGCGATAGAGCATGGGCTTGCGACTGGTTCGATAGCTATATCTCAAAGGCAAAAACGCTGTCAAGATGTCATCAGATAAAACACTTTAAAAGCCCCCAGGTATCCTAGCGGTAGAGAATGGGTTTGGGACTGGTTGGATAACTATAGCTCAAAGGCAAAAACGCTGTCAAGATGTCATCAGATAAAACACTTTAAAAACCCCAGGTATCCTAGCGATAGAGCATGGGCTTGCGACTGGTTCGATAGCTATATCTCAAAGGCAAAAACGCTGTCAAGATGTCATCAGATAAAACACTTTAAAAGCCCCCAGGTATCCTAGCGGTAGAGCATGGGTTTGGGACTGGTTGGATAACTATAGCTCAAAGACAAAAACGCTGTCAAGATGTCATCAGATAAAACACTTTAAAAAACCCAGGTATCCTAGCGATAGAGCATGGGCTTGCGACTGGTTTGATAGCTATATCTCAAAGGCAAAAACGCTGTCAAGATGTCATCAGATAAAACACTTTAAAAGCCCCCAGGTATCCTAGCGGTAGAGCATGGGTTTGGGACTGGTTGGATAACTATAGCTCAAAGGCAAAAACGCTGTCAAGATGTCATCAGATAAAACACTTTAAAAACCCCAGGTATCCTAGCGGTAGAGCATGGGCTTGCGACTGGTTCGATAGCTATATCTCAAAGGCAAAAACGCTGTCAAGATGTCATCAGATAAAACACTTTAAAAGCCCCCAGGTATCCTAGCGGTAGAGCATGGGTTTGGGACTGGTTGGATAACTATAGCTCAAAGACAAAAACGCTGTCAAGATGTCATCAGATAAAACACTTTAAAAACCCCAGGTATCCTAGCGATAGAGCATGGGCTTGCGACTGGTTTGATAGCTATATCTCAAAGGCAAAAACGCTGTCAAGATGTCATCAGATAAAACACTTTAAAAGCCCCCAGGTATCCTAGCGGTAGAGCATGGGTTTGGGACTGGTTGGATAACTATAGCTCAAAGGCAAAAACGCTGTCAAGATGTCATCAGATAAAACACTTTAAAAACCCCAGGTATCCTAGCGGTAGAGCATGGGCTTGCGACTGGTTCGATAGCTATATCTCAAAGGCAAAAACGCTGTCAAGATGTCATCAGATAAAACACTTTAAAAGCCCCCAGGTATCCTAGCGGTAGAGCATGGACTTGGGACTGGTTCGAATCTCGACGAATATCATTAAATAACTTCCTTTCTAGGCCGGGTATGGACATGTGAAATCAATAGATCGGAAAGTCCTTCTATGATGTCAGAGAGTGTGAGAGAAGGTACGACCCCCCTCCCCCCTCAGATGTCGACCCTGGGGGTGATGTGTCAAAATTCAGGTGACAGCAGGGGGGGGGGGTGTTGGTTCACCTATACGCTGCTTCCACTGAAAGCAACCAACGATTCTTGCGGTTGAAATGCTAATGTTTTCATTGGCGAGGGCCAGGCATTGGCAAATAACACTAAACATTTTAATGACCGTAATGCTCGCAAATTAGGAGCATATTTAAATTAAATCTAAAACATTCTTGCAAGAGTGAATACAGCAGAACATAGCGCCGTTAATCCTTGCCGGTTGTGTCTTTAACAGGTATCGTACTCACTTGCTTAGATTATTTTTAAAAAATTAGAGAGAAATAATCAGGTTTTATTTAGGAATTTGGGGTATAGGAGTGTGTTCGAAATTAATGGCTAATCCACGCTGAGATTTAAAAACGACTACGTCAGGGTACCTTAAACAAGGGGACCCAAAACTTTGAAAAAAAATTGTTCTTTTAATATTTCTTAAACAAGGGTTGGAGAGAATTTTCGATCTCGAGCTTACTCGGACATACCTAATAATACTTTTTGCCATTAATTAACATTAACGTACATACTGCACTTTACGTATAGGTGTTATGCTAACATTATACTATTTGCACTACAACGTATATACTGGTCTTTACGTATAGGTGTTATGCTAACATTATACTATTTGCACCACAACGTATATTCTGGACATTACTATAGGTGTTCTGCTAACATTATACTATTTGCACTACAACGTATATACTGGACATTACTATAGGTGTTCTGCTAACATTATACTATTTTCACCACAACGTACATACTGGACTTTACGTATAGGTGTTCTGCTAACATTATACTATTTGTACCACAACATACATACTGGACTTTACGTATGGGTGTTCTGCTAACATTATACTATTTGCACCACAACGTACATACTGGACTTTACGTTTTGGTGTTCTGATAACATTCCAACGAATGAGGCTTGTTTATTTCACACAGAGAAAAATGTGAATTTTCAATTTTCTCTTTATCTCACTCCGTCACTTCCGTTGCTAGAGAACAATTATGGGGTCGCGTGACCACTTAATGAAAAATTCAACGCAGCGTCAGAGGTGAGTAATAATAATATAAACTCTCACCTCTGACTTTTCCTCCTCAATAAGTTTCCCTATTACAAAAAGAGAGACATCCTTGAGACAAACAAGATTTCAGATAATTTTCTCACTCTATAAATTCATTTCAGTCTACAATCCATTCTTCACTATTAGTGTAAATATTTCCAGGAAATATTCTGCTCCGATAGGATGATTTACTTAAATAGTTCATACTTTTATTATTTTATATGTATTGGTTCTTCCCGTAGTTTCATATTATGCTTTATTATCCTGCAAGTTGAATATTTTTAAATTTCTCTAATATGCTACAATTTGATTCTTTCACTATTAGTGTAAATATTTCCAGTAAATATTCTGCTCCGATAGGACGATTTACTTTAATAGTTGAGGCTTTTATTATTTTATATGTATTCGTTCTTCCGTAGTTTCTTATGCTTTATTATCTTGAAAGTCCAATATTCTTTTAATTTCTCTAATATGATACAATTTCATTCTTTCACAAGCAAACAGAAGATTAACTTTTATTAATAATATAGTCAAATCATGTTTACTTACACACTCTCTTTAAATTAATATAACTAATTATTTAACTGACATACCTAGAACTATCAATATCTGCTTGAAATTATAAAATAATTGTAAAAGTTTACAAACTCATATGTCATTATGACTGTTATAAATGGCAAGGTACAGAAAAGAAAGTAGTATGGTAGCCAATTATTTATAACAAAGCATATTTCTCAAAATAATTCCTATACTACAGCAACTTTTATAGACTCTTAACGAAAGAGATTCAATTCCAATACCATGGAAATCATTCTGTGAGTAAATACATCGTGAACTTTTTATTCGATATATAAACCAACATAGTCAGTATTCATTAATACCAGAAGTTTGCTTTTGACCTTACTCTGATATTTACATATTGATAGTGACACAACTACGATTCCTCCCAACTTAGAAGAATGACTTTCATATGGAGTAACAATTATTTTCAAAGTAAAAAACGTGATTTTTCAGGAGAGTGATTTTAAAGTAGATTCAAATGTATTAAAAATCAATATTAATTCTACTCTCAAGCGGCTAAATATTGAGCGGTGAGATATTACGATCTTACAGGGATATACTACTCTTTCAGGACAGTCTGAAAACAGGCATAACTAAAAATCGCCGATTTTTTAGATATGATTTTGAAAGGAATGAGCGATATATGAAACTTAAAAAGCTTCCCCCTTATTGGTTAAGTCTGATTTTTATTCACAGGCAAATTATGTAATTTTTAAATCATCAATTGTTAAAGATCACGAGATATATATATCCTGTGCTCAGAATTTTATAAAAGGGAAAGATTTAGAGTTTCTTTGAGTGTTTAAAAATATTGGTCATCATTTTATCTCATTAACAATGTACCGGAAAAAAAGTAGCCGTTGTTATGTCTGATAATATATGCTGATGGGGAGAGAATCAAAATATTCTAAACGGTATTCTGCGATGATACAATGTATTGAATACGGGATTCAATTATATACTAGAACGAATATCGCTCACTCATTTCAAGAACGTCATATCTAAAAAAAAACGTGATTTTTCAGGAGAGTGATTTTAAAGTAGATTCAAATGTATTAAAAATCAATATTAATTCTACTCTCAAGCGGCTAAATATTGAGCGGTGAGATATTACGATCTTACAGGGATATACTACTCTTTCAGGACAGTCTGAAAACAGGCATAACTAAAAATCGCCGATTTTTTAGATATGATTTTGAAAGGAATGAGCGATATATGAAACTTAAAAAGCTTCCCCCTTATTGGTTAAGTCTGATTTTTATTCACAGGCAAATTATGTAATTTTTTTTTATGTCGGATGCTACTTTACAATATAATTTTATGTCAGTAGAAAAACCAGTTTGTCATTAAGGTTGCTATGTATTTAACCTGTTGGATTCGTTCACCTCAATGTTAACCTACGGAGAAAATTTGTCTTCTATTGACAGCTACATAAATGCTGATAATCCAATAAAAATGGCATTTTCAGATAGCCTGAACTTTTCTTTACCATGAAACAGGATTCATTTTATAAATTTCATTCACGAAAGGAATTTATGAGCGTGTAAAGCACACTATACCAGATTTTTCCCCGAATAATTTAGATTTTAAAATATTTACATTTAAAAAAAACGAAAAGTACCCCAAGGTGTAAAATTTATTTCTCTATTACAGAGTACAATTTTTTTTTTAAAATCTTTAAATGTCGTCAATCCTTGGACATATTTTCTCCATAGGTTAACATTGAGGTGAGCGAATCCAATGAGGTTAGTATACAGCACCCTTAAGGGAACAAGGGATCTTCAATATCGTTCTTCTTTAATTTTCAATATTTTACTCTATATACCACATGAGTATAATTAATATTCTTTTCTACTACATTGAAGATACTTAGAATTCACAAATAAGTATTTTGTGGAGTAATTAGATCTGTTTATCAAAAAATTCTTCAAAAATGCTAGAATGTTTCAAAACGCTCCATGCATATTCATTTTCTTCTGATATGTTCCAAATTTCTCAGAATTGTTTATTGAAGTGTTTATCACAAAACTGTGCATAATTCTTTGAAATCACAAATATTTTTCAAATTTCTAGACCATAAAATAAGGTAAAAATATTTAAAAAACAAAAAAAAATGACAGGCAGAATAGAAAAAAAGTATTTAAGACTTTAGATTCCTACAAAAAAAAAAATTTAAATGCATTTCCTATTTATATACATATTGTAAACTTATAATAAAAAATTTAAAGATTTCAATTAATGTAGAATGCGCACAGAGCATTTTGAATAAGCTTAGCATTTTTGAAAAATTTTGAAAAACAGTCATTATTTTGCAAAAAATTCCTAATTTTGAATTCTAAGGGTTTTCGATGTAGTAAAAAAGAAAATTAATTATTCTCATTTTGTACATAGAGTTAAAAATTGAAAATTAAAAAATTATAGTTTCAAGGCCCCTTGTCCCCTTAAATTATCCTAATTTCCCCACAAGATAAAATTTTTGTGATTTAATATCCCTATCTTGCTGTAAAAACATTCAGGGCTTTCTAAGGCTTGTTCAGTTTCGCACCCAAGATTTTGGCTTGGTAGAAGCTAATAGATTGTTATCTTTGCAGAAAGGAGACGTTATAAATAAAAATGTCATCAAAGATTAAAACCTGTTTTCTCTCATGCATTCAGGCAACTAAATTATGAATGAGTGCTGCAGCATAGGGACATCGGAGCGTCATTATTTTGGCTTGATTATTTAGTATTTATTATCATTGCGTGGCAGAATAGTACAAGTCAGTTGACTAAGCCACCAAGCCTATTTATTGTTCCATTGATATTATCATTTTTTTTCATATTTTATCATTGTTAACAAAGGGGAGGAGTCTAGGGGGATATCAGGATGCTTGCCTCTCCCTGTGAATAATGATGCAGTACAGTTTTACAGATCAAGACAATAGATATATCGTTACACAGAAAAAGGAATTTAATTATATCAGTTTGAGAGAAGGATTCCAAAATTTCTTTTTCAGAAAGAAAAAAAGTTATAGATGGAGTTAGCTGAAAATTGAAGATTTCCTGCAGTTCCAAAGATTTTGCAATATTCCGTAGATTTTGCAACACTTCGAAGACTTCGTACCTTTGTTCAGCAGTTTTCGGAGGGTTATGTCTATTTGATATATGTCTGTCTTACAGTCTGTTATATAATTTAACATAATAATAAATAAGAATCTCCGAGAGGAGTTTATTAATTAATTTGGATAGAACAACTATTAATTATATTCGGTAACATTGCTTCTCGTTAACAGATTAGGCACTCTAAATTTTCTGATTCTTATTAGCATGTGCCAATTATGATGATTTTCTTTAATTTGTAATTTTAAGAGACTTATTACGATTTTCTGACAATTGAGGCGGTGAAAGGCAAAGTGGTGTAAGTCAATAAGTCAAGTGGTGTAAGTCAAAAGAATTTAACTGCAAAAACTACAAAAAATTCCACCATAAATTGAACAAATTATCATTCATGACAATTATTACAATACTGCAAATAATAGCTAATTACAATTACACTATAAATTGAACATGGAGATTACATATTTGCCCTCAAAGGAAAAAAGTTGAAAATGTGACTTACACCACTTTGCCTTTCACCGCCTCAATCATTTATTTCTACATGTATCATCATATCCTTTTTTTATGGGTATTCGTGTTGGGAAATAAATTCGAAAGAAAATAATTGAAAAGGAAAATTTGTAATATAAGCTCTAAATGCAAGTAATCCCTTTATAAACGTTTACACACTAAGACAAATTTTACGACAAAAAAAAATTATTCAAATATAGTCAAGAACTGACTGAAATTCTGATACAAGAGCTATACTCTTTTACAAAATTTTAAAGGATTATGGTATGTATCGTTTTTATCTTTAACCCTTTAAATTCTTGTAAAAGACCATAATGTATTGTGTTGGCGCTCCTGCGTGATCACTGGGTACCGCCTTCCCGCCAACCCTTGGCGACTGTTAGTTCAGTTGCCTATGGAGAACCAGTGACTAAGGTCGTAAAAAAGACCTCTCCGTATAATAAATAAAGGACTATGGTGTCCGTTGAAAAAGTCTAGTGCGTTTCTATAACTAGTGAATCAATTAACATAGTTGCCTCTGGATTAAGATTATAAGAAATTATTAAGAAACAAAAAACAAAAGAAAATCTACAGTCCACAACGAGAAAGTATCGACCATATTGTATTTACCTTTTGAAAAGGTATAAAAGATTTTTAAAAAAATTAGATAGAATTCCCACTGCAATACGGTTAACTCATTAACGACAACCGTAATGAATTTTTATTCAGTTGGAATTTAAATTATGAAAAATGCATTTTAGTGTTTTTCTTTATGTCGAAAAGGGGCTTTTTTGATGAAAATGTTGCGAGGGGGAAAGGGAGGTGGGTCGCATGATGCAATGAAGGGAGTCGCGGCTCGATAAAGGTTGGGAAACAATGTTTTATTAATTCAGGAACAAAGCTAGGGATTAAGTGATACTAGATTAAAAATGTAGTATTTGTTCTCTCTTCGTCGGAAAACGCGATATTGAAAAACGTGTCATGAACGGATGGTTTAAAATAAAAATAAAATAATATGCAGATTTTTCAACTTTGAAGGCAGGACTCGAATTACGAAGCTCTCGCGTCACAGCCAATGGGGTTTGTACAAGTAAATACAACAAGTATTTAAGATGTACGTATTTTTTCAGCGAGTGGGGGTTTTAAGCAGTAGCTATTCTGCGAGTCAGTTGGGATTTTCAGCCATAGTGCTTGTAGCTGTTTTCGCAGCAAGTTTGAGCTTTAGATGTGTTTGCGACGAATTGTCGAGCCATTAAATTTGTATCCCTTCTTTCTTCCTATAACTATCCCAAGCTTTACCATTCAGTATAAGTAGTGTTTTCAAAATTTAAATAGGTTATTTTTCGCCCGTTCATGACACGCTTATCTGTATTTTTTTGTTTAATGGTTAAGTTTTTGTAAATATTTTTCTTCCAAGCTATTGGATCAAATCGATCCCCATTTTACTATGTTTTTATATAAAATAAGAAAAATAAAGGCATTTTAGTTAGCCTCATCAAGTCTACTTTCTTGTGAAAGGTTTTTTATTTCAGAAAATTAGGTATGGGGCAAATTATGCGGTTTAATCCACCCAACAAAAAATAATATTGTTAAAATGCTGTAAATGTGCAGTAGAAATCACAGATTTTTTTTTTAGGCAGATTCTGAAGCTGACTATCTTCATCGGAACTTGCGGCTGGAGCAGCTTCAACTCCTTTCACCTCCTGTATGGGTGCGCCGCGGAGTTTTGTTTCTGGGAAGCTTGTTTATCGCGACGGATAAATTTAAATGCAAATGTTTACTCTTCACATGACTTTATTTCTATGAAGATAAGAGAGTCGGCGAAAGAAACACGCCACTCTCAGAAACAGTGTTTTCTAAAATCAGACAACTCGCGTGAATTTCAGAGGATGTTTCCTTTTTGAAACTTTTCAAGCATTTCAGCCGGTATTTTGTAGCATAACGTCTTAAGGTTATTATTTTTAATTTTTTTGAAATTCCGCTATTGTTTCAGTTTTTAAATTAAGAAGGAATCAAAAGAATGAAATGCTATCTAAAAATCCATTTTTATCAAGCATTTCAGACTTTTTAATATTTTCAATTGTTGTTGTTGTTGTTGTTGCTTATGACCCCTGGCCGAAATTTACACTAGACCAGACCCAGTGGCGTAGCGAGCATAACTGGCGCCCGGGGCACGATACCTTTTTGGCACCCCCCCCCTGAAAAACATATAGTAATATAATATATAGACCCTATATTGGCGCCCTCGATAAACATATAATAACATAATATATAGACCTTATATTGGCACACACCCCCCCCGAAAAGCATATAGTAACATAATATATAGACCTTATGTTGGTGCCCTCCCCTAAAAACATATAGTAATATAATATATAGGCCTTATATTGGCGCCCCCCCCACAAAATAATATAGTAATATAATATATATACCTTATATTGGCGCCCTCCCCGAAAAACATATAGTAATATAATATATAGACCTTATATTGGGGACCTCCACTGAAAAACATATAGTAATATAATATATAGACCTTATATTGACATCCACCTCGAAAACATAGTAATATAATATATAGATCTTACATTGGCGCCCCTCTGCGAGTGGCGCCCGGGGCATGATAGACCCCCTTGCCCCCCCTTTGCTACGCCACTGACCAGACCCATATAGTCTTGCGATTTGAGGGGTGCGGCTCAGGTTTATAAATTCACCACAAGGATTGGAGTCCGACATAGCCAGGTGCCACCTCAATTTTGACCGAGCAACCCCACGGGGTGGTGAAGGGATCGTACCTTTACCCACCCACTGACCTCAAAGAAGGACTTTCTGGTCTACGGATTTAACGTGCTCATATCCGGCCTACACACGAAGGTATTTAATTGCGCTTGTCGAGATTCGAACCAGGCACCCTATGTACCGAAAGCCAACACGCTACTGCTAGGCTACCTTTGGCCTCAAATGTTGAAATAGTCATTTAAATACTACGAATAATATTTTTAAAAATTCTTCATAAATTTAAACATGAAATAATTTTATGCCCTGTAAAATATGAAAGCGGTTCATTGCATAATTTCTAACCATTTTATTTTATAATGGAGATATACTCGTTAAATATTCGTTAATAAAATAAAATTACTTCTTATTTTTTTTATCCTGTAAGAAAGTAAACGTTTTAATTTTTCTAAAATACGTAAACAGCATCCACTTTTATGAACGACTAGCTGAAAACCCGCGCTTCGCTACGGAGTACATTCAAATTAAATACAACGGTCAACGCATGCAATTTATGCCAAAAAAATAAATATATATATTTATAATAAATGCGATGATCAATGTATACAATTGATGTAAAATAAATATATATATATATATTTATAAAAAAATCGTAAGGGATATTTATTTTTTTTTATAATATCCAATCGTCTGCTGCATTAGAAAGAAAAAAAATATTTTTTTGTCTATTTAGTTGTTATGCACGTGACGATAAATTTATTTAAATTATCAGAAAAAGAAATCACGTGACCAACATTTAATAAATTAAATTCTAAAAATTAATCTTTAAAAATTCATCAAAAATCAGAAAATGGAGGTACAGATTCGAAAAAGATCTCATTTTAAAGGAATTTTTATGATCTTTCTCGTGATATAAATTTTATAACCCTCAATGTATTATTTTAAATTCAAACGTAAAAAAAGTTTAAAAACCAGCTTAAAAATTTAATTTAAAAAAATCTAAGAAGAATTTTTGAAAAATCTTTCTTAGTGCACCCCTACACTATTAGAAGAATCGCCATGCAAAATTTCAGCCCTTTAGGTCCAGCGGTTTGGTCTGTGCGTTGTACGTCAGTCAGTGAATGAATGAGTCAGTTACGAAACTGTTTTATATATATAGATGAGAGTTCGGACAAGGTTTTTTTTTTCTATAAGCGTTGTGTACTGACCCTATTGGATTCGCTCACCTCAATGTTAATCTGAAAATTTGTCCAAGGATTGCCGACCTGAATTGAAAGATTTTTTTTTTAAATTTGCACTCCGTAACAGAAAAAGAAATTTTACACCTTGGGACATTTTTCGCTTTTATGAAAATAAAGCAAATATTTTAAAATTTAAATTATTTGGGGGGAAATATATAGTATAGTGTGTTTTAAACACTCATAAATTCCTGTTTAGTGGTTGAAATTTATGGAATGAATCCTGTTTCAGTGTGCAGAAAAGGTCCGGCCACAGTCGGACCCCGTTATAACGAACTTCAAGGGACCACAGCTTTTGTTCGCTTTATCCGGTGGTTCGCTATATCCGAACCGTTAAGAAAAATGCTATAGTTCACAAAAGGTATAACTTGTTAGTTGCAATGTGTATTAAAAAATGATAAAATCTAATAAAAATTATCATTAATGAATTAAATCGACTAAAATCGATTACATTAAACTGACACAATAATAATTAAATTACGTACAGTAGGAAAATGGCGGGACCAAAATTTTCGTTCGTTATATCCATGAGTTCGTTATATACCTGGTTCGCTATAACGGGGTTGGAAACGAGGTTCTGAAAATACCCTTTTTTACATGTTTTTATTAACTCGCTTTCTTGTTTGTGTGTTTGTGTATTTGTCCAGTACAAATCTTGCAATCGATTTTTAACTTCCCGATTAGCTAGACATTTCAAACATTTAGAATAGCTCAGAACACGATGACAATGCATTATTTTAATAATTTTAGCCATCTTTAAGCAGAATTCTATTCATTTTCAGTTAATTTTGTTTTGTAGACTGGTGCAGCCATCTATCGGGCCGGGACGGGAAAGAAAAATTAAACGCAAGTTAACTTCCAATTAACTTCACTTTCTTTCAAGGTTATCGGATAATTCATCAAAACAATTTTTAAAAAGTATTTATTAATACATAGAATTGTCAAGTTTATATGATTAAACAGAAAATTTAAAAACATGGTATATAAAACGTTCTTTTTACCATGTAATTATTATTGGATTATCAGCATTTATGTAGCTGTAAATAGTAGACACATTTTCTCCATATAGGTATACATTGTGGCGAGAGAATACAGCAGAGTTAGTACACAGTAATCTTACGCGGCGAAATAGAAAGTTCTGATTGTTTCTCTCAACATAGTCGCAGCGACAAAAGGATACAAATAAATAATTCTTCGAATTTCTTCCATCCTTCCTACCGCTCTAGTCGTTTATGTTCTAAGAAGCGATTGGGTAGGAATGTGAATGCTCCCAATATTTCATTTCCGGTGAAAGAAAAGTGAAAAAATAACGCTTCTCTAAATGATCTTCTCTCTCTGAGCATGGTTTGCAGCTTCCAAAATATTTAACATTTCGAAACTGGATATTTGGATGAATAGCTTGCAAGTGCATTCACCTCTTTTTTGTTAGTACATACCGTGTTTTTTAGAATCACAACACACACCGGACGATAAGGCACACCTCAAATTTATGGGAGGATTTTTAGAACAGAATATTTTGTATTTTGTTAGGTATATAAAGATATTTTCAATGTCTTACTTAATAAAGATAATATATATATATATATATATATATATATATATATATATATATATATATATATATATATATATATATATATATATATATATATATATATATATATATATATATACAGTGACTACTCTGTCAGTCAGTCAATCAATCAGTCAGTCAGTTACGGAACTGTTTTATACTATATATATTTTTTTTTCGCATTAATTGCACACATTCACCGTTATATTTAATTTGAATGCACTCCGTAGCGAAGTGCGGGTTTTCAATTTATATATATATATATATATATATATATATATATATATAACGTGACAAATAAACAAATAGCATTCGTAGCCATGTGCTAAAGCAGCTATTAACCACAAAGCACAAATACATCACCTGTCAAAATTTGCAAGTTCTATAACCGTATGCATGGTGGAGCCTAGCAACTAACAACTAGCATAAGTTAATTAACATTAAAAAAACTATAGGTGAACTAACACCCAAAGAACAAAACTTAAAAACACAGGTGAATTAACACCCAAAAGATAAAATGTTAAGCAATTAAACTAATAAAAACGATCCTCTGTCTTCGCTTGACTCTTCTGCCAAGAAAAAAAAAATAATATATATATATATATAATAAAATATTCATTTTTTTTTTAATGTTATCATCGCATCATAGGACCCATCCCACTTTTATGTCGATTTTAGGGGGTGAAAAGGAACATCTTTTGGTCCAAAAAATACAGTAATTTTACAGTTTGTTACAGTGCAATGTTCCATTTTTTAAAAAAAAAGTTGGACTATAAAATTACTGTTTTATAGGATTTTAATTTTTTTCAATGCGAGGTAATTCGTTTACAACTGAAATAGGGTGAAATATTAGCAAAATACATTCACAGGAAAAAATGTAATTTATTCTGTACAAATTTTGAGACTGAAAATATTTGGAACATCTGTAATGTATTTTAATGAGGAAAACCCTGAATTTTTACTTTTGTTTTTTAATCAAAATGTTCTTTAATTAAATGTTATCAGCTTTGTATTTCATATTAGCTCTTGTTGTTGTTGTTGTTGTTTCTAATGCCCCCTGGCCGGAAGTTACAGACCAGGCCCCTATAGGCTTCGGGTTGAGTACAGCGGCTCCGCTTTATAACAGCATCACAAGGGTCGGAGTCCGACTTGGCTAGGTGCCACCACAATTTTCATCGAGCATCCACTGGGGCGACATCTCGTGGATCGTACCTTCCCTACCCACAGACTTCGTAGACGGACTTTCCGGTCTACGGATTTAACGTACCGATACCCGGCCTAGACACGTAAGGTATTTAACGGCACTTGTCGAGATTCGATCTGAGCACCCACAGTACCGAAAGCAGACGCGCTTCCGATAGACTACCTTGGGGCCGTATATCATATTTAAAATTTGTTAACACTAAAATTTCAAAGAAATTATCTGCTGTATAAGTACCTGATGCCAACACTTACATCGTTATTTTATTATTTAACAATCATGATGCTTTAAAAGTAAGAAATAGCAAGGAAATGGCTCAAAATGCTTGCAATGTAGATTTTTCTGTAGATTTTTGATTAACAGAATAATTTATACTTTCAGCAACAATAAATTTTATCTGATGCAGTTTTATATTACGGCGCAATACAACTGGTGCTGTTAAATTTTGGTTCACAGGCTACTTTTTTTAGGTACAGTCACCAGCCTGTGTGTGTTTGTGTGTTTGTTTGTTTGTTTTCGAGTGTGTTTCCGAATTGGAATTCGCCTCACCAATGGATTTCAGGGGTGTTTTTAAAAAATTAATGGCAATAAAAATACATAGAAAATAGCACATTTCCAATGTTTTCCCAGTTTCCTTTTGCCACCCTTGTTCATTGTAATTCTGTATGTCTGTATTTTGCTTAAAGATACTTATATATGTCTAAGATAACAATATATATCGACGAGCGGGTTGCATTTTGTGCACAGATACAATTTCTATCATAATAAGATAATTGAAATCGAACAAAATAGACTGCATCCTAAGATTGAAACAGATTACAATTTTCTTTTTTAATCTAAATTTTGATCTTGTACCCTTGGTATGAAAAGCTTCGTGACAATTTGCTCTGTAAGTTCAACAATAAAGAATCAAGCTTTTCTTTAAAATATGTCCGAGTGATTTTTACCGCTGGGATGCTACACAAATAGCATGTAAAGGCGCTATCACACCCATTCCTGTTCAGAGACCAATTCCTTGAAAAGTTCAGGTGTCATCTATTATGACCTATTAGCTGATTTTTGTATCATTACTATCTGGTCTACATGCCAAGGTCTATGAGCAATCTGATTGATTCAAAAAAGAGTACGAAAATAAACTACATAGCATACAAATTTATGATTTTACTAACTACATCTTCATTCATCAGACATGAATGTTTTTTACGAATAACCAAATCAAAATTAAAGCATAAATTAATCGAACATTTTGTATTTGTTTTTCAGTACAAACTTATGTTATTGCCTATGCTGTGAAATCTTATTCACTAGTTCGCTCTTGCTGTATGATGAATTCACTAAAGAGGATGAAAAAGTCTAACGATGCTTGAAATGACCCAATCCTACATAGAACCTCCTGTAAAAGAAAAAACACAAATTACTGTGGTTAAAATGGTTGCAAAACTGGCAAAAATTTCTGCAGACATAAATTAGGGATGATAATTGATTAAATTTTATTCATTATTCAAGTTTTAATAATGCCGAAGTTGTGATAAATGGAACAAACTGAACTTCCTATAAGGAGAAGTAATTATTTAAATTAAAATACGCTAATTGTTTGGTGTCAGTATTTTTTATACACAATTTTATAGTACGCAGAAAAATTGTTTAAGTTTATAAAAAAAAAGTTCCAAAAGCAATTGATTTGAATTCAAAATGCATTGAGTTTGTGATTAACCTAATACAATTTGTTCTTGCGTGTTAATGGAAATATTGTGAAGGATACATTCAAATCAAATTAATATAATTCACCCTTAAAGTAAATTCTAAGTGGATTTCAGGGTAATTGAAAAAATTGTAAAACAATGTTTGAGATTTATCTCTGTAGGTTAACGCAGTTATTAAGTAATCCTTAAATTATTTCATTAGAGATTGAAAACAAGTGAATCACCTTGGGTTAAAAATTCAACTAAAATTACGGCAGAAAATTCCAAATAAATCGTTCGCAAATTCCTTTTCGAATGCTTCCGAATTATGAAAACCTCTAAACGAGGAAAAATTTATTGATTCACATACATATTCAACAGCATATTCAACAGCAATCATGGACTTAACAATAGTCATGGATTAGATCTCATCACAGCTCTGCAGCAAAATACATATAATGCACTAGCTGAATATCCGTGCTTCGCTACGAAGTACATTCAAATTAAATATAACGGTCAATGTATGCAATTAATGCCTATATATATATATATATATATATATATATATATTTATTTATTTATTTATTTATTTATTTATAAAAAAATCGTAACGGATAATTTTATAGACAAAATAATGTAGAAGAAAATATTCAAATTGAATACAACGGTCAATGTATGCAATTAATTTGTATGTTTAATATCCATAAAACATACTATTTTGAATTAAATTCTTAAAAAACTTCCATCTCAAATCAGTCTAGTGGTTAAATATTATCTTTAACCGTATTTCAAGAATTTTCTTGCCAATTTATTTCGTTGTTATGCACGTGACGCAAAATTAATTTAAAGTGTCACAGAAAGAAAAGAAACCACGCGATCAGTATTTAATAGATTAAATTCCAAGAGTTAATCTTTAAAAATTCACGAAAAATCAGAAAATGGAGGTAAATATTCGAAAAAGATTTCCTTTTAAAGTAATTTTTATGATCTATCTCACACTGTAGTTTTCACAATGTAGTTTAGTCACTGTTTGGTATTGTCGGTAAGAAACTTGATGTTTTAGCAGTCTCTAATTAGTTAAATATTTAGTCGCTCCATTTGTAGGAGCCACTAAAAATCTTGTGAAGCTTTCGTAATCGAAAATATATTTTGTTGCCGGTTCATCTTCTGGAGAAATAAACTTTTTTTTAAAATAAAGAGATTTGGTGACCTGGGTCCGATTCCAGTCTTGGAAAAAGACCAGAGGGTACCTTTTTTTTAAATTTCGAGTGGCAGGGTGCATTCCAAGAAATAACATAGAACAAAGATGCGAATTATAAAAACAGGATCAGAAGGACGAAAATATACTTTGTTGTCTCCCAAATCCAATTAAAATCATTCAAAAAGGTTCTTCCGAGCTGTTTCGTCTAAGTGTTTCAAGAATTCCGCGTGGACATGTTTCTCTCTGGATTTTTTTAAAACTTCCATGATCTCTGGATAACTTCCAGCCTCTCTGGATTTTTTTTAACTTCCATGATCCTCTCTGGATTTCTTTTAACTTATATGATCCTCTCTGGATTTTTTTTAACTTCCATGATCCTCTCTGGATTTCTTTTAACTTATATGATCCTCTCTGGATTTTTTTAACTTCCATGATCCTCTCTGGATTTCTTTTAACTTCCATGATCCTCTCTGGATTTCTTTTAACTTATATAATCCTCTCTGGATTTTTTTTAACTTCCATGATCCTCTCTGGATTTCTTTTAACTTATATAATCCTCTCTGGATTTTTTTTTAACTTACATGATCATCTCTGGATTTTTTAAGGTACTTGAAAGCACTGTTAAATTTATGTATATTAAACGGATTATTCAAATATTTTAAAACTTGTTCCATTTAAGCTTGTTTCCATTTTCAATTCATTATTTATGGGCATATTCATTATTTATGGGCAATTCATTATTTATGGGCATAGGTTTGGCCAAAGGCAATACATTCAGGGCCACATCCCCATCGAACATGGCTAAAACTGGACGAAGAAAAAGCGGAAACAACAGATCACTCTGCCATAAAAACGTTCCCCGTGGTACATCGCGAGGGGGTAGGTCTATACTGTACTCCAAAATGTAATTTGTCGTTGTAAAAACAAACAAAAAACTTGAGCCATTAGGAACGCGGGACAAAAATTCATGGTAGAAAAGAAGAATCAAATTGTAAAAATAATGTGTAAGGTATACATAAGATTCGATTCACAAGAATCGAACTTTTGAGTGAATGAATTAAAGAAGCTGCTTGAGATATGCTAATTTCGGCATACGCGCTTGGTATAAATACCAAGCAGCTTGATTAAGTGGAAGTGGTGTTGTTAAGGTTGATAGATAAGCGAGAGGGAGCTACGAGGTAAGCAGTTCCAGGTGTTAACCGGCGCTTGTGCTTAGCAGGCCCAAAGTTTACGTGGCAGTACTGCTGGTTTGACTCTCTGCTGGTTTATGAGTATTTGCAAAATGTATTTCTATTGAATGTTAATATATATTCCGTACAAGTAGTACGTATGCTTATTGCTGTAAAAGCAAATTCTATATGTGCAACGAATTAAATAAACATTGTTTCATGTATAAACTGTGTTTGTATCAAATTCATTTAGAGTGCCACTTCAAATTATATACACCCAAGTCTGGGTAGAAGTGAGCTATTCTCTATAAATGTAGTAAATAAATTAAACAATAGTTATAATATTAATAGTAGTAATAACAATAGTAAACAACGTAAGTCAATAAATACCCTTTGTCTTTAATCTCAAAAAGACAGAAAATAGATGGAAGAGGGGAGGTATTCCATAGTAAAAATTACTCATAGCACTGGTATAGCTGCTATGAGTAATACCAGCTATAGTCTATATGACTGGTCTATAGTCTATATGACTGGTGCTCATCCAAAGAATGAGCACCAGTCATATAGACTCGGCTTCGATCGCTGATCCTCTCAGATAGCCATTACAGCTTTTACAAAAAGCATTTCTTACTTTTATGCACAATTCACTTTATAATGTGCTACTATACTCAAAATACAAAGCCTTTTAATTGGTATAATTTCCGTCAAGTAATATTAACTATTTTTCTTTTGATGATTTAAAACTTTCCATTTTTACCCGTCTTAACTCTTTTCTATTCCAAAATAAAATAATTCAAAATTTAATTCCTGAGACCTATGCAAAAAACAATAACCTACTGAAAGCTTGAAAATCTGAAGAATCAGGAGTGTCAATAAACGCAGTATTTTCTCAAGGAAATACTACCCAAAATATGAAAGACACAATATAAAAGGTATTTCCTCTAAAAAGAATCCTTTTCACAATTGTATTTTCATGTAAATATGTCTATAACAAATTTACCGTCTTTCTTGGAAGCAGTTGATAGTGAAAATTTAAAAAAAATTCGAGGTTAAGTGTCCAAGTAAGTTATTTATTAGCAGAAAGAAAGCGACAACGACAATTTTGAGATAGGAAGACGAAAATGCTGCAGATATGTCTCTGAGAAGGTGTGTAGTGTTACTATGAAATTTCTATCCATTTTTTTCCATCTATACGTTGTTGTTATTGTTGTTGTTGTTAATGTTGCTTATGCCCCCTGGCCGGATGTCGATCTCCTGTTTATAATGGCACCACAAGGGTCGTAGTCCGACTTAGCCAGGTGCCACCTCAGTTTTTACCGAGCACCCCAGGAGCGACGTCTGGGTGGATCATACCTTCTCCCACCCTCTCTGACCTCAGAGAATTTTCCGCACTACGGATTTAACATGCAAATATCCGGCCTACGCACGAAGTATTTAATGGCGCTTGTCGGGATTCGATCCGAGTACCCTCAGTACCCAAAGCCGACTCGCTACCACTAGGCTACCTCGGTCCCTCCCTCTATACATAATAATTTTGGTCATCACAAATGGTGTTCGGACGTCTGAAATCAAATATGTGAAACATACATTTATATTAGAATTACAGAAAAAGGTTACCTGGAGTAGCTAGAGGCTATCATTAAATAACTTTGTATGTACCGAGGAGGGAATTGCACGAAGGACACATGTGGTGAACGTCTTTGCACGTGTCTATTACCAGCGGAATCCAGAAGAGCGGAAAACTATAACAAAAATTACATCGTTGTTAAAAAAAAGGTTAATTCAAACGCAATTTCTTCGATTGATTAAAAAGTTTAGAATCACTTATATTAATGAAATGGAAAATCTTATAATGTTCATCTTCACCAAAGATGAAGGGTTTGCTTTTACTCGTACATCGAGGTGCTAAGTGAGCAGCTTAACAGAAACTTCACAAAATAAATAAATAAATAAATAAATAAACTGAAAGTCTGAGAGATGTGTGTATTGCAATATTAAAAAAAATTCGTAAGTTTATATTTATTTTAACAACTTTAAAAAAATGGCAATCAAAAATATAAAGTACATATTTGTGCATGAAATACATTCTGCCTGATTTCTTAGTATCAGCCTAATCTAAAAGCAATGGACTTCCTTCTCTTAAGGACTCATGTAAGAGTCCTTAAGAGAAGGAAGTTGAAGCTCATATTAAATATGGAAAGTCTTTGGAAGTTTCCATATTTAATAAGAGCTACACGATGTATGGTTAATATTTCTAAATTTTCAAATCTAAAAGCGGTATACAATCATGAACTAATGATTTAAGAAAAGCTACTGTTTCTGAATTATCTATCTTTTAATAAAAATGATCGAAAGAACTACCCCGCATTCACATTCGAGAGAGCTATAAAAAGATGTGAGTAAGATTAAACTATGTTCCGCCACACCTTTTGAGAGAATAGATGTGTTGAGAGAAGATAATTTGACCTTTTTGCACTTTCGAACAATGGACAACATATAGAAGTTGCATTCACAGGAGGGCACAAGAAATGTTCTTTCTCACAACCCCTCGAATATCCATCGCCCATGAAAATGCAAAAGAAAATTCGGTTAATATGAGGAATATGATACGGTCGCCAAACTGAGGCGATATGGCGCCAATGTGGCATTACAACATGAGGAATCACATGGTGAAAACTAATAGTGTTATTTCTAGCAAACCCAGAAATACGCCAAACCTTTATCGTAAAAAATGACTTGGCGAGAGACCGAATCATGTTCTTCATATTTACCGAAAATTCTTTAACTTTGTATATCCCGCGTAACATATGGGTGGAAAGCCGTCATGAGTCCCGTAGCTTTCTAAATTAAGAAAATTCCCTTCTCACCCCACCGCAAGTAGAGCTCCAGACCAGAAAAGTAGAAAAACGAGGAACCATGGAGTAGAGAATGCGCGACCGTATCTGATAATGAGCTGCCAGAAATTAACTCTTTATATTATGATTCCTGTATTCTTGGCATTATTACGCTGCAAGCGAAAGCTTGCAGTCTAATAGCTTAAAATGAATAAACTTTTTGCAGATATTTTTTAAATTTTGCAACATCATTGAGGGCATTGTATCGCATAATAAATGTTATTTTCAAAAGTATATTAGCATTTTTTTTCTTCAAAAAAAAATTTTGAGAGGGGAGATGGAGATTTGCAGCCCCCAAAGAAGTATTAACCGTACATCGCGTAGCTCTTATTAAATATGGAAACTTCCAAGGACTTTCCACATTTAATAAGAGCTTCAACTTCCTTCTCCTTAAGAGAAGGAAGATATCAACTTCCTTCTCTTACAGACTCTTTCTTATATGAATCCTTAAGAGAAGGAAGTTGTCTAGGCACGAGCCTCCATTGCTTTTAGACGCATCATTTCAAATTGATAAGAATACTCAGCGATATTTAAGGCTAAAACAATCAAACAATACGATTATTCTGTATAAGTAAAAATACTTTGCAAAAAGTTAATAATGCGTTACTGTTCCAGAATAAGAAAGAAGTATATAGGATCCAGAAAAAGAGTTGTATGTACGCGCCAAGATTAAATTCAAAAAACATCCTAAAGAATTGAACATCACATTTTCTAGCATGTTGTGCTTGACTAAACCCATTTAAGCCTGTTACGCCCAGTGCACTTTCTGTAATTTATTTCCTCTCTGGTACTTTTTTTATAAAATTTCGTGTTGCTCTTGTTTATTATGGATCATTTCTAAGACAGTCTTGTTAACATGAGGCCTGAAGGGAGGGAACTCCTTGACATTATGGCTTTTTACCTATGATATTGTCGTGAACTCACACTTCACCAAGGTTCTTTCTATGGCATAGGGTAAAATGAGGTAGATAAAAACAAGTCGTCTAAACGACACAAACATACATTTATTAACAATTTAACATAAAATTACAAAAAACTCTGAGCACGAGATAAGCAAGCCTACAGCACCTTACCAGATCCCTGATCCTACTACTCGTTCCTCCCGACGAACCCCTCACCCCCTCGGGATTTCCTCCCACGCAGCCAATCATTCTGATTGGTGAAGGGGGGGGGGGGGATCATGGGGTACAACACTTACGTTTTAGGTAACGCCGCTTCTACAAACATTACACTACAGATATAATTTAATAATATTCACAATGCACAAATAGTTATGATTACTCAGTATATTCTTAAGATTACTCAGTATATTCTTAAGATTACTCAGTATATTCTTAATATCCCATTTTCAACTTTTTGGAGACCCATAATAGCATTCCTTCGATTATATTTCCCAATCGATTACCTATCAAATCAAGAAAAGCTCATTCCATCTCCTTTTTGAGTCAAACGCCCGCAAATTATCATCTATTTTTATTCCAACTCTCGTGATCACTTGTCAATTCAACGCGTGCAAAACTTGAGGAACAATAAAGTTTTCAGCTACCTCTTTGTAGTGAAGTGACCTGGATGTGGAAAGCTTATCAAAGGGTAGATCGGGAGTTAACGAACTGATAAGTAAAAATGAACAGATAACAAGATCAGAAGCAAACGCTCGGCGCCGTTACCGAACCGATGAGTAACCGAAACCAAACTGATGGAAGTTACCGAACCGATGAGTAAAGTAATAACAAGAACAGAGGCAAACAGTCGGCGCCTTGAAACAGACACACATGGGGCATGATTATTTCACTGCAGTACCGTGCACCTGTTACCACCATGCAGTATCTGAAGCTCTCTGCGGCCGTCCATCATAATGCTTTTCAGATCAGGACATCTCTGCCGACGTATCGATCAATTTCATTCATATTTGCGCTATCATAACGTGCACCAACCTCTCGTCAGATGAGCTACTGATCAGAATTCCTGCTGAGGTTGAAGCGACTCTCGTCAGTAAAGAGGAAATTTCCGCACTGTTCTTGTATCCCATTCTTGAGCTCTTTGCCCCACTGTAGACGGTGGAGCCAATGGCCAAGAGTTAACGTTACACAGTGTATGGTTCGGTTGACAAACAATCTACCTCGTCTAGCCACTGTTAACAGCAAACCTGACGTCAGGAACTGTTCTGCAGCTGCTTTGCAACGGCTGTCCCTGCCTGTCGACGATCTCTCCTAGCCTCTGCAACGATAAAGCAATCAGTGACCGTTGCAGTCAGTAACAAACCATCTGTGACCATTGTTTTTAGTATCCGAACATCCCACTGGGGGTGACACTAGGGGCCCCACTTGGCAAGCCCCTAGAACTCGGCGGCCTCACTCTTCAAACTTCTCCCTTCCTCAAGCTTCCCAATGATTCTACCTCGACTAAATGTTACCTAGTGGCCGGTTCGCAATACGGATGGTCTGCAATACAGAACGAAACTCACTGAATTTCTGTCATGATCGTACGCCCCAATCAGAAATTTTGAGAGAATTCCTTAACTTCTGCTTTAATCGTTTATTCGCTTTAACGCCACCTTTGACGTCACGATTCAAAAATTTGAATATGCACCAGCTTTTAACTGAATATCTTCGAGTATGCAAATCGTCACAAGTTCTTTTGTTTAATTTTCAGGCCTATTTTAACCTTTGAAAATAGTGATGTTTCTTAAGTTTTGTACGACAGTGTTTTTCCAATAGAAAAGCTGAATGGCTAAAAAAAAAGATTTGTGATTACAATAGCTACGGGGAATTGTGATCTACACTAATTGTGATCATCCTTTAATGGCTACAGCTATGAAACAAATGTCAACCTTGTTCATTTTATGAGTTTTCTTTTGTGAGTTACTTTTATATTATTATTTATAAAAGTAACTCACAAAATTTTGTGAGTTACAAATGGTCCAAGATATCATTTATTTTGTGAGTTACATATGATCCAAGATATCTACATCGAAACAAAACGTAAACTCAAAAATAGGCCAGTTTCCTCAAGCACCTCAGATAAAACTCTAAAAATGGTGAAAGAAAACCTTAGATGGTTTTATAAGACTAGAAAATTTTCAGTGTATAAAAATGTCAAAGCAGTAAAACAAAATCTGTGAGAGTTTCCCCTTCCACTCAAAAGTAATGACTGAAAAGTTACTTTTGAGTGGAAGGGGTAAAAGTAATTTCTTTGCCTTCCTTTGTAAGGAGAAAAATCGACAAAAGTCGACAATGATATCCCGTATTAAATTTGAGAGCGTCTAAAAATTGTGTGTTCATAAATTGCCAAATACACTGAAAGAACACCTTTAACTTATTGCGAGTAATACATTGGTCTCCATATGTTAAAAGAATTCCCTCCCACCTCAAAAGAAAACACCCCAGTTGGTGCTTGTGTCACCCTCCCCTCCTCACACACACACACACACACTTATACGCTAGGGATGCGACATCGATAACAAAACATCCATATTCAATATTAAAACATCGATGCTAATAAAACATCGTCCAAAAATCATCGATGTTTTTAAACATCGATGTTTTAGAACATCCATTTTTTAAAACTGGTTTAGTAATCTCTAAACATTAATGTTGCTTCGGTTAGACGTGGGGGGGGGGGGGATGATTTAATTTTACTCTCTGATTGGGCTGACACAAATGACAAAAACTTGGTTGATTTTGCCTTAGGCTACATTGATGACTCAAAATTCTCGTTGTAAATATCGCCATCTTTTGCCTTCAAATGTCCAGATAAATTCGTGGTATTGCCAGAAGTTTTGAGGGACTTAAGGCAAATATTGCATTTTGCCAATTTGTCAGATTTGCCGTTTTGCAAAAGTATTTCCAAACGGTGTTTTTGGGAGGCATCTTACTAATAATATTAACGTCAACTTATATAAAACCAGAACAAAACAAAAACTTAAATGGCTGCTCTCGTGTATACTATTTGTAAAATAAAACCCCATGGAAGGTTCATGGAAGGTTCTGGAGTGTCAGGAACATTCCAAGCGCTGATTGGTTCATTGGTTGTTGATTACCATTTGTCTGTTTGCTAAGGAATCGTTCCCCCTTTTGTATTCGTCCTTTTCAGAATTCAGACTTACATTTACTGAGTGTGGAAATTATGCTACGTGGTAAAATTTTTTATTTATGTTACTTTTTCATTAAAAAAAAACATTGACACAACGTAAAACACCGAGCACAAAACATCGATGTTAAAAAAACATCGGCTTCAATAAATCGATGTTTAAAACATCGATATTTTTATCAAAACATCGACATCGATGTCGCATCCCTATTATACACACTTAGGAAGAAAATGCGACGTTTTGCGAAGTTTTCTATTACCCGTGCTCCAGAATTAAAAAAAATTGAAAATTACATAGCTAGTTGAACTGTAGCAATAATCAAAAATCTGTAAGAGATTTGAAACATCATGACTCCCAATTAACTTTAAATTGATGGTTAACTACAAATTCAGAAAATGAAAGGCCAAAATGAAAATTCTGCTGACGAGAATCGTTTGTATTACACTCTAAAATTCGAAATAATAGAAAATGACTCTAAAAGAGGAATTTTTCACTCTTTCAAGGGGTGAGAATGATGGAAATAAGAGATTAACTTTTGACTTCTGTTCTGCTGCAGCTAGCCATACATAAAATAATGGTATACAATTTTAAAGTAGCTTATAAAATTCGCAGCAACTCTGCAAAAACATTTTATTTTAGTACAGATGAACTTTATATTTACATGCCTCAGCAGTTGATTCCTCACCAGAGTACGATTCATAAGTTAAAAATAGTTAATATGGCAAATCTAGTCTGTTAATCATTTAAACAATTTACTGCCAGATATCATGATGTGTTTAGTTTCTATGTTGTTGTCATTTTACTAAAAATATTTCAATAAAATTATTACACATCACAATACTGGTAGGGAGTTAACGAAACTATAAGCATTTTTCTATTATAACTTCTCCTTGGAAGCAGGGTAATTTAAATTATAGAATAACCATTATCACACTCTGATATAATCATTTAACCAACATAACTTTTTCTACATATCCATGTTATAAGGAACTTTTATAGCTGCTTCATGCCCTCTCATCTTGCTTACTCAACTCAAAAGAAACTGATAACGGACTCCAATCACAAACCAGACCGTGATGAGTCGTAACCTATGTAATTGAATGGAGCCACGCACACGGCGCAACTGGTTACAAACCCGTCAACGGACTGGTTTGTGATTGGAGTCGGTTATCAGTTTCTTTTGAGTTGCTCCGTGTGCAGACGGCCTTAGACTTATCTATATTCTTTTTTTCCAAACTAGGGAAAAATAAAAGAATAAAATTAATCATTAAATAGAGGAAAACCTACAAAATTCAGCATTTAAACATTGATCATTTGATTATGGTAATTTGTATTCGTTGTTGTCATGAACATTTAAAAATGACTTGTTCCATTTTTCCTTTACAAAAGGGATGGTTTAAATCTATGTTTATTTTACAATTAAGACCTTGAGTATTAATTCAGTTATTCAACGCTTTCTTGAGACAAAACATCGTCAATAATGAGAACAATAGGTGCCAGGGTAACTGGTTGACATAAAATGTATTCCATAACTTTATTTACATTCTCTATTAAAATATTGTGACCCTTAAATAAGTGACGACTTCAAATTTCTTCACTACATCTTTTAAAGATTTCTTAACTTTCCCATTCAACAAAGAAATCTCAGCTATCAGCTATTGACATAAAAAAAATGCATCAATATTTATAACTGCATTGCCTAGAGCTTCATTAATGTCTAACATTTAGAGCTTTATAGACAAGCTAAACAGATTGAAAAACCAACCTAGACTTTTATTTCGAATATAAGTTGGGACTACTTGGAAGTGGGACTATTCCAATAAAATTATGAAATTAAGGTGGGAAATGCCTTCTTGATACTTACTTTTTAAGTTTAGTTTCAACATCTGGTCTCATGCATAGTGTGAATGCAACTAAAACTCACAAGATTTAATAACGAAATTATTCACATGAAAGGAAATACTACATTCTACTTTGAGCTTGTTTAATGAGGGGAGTGGATTCAGCCACCATGTAGGATTGTATTGTCTCCCATTTCGGTTACCTAGGTCATGCTGAGGAGAGAAATCTACATCCATGACTGAATACGTGAGATACAGGTTGATCTATAGTATTTTCTTTTTTGTCTCGTGCTTTCGCTTCTGCAAGTAGGAAATCGTCAAAATATTGCGATTCATCTCTCAGGAACGAGTATTAAAAAAAAAGAGTAGTAAATTGCTCTAAACACTTACAAAAAGATGAAGATGGTAACTGAGGCTATGATGGTGCACGATCCAAACTCGTGCACGAGTGAGGTAGTAATCTGCTGTTGACAGTTGGCACAGGTCAGCTGCATAGGATTAGGTCCGAAGACGGAAGGCGGTCGAATAAGGCGCAGACCCAAGGGAAAGCTGTTGTAAGCAGGCGGGGTATAAGGAGGAGGGTTGTCTGAAAAAAATAAGAATGACGCGTTATTGACATCTTTGCGTCTTTGATGTACATTTAGAGACCTATTTCTTAGGACCACTGAACCAATTCTTGAAAACTTATAAGTTATTTAATTAAATGTTTGTATGTATGTTTTAATATGATTATATTAATCAGTAAGAAAAGTTTACCCCAGATTAATCTGAGCTAGATTCATTTGTTTGCATCTCCATAGTACAATGTGCTTTAATATATCGACAAAATAACCAATTTTGTTTGTAACGACCAGGGTTTGAACCAGGTCTCCAAAACCCGAGGCCGGTTTTTTTTTATCAACTGAACAATCCCAGAAATGTTATTAATTAGTCTATTTAAAGTTTCATTTTTCTTTTTTTTCCCTCTTGAAACTTTGAACAAACTTTTTAGAACTCTGAGGTGGAATTTTTGAAGAAGACTATAATTCCTCGTATTCCCATAATGTTGAAAAGTAATAAGGTAACTCAATAGTACAACGAACTAAGAACGTTTTGCTGTTTTTACTCGTTCTTTTAAAACTTGTAGGGAATTAAACTGCTATTTTTCGTCTCTAACTCGTTTCTCACTGTATAATTGCTGCTGTCAGTAAATTTTCTTTGTAAATCCTCATACATCCCTGTAAGGTATACACAAGATTCAATTCACAAGAATCGAACTTTTGAGTGAATGAATTAAAGAAGCTGCTTGATATATGCTAATTTCGGCATACGCTCTTAGTATAAATACCATGCAGCGTCATTAATAAAAAGGGTTGTTAAGGTTGAAGAAAGGTTGTTAAAGTTGATAGATAAGCGAGAGGGAGCTACGAGGTAAGCAGTTACAGGTAAGCAGTTGTTAACCGGTGCTAGTGCTTAGGGGGGCCCAAAGTTTACGTGGCAGTACTGCTGGTTTGACTCTCTGCTGGTTTGTGAGTATTTTGCAAAAAAATATTTCTATTGAATGTTAATATATATATTCCGTACAAGTAGTACGTATGCTTATTGCTGTAAAAGCAAATTCTATATGTGCAAAGAATTCAATTTACATTGTTTCATGCATAAAATGTGTTTGTATCAAATTCATTTAGAGTGCCCCTTAGTAATACTCTACATCCCTCAACCAAACTCGCGTCCATAGCTAATTACAGTGAATTTTCTCTAAGGTGGCAAATCATGGTTCCGAGAAAAAACAAAAAGTGGTCATTTTGAGGGTGGCTATCAAATAGGGGACGTTTTCTCTGTGGTGGCCAGTAATAGTTCCGAAAAAAGTGGCCGTTTTGAGGAGTGGCCGGCTAGAGAAGATTCGAGGTATATGAATTTGGGTTAGAACATGCAGAGACCAAACAGCGTGAGAAAAATGACTACGAGGGTTCAGCCACAGAGCGAAACAATTTCACTGGCAAAAGCGAGGACGATGGCCAGTGTTCGAAACTAGCCTGAAGCTGGGATAAAGTCAAATATCGCCGAAGTATGCGGAGCTCACGGTGGAAGAAATATCTATAGTTTGTTGACCGGTCACGAGTAAACTAACGGTTTCAGGAGCAAAATTCTGTACGTCAGAAGTCCACCATCATAAGTGGATTTTCTTCGTTTTCGATATTCTTATTGCAAGTGACTCCATTTGGATGGAGCTACTTTGAGGAAAACTGTCCTATATGCAAAACAAGATGGTGGGTGAAGTATAGACTTTCAACTATCGCATATGTAAGTCCTGATGAGATAAACCATCACAAAGCTCTCCTGAAAAATGGGAAAATTCACTTATGATGGTTGCCCTCTGACGTACATATTTGTAGCCTGGTAGCGAGTTAACTCATGTTAGAACATGCATCAATTTATGCAACGCTTAAAAGCTCAAAAAGTGGTAGGTTTTCATTACAATACTACTGATTGTGTCAGATAGTGTTTATTTCAAATCGATAATAACTTATTTTCGGGAGTTAAATTTTCTAGAATTACGTGTTGGTATTTTTTTTAATTAAGAGTTTTTCAGTGATTATGTAAATACTGTTGTTATTGTTGACTGATGCCCCTTGCCCGACAGTATATTGTCAGTTCAAGTTCAAAAAGGCTATTGGGCCTTTTGAACTATATATATATATATATATATATATATATATATATATATAAGTAGTGCGGCTCCGGTTTTTAATAGTACCACAAGGGTCGGAGTCCGACTTGGCTAAAGGACTGGTCCAGTAATTTTGAACCGAGTCAAGTGACGAGACCGGAACATTTGACCCCGCACCTCCAGAAGTAAATTTGAGAACTTGGAGGACATTGCAGCCAAGACAGATTTTTCGTGCACCAGCCGCCATTAGTGTACACGGCAGTGGATTTGTCAGCGACCGGCATCTAACCAGAGACGTTCAGATCACTGGCCGTTGCCAACAGGGCCACTGCGCCCATATGTAAATACTTTGCCTGTTTACCCGAGGAACGACGCTTTGATACATAGTGGTGAGCTAGAGTATGATAGTTGCGGTTTCGGGAATACTTACGATTTGATATTTGGCCATCAAAAAGCCGTGGTTTAAAACCTGATAGTGAAAGCGATATTTGATCTACAGAGAAGAGTACTAAAAATGGTATTTCATCAACCTCAGCTGATTACACATGTATTTCAGGTGTAACAATTGATCTTAGGAATCAGCAGAGTATTAGTGACGTCATATGATACATTATTTAGTAAAAAAAAAATTCACTCAGCTTGCATCTCAAACACATTTGTTCTACTACCAAACGGAAATATTGCATAAATCCCCGGCTTAAACTTCCCAGTGGTTGGAAGTTACCAACAGCGTTATAAAAAAGCTTATTGGTTGAATAATATTAATGTGATAAACGAAAAAATAATAATGGGGAGACTATTGGAGAACTGATTCTTTACTTGCAATAACTTCGTTTACTATGACCAGAATGAGGTACGAGCAAATCCATATATCTCCTCATTTTAACTATAATTCGCGAATCCCTCATAATAAAAACAGACACCACAAAGCTTAGCTTTGCATTATTCTTTTCTAAAATTTCTGTTATATCCCGTGTCACACGTTAGTTTTTACATAAAATCGCCGATCAGCAATACGAACACAAGCCGGTACCTTAGAGGTTGATAATTAAAGAGCTAGAATGAGAATTAATTATTATAAGTTCAAATTAATAGTTTGATCTTCTGCTAACGATCTATGGTGTTACAGTTTGTTAGTTTGACATTTATATACTGTAAAGTAACCTTTTGTTTCTAAGCACATGAAA